>CM053594.1:135395566-135417067 GCA_028646575.1 Pseudocheirus occidentalis | reverse complement strand
AGAAAGACCACCCAGAGTCAAAATGAAGAAAAGGCCTCCCCTTGGACTAAACTGAGGTTTGTTGGAAATCAAGGAGTGGAAGGTTTGTGTGGTTGTCTAAGAACTTTATTTGGAGACTAAAGTTAATGGTTGCCCCATGAGTGGAAGATCAGTACATTGTGAATTGTTGATTGAATCAACTCCTTCTTAGGGAAACTAGGTCATTCCTTTTGTTAATTGATTGAATCTTTAAATGTGAAGTTAAGCTGGTTCCCCTCTTAGGGAAACCAGTTGAATTGATTGATTGAATCTTTAAATGTGATGCTGGTTTCTCCCTTAGGGAAACCAGGTGATTCTTCTCTTGTTCCTTGTTCCTTTCTGTAATAAGATACAATATTGAGACTTTCCTTGTTCTAAATATTGTATATAATATTATGAATTGTTGGTACTGTGTATATTGTACTGAATCTTGATTTTGTAATGGAATAAACAGAGTGTTCACTAATACTATGTAACCTGAATCTTAAAAGCTGTTCACAGTAGCATTCTCTCAGAAGTCTACTGCTGATTGGCTTCACATAATCCCATTTTCAGATTTGACAATCGTTGTCCTATACATACATGCTTTTTAAAAGATCAGAAAAGGGAACGGAACAGATTTCTTTTGTGTCACGCAACACAATTGTATATGAGTTAACCAAATTCCTAAACTTTTATGAAAAACTACCCCCATGTTCCTTCTCACCATTTTCTTGATGAATCAAGTAAACGTGGACCAAGACATCCTAGAAGGGACTTTGACAAAGATTGCTAAGTCTAAGATCAAACTTTTTGTAAGATTCCTTTTTTCCTGCTAAGATGTGAAGAAAAAGATTGGATAACAATGCAATTAATGGCGTCAATTTTGAACTATGAAACCTGGACTGAGACTGAAAGACCTATGCTTTTTTTCTCTTCAAATTTGCTTCTAATTGCAAAAACAAAGAAATCATGATTCTTTGAGTAATAATTTCTACAGTTAACTGGATGAAACAAATCAATTGATTATGTAAGTTAAATGTGAGGGGGACAAGAAAAATTGCATTATGTTTATTATATGTATTAGATTTATTGGATAAATATATGTATATATGACAAACATGTGTATGTACTCGTATAGCATATGCAGAATATGCAAACATATACAATACACGTCCATGCATATGCCAGTCTATACACAAGCACAAATACACATATACACATACATTGATAAGATGTAGTAAGTCAGAAATTTACCAAATGAATGGAGAGAAGAGCCTCTGACATATTAGTTATGTGACACTGCACAATTATCTAACCTACTGGTTTTGCAGAGAATACTTTGGGAATTCATAAATAAATTACAAACTAAATAAATTTTGAAGCAAATATTAATTTGGCATTACTTAAAGTCAACTAAATGACAGGTGTGCAAAGACACATGAACATATATTATATTTTTGCTTCGATAGGTGATAGGTATTTGTTAGTGATTGTGTAAAGGACTAGGACGTAAATTAACATCCAAGAAAATGTATGGGAAAATATTCAGAGATCAAAAACAGAAGTACAGAGAGCCAACACATTCAGGTGGCTCAGCAAGGAAATCAACTGGAGTAGCAGCAAAAGGAGAAAATTGGGGGGGGAGGGGCTGCAAGGATGTTGGTACAAAGAAGCTCAGAGAGAACAATTTAGGAAACACACTGATAAGTAACAATGGTTTGTCTCAGGTGAGGAATGAGTCTGATGGGGCAGCTAGGTGGAACAGTGAATAGAGCACTGGCCCTGGAGCCAGAAGAACCTGAGTTTAAATTCAACCTCAGAACCTTGACATTTACTAGCTGTGTGACCATGGGCAAGTCACTTAACCCCAATTGTCTTGCCTTCCCCCCTCCAAAAAACAAAGAAAGAGCCTGAGATGGCATCCTTTTATGATAGTATTGCTAGACACATTCTTTCCCTGAACCATATGCCATGCTACTGTGTGCTCAAAGACCATTTCAAATGGCTATCTCAGATAAATTTATCATCCTCCTTCCCAAACCTTGCTATCTTGCAAGGTGTCTTTTTTCTCTCCAAGGCACCACTGTGCTTTCAGTATGTTGTATTTATAACTTTGGAATTATCCTGGATTCCTTACTCTCTTTCAGTCTTCATTTCCAGTTATTTGTCAAATCTTGTCATTCCTAAAATCACATCTCTCACATGTGATTGAATCTCTCCTTTCAGAAAGCTACCACCCTAGTTCAGACTCTCTTTACTCTTCCCCTAGATTGTTCCTATGGTTTCTTTATTAACTGCCCAGCATCAAGTTTCTTCTATCTCCAGTCTATCCTACCTACTGCAGTCAAGGAAATTTCCCTTAAGTATAGATCTCACTCTCCTTACTTTCCTATTTAATTTATCTCAGTAGTTCCCTAATACCTCTAGGATAAAACATAAAGTCCTGATTTTAACATTCTAAACAGTCTAGAAACAGTCTAACTTTCTGCCTTCGCTGAACATTATTCTCACCCTCACACTCATGATCCAACTAAACTGGTCTCTCTCTGTCTATTCTTCATGTAATACTCTCCATTCCCCATCTCCATTCCATTCCAGTGGCCACCTCATCTGCCATTATGTATTCCCTACTTACCTCTGCCATGTTGAGTTTTCTTCCTTTAAGATTCATTTCAAGGACTGTGTTCTACATGTAGACTTTCTTGGTTCTCCAAAAGCTGTGTGTGCATGTCTAAATGTATACACATAGTAAAGATAGAGATAATAAGAAGGAAAAAGGAATGGGATATGGGGAAGGAATTAGGAAAGGCTCCTTGCAGAATATGGGATTTGAGATGAGTCTATTTGAGATAAGGCTTTGAAGAAAAGGCATGAGGAGGGAACAAATAAGAGAACCTAGAAGGTATATGTGAAAAAGGAGACAGTGCTCCAGGCATAGAGTCCAGCCAATATAGAGGGGGAAGGAAAACATAGAAAGACACAGAAGTCACTGTTGTATCTTAAGAGCATGTGGACTATAAGAAAACTGAAATGGAAGATGACCATTCATGTAACCTCCACTCAGTGCTGGTGTCCCTGAATAGCTCTGAGTGTCCCTGAATATGAGTCCTCTTTCCACTCTTCTACCTGGTGACCTCCTCAGTTCCTATGGATTTGATTACCATCTCTAAGCAAATGATATTTAGATCTATACATTCAACCCTGGTCCCTTATCACCGGATTACCAATGAACATTGTGAACTAGATGATCTTTAGATGTCTCAAATTCAATGTGTCCAGACAGAACTCATTTTCTCCCCTCACCTCAACACACTAATCTTTGGAACTTCCTCATTATTGAAGACATCATTATTTTCCAATCATTCAGGTTCACAACCTTGATGTCATCATTGATTCTTAATTCTCACTCACTGGCACTGAGTCAGTTGTCAGATCTTTATCATTTCAATCCAAAAAACAACCATTGCATGGATTATAGAGATAGCATTCTAATTGGTATCTCTGAGTGGAAGTCTCTGCTCTTTCCCATTCTTTATACAGGTTGCCAAAGTAAAAGTTCCCTAAAGCAAAGGTCTGAACACCTCACCAACACTACCATCAGCACCACTACCACTCCTATTCATTGAAATCAGTGGTTTCCACTTGTTTCTAGAATTAAATAGAAAGACATTTAATATTTACAGTTTTTTACAACTTGGCCCCTTTCAGTCTTCTTTTATTATTCCTCCACCCACCATTGTACTCTACAACTCAGTAATAGTAGTCATTTTTTTTTTATTACTCACACATGATACTGTAAAGCCAAGCATGGGGAGCTTTTAAGAAGAATGCTGCTATGAACAGGTTTTAAGGTTCTGATTACACAGTATTGTGAAGACTCTATTCCATAACAATTCAAAGAAAAACATTCACAGTAAATCAAAGTATAGCATTCACAATGTTACAACATCATGAAAAATAAAAACATAGCATTCACAACAACTTATCACAGGAAATGGCCACATAGTTTTTACCCCAGTGGTCACAATGTTTTCAACAAATAACTATCCTTTAGTGACTCTATCACTCAATTATCCTTAAGGAGGTTTGCCTCCTTAAGGAACACAAAGTACAATATTCAAAGTTCTCCACTCATGGTCACATTAAGTTAATTCAGTCACTTATTCAGTCATCAATCACTAAGTATAATCATCTGGTCAACCATTCAATCAACTCCATCATCCTTCATTATTCACTATGCAATAATCAGAAAACACAGGAACCCTCCACCGCTAGGTCACTAGTAAATTACAATTTCATCCTTACTCAGTATCCATACAGAGGACTTTTTCATCTTCAGGCAGGCAGCTCCTACGTGAATCCACCAAACAGTCACCTGGATTCAAAGGCAGATAACTCCCAGTTCCTTGCCCAGCTCTCTGTGCAGGTCCTGCTCCACACTAAAGTTCACCGTGTCCAGTACACTTTAAATCCTTCACACTCTCTGTTCTTGGGAAGTCAAGGCTCAACAAAGCCAGAAACAGGTTCAAAGGAAATACCAGCATTATAGTCATGCTTCCTCAGTCTTCAGCCACTCCAGCTGGCCTTCAGAAATTCTCAGAAACTCTTCAGCAGCTCTGGCTGGCCCTCAGCTCCAGCTGGACCTCTAAAATCCTTAGCAGCCTCAGCAGCTCTAGCTGACTCTCAGCTCTGACTGGCTCTCAGAAATCCTCAGCAGCTCTGGATGGCCCTCACTCAGAAGAAGTTTCAGCTGGTTTCCAGAATCAGAATCACTCTATCCAGGTTTTCAAAAGCAAAACTATTCTTCCCAGCCTGGGAGGGGAAGGAGAGCTTTCCTCTTCAGCCTCCCCAGCAGAAGCCTCCACTGAGCTTACTCCAAGAAGATCTGCCTTTCCCAGACAGGATCTTTCCTTATATACAGACAGAATTAGCTTCCTATTTCAGCCAAACCCTTCCTGTTACATCAGCAACAGGGTTTCATACCTTCTGTTTCTTTAACAGAGGCTTAATTTGTACTAGGTGCTAAGTACCTCTCAGCTTAGCAATAAAAAAGGAACTTCAGATTTCATTATTGTTACAGATGATCAGTTTCCCATCTCTATGCCTTTGTATTTACTGTTCCAACAGGGCTGGAATGCCCTCTCTTTTTACCTCTTACTCTAATAATCTCTGGTCTCTGTCAAGATTCAATTTAAGTTCCACCTTCTATAGGATGCCTTTCCTGGTCCCCTCTGATGCTAGTGCTTTCCCCTTCATCGTTATTACCTTGTTTATGTTTTGTAAGGTAGTGAGGTGATGGAACAGGCAGATGGAATTAGGTTTAGAGTCAATAACACCTGAGTTCATACCCAGCCTCAGATACCTGATGTGCTTTTTCCTTCCTTCCTTCCTTCCTTCCTTCCTTCCTTCCTTCCTTCCTTCCTTCCTTCCTTCCTTCCTTCCTTCCTTCCTTGTTTTTTCATTCTTTCCTTCCACAAAGAGTATCATACCCTTACCTGTGGATGCCCTGGACAAAGGGACGGCTAATTTTAATCCCTGAAACTTTTTTTTTCTTCTTTTTTGTTTTCTTTTAAAGTCCAGCCTTCACCAGATCTCTCTGGCTCTCAAAATCACTTTAGCTCTCAGGGACTGGCCAATAATACATCCTAGGCCAAACCCTATGTGGTCATTGTTCAGACTCTCATTGTCTCAGAATCAAAGTAAATAGCAATTGTTTCTGTTTTGGTCAGAAACCCTGAGGTTCTTCCCCTCCTAGACCTTTTTGTTTTTTAAAAAGAGGTCATTGTTTGCCTCATTTCTTATTAAGTTTTAATCATTGAATAGGCTTTGCCTCAATCACATTGAGACCTGTTGAAGACTTTCCCTTGAAAAAGGCAAAGTTCCTCACTTCATCCTGAGCCATCTCCAGTTGTCCTAATCCATATCTGGCCACTGGACTCAGATGACTCTGGAGGACAAAGTGAGGCTGGTGTCTTTGCACAGCCCTCCCTCACTCAAATCCAATTCACTTGCATGTCATGATATCACCTCCCTGATGTCCTCTTCAAGAGTGAAAAAGCTGCTGCATATAGCATAAAGATAAAATTTAATATATACAATATTCATATTCTTTTATATAACAAATATAAAAATATATTTTATACTTGTGAATACATAAATATAAATATATGAATATAATATATTTATATACATATAACTATATTACATACTTATAGTTATGTAACATATATTCATTTTATATTTATGCTATATCTATTCATATATATGATTGCTACACAACTATCCTATTAGCCTATCAATTTTTTAATACGTTAGGCCTTAAGAGAGGTGAGTGATCATGTAAGAGGAGGAAGTAGGAGTGTTCATTACTATCTTGGACACATAATGACTCCAACAGCACAATACTGCCTCCATGTGTTAAGGCTTTCTTCACTAGATGATAATTCTGATAGCAAGGGACAACATACAAGATAAGGATGGGGTATGATCTACAAATGAAATAACTTGGAAATGAGAGAGAAGAAAGAGCTCAAAGTTGGCAACTAGACACTCAGGAGGGATACAGAGAATAAAAAAAAACATGAAATTAGGGTCTAATTCATGTGTTGGAGAAAATAATTTATTATACACTTGAAAAGGTGAGAAATAACAATAAAGGGAAGAAAATTTTAATGAAAAAGAGTCCTTACAATGTATGGTTATTTCGACTTGAGATTACATGTGCTTAAGTTTGAAGAAGGTAGAAGATATAGAAATATTCACTTACTTGGGTTAGAAAGAGGGTCACCCAAAAAGGAGGGACCTAAAAATAAACAAAGAGAAAAAGAAACAAATGAATAAGTTAATTCCAACAACTTCAGGTAAAATATGTGGGAAGAAGGACTAGGGGTGGAAGGTAAGCCTGTGGGAACAGAAGAGCATCAAAGTAGAATAGGCAAAACTAGTCAGGAAGAAAAAATACTACCTGAAAAAGAAAAATGATAAAAAGCAGTAAATGGGGAGTTGGAGAGGGGCACCATATTATAAGATGTAAGTGACTTTAACAATCCAATAAAATGAAAGTAATGAAAAAGAAGCATTTAAAAAAAAACCTAGCTGACTTCTGGATCTAGTCATCTAAAATACTAAAGAATGAAAATGAGAGGCTGCAACAAAATTAAATGCATCAAGAAATTCCAAAAGAAAAAAAAATCAGAAGTTGCAACAATGCTATTAGACGAAGTGAAAACAAAAATTTGCAAAGTCAGAAAGGATAACCTTGGAAACTACTTTAAGCTTAATAGTTTTAGAAACAATGAAGCAATTTCAATTCTTAAAAGAGAAATAGATAATAAAAAAAAAACAAAAGCACTAGAGAAATGATAAAATTTAAAGGCTGCTAATCTGAAAGCTCACAAAATTAATAAGCCTTTATCTAAACTCATCAAATGGAGAAAAAGAAAATTAATATTTTTAAATGAACAAGGCAAAATCACTATTCCTGGTATTCCCCCCCAAAAAAGGCTTTTAATCTGACCACTATGTTTCTTGACTGCTATTGGAATCTCTCAAGGTTCTTTGGGGCATGGATCAAACCTTTTGCTTTCCTTTTTTTTTTCATTTGTATCCCCAATACTTACACAAGGGGATAATAGTTTGATAGTTCCTGTATACACTACCCTGTCAGATCATAGCCAAGGTATTGTTTGTCAGTTCTGGATATCTCCTTGATGACAGAACTTTCAAGTATGTCCAAGGAGGGTGGAGAGTTGTGACAGTGCTAAAAGACCTAGAAATGTTGTCATATTCAAGAATTGGTTAAAGTACCTAGAAATACTTAGCATGGAATGAGAAATCATAGGGATATCAGTCTATGTTAATCATTTTCAAATATTTGAAGGATTTTAATATTGAAGAGAAATCAGATGTAATATTGGCCTCATTTGACAAAATTTGGAGCAAGGGATAAAAAATGCAGGGAGGTATATTTAGGTTTAATGAAAAGGGAATCTTCATAACAATTCAAGCTATCCCAATGTAAAATGTATTGCATTGAGAATGTTCTTCACATTAAAGATCTTCACATGAATTCTAAATTAATATTTAAAAAGAATCTTCTAAAGAGAATTTTCAGTAAGAAACAGGTCAGAATGGAAGACTTCTGAAGTCCCTATGAACTCTGGTATTCTAATTTTGTAAGTTTAGAGGGTAATGTCTTATGAGACTTAACATTTCAGCAGTGGAACAAGGAAAGTGAAGGCAAGGAAAAGTCCCAGCAGTAGGAGGAGAACTCTGAGATCCCAATGTCATGGATGCAAGGTAGGGTTGGATATAAAGTAAATATATTCTATAGCAGTGGTTCTCAACCTTCCTAATGCAGGGACACTTTAATATTTGTATGTGGGCGTATCTGCATGTGAGCAGACCATCCTGGAGAGAGACAGAGGAGCAGTGTCTCAGTTCCTAGGAACATCAGAAATATGTGTTTTTCAATGGTCTTAAGTGACCCCTAGAACCCCTGTGAAAGGGTCGTTTGACCCCCAAAGGGGTCATGACCACAGGTTGAGAACTACTGCTCTATAGGGACGTTAAGGAGAAAAGGCCATTGAACTTTACATTTGGAAAGCTATTTGTGTCCTTGAAAGATCAAATTCAGG
This sequence comes from Pseudocheirus occidentalis, assembly GCA_028646575.1. Taxonomy (NCBI): domain Eukaryota; kingdom Metazoa; phylum Chordata; class Mammalia; order Diprotodontia; family Pseudocheiridae; genus Pseudocheirus; species Pseudocheirus occidentalis. The sequence continues at coordinate 135,408,431 of CM053594.1, read as the reverse complement.
GAGAGTGATGGGAAATTGAGGTTTTTTTTCCCTATCATATAGGTGACCAAAATTATTAAAATTAAAAAGTTCACAGTAACCTTATAAATATCTTTTAAACAGTTAGTATTTGTATAATGCTTTAGGATTTGTATAGATCTTAGCATACATGTCTCATTTGATCATACCTTGAGTTTATATAAATAGGTACCTCATAACAAGTTTTGGAGGGAGAAGAACGCACCTTTGATGAAATAGGTGTAGAGAGTTCTGGGAATGAAAACTCTTTTCACTGATAGATCAGCAACTTTTCTAGGAACTTTTTTCTATGTCTTTGGAGATTCCAGTAGTACTATGACTTGCCAAGGATTAAACAACCAGCAGAGTCAAAGGCAGGACTCAAACCCAGACTTAGAGTTGGAAGAGAATTAAGAGACCATTAGTCCAACTTCCTCATTTAACAGATGAGATAAGGAAAGTACAATGAGATTATGTAATTTACCCAAGGTCACATGGTTAGTAAGTATCTGAAGAATGATTTTAATCTAAGATTTAACCCTAGTCCAGTCTTCTATTTACTCTACCAGACTGCCTCTCTTCTTCATAATATTAGAAAACATATTAAAGGACTTTCAATAATTATAAAATTTGCTTCTCAAAAAGCATTTCAATGTTTTTGATATCCCTGGCAATCTTTGATTGCAGTTCACTGACAACAAAGTAATTCACCATGAAGGTAAGTATTTTCAAGAGCTAAGCCTGTGCTAGACCCTTTTGATGGTATGCCAGATTAAATATACTTAATTTTCTAAGAGCTAATTTATCAGGTCTGAAAAATATTATAACCAAATGTCTTTCATTGTCATCACAGAGAGGCCAAGATGTGACCTAGTGTTTGAGTGGCCATTGCTGATGAAGAAACAACAGATATGCGTGAGTCATTATAGTTAAACACCCAAAATAGATCAAAGAAGCATCTAAAAAGATCTGTTATTTACCACTCGGAAGGCAGTCATGCTATTCAACTGGACACAACCTAGACTTGTCCCCAGCTGTATCAAATGAATGTCCGAGTTACAAAGAGCTATTGAGCTTTCAGAAAGGAAGGAAATAAGTGATTGGTTTTATTCAGTTTGCCAATATTCTCAGAACATTTTGATCAAGTGGCCCAGAAAGAGTTAATTCAGTGGGCCTTATCTTTTGGCCTTGAGGGTGAATCCTGCTTTCTATTACCAGAATGACACAAGGGGAGAGTAAGTCAATCAGTCAACAAATGCATATTGATCTACTGAGCACCTACTTTGTGTCAATCTCTGTCCTCCAGGAGCTTGAAGTCTAGGGAACTAATTTCACAAAATATTCAACATGTACATGAAATTCTTATTAATTAATCAAAAGAAACTGACCCTTAAACTTAGATTAACCCCCCAAATATTAATATATCCATACACAAAAAGGAACCAGAAGGTTGACTTGTAGTGAAATTGGTTTTATCTATGAATCCCCAAGCATCAAAAAATAATTTTATGATACTTTAGTTTTCTGTTCTTGATAGATTTATGATAAGCCAAGAAAAAAATGCTACCATAAAGTTAATTAAAACTAAGGATAATTAATGCAATAAGCATTTATTAAGTACCTACTCTATATAAAGAAAACATTTCTAGATGGGAATACAAAGACAGAATGATAGACAGTCTTTCACCTCTAGGCACATGCTCTCTACTTATGGGGAAAAGAACATTTACATAGTTAAATACATTTTTTAAATAATTTAAGGAAAGAGAAAAGAATAACAACTAGGTTTGAGAAATTCTATGAAAAACTCAGTAACTTCATATGAATGAAGTCAGCATAAAAACTAAAAATTAGCGACATCAATGCCAATGACAACTGAGCAGCAGATAGGAAACTATGCTAGAAAAATACAGTTATGTCTAAGAAACAAAAAAAGAATAAGTTTTAGTTTTTGTCTACACAGAAAAATTATACTATAATATATTAAGAGTACTTTCTTCATAAAGAGAGGTCAAAAGTATCAGGAATTACAAAAATATAGCATTACACTAGAAAATATAATATTACACTAAAAAAATGAAAGAGATACTATCTTAATGACTGGTTTGGAATAATTCTTGAATCAGACCTCTGTATGCAATCAGATCCTTCCAGAAAAGACAATACAAAAAAGCAAAAAACAAAAACAAAGACAGGATGAATATAAGCAGAAGATATATAAAGTTATTAAAAACTCCATATTGACCTATTTGAACAAGACACTGATCATTGAAAAATGGGAAATGGATAAAAGGAAAGACATAAACTAATTCTAATGATCTCCTATGCCAATTTAACCATTATATAGTTCTTTAAGGATACCAAAAATGTTCATAAACTTTCTTGGACAATAAATAACCAATATATTTGCCAAGAAGAAAACCAATGCAAGTTCAAAAATCAAAGTCAAAATCTTAAAGAGAAATATAGTGAGAAATGATGAGTGATATTACCTCCTATACCAACATGAAACAGTAAAGGGAGAAAATGTTTGCAAATACCTTTGACAAAAAAAAATGAGTCCAAATTCAGGTGATCCTGAGACCATTTAATAATTCAATTAGGAATATAACAAAGGAAAACATAATATATCTGTTTGTATTTCTTTAACAATAATCAATAATTATAAAGTTCCCTAAAATTTTAAAAGATATACATGCATACATACATATATGTGTATGAGTGTGAGTGTGTGTATACATATACGTACGTATGAAATCTCTCTTGAACTTCACGATAATCTGTGAGGAAGATACTCCATGTGTTAACTATACCCATTTTAGAGACAGTGACAATGAGGCTGAGAGTTTAAATAACATGTTCAATATCACAGACTCTTGTTACATGTCTGAGTCATTATTACACATCTTCCTGACTCTTAAGTGGAGAAGTCTACTCATTATACCATACTGTCCCCTTTCTTTATTTATATTCATAAATGATGCCAAAGCAACCACCACATTTGATATATCAAAGAAGATGTGATATGATAATAATAATAATAATAATTCATTATTAAGTTTTCCAAACAATCTTCACAAATATTATATCACTTTAATTACACTACCTTATGAGATTTAATTCTTTCCAGACTGAAATCCAGAATTTTTCTATTATAACCCAAAAACACCTTCAGCCTGGAAGTTCATTAGCTTCATCCTCAGAATTTATACATTGAAATTTTCCTCAATCCCTGTAGCCTTTCCATCTGATTGGATGATTCCACCCTCAAATCTCTCTTTAAGGAAGGTCCCAAGTCAGTTCTATCTCATTATTCTTAGAATGAAAATCAGACTTTCTATATGATATTCACTATCTTCACATCCTCTCCCTTTCCCTCTTTTTCTGCTTCTTTTTCATGTGTCATCTTCTCCCATAAGAATGTAGACAATCCTTTTTAAAATGTAAACTCCTTGAAGCCAGGTATTATATTCTGCTTGTATTTTTATTGCCAATGCTTACATAGTCCCTGGCACATAGCAGACATGCAATAAATGTTTGTTAATTGTTGACTGAGGTAGATGTTATTATTATTTTCATTTCATAGAAAGGAAACTGAGATGGGCAGATATTTAAGTGACTTTCCCAGTGTCACACAGTTAGTAAATGTCTGAGACTGGATCTGAATACTGATTTTGTTGACTCCAGGTTTAGTGCTCTATCCACTGTGCCACCAAGCTGCCACATATATAAGAAGTGGAAATGGCACAAAAGAAATGGCAGTAAAGAACTTGGACAAGAGCATGAGATATATAGAATACAGAGGAGAGGCAATTTAATTGTGAGAATTTCACATGATTAATTATCAATATATCTAAGGAGTAAAGAATAATACACAGAAAGAAAAATATATAATACTTTCATGTGATGATACATGATTTAACCATCAAATATATATATATATATATATGTATATATATCATTATATAAATATTATGCAAACTATAAATGCTATATAAAAGAAAACTAATATTACTATTATTACTACTACTGAGAATACTTGATCAGCATCATTCACTGATTGATTCAACAAATCCTGATATTGTGCATACTATGTTCCAAACAATTTGGTGCTTGGGATACAAAGACAAAAATAAAAGTCCCTGTCCTCATGAAGTTTTGTTTGGGGGGGGGGGCAGCAGGGGATCAAATGTAAAGAAAAGTAAAGAAGATATAAAGTAATATCTTAGAGTAGCACTAGAATCAAGGCATGGGGTAAGGGATAGTGGAGCAGGATAAGCTTCTTATAAAAAATACTATTTGTAATGATATTTGAAAGAAGCTTGGGATTTGATGAAGTGGAAATGAGGAGGAAGTTTATTTCAAGCATAGGGGTGAAGAGATGAAGACAATACAAAGGCATGCAGTAAGAACATGGAATGCTGAGTATGCAACATTAGAGAAGTTTGGTTCAGATGAATAGCATAAAAATTTATGTTAAGAAAAAAACTAATGAAATAATAAGTTAGAGCCATATAGTGTGGGACTTTAAATGCAGAATAGAAGATTTCTTGTTTTGTCCTAGAGACAAAAAGAAGTCAATGAAGTAACCTGAGCAGGAGAGTAATATGGTCTTTAAATGGTTCTGTGGAGGATGGATTGGGGAAGAAAGAGAGATTGGAGAACAATTAGAAGATTATTGTAATACTTCAGGCAAGAGTTGGAGGCGTAAATTAAGGGGAAGCTTTTGGAGTAAAGAGATTTGCCTATTCATATTCTACGCAAGGCAACGAACATGTACTAAATACGTATCATGTGTGAAGTGCTGTGACAAATACTGGAGACACAAAGAAAGGCAAGTATACTTTCTGGTCTCAGGGAGCTTGGAGTATAATGGAGGAGACAATATTCAAACAACTATGTCTAAACAAGAAATAAACAGGATAAATTGGAGATAATCTCAGATGGAAGGCATTAGTTTTAAGGGGAATTAAGAGAGGGTTCTTGTATAATATGGAATTTATACAACCCTTGACAGAAGTCAAGGGAGCCAGGAGACAGATAAAGAGGTAGAGAGTTAAAGGCCGGGAGGTCGGTCACTGAAAATACACGGAATTGGGAGGTAGAATATCAGGCCTGAGGAACAGCAAGTAGGACAGTGTAATAAAAAATAAAAGGGTATGATATGGGTGATGATTCATCAAAGGAGACTGATATTAATAATGACCATGACAGATGCCCAGCTTTCAATCTTTACAAAATCTTAAAAAAACATTTACAATGATATCTGATGTTCCACAGCTCAGAATAATAATTTCAAAGTCATTTTTATAGATAAATATCTAGAACACCTCATCATTTAGAGAAAATCTATTTTTAAAATGAATTTAACTATTATTCTTATTATCACTCGAATATGACTGAACTATACACACTATCTGACATCGGTAACATCTCTGGAATGCATAAAAATGGTTATTGACAGTAATTATTATTCAGTCACCAAACAGAATTAGCTTTCTGTTTACAGCTTTCAAATACTCTTACCTGATTTTAATATGTGAAAGACAAGTGCTTAGAGGAGAGTAAGACAACGATTTGCTCTCCACTGAATTGTTTGTTTTTAATAGTCTACCAAATATATAAAATATGTTATCTACATCTTTCAAATAACTTTGGACTGCTAAAGAATAGTATTTAAAGTCTGTACTTTCTCTCCTCTTATCTTTTAATCATGGAGGTTTTCAGTGTTCATATAGGTTATTCTAATTTTAATTTTTTTAGAAACAGAAATTGAGGTATATGGGATTATCATTATGCACATTTTTCTATAATCTTTTGAGTAATGACTAGGTCTGAGGTTTTTTCCCCCGAAATGTTCAGTATCATCCTATTTATGATATCATGAGAATTATCCTCCCAATACTCTCCAAATTATATTATGCCCACCACAAATCTCCTCTGTATACATCTTCTCCTGGCCCAACTGTTTACTTATTGGATAGGAGAAGGTTCAAAATTGGTCTCTTTTCAAAACATCTTTTCCATTATAAAAAGGTCTTCTTTTCCTATTAAAAAAATAAGAAGGGGCGGCTAGGTGGTACAGTAAATAGAGCACCGGCCCTGGAGTCAGGAGAACCTGAGTTCAAATCCGGCCTCAGACACTTAACACAAAACTAGCCGTGTTACCTTGAGTAAGTCACTTAATTCCAATTGCCCTATCTTCCCCCCAAAAAAATAAAGCAAAAAAAAAAATTAAGAAAATGGGAGATTGTTTCCTAGAAGAATTCAACTACTGTGATTGATCATATTTTTAATCATCTTGAATGCTGCATGTATGCAAATTGTTTGCATAAAACATCTTGAAACTTGAATACACACACACAGTAATCAAGGAAGTAATTTGAAACATGTTATTATTTTGGAATTGTAGCTGATGCACAACACCACTAAATATATTTACTTTAAAAAACATGCAAAATTACAAGAAATAGGTCACATTTTTAAAAAAATGAATTCAAATGTATTCCTGTTTATCTCAAAGTCTGGTTTAAAATATGGTGTTTTGATTCTTTCAAGATTTGTGGCCAAGAATTACTGATGATTTTTTTAAAGTATGCCTTATAGTTTTGTTCCACTACCATTTTTCCTCAGTTAACATGATAATTTATTGTCATTGGCCTTCTTTCAGACCTGATGCCTGGAAGTAGCCATTCCAATTGATCTGAGCATTCGTATAATATTTACACAATGAATTGAAATTTCACTAGTGATTTGCTAATTTGACTGAATGTTAAAATTAACAAAGCATCGTATCTAATGATAAGTGCCCACCCCCAAAAAACTACTTCAAGAAGTAGCTCATGAGATCCTACTAATATACTCATTTTCTAATAATCCAGAAGACAGTTTTTTAAAGGGGATTTTAATAAAATAATATATAGCAAAATAATCACAACTACAGCAAAATTACCCAATATTCTTCATATATATTCACCAACAAATACATACATGTGTGTGTACAGCATATAACTAAAGAATATGTACATTTTTAATATTTCTACTTCTTTCTTTCTCTTTCCTTTAATGACTATGATACCTTGTGTAAACATAATTTTTAAAAATAGTATTGACTCACTAATCATTAATATTATTTTTAGGAATCTCCATGAATAGGTAACTTTATTATGCATAATTACATGGTATTGCATCTTGGCATGGAGGTGACTTTGTATTGTTGAAACAAAATATGCCAATATCCCAAACTCTGGGAGGACCTACTTAAGCTAAAGAGATTCTAGGCATTTTAATATGCCATATTCCAATGATAAGGAGATAAGTTAAGCAATTTATTTTAATGGAAATACTTCTTATTGGAGACATGGTCACCAAATGATGGTGACCCAAATTGATTTTCAGCACAGTAACTCATTAAGACAATAAATGCCCTACTTACTCCCTGATGTACAATACAATGACATAAAGATAACCATGCAAAAATGAAGTCAAAAAAAGTGACTGCAACAGAGTGACAAAATTCACACTAAAGATGATAAAGCATTGGATTGTTTTCTAAGATATAGAAAGGAGATAAAGATTACACTAAAATAAGAAAATTGTGACTGATATCACCAACCCTTAAAAGGCAACCGAAAAGACACTAATTATGGCCTACAAGCTCATTTTCTCAACTTTATGACATATTTATGATTATAATCTATGAAAACATTGAGGATATCTTCTATGGACATAGGAAAAGCAAACAGACTAAATTTTGTAAAGAGTGATTCACTACAGCAGAATATAAATTTTTAGTTCCAAAGTTGGCTGAAATGTGCAAAAAAAAAACCCCAGAAGATTCTACAATGTATTTTGTTCATTAACTATACAGAAGTCAATAACGTATTCTATACTTGGTAGAAGAAATAACAACCTCAAAGGATTTTTCTAAGAAAGAATCTCTCATGCAAGTTTAAGATCATACAAGATCCCTTGATAAATTCTATCAGAGACAACTGTGGCCAATTTCTAATTACTAACATTAAATGAAGTGTAAAATGGAAAGATGTATGCTAGACAAAGTTGTTTGTCAATGTCATGAAGGATGGGCTTTGCAACTTTTGAAAGGAAATCTTTTAGATTTCTTATAGAGATGAAGAAATAATCCAGTTTCTCCTCTTTGTGTCTGATTTCTTGTTGTATCAAGTCTCAGCATATGATATTCCCTGCTTAGTGAGATCCATGATAGTTCAAGAGAAATTGACTTAATATTCTATGCAGGAATAACTAAATGAATGGAAAATGTTTTCTTTTTCAGGCCATAACATGAATTCAAGTCCAATACATATATTTAGAGACAATAGATAATGGGTTGGTCTCATAATTGTATCAGAGGAAGAGTACATATTGGGTTATACTTTGGAATTTGTATATTTTAAATTATTTTTAATTTTTTAATATTTTAAATTATTTTTTCTAGATAAGTCATATGGGTTATGAATCTATTTCAGTCTTTAAAGAATCAAGTGGTGAGTGATTCCCAAGAAAACACACAAATAAAAAGTAATTTGAAAGAAACAGCATGAATGGATTGTGATCTGGACTGAACCACTGGAGGGAATAGTCACAAATTCCTTAATTTATATAAAACTTCATAATTACTCTGTCAATTAGGTTCAATTGTCATTTTAGTCAACCTGTATAGTATCAAAGTTTGCTAGACAACTAATACTCTCTAGGATGTGTAATGTGTCAATGGTTATGAGAAAACTTGTTTTGATTGTACATTCTTCTCTGTGTTCCTTTTACTTTAAGATTTATTCTAGATGTTAAGCATGTAGAGCATTTCTTTAAGCCTAGAATATGTGCTGGGGTTGACTTATAACTGCTCACAAGAACCAATGGTTTCATTGGTTAATTAATTTCTATTCTTATTATCCCATTTTAAAGTTATCCTTTCCATGTCAGTTTTTAGGGTGTAGCATCCCTGAAAATTTACAAAATATTTCTTGGTCTTCACTTCATGACAGAGAAAATTTCTGATTTTTTTTCTTTAATGGGGTGATTACAGTACCTTATTGTAAAATTTTGGTTAAGTATTTGGCCATAGGCTCTGTGTCATTGCAGGTCTTTGTGTGTCATCTGTGGCTTCTGCAAAACTTCCCCCCAAAATCCCATTTAATTTCTTATGCGGACTCATGGTATATCAAAATCGTGACGGGGAAGTCATGATGTGGAAAGAATAACTGTACAGTTGACAAAACTGAGTTAGATAGAGGTTATGTGCCTTAACAAAAACTGCACAACTAGCAAATGTCTGAGGCCTGATTTGAAGTCAGATCTTCCTGATTCCAGGTCTCATGTTCTACCCATTGTTCCATCTAACTGCCATTACAATCTTATTATCTTAGTATAAAAAATGATATTTAGCCAAAAAAGGCCATCAATAACTTGTCCACTTCTCATTTCTTTTAGACAAAATGTGGTAAAAAAAAAATCAATTAGGAACATGCTGCCTTAGAGTTATGACCTCTCAACCTGTCACTCAGAAAAGCTCCCTCAGCCCCAGTATAAAGGAAATGTCACTTTTATAAGACATCATCAATAAGGAAATAGCCCAACTGGAGCTCAACAATTTCTTCCTGTTCTTTCAGCAAGACAGAGAGTTCCAAGTGTGAAATTAACCAGCGTATGGCAGGTTAGATGGGGAGTTTGGGGAAGGGAGAAAATGGTAAAACAAGCTGTTTCAACTCAGTTTTTGAAGCTCTCTTTCTAACTTCTCTCTTCATTAATTTATCCAGAAATTTACTATTGTATATGTTGTAGAACCAAGAAATCTGGTTAGTAAAAACGCCAGATTATTTGATTTGATTTTATTTGATTTCATTAGGGACCATCAGCCTAGCTGCTTAAGTGCTCGACTACTGTTTGCAGTTAAACATTCATTAGGGAATCCCAGTGGGTTCATTTGTTTCACTGAGGTCCAATTACAGTGCCACAAAAGCAGTTTTTGCAGCAATTAGCTGATTTTTCCTGTTTATGTTCTGTCTCTTTAGGAAGAGGACTAGTTTGTGGAGGTCAGATTTTTAATTAGGCACAATTTAGGGCCAATAAGAAAACTGATAATTTACTAAATGGCTGCGGTGGACTTAACTGCTCAGAGCAGAGGTAAATAACACAACAGGGACACCAGGCCTGTGTTCTCCTGGTGTGCATAGCTCAGAGCTCTATAATGTAAGGAATAGATTATGTGTTAAATGGCTGTCATAGGCTCTAGCAGGCTGCATGGCACACCAAGGCTCAACTTCAGGTGTCCCCAAAGTATGGACTCCATTGCCCATCCCTTCAAGATGTCATGTTTAAAAGCATTGTAAATCTACTAAATTCATTTTGAAGTATAAAAATTGTAAGTTTAATTTCTACTAACTTTACTGTCATAGGTACTTTTCATAATGCAATTACCTACTCTAACCAAATAACGGGCAAATCTTAATTCTGTAGAAAGCTTCTGGAAAACAGAGAAGAAAGTCAACCATGCTCTCCATTGAACTGACCAAATAAAAAGACAAAAGTTGTCATTACTTTAACTATGGCTATTAAAATCTTCTGCCAAGGATACATTAATGAGTAATAAAATTACTAATACTGTGATTCTTATGTCCTTGGCAATGCACTATTTTAGTACCTCTAATAAATGTTGAAAATTAATCTGAACCTCAATGAAGGAAATCTATATCCATACAAGCTCTTAATATAAAATAAGTATAATATAAAGAATGCAAAAGGAGACCCTTTTAAACAAATACATAAAAAAGAAAAAAGGCAAATCTAATGAGAAAGGATGTCAATTAGAGTTATTGGGTAGAAGAAACAAGAAACCAATGCATTTTTTTTTGTAACAGCCTTTTACCCAGCAATGAATTGCAAGAAACACCGGTGGACGTGATTAGCATATCACATAAATGGAAGTGAAAGAAATTAATGTCATCTAATAGGAAAGACTAATTTAAAAAAAAAACTTAAATTTGTAAGGCCTAGTAATTTCCATAACTGGTTAGGAGATATGATCCATTGTTCAGGCAATATTTTTCTCTTGAAAAAGGCTTAATTATATGTAAGACCAACATATAGTGCAGAGGACACAGACAAGAACTACACAAAATCATTAGGCAAGTATGTATTTGTAAATTGCACTGCTGGAGGTAATACCCACCTTGCTGAGACCACATACGCATTGGAGGCTTGAAGTGAGACTAAAACTATAATGGGAACCATAAAAGAAGTCTTACCATCCTCAGTAATGTGGAATGGACAATGCCCTCTAACGTGGAGATTCAAATTGCCTTAGTGCTGTTCTTGACCCAATCATTATCCAAACAATTAGCATAACTACCTATAACAAAGGCTGGACAGTAAAAGGGAGGTAGTAGCATACCTGATGTGCACAATTGGCTTTGAATTCCACCTCTCACATTATTTTACTCTGTGACCATGACCATGATACGCTCCCTTTCTAAGCCTCAGAGACTTCACATGTACTAAAGGAATAAGAATGATATATGGGGTAACTCTTACAAGTTGGTGGGAGAGACAAATGAGACATTTGGAAAACACTCTGCCAACTTTAAAGTATTCTATCATTGGCAGCTATCATTATGTCTGTATATTCCTGTAATTCAAAAGATCTCTGGATTCATCTGGGTGGACTCCCATCTCTGATGCTGATCATTGTCCATAAAAAGACAATTTATGAATTTCGGCAACTAAAAGAATGCAGCATCTTGTGTTAAGCCCTTTCTACAGTTAAGTTGTCTTATTCTCATAGAACACAGAAATAGAATGTTGCTGACTCTTTACTCCAAAGACTTATGAGTCTGATAAAATCTACATGAGCCTGTATTCCATTATCAATCAATCAACAAACATTTTAAGCACTTATTTAATACTAGGTACTGTGGTAAGCACTGAAGATTAAAGAAAAAAGACAAAAGTCAGTCCTTACCCTCAATGGGATAGACAACATGCAAACAAATACACGTACAGCAAGCTACATAGGTGATAAGTATGAAATACTTAACAAAGGAATGACACTAATATTGGAGTTGGGGTTGGGAGTCTTTTAGAAAAAGATGGAATTTTTGTTGCAACTTAAAGGAAGCCTGGATGGTCAGTAGGCAGAATGGAGGAAGGACAGCATTACAGGTATGGACCACAGCCAGAGAAAATGCCCAAAATCAAGAGATGAAGTTTCTTGTTCTTGGAACAGCCACAGAAGCAGTGTGACTAGACTGAAGAGTATGTATCAGACAGTAAGGTAAAGGAAAGAGTGTGGCTAGCTTCTGAAGGGTTTTGAATACTAAACTGAGCATTTTGTCAGCAGAAGCCATTGGAGTTTATTGAGTGTAAGAACATGTGAGTGGGAGGAGGAGAAGGATAATGATGATGATGATGATGATGAAGAAGGAGAAGAAGAAGAAGAAGAAGAAGAAGAAGAAGAAGAAGAATCCACTAGGATGGATCCAGACTTATTTATTCCTTCACATAATTTAAGTTCCAAATAAGGTGGATTACTCTCCATTCTTATCCTGCTCTTGTCTATCACCATACTAATGTTGAACTTTCTTCTCCCATCCATCGAAGCCTTTCCTATCCTTTAGAACTCAACTCAGTCATCACCTGTTCCACAAAGCCTTTACTGATGTCACCTGGTGAAATTCTCATAACAACTGTGCTTGAATACTGCAGAAGCACTATCTGGATAACCCAGGATCTGGCAGCATCTACACTGAGGGATTGAAGGGCCTGGAATACGATATTTCAAAGATTAAGGTAGCTGGAATTAAAACCAAGAATCAACTACCCAGCAAAATTGAGCATATTATTCCAGGGG
>CM053594.1:135377622-135395066 GCA_028646575.1 Pseudocheirus occidentalis | reverse complement strand
GGTTGCATTACACTTGTATTTATTTTGTTCTATATTTCCCAATTACCTTTTAATCTAGTCCTGACCATTTTTGGGAGCTTTGTGAACAGCATGTGGCTATGAGTTTGACACCTTTGTAAAGGATGTTTATGCTTTAAACATGAGTTTTTACTAGATAGTCTTGAAGGATTCTTCCCATCCTAAGATTGTGTCATTCTGGTATTTGAATATGGCACCATTATACTTTTTCTAATTATCCAGTTCAATTTTGGATACTATTTTTAAAATCCTATCTGATATAGCTAAACTGGACTGTTTACCATTCCTCAACTTAATTCTGTTGTCTTCATTTATGTTTTTTTCATGTCTCCAATGATTAGAATAAAATCTACTTCCACTTCCTATCCCCAAATTAGTAGAGCATTATTAAATGCAATAATTCTGTATTACACAATATTATTTATTGTTTCAAACTCCAACTCAGGTTCTACCTCATCCATAAAGTTTTCTTTGATTCTCACAGCCACAAGTTTTCCTTCCCTCCTCAAGTACACTCCATCTGACCTTTCTCATATGCCTAATTTTTTTTAAACTCTTAGATATTTATATGTATGTTTAATCCCTCCCATTCCTCCACTACCATTGAATAATGAACTTCTCAAGGACAAGGAACCATATTGCTTCTGAGATTTGACTCAATGAATTAATGCAAGTAAAGTACTTTGTAAACCTTAAAGCTATATAAATGAGATATTGTTTTTTATAATTACCTAATCCAAATTTTTCTTTGCAGTAGAATTAAAACACTCCTCAGATACTTCTCAGTATAACTCTGGATCTGGCTTTCTTTCATTCTTTTTTTTTCAGGAGCCTGTTTCTTCCTGGCCATGTGTATAAAATGAATATTTTCTGTTTTTGAAGAACAGCAATGGGTATCATCATGAAAGCCCATCTTTTACATATTGACTCAAAGCATTTTCAGCATAATTCCAACAGCAGATACAACAATTGGTACTCTACACATTGTCTGTTTCCCCCAGGTTTTAATTTTCTCTGTTATGTCACTTTAGTTCATTTTTTTTCCTTCCATGGAGTGTGGAGACTATGAGAATATGGTATGACAACATCTTTTGAAATTAAAAAAACACATTCTTTTTAAAAATTTAAACGGACCAGTGTTATATCTATGTGTTTGTGTATACCAGTTCTGTTTTCCTTGACATTGTGGTAAAAGGATAGTCTCTCTGTTGAATACTCAAGAAGATGTTGGAGTTTAAATCTGTTACATGACAATTTGCCATATGTTATTATATAAAGCCCAGTGAGCTTCAGATGTGTAATTCTAGTCATTGAAATGTATCTCAGGACACACAGAAGCATCACTTTGTGTCACACTAGTTGACATTCCCTTACTTGGTTGTTGCCCTCCTCTTCCCTTACAATTGCATGTACAATGAGTTGCACTATTGTTGTTTTTACAGTCATAACAAATTTTTTTCTCATACTTATCATCTTTTAGATAGAAATAATCATGAGAGAAGTTCCTGTTATACTATTACTCATTCATATTTAATAATTTGAAGTCTTTCATATGTGAATAAAATAACATTTTAAATTTAATAAATACATTAGAATGGAATGTTATCTTCTTGAGAGTCATTAAAAATATCTCTGGGGCAACTCTAGCATTCAATAGGACAACAACAATGACTTGTACCTCATCCTCTTTGTATTTTTATCTTTATTATATTATGAAAGCCTTTTTATCTCATATAGGTTGAAGGTTATGACTATTTGGTATGATGACATGTATTAAAATATTACTCTAAAATGGTTATGTATCAATATGATATCCAGATTATTATGGGCTACAGTTTGTTCTGTGATAATGGTCCCATTCCAGTACATTTTATGGGTTGGTTGATGTATTGAAGTAAATATTTGACATGTGGGGACTTGTCATATATAAGTCTATGAAATATAGTAAGCTTTGGAAGGCTAATTCTAGCCACAATGATGTCTTTCTAAGTTATGTCTTTGTTATTGCATTTCTAGATCCTGCAGTGATGTGTTTCATAATTTCCATAATTTTATACACAATCTATATTGATAACTATGTCAACACACCTTAAAGATAAAATTTATTTAATTTCAGGTGGCATTGGCCCGGTCTTGAATTGCCAACATCAATTTATCTTGTTCCAAAAATCCACATACCTCATCACGTTTTTTTTCATGGTCATTGTTGTTATTATGAATGTCAAGTGGATATAGGGTCAGAGATTTTTTTCCTTATAGAAGTGGAGGGCCAAGGGAAGTTTAGTAGAGACCTGTCTACTGCTACTCAACTCATAATCCAAAGTAAGGTTGCTTTTCAAAAATTTTTTTCTGTTTCTTCTTATTCATGCTCTTTTATTTTTTTTTTTTACCTCCAGAAGCATACATTAGTTTAAGATGAACAGGGATTTAGCAAATAGACTAACAGAGATTCTTTGTAGACAAGTTTTGGAAGCATTGGACAACCCTTCCTTCCATAGTCTATGCCTGCTTTGCATTGAAAATGAATAATAGAGTAACAGAAATTTGCCATGACATTTCCTTTTTTTACCAATGCTGTTTTACACAGATATAAAGGGAAAAAAAGGTTTTCTAAGTAATTTATGCCTTAAACAATATATGTTTTTTTAACCCAAAACACTTTTCAAACATTTCATCAGAAACTGAATCAGAACACTCTTAACAGCACCATGGTGCAAGACAGAGCATTATGGAAACAGTTATCTGTTTCTATTAATTTCAGTTCTGTTTGGGAAGGAGTTGGGGAACTGTGCTAAGGAAGCCTTATATACTTGTACCTATGGAAAGTCACAGCTATTTTATCATACAGACAGGAAAATAAATACAATACATAGGAGCAAACTAAACCAGAAAGAGGAGTAGGCATGAAGACTGCAAGAAAGACTATCCTTCTAGTCAGCAATTTAGTGTTCCAGATCATTGTTTTAAAAATCTTTGGCCAAAGATTAATCTTTGGGTCTTGAAAAAGGGAGAAAAAGATATTAAAATGACTTGGCTTCAAAAGTTATTGAAATGACAAAGGCTTCTATGACATCAAAAACCCATTAAAACTAATATTATTTGTTGACAATTCAATGGAAGAAGAATTAGAATCATATGGGTTACTTTGTATTAAATTACACCTAGATTTCAAAACAGAGGGAAAAAATTGGGAAGATGCATTTTTGATAACACAGCAGTTTAATATGATTAATATTATTAGTGATTCAACAAAATACAAATATGAATCTCTAAAGTAAATAAAAATAATTTCTTTATTTGGACACTGTGTTAAACATTTGAAATTTGATGTTATATTAATGTTAAAGTTACAAAATACTTTTTTGTGGTAGCAAAGGGCTTTTTCGTCTCCACACAGACAAATATGACAAAGATTTTTCTAATCTTCATTAGAAAAAATATGAAGTTCCTTAAAATTACTTCAGTGTCACGATGTTCAAACAAAATTAAATCTTTTAATTTTGTTACTTTATTTCTAAACATGCAAATTCAAATTTATATATGTGCAGATGAAACTATTAGGAATATATTTTTTATTTTATCACTTTTCTTTATATGAAAAGTTATAAAGTCAGATAAATCATTTGAGACTAAAAATAAAATCCACACCCTCTCCCCTATATACTATGCATTTCTTCTTCATTGTTTATTATCAATTATTATTATCCTGATGATTATATGTATATATCATTAAATACATTGATGTATGAATGAATGATAATTAATCCTTTAAAATGTTACCTTAAATTCAAATTCATTTTAATGAAAATAATTTAATGTTCACCAAATCTTTAAACAGTTTATTTTTAAAAATATACTGACATCTATGGACTTATTTGTAAGATACGTTAAAGTAAAAATTATAGGAAAAAATTTAAGCTAATCCATGTTTATAGAATTATTGTAAGGTAAAACTGCCTATAAAGTAGAAATTATTGCATATTGTTTCTATAATGCATATGAATGCATATATACATGCATAAATGTACATATATGTTATATGTACACATAATTTATGTATGTTTATATGTAGAAGTTTTACCAGACCCATTTATTCCTCACTTTAGAATGTTGCCAATGAGGAACTTGTTGCTTATAGTCTTTTAAAGAGATGTCTAGGGGGGCAGCTAGCCCCCCTAGGGTGAAGAGAGCACCGGCCCTGGAGTCAGGAGTACCTGAGTTCAAATCCGGCCTCAGACACTTAATACAAAAACTAGCCTTGTGACCTTGGGCAAGTCACTTAACCCCAACTGCCCTCCAAAAAAAAAAAAGCAAAAAAAAAAATAAAGAGATATCTAGGGCACTGAGAAGTTAAATCTCTTTTCCGGTCATTTTGCCAATATGTATTACAGGAAAGACTCAAACCCAGTTTTTCCTAACTCTGAGAACAAGTTATTATATACCATACTATTCTTTATCACATAAGATCCTTTACAATATGATCACTCAGAAGTAAGGATAAATTATATAAGAAAGGTACATTTTATTCATGAACTTTTATTGTCATATGTCACTAGTGAGCTGTTAGAAATCATCTGGATTCATTTAAAGAAAACAAACTTAATGTGATGATCCGATTTTTGACAGTAAAACATACCCCAACTAATACTACACAGTTTTAATAAAGAACAAACAAAAAAAGATTTTGTCAATAGATTAGTGAAAAAAAGAGGCAACTACATGGCTCAGTGGATAGAAAACTGGACCTGACAATCAGGAAGACCTGAGTTCAAATCTGTCCTCAGATGCTTACTCTGAACCTGGGCAAGTCAGTTAACCTTTGTTTGCCTTAATCCGCTAAAGAAGGAAAAGGAAAACTACTTTAATTTCTATGTCAAGAAAAGCCCAGGTATAGCATTTCCATGCTATGGTACATGGAGTCACAAAGTGTAGTACACAAATGAATGACAACCAGAATACAGTGAAAAAAATGATAGATATTTCATTCACTAAACCAGCTCCCATCCAAATGATGTCTCAGGTGATCGACTAGATGGAGGTATAATAGAGTTTGATGGGATTTGCTTATAATGAATTGATTATCAATTATAAAGCTTTATTGTTTGGGGCAACAGAAATTATACTATATTTGCTGTTACTTCTAAAACAAATGAAGAAAGAATGTTTTTAATTGTAAACTTCAAAATTCAGCTTTTTGTCTTTTGTTTTGTTTTGTTTTTCTTTAATCTAGGAATAGACAAAAAGAGGAAGATTAAAATATGACATTGCTAAACCAGTGTCATGATCTGATCCATCTAAACTTTGATTCTAGTTCCTGGTTAAGGTGTTACCTGGACATAAAAATAACTGTAATCTTGGGTTACATTAAGAGAAATCTAATATCAAGGCCTAGCAAGATTCTAATTTCAATGTACTTTTGACCTCATTGAAAACTGAAAGGCATCTTAGTACAGTGGAAAAGGTGTGGGGTTTCAATGAAAAGGAACTGGGTTTGAAAGCTAACTTTGCTACCTTTTGTCTATGTGACCTTGAACAATTTACCAAACTCTGGGACTCAGTTTCTTCAACTGTGAAATAAAGGAATTGGAATCCATTGTTTCTCAAGTCCCTTTGGCTCTAAACCAGAGGTTCTCAATCTGTGGTTCGTGACCCCCTTGGGGGTTGAACAGCCTTCTCACAGGGGTCGCCTAAGACCAACGGAAAACACATATTTCCAATGGTCTTAGGAACCAAGACACCACTCCTCCATCTGTCTCCAGGTGTGTCTGCCCACATGCAGATACGCCCACATATGAGTATTAATGGGGCTCGGCATTAGAAAGGGTGACAGCCACTGCTCTAAACATGATCCATTGAGGGAAAGAAGGATGGGAACATTTGTTTAACATCTACTATCTGCCCAGCACTGTGTTCAACACTTCGCAAAATATTGCCTCGCTTGAGGTACATATTACCATTTTCTCCCAGATCAATAATCCTGGCAGGAAGGTACAATTATTATCTGGATTTTATTATTAAGGAAACTGAGAGAAGCAGAGTTTAAGTGCCTTATCAAGGTTTCACACAATCAGTAAATGGCTGGAACTAGATTTTAATTCATGTCTTTTTTAATCCAAACCCAGAATTCCATACACTGTGCAACATGGCTGCTTTTGTATTATATTTGGAATATAGTGTTCAATTCTAGGTAGCACATTTTAGGATAGAGCAATGATCTTTGAGAGTGTTTAGAGGAGGGCAACAAATGGAATGATGAACTTTGAACTTGGTTGAAGAAACAGGATTTTTAGCCTAAGAAAAGAAGATTGAAATGGGATAGAGTGGGGTTGAGACATGACCACTGTCTTCACTGGTCTGTCCACTGAAAAATGTATTTGTTTTATGGCCTAAAACAATACATCAAACCAGGAGCAATGAGTAGAAGTTTCCAAGAAGACTGATGCTTTATGTAAGGAAACAGAACAGGCTATTTCAAGAAGTAGGGACTTCCAACTCACTAAAACATGGATGTAAAGCTGCCTACATACTTATCTCTTTTTTTTTTAAGGCAATTGGGGTTAAGTGACTTGTCCAAAGTCACATGGTTAGTAAGTGTGTCAAGTGTCTGAGGTCAGATTTGAACTCATGTCCTCTTGACTCCAGGGCTGGTGCTCTATTCACTGTACCACCTAGCCACCCCCTACATACTTATCTCTATAACTACTATATACTTCATTAACTATATAAGCATATGTTGTAGGAAGATATATTTTTTAACTGTAGGTTGAAACAGATGACCTCTGAAGAGGTTCTCTCATATTCTGAGATTGTGTGATCACATAAGAACTGTGTTTATTTTTAGAAGCTCAATTTTTGTATGATCATTAATAATCTGGAGCACAGCTGGAAGAAATCAATAGAATAATGAGGTTCGTTAACAGGGAGCCACTGGAGTTTCAAGTATATGAGTACATACTCGGACCTCGGCTTTAGTTTACACATGAATACATGAGAGCCTACATCAGTGGTGGAAGTATCAGAAGGAAAAAAGGTGGCACATACTTTATACAAAGTTGAAATTGACAAGCTTAGGCAACATAATAAGGTTGTGCCCTTGTTATTAATAAAGGAATGGAGAAGTGGGGAGTATTTTCTTGGGGGAGGGGATATGATGAGTTTAATTTTGGTCTTTTTGTTGTTAATATATATATATATATATATACATATATATATATATATCTATATATCTCACAGATTTCAACATTCTTAGGAAGAG
This sequence comes from Pseudocheirus occidentalis, assembly GCA_028646575.1. NCBI lineage: Eukaryota > Metazoa > Chordata > Mammalia > Diprotodontia > Pseudocheiridae > Pseudocheirus > Pseudocheirus occidentalis. The sequence goes on along the minus strand of CM053594.1, from coordinate 135,387,793 downwards.
AAGGGAGAGTGGAGCCAAAATGGTAGACTGAGCAATTGTGTCATACTCTCCCAACACAAATTTCTGAATGACTTTAAAGAACATGTCAAACCAAATTTTGAGTGATATAATCAACAAGAAGTCACAGTGTGTTGTGATATTTTTTTCCTTCTTCCTGGATTGGGCAATTTAGAAGGCCAGAAAAAGAGGTCCATGGACACTGGAATAGGGGCTAGGAAGGAGCACACCTAGGTGTAAGTGGGTCTTGGAGGTGGCATCAGCAGCAGGTGCCACAGCATCAGTATCAACAGTGGTAGTAATAGCAGCAATGACAGAACCTAAAAGATCTAGTGTACAGGACTGGGAAAGAAACTTAATACTTATTAAGAAAAAGATTCCAGGAACCTACATACTAATACTGGGTAGAGGACTGTCATTTGGCAGCCCCATGGACCATAGCCTAGTCCTGGATTGAAGTTTCAAAGCGTAAAATACCAGTTACAACCATGAGGCAGCACGGGCTCTAAGAAATTAAGTATCAGCACACAGACTAGGAGAGAAGGGACAACAACACTCCTCATATCTAATCACTTGGGAATCATGGAAAACTTGCATTCCCCAAACTTAGCTGTGAAAGCTGCAGAAGGACATAAAAGACTGAAGCCCAGGATAGTTGCCCCCTCCCCTCCAGAGGTGAGCAGAGTCCAACTTAAACATAAAGTCTAAGTCAGGAAATAGGCTGGAAAAATAAGTGAATAAGAACAATAGCAAAAGAATCTGACCAAAAAAAACTACAATGGTAACAGGAAAGCTAAAGACAAACCTCAGAAGACAAAATACTTGAAGAAGTGTACATGCGAAGTAAAGAAGTTTGTAGATTGGACATAACCCCAACAAAAATTCTTTAAAGAGCTAAAGAGTTTTTAAAAAGAGCAAAAAGAAAAGATTTGAAAATTAAATAAAAGCAGTACAGAAAAACAGATAAGAAAGTTGATCAATGCAAGGAAATCACACACATATACACACACACACAGATTACAGCTTGGCAAAAGAGGCACAAAAATAATGAAGAAAATAAATCCTTAAAGTTCAAATTCTAAAATTTTAGTTAGCTGTGTTTCTATATTTCCAGTGCTCTCTGTAAGCAACATATATTGGATTCTCATTTCTAATTCATTCAGCTCTCCTCTTCATTTTATAGTCAGTTCACCCCATTCACTTTAATATTTATGATAGCTAATTATATATTTCCCTCCATTTCATTCTCTTCTATTTAGCATTTGTTTTTTTTTAACTGTCTCCTCCTCAAAGGTTGGTTCTGTTTTTGATCTTTGCTTTCCTTAATTGTTCCTCCTGTGTACCACCCTCCTCTCTCTTAGCTCCTACCACTCTTACTTCTCTGATGTGTAAGATGAATTGCTCCACCCAGCTGACTGTGTTTGAAGGTATCTTTTGAGTCTTTTGTAGATAGCTTTCTCTAGCAGTTTAGATCTTTTGGTAGGAAAGATATTCGATGGTAGTAGGGATTGAAGCATTGAGAGCTTTTGAGAATGAGGGATACTTGGGCACTTTTGTAGTGAGTAGAGAAGCCTTCAAGAGACAGGACACAATTGGAGATAAGTGAGATTAAAGGGATTATTATTAAAGGAATAATCTTCTGGAGGGAGTGGAATGGAATAGCATCACTTGGGTAGAAGTGTTGTCCTTGGCAAGTAGAAGCTCTGCTTTTTCTCCCCGTATTCCACTTTCTATGTTGTCTTTCCTTTCTTAACCTCTTACATTATGGCTTTCTACCTCATGCCTCTACTCAAACTGCTCTGTCTAAAGTTACTAATGATCACTTAGTTGCTAAATCTAATGCCCTTTTCTCAATCCTCATTCTCCTCCACCTTTCTGAAGCCTTTGACAATGTCCATCATCCTCTTTTCCTTAATACTGCCTTAATATTCAGTGTTTTGCCCAAAGGAAGGTAAATTTTGACGACCAAAAAATAGGTAATTTCTTTCTCCAAGACCCAGAGGTCTCCCCATACCCCAGTTTGATTTTTCCTTTCTTCCCCCTACCCCCTTCCTCCCCCTCCCCTTCACCTCCCCTTCCTCTCCCTTCCCTCCCCCTCCCCCTTCCTTCCTCCTTCCCTCCCCCTTCTTCCCTGCTCCCTTCCTCTTTCTCCCTTCCTCCCCTCCCCCCTACCCCAATAACCTTTTAGTGAGTGTTTGACTCAATTCCTTTCCCACCAAAATCCGTCCTCCATTGAGCCAACAAAGTGATTTTCCTAAAGCACAGATCTGACCTTTTGAATACTTTGTTCTATAACTCTAGCAACAATCATTCATGATTACCTTTTTTTTTCTTTTTTTTTGAGAATGGTTCAGATGAAGGGCTGATGTCAGAAAGAGAAAAATGAGCTTGGATATTTTTCCCCTGACAAAATGTGGACCTAGTCTTCAGTTTGCATAGGATTAATTAGGTTGTGTGTAGATTTTTGATAATAAGGGTTTGATTGTGTTTGGGAAGCTCTGAGATAAGGAAATTAAGGGAGGCACGAAATCATAGGACTAAGAAAACTACGTGTCCAGATCCCATCTGAATTAAACACATGGCATCAACAGTTCATTTGTCTCCAACTTAAATAGTTCCTTGATCTATTTAATTACCTTGATTTATTTCTTTATTCTATTTCAGCTAGACAACGAGGTAGTTATACCATTGATTTTTGCTATCACTAATATGTGTTCTACTTCCTTGTTCATGAAATCTGGAATTCATTTGTTTAATCATCATCCTTTATCACTTCAACTTTCCCTTAATATCTGCCTGCAAATACTGTCTTTTATCACCAGGACTTTCCATCTCTCCAATCCCATAATGAATTTCAAACTTATTTCCCTGATTCTGGCCGCACTCTACCTTCCCAATTTTGTCCCCTTGGCTATACAATTCAAAGAAACACTATTATCTATTCTTGAAGCCTTTTTTCCCCATTCCCTCTCACAAATTATGCCTTGCTAATGATCAATCCTATATTATGCCCACCATTACTTTTTTTCTTTTTGCTTCCACACACAGGCTGATGAACGGAACTGGAAGAAGTCATGAAACCTGTTCTGCCTTCAATCCCATTATCTTTTTTTCTTCTCCAGTAGATTAACCCATAGTTATTTGCATTTATTTTTTCTCTCAATAGGAGTAGGGAAATTAGAATGGGAATTTTACATGGAAAATAAAATTCTAGATCCTAAAGTGGGATTAATAGGATAAAAGAAAAGATAAAGGAACTAGAAATTAAGGAGATCTTTATGAGTTGAGAAATAAGAATGTAAATTTTAGGCTAATTATGGAATATTATTAAGAAATAAGTAAAGATATCATTTCAAATAATTTTGAGAAGTATGAGCTGATGTAGAGTGGATTAAACATAACTAGGCAAACAACTTCTACAAGGAAAATAACATTGTAATAAAAAAAATTTTTAATGCTTAAAATTATATTTAAATAACAACTGTGTCTCTAGTGGCTACATGATAAAACATTCTACCCAAATCCTGACACTGATGAAGAACCCAAGGTGCAGAAAGAGACCTTCATTTTTGTACGTGATTTATTTTGCTTGACTGTGCTAATTTGTTATAAAGTTTCTCCCTCTCACTTTCTTCTTTCCTCCCTTCCTTTTTCCTCTCTATTTCTCCTTGTCTTTATCTCTCTCTCCCTATTTCCCTCTTATATATGAATGCACATATGTATATTATTGTATCAACATTGTTGTTTATCATTTATTTACAAAGAGGGTCAGTGACACCATGGGTGATGTATTGACTTGATCATGAATTCAATTTAGGTGAGCCAGAGTTGCAGTCTCTCTCTTCCAAGTCATTAAAGTCCAATATTAAGACAAAAGTCAAGATGATCAGTAACAGCCCAGGATGCAGTGGATGACCTTGGCATCTTCAATGTCTGACCAAGCTCTAAACACTACACAGCACCTGCTTCAGCTGCCTTCATGACTGTTGGAACAAATTGTTCCCATCTGCTTACTCTTCCAGGGAAAGTCTTCACGTGCTTCACAAGACATACCTCAACACACCAACAGGTTTGATGTTTGTCATTTACCCTTAACCAGGTTTAGGCCATTTCTTGAAAAGGTTTTACCAGGCTGAAGTCACTGATATGCTACAGCTTCTTGGAGCCACATATGAGAGTTGAGTGAATCAAATGAACACCAAAGGTGGATAAGTAGCCTTGAAAAGGGCTCAGGAAACCCTTATACCAGAGGTATTAGTACTTCTAAAGACCCCATAAACCCCAAAGAATAACAACAACAAAACAATAACATTATTACCATCATGGAACATGTCTGTCCTCAGCAGAGGACTATGTGTATATGTGCAAACTGAGATAAGAATGTGTTGGACAAAATAAAAAAAAACTGGCAGTATCTAGTGCCAACAGAAAGGAAAAAAAAAACAAAATTGCAATTATGAATGCAATGTACTAAACTCACCCACAAAAAGAATAATTTCAAAATGCGTTAAAAAACAGAAACCAATATTTTTGCATGCAAAAAACATAAATGAGAAAACAAACAAAAATATATATTTTAAAGTAAATGGTTAGAATATAATTTATTGTGCATCAAATTATTCTTCTTTACCAGGAATTAAAATAATTTCATATGCAAGAGGAAAGAAATAAAAAATAGAGAATGGTAGAAATCTTTTTTTATACTTTTTTTTTGGATGGGGTAGGGCAGGGCAATTGGGGTTAAGTAACTTTCCCAAGATCACACAGCTAGTAAGCGTTAAATGTGAGGCCAGAATTGAACTCAGGTCCCCCCGACTCCAGGGCCAGTGCTCTAATTTACTGTGCCAACTAGCAACCCCAAAAGGCAGAAATCATTAATGAATTTTTTTACATATCAAATTGAAACAATATTTTATATAACAGTAGAAATGTAAACAATAATTTCAGGCTTAAACAGACATTAAATAAAGATATATTAAATAACAAGGAAATGAAAAATCATAGAAATGATAATCACAGGAAAGAACAATGTTGGGAAGCCATATCAAACTTTATGATGTGCAATGAAAGTAGTCTTGAAGTGAGAAAAAGGAGAGAGAGAAAGAGAGAGAGAGAGAGAGAGAGAGAGAGAGAAAGAGAGAGAGAGAGAGAGATGAATTAAGGATATAGTTTTTAAAATTAGAAAATCATTAATTAATCACCAAAGAAAACAAGAGAAATTCAAATACAAATATATACACTTATATGCATATTTAGAAGATTTTTGCATTTAAAAAAATCCAAAGATTAATTATAAATCACTAATAATATTCATATATTATCTTAAAACTATCTCCTCATACTCAAAACATAGAGTGTAATGGATTAGAAAATAGTTCATTTATGTGGATTTATGAACTGGCTTCTTGGTCAGATATTTATTAATGAGTTGTAGAAGTAAGTCTCTAGTGTATCACCCCAGGAATCTCTGTCCCTGTGTTGTTTAGCATATTTCTTGACAACTTGAACAAAGATTTAAGTGTCATCTTATCAAATTTACACATCAAACTGGGAAAAATAGACAACAAACTGAATGACATTTATGATTTGGAATGCTTCACAATGAATTTTGTCCAGCAAAATTAAATATAATAGGAATAGATTTAGTATATACCAGACATAGGTGTTAGGAAGATCTGAATTCATATCTGACCTCAAACTTGTACTAACTGTGTAACCTTCAGCAAATCATTTAACTTCTATCTGCCTCACTTTCCTCATCTGTAATATAAGGACAATAATAGTTCCTACTTGCCAGGGTTATTGTGTGGATAAAATGAAATACAATTTGTAAATCATTGTGCAAACCTTAAAGTACTCTATAAATGCTAGTTTTGTTCTTATTGCTTGGATTTAAACTATGTACTTTAAGATAAGGAAAACATAGGTGGAATTTTTGTTTGATGTTAAAGCTGATTTCAAAGGGCATAAGAAGGAAAGCATAGATCTAAGGTCAAGAATAGATACAAAATTCTATTATCAATAACACAACTTTTTTTTTTTGAGGGTCATACGTAGGCATTTATTATTTAAGTTGAAGAACGGTAAGAGGGGAAGGGGGAAGCGATGAGACAGTGAGCCGGGAGCTGCTCATCTGTGCCTGCTCCAGACGGGGTTGCTCCTGATTTCTGAGCCTTAGTCGAGGGCACACAAGGAAGCACAAGATAAGAAGGACTTCCGGGGGTACAGGTTGAGGAAAAAAACCAGGGTGGCCAGTTATACATCCAGCCAGAGACTGGGGCTGGGAATCTCCTTGGATCTGCAGCATCCCTTCCTTTTAGGAACCGAAGCCTAGTGATAAGTTCCATCCCACATGTTTCTTGTAAAACATTCTTGTAGTTAGAGTCTGTGTGCTAAAGAATTATTTCATCGCCTCTCTAACTTCTTGTACTTTGCCTCTAGTTTCTTTGAATATGCATCCAACTTGTAAGGCGCCAGCTCAAGAGCTGCTGCTACCTGCTCCTCAATTAAAGCGATCTGATCCAGATAAGGCTGAGGTGCTGCATGTGTCTGGTTTTAGTCCTTTAGGTTTCTACTTATGTTTACTGCACTATCTTCCATTTCTAGATACTTTAAACTAGTCAGTTTGTTCATATTTTCCAGAAGTTTATAAACTTCACTGGTGGCTGTCCGCTCTCCCGTCAGGTACGTGGCCATTTTGGAGAACACGTCCCGGCACAGCTCGGTGTTGTCCGCGTCGGCGGGCTCCGTGGCCTCCTCGGCTGTCTCCATCACAGCACTGTCTAGGCCAGGGAAGGGAGGAAGGAGAATGGATGGAGCGAAGGATGGGGAAGGGTAAAGAGGAAAGGGAAAGGGGAGGGGGAGAGGGAAGGGGAAGGGGACCAGGAGGGGGAGAAAAGGGGTAGGGAAAGCAGTCAGAGAGGGAGATAAGGGCCACAACTCTTTTTTTTATATTAGAAAACTAAGGTACAGAGTTTGGAAGTGACTTCCTCAGGGCAGCCATGTGGGTAAGTACAAGAGTTGGAGTTCATCATCAGTTGCATTGACTCCGAGTTCAGTGTTCTTTCCAGTAGGCCAAATTTTATTTTTGCCTTTTTGAGGCAAGAGAATGATTCCTAAATCATAAAGAAAGTGGAGTAAATTAAGTTCAGGAAACTGTTATCTATATTATCTATAACACATGTTATGTTATCTATATATTATCTATGAAAAGAAGGAGAGAAAGTATCTGGTCATTTTCCCCATGACTCACATTTTCAAATAGATGTGATGCTGTAATAATAAAGTAGAGTCCAAGTTCTGGCAGATTCTGCCATGCTGAAAAGACTTGGAACAAGGTCGTATGGAGAGGCTTGTCTTCTGAGAGCACTTTGTTACAGAGATACTCATTACCAATCAGTTAGTCATTTGGAGATGATTTCTTTGTCCATGAAACCTGTGGAGACAATATACAATCAATGCAAAACAAAATATGTGGAATTCCTTTCCATTTCTATAATGACAGTAGTGGAATGACATCAAAAAAAAGTTGAGAATACTAAGATGAAGAGTTTTAGACCAGTAATAATCATTACTTTTACTGTTACTCTAAATTTAAGATCTGTTCATTGACCATTGAGTAGATACTCAGTTGTTGTTAGTCTTATCTATATTTGATGTTTATGATACCTGAGAGATGTATTATCTTTAATTATTCTGTTGTGCAGGCCATTGTAGATGATTAGATTCAAGTTACAGTGCACATTACAATGTAAATGACTGTCAAAATTCTTTAAACAATATGATGTTTGAAATAAGAAGACTCATGTTAGAATCAAAATAAGATAGAAATTGAAGTTCTCTGTCTTCGACTGGTTTATGAATTAAGCATGAAGGCAGCTTGGGTTTTTCAAATACAGGAAAAAAAGAACCTCAAAACTGATCAGACTGACATCTCTCACTAATCACTATTGTGATAAGCCATGGGGTAAGTAATTTGTAGGACATTAAAGGACTCTGTAGACTAGAGAGGATATCTTAAATTTTTGAATCCCTGAATCCCTAGTCATCCTTGCCTCCCAGAAATACATAGAAAATGAGACAAGAGACATTCATGTATTCATGGAAAATTGGGACATAGGTAGGTAAACAGTACAATTTAATTAATCTGATCCTCTAGAAGTAAATAGCTCACTTGTGTGGGGTTAATGAACTCTTCCAAGGGCATTGAGTGGAACCGTGTTGCCTCCAAAGAATTCACTGACCTTACAAGGATGAACACTTTTCTATTAGAGAGCACCTCCTGTTCCAATCCTTAGAAACCATAGGAGATGGCTTCTTGTTTATAAGGTATCAAGTTACGAGAAATATTGAAATTGTTTTCCTGAATATGCACACGCTCCCTCTCTCTCTCTCTCTCTCTCTCTCTCTCTCTCTCTCTCTCTCTCACACACACACACACACACACACACATAGACACACACAGACACAGACACAGACACACACACACACACACACACACAAATCCCCAAATATAAATTTCCTGGGAGGTAACACTACAATGAGGTAACATAAAAGGCTTCAGGAATGGAGAACATCATTTCTCCCTGTACTTTAAGATATGCTACACAGCATATATGTCTTCTGCTATTCAGTCTTGAAAGACAATGTAAGTATAAGTAGAGCAATCAGAAATTAGCAACTATATACAAGTGCCTCTACTCTGCACAGCTGCTGGCTGTTCTGAGAAATGGTGTGTCAGTGTTTATTTTAAAGCGGATATAGATACATTACCCTTGGAAAGTAGAAAATTGTCTATATATCTTTACCTAGTAGAACAGAAGCTGTTTGAGGGCAGAGACGTGTGTGTGTGTGTGTGTGTGTGTGTGTGTGTGTGTGTGCCCTTAGCACCTACATAGTACCTTGTACATTTTAGGCAGTTAATCAGAGTTGTTGAGTTCTGTATCTCTGTAGCTTTCACCAATTTCCTGTAGTATTACAGTCCAGGTATAAACACAACTAATCGAATCCCCTTTACACATAATATTTTTCAAATAATCGGAGACAGCTATAAGATCCACTCCCCCTCATCTTCTTTACCCAAGTTTTCTCTCCTCCAGGTCAAACGGCACAAATCAGACCCAATAGGGAATGATTGCAAGACCCTTAACTAGACTGATCACCTTTTCTCTAGACCTTCTTTGTTTTATTAATATCCTGCTTAAAATGAGTTGCCCAGAAATGAACTTAAAATGTTGTCTGATCCAAACAGAATACAGTGTGGGCATTTATGTGTCTCATTCTAAATAGTATGCCTTTCTTGATATAGTACATGTTAGGTTTCTTAACTGTCGAATCACATTGTTGACTTGTATTGAGCTGCAGTCCAATCAAACCATTACATCTTTGCTGGGAAAAAAAATATTATATAGTGAGGTCCTTCTAATATTATGATTTTTAAATTGGTCTTTTAAATGAAGTATGAGACATTACATATACTCCTATTATTAAATAATAAATTCTTGTCTTTGACCCATGGTTTTGGTTGAGATATTTTTGAATCTTGACTCTCTTATAGCATGTAATAAATGTTTGTAGAATGAATGGAATGAATTCTGTATCCTCATTCCTTTTACCTGTATTGCTCATTTTGAATGTTTAAATGTCTTCCACATATGTATTCCCATCATAGATCCCATTGTGCAAAATCTCAGTGATATCTATAAGGTCAAGTATGCCTCCTTATGTTTGGTATACTTATTCATTTTGTTATCTGTTCTTTCTGTATGTATTAATAGACATATGAGGCCACAGGTTGTATTATGGTATGTATACAGGTGTGTGTATGTATACACTTATTGCATATATGTGTATGTGTGTATGCATATGTGTGTATTGTGATGGTACACCCATAATGGCTACATATAAGTACATGTGCTACTATACACACTATATATAGTAAATAATATCTTTATTATGATATATTTATGTATATTGTGCATATAGACATATATTGTGTTTACATATACATTATATAAAGTGTATTCATTTATATAAAGAGATATCTGTAGTGTACATACATTGCATGAACATACATGCATATGTGCATTTACATATTTTTATTCATGAATGGATAGATGAATTAATGTATAGATAGATAGATAGATGTATCAATAATGAGATATTCACAACACCC
>CM053594.1:135356101-135370330 GCA_028646575.1 Pseudocheirus occidentalis | reverse complement strand
TGAGATTCTTTTTCCATCTGGCAAATTCGACTTTTTAAGGCATTCTTCTCCTCATTGGCTTTTTTGGCCTCTTTTGCCATTTGGGTTAATCTGCTTTTTAAGGTGCTATTTTCTTCAGTTAGGTTGTTGACTCTCTTTTCATAATTTTCTTGCGTCATTCTCATTTCTCTTCCCAATTTTTCCTCCATTTCTCTTATTTGGTTTTCAAAATCCTTCTTAAGCTCCTCCATGGCCTGTAACCAGTTTACATTTTTCTTGGAAGTTTTTGGTGCAGGAGTTCTGACTGTATTGTCTTCCTCCTGTTCCATGTTTTGATCCTTTTTGTCCCCAAAAAAGGAATCTAAAGTTGGATTGCAGAGCTTGGTTTCTTTACTTTGCCTGCTCATGTTTCCAGTCAATTAACTTGATTTTTGAGCCACAGTAGATCTCTTCTTCTTGGGGGGAGAACTTTGTCCTAAATCACTGGGGTTATCCTAGCTGCTGGAGCTATTAGGAGGCTGCCATCTCTGCAGCCACCATCAGCTTTGGCTCACTGGTCCCCCACATCAGGACCACTACCCAAGATCACAATCCCAATCCAGGCAAGTAAATCCAAGAGCAATTAGCCTCTGAATGATCACTTGGCCCCCCTGCAGTCTGCAGTCCAGAAGCTCTGAAGTAGCCACTTGGCAGGGCCACCATGCCACTTCTTGCCCTGGAATCAGTTGGCCAGCCCCACTCCTTTCCCCCAAATTTAGCTGAGTTTCACTGACCTTTCACTTTGTCCATTTTCTTATGTGTTGATAATTCTGGAAACTGCCACAGCTGCCGGTGATCTGCTCTCCTGGAAGCTCTAGCTGTGGCTTGCCCTGCGGCCAAGCCTTGGTTTCAGGCCCTGCTGCTTTTGGCTCTCACTGCTCTGTGATGAGCCCTTCCCATTGGCCTACAGGGCTACCTTTAGTGGGAGATGTATTTTTCTGTAATTTTGTGGGGTTTGGAGCTCTAAAATTTGTTTATAGTCATATTTTATAGGTATTTGAGGTGGTTATAGGGGGAGCTGTGGAGTTCTCCTGTTTCTACTCCACCATGTTGACCCAAGGTATATTTATCTTACTTTTCAACTGACTAAAAATCACATCCTGTATAATCATTATTACAACTCATATGATACTTAATGGGTCTAAAAGTGTTCTGTCTCAGCCCACATGCATTTCCTTCCCCTCTCCCCCCAACCTCTCACCCCAGATACACACACAAACACACACCCATCCACCCACCCACACACCCCACCACCCCTCCCCACACACACACAGGGTCTCAGGACAAAATGCTGCCTATTTGAGAGCAGGTTTGAATTTGTCTTTGTGTAAACTGGGTACTCAATTAAAACTTTTGATTAAATTGTATTGACACCTACTTTCTAAGGTTCCTTATCTATAAAATGTGAAAATAAGACCCCCTGTAGTACTTACCTTTAAGAAGCAGATATTGGTAGTCATATTTTCAGATAGACTGAGGCATCAAGCATCATAAAGATGTGTTTTTTGGAAGGGGTAACTTGTTATTCCATAGGTATGGTATTTGAATTACCTGAAAGATACTCAACTAACATTAAATGCCTACTATGTGCCAGATTCTGTTTTATGCTCTGGCAATACAAAGAAAGAGCAAAACCAGTTCCTGCTATCAATGAGCTCACTATGTAAAGGAAGGACACAAGAGAGAAGAGGAAGAGGATGAGCATCTGTAACACCTACTTTGCACCAGGCACTATGTTAAGCACTTTAAAAATCATCTCATTTGAACTTCATAATGTGGAGTAGTTGTTGCATTATCTCTATTTTGCAGTTGGACATACTGAATAAAAGAGATGTAAAGTGACCTGCCCAGGGTCACACAGCTAATAAGTGTCTAATGGGAAAAACAATATGCAAGGAGCTCAAAGATTATTGTTCATCCTTTGTTCTCAAACAGGACTAATGACATGAGCAGGGTGACTTGCAAATGGATTGGATTTCAATGAGACAGAAGTGCTCGGATTCATCAGCCTCACTCTTTCCTCCAGTCATTGGATTCCAGTTGCACAACATAGGTCAAGATGACTGGCAATGACCTAGAATGTAGTGCAAGATCTTGGCCTTTTTAAAGTAATGTCTTTCCCATGTCTCAGTTTGTCTGAGGCAACGCCATTCAGTAACTAAACACTAGGTAAGAATTGGGGCAATAAATGGCCTAGTTTGCCTTCAGAAAAGACTCAGTCTGGGAGGGGAAGATCTTCAGAGGTTTTGACCTATGAACAAGCGAAATATATCCAGGGTAAATTGGAAATTGACAGAGTGAAGGTATTCTTAGCATTATGGGGAATCAGGAAACTCTTTTTGTAGAAAGTGAGACATTAGCTGAGATGTGAACAAAACCGGGAAAACCATCAGATGGAAATTATCATGGATAGATTTCCAGGCACAGGGAACACATGGAAAAAAAAAACCAGTCAGGGTAGGGAGCGCCCTGTCTGAGAACAGCAGAGCAGTCTGTGTCTCTGGATTGCAGAGTATGTGATGAGAATGTACAATATATAAGGAGGCTGGACAAAGCAAAAAGGAGCCAGGTTATGAAGGGCATTATAGGCTAAAAAGAGGGTTTTATATTTGATCCTGTAGGCAATAGAGAGCTACTGGAGCTTGCTGAATATGAAGGGTAAAGTAGTCAAACAGGCATTTTTTAAATACTGATTTGACAGCTGAGTGGAGGGAAGGAAATGGAAGAAAATCCTAGATTCTCAGAAAATAATTATGAGGGGATTCAATTCATCATTGTGGGTTTCTTTTTAATTCTATAAGATGGTTATTTTTACATGCATAAGAGACAGAAAAATCCAGAAGATTAAATATGATTTTTTCTAATACTCCATGGATCAATGATCTCATCAATGTTATTATATACTTCAGTATGAATGTAGAGCAGCAGTTCTCAACCTGTGGGTCATGGAAAATTTGTAACAATGAAAATATATCCTGAATATCAGATATTTATGTTATGATTCATAATTAGCAAAATTATAGTTATGAAGTAGCAATGAAAATAATTTTATGTTTGGGGGTCACCACAACATCAAGAATTGTATTAAAAGGGCTGCAGCATTTAGGAAGAATCACTGCTGTAGAGAAACCCATCCATGCTTTTAGCCTTATGCAACGCATTCCCACCTTTCCCAAAGTTCACCCATAAGGGAGCCATGTAACTCACAGGAGGCCTTCCTTGTGTCTCTTGAGGATAATAGCAGAGCAGCAAGTCAATTGTTTATCCCTTTATTTTGCCATCCATATACTTTTTTGAACATATATTGATGTAATGAAAATATTTTGTTCCATTTCTCTTTTCTGATTCCTCATTCATAATGTTTTAGAATCAATTTATGTCTAACATGCACCTCTTCTTTATTCACTGGATAACCCTTGAGTTTAATTGTTCAGAGACTATAGTCTTCTATGACCCTAGAAAATTTACCAGCTATATAAATATACATGTGTGTCTGCATGGGTGTGTATGCACATAAACACAAATTTATATTTTCTCCATGTGAGTTTTATGTAACTGCATACATATATGTGTATAAATGCATATGAATTCAGTTCATTTAAAATATGTGTATTTTTCATAAATATCTGAATATGTATAGTATATACATATGTATACACTATATGTGTCTGTGACTACTCAGTTACATAAAACTCACCAGAATAGGGAGAATTTTCCTCTCTATTGGGAATCTAACTTTGACTTGGACTTGGTGCTAGATATCATTATAATTGTGGTAAACAACTCTGTCAAACATACGTCTCAATAATTTTATTTTGCAATTGACAGTAATAATCAGAATCTTATTAACATTACCATATCTTTTAAGGAATCTCATAATTTTGCCTTGTGCACAGTAGACACCCTTTTGGAGAAGAATGTTCAGATCATTTAGTCACATAAACTTATTCCAATAGATTGAAAGGTGGATGTAACTTTTGATGTTCTTGCTCAGTCACTTTCTTGGTGGCAATAGGACAATGATTTTAAAATCTTTTGTATCTTCTTAAGATTAACTAAGACTTAATTGCTTAATGCCTTCAAAATTGTGAGCCAGTTGCCCCCTTTCCAGTCTTATTTATGATGATAAGACCCTATTATGAAGATTTGTGCAAATCCTTTCCATCTTTCACTTGCTTGTAGTCCTAGTTTCCATCTTAAATGTCCTCAGAATGACTCAGATTGGTTGGCAGTTAAACTTTATCTAAATATTTTTATTCCACCATTTTTCTCTATTTCATGGGGTAGTATTCTTCATAATCCTTTACCATCTTCTTCAGCACCATCTAGCAAATTATCTATACTATAAACTAATGTTGTTCATGGCCATCAGATTTCTCAATTTGGGAGATGTTTGATGATTACAGTGGTGTTTAAGGACTGTAAATTTCTTTTTATGATAATTAACTTATCTCAAACATTTTTCCATATGAAATTTCTATAATCAGTATTAATATGTGTTCCTCCATAATATTCTCACTTTTAGACAAAAAAATCATTAATCAGTTATTTGTATAATTTCTCTACTGCTACCTAGAAGTTGGAGCATAAGCCACAACTATTTTCATTGTACTCCTTTTGCAGATACTTACCATGAGCACTACAATTCAAGGTGATTCAACATCTCATGAAATAACTGCCTTTAGTTGCAAAATTATTCTCCCTCTTTTTGCTAGAAAATAATTATTTTCTAGGAAATAAATTGCCTTTAGGTGCAAAAAAATTAATCTCTCTTTCAACTCCTTTATTTATCTCTCCAAGGAGAACCCTTGAGCCTCTACCTTTGCTTTAACCTAAAAATTCTTTTTGTCTTTTGGCTTAATTTATATAAAGAATGACAAGATTTATATAGTTCAGTTCCTCCAGCAGTATGCCCATTTATTGATCACTGAAGAAGGACACTGCATTTAGAGAACCACCAGTAAAGCTAATAGTTATTCATAGTCTTAACTGATTTTTAATAACTTCTGTACACTCTTCCCACCTAGCTGCCACTATCATTGAGGGAGTGGAAGATGTTCCTTTGATGTGCTCCATTTATTTGAGCATTCACATGTATAAAGTATTCAGCACCAACTAGCCACTAAGTTCTTGTTGTTGTTTAGTTGTTCAGTCATGTCTTCCCCTTAATAATCTCATGGACCGTAGCATGCCAGGTGTTTCTAACCTCCATTATCTGCCAAAGTCTGTCAAAGTTCACATTCCTTATTTCCATGACCCTATCTCTTCATATCATTCCCTGCTGTCCCACTTTCCTTTTGTCTTTAATCTCTCCCATCATCTGGGTCTTTTCTGATGCCTCCTATCTTTTCATTATGTCGCTAAAGTATCTAAGTTTCATCTTTAGTATTTGACCTTCCAGTTAATAACCTGAATTAATTTCTTTAAGATTTGACTTATTTGATATTCTCACTGTCTGAGGCATCATTGAAAGTCTTCTCCAGCAACACAAGTCAAAAGCTTTGATTCTGTGATACTTACTTTTTCTTATAGTGCAGTTCTCACAGCCATACATTGCTACAGGAAAAACAGTAGCTTTGGCTATACTGACTTTTGTCAACAAGGTGATTTCTCTGCTGTTTAGTCCAGATTTGTCATAGCCTTTCTACCAAGGAATAAATGTCTTTTAATTTCTTGGCTGCAGTCACTGGCTGCAATGATCTTTGAGCCCAAGTGTATAAAATTTGATACCACTTTCATTTGCCTCTTTTTGCTAGGAAGTGATGGGACAAGTTGCCACAATCTTAGTTTTGTTTTGTTTTGTTTTTATCAAGCTCCAAGCCATCTTTTAAATTCTCCTCTTTCATCCTCATCAAAAGACTTCTTAATTCTGCTTCATTTTTGGCCAGTAGAGTAGTATTATCTGCATGTCTGAGAGTGTTGATATTTCTCCTGGTAAACTCAATTCCAGTTTTTGATTTATCCATCCTGGAGTTTTGCATGATGTACTCTGCATAGAAGTTAAATAAATAAGGCACCAATATCTAACTTCATCATACTCCTTTTCCAATAATCTTAGACCAAACAGTTGTTCATTCTTCCATTCTAACTTGCTTTTAGATCAGAATACAGGTTCCTCAGAAGACAAGTAAATGGTAGACTTATGATCCACAGTCAAAAGTTTTAGTGAGGTTAATAAAACGAAAGTAGATGTGTTGTTTTGTTTTTGTTTTTGTTTCTGGAACTCCCTTGTTTTCTCCATAATTCAGCAATTTGGTCTCTAGGCCCTCTACCTCTTCAAAGACCAACCTGTAATTCTGGCAATTCTCAGTTCAGCATCTTTTACCTTGCTGGTCTTGAAATAACCATAACTGTTAAATAATTTAAACATTCCTTGACATTGTCCTTCTTTAGGATTAAGATGTAAACTGATCTTTTACAATCCAGGGGTCATGGCTAAGTTTTCCAAATTTGCTGACATATTGAATGTAGCAGTTAAACAGCATTGTTGTTTAGTATTTTAAATAACTCAAATGGAATTTCATAACATCCACAAGCTTTAATGTTAGCAATGCTTTCTAAGTACCACTTGTCTTTATTCTTCAGGATATTTTGTTCTGGATCAATGACCATATAAATTGTGGTCATTGGTGATGTTAAGACCTTCTATAGTTCTTGCATGTATTCTTTCCACCTCTGCTTAATCTCTTCTGTTTCAGTGAAATCCCTATCATTTTTTCTTTTATCATGCCCATTTTTGCATGAAACATTGTCTTGCTACCTCTAATTTTCTCCAAGAGATCTCTTTTGTTTTTATTCTGTTTTCTTCCATTTCTTTGCATTACCCATTTAAGAAAACCTTCTTATCTATCCTTGCTCTTCTCTATAACTCTGTATGCAGTTGAGTATATCTTTCCTTCTTTTCTTTCCCATTTCCTTCTTTCCTCCTCATTTTTAAAACCTCAAAACCCAGCTATTTTATATTTTGCTTTCTTTTCCCTCAGGAATATTTTTTGTTGCTGCCTCCTGAGCAATATTGTTAACTTCTGACAATAGTTTTTAAAGTGTTCTATCTAACAGATCTAATTCTTTATATCTATCCATCACTTCTACTGCATATTCATAATAGATATTATTTAGGTCGTACCTGCATGATCTAATGGTTTTTCCTCCTTTCTTCAAGTCCAAATTTTTCAATAAGTTCATGATCTGTGTCACAGTCTTGTCCAAGTCTTGTTTTAACTGTTTGTGTATACTTTCTCTACCTTTGGCTGCAAAATATAATAGCGAATCTGATTTTTACATTGACCCTCTGGTGACACACATGCATAGAGGTACCTTTAGTGTTGTTGAAAAAGAGTGTTTGGTATGACCAGTGAGCTATCTTGACAAAACCATTCAGTCTCTGTAGTGTTTCATTTTGTATTCCAAGGGAAACTTGCCTGTTATTTACATTTTATTTTTATTTCTTTTAATACTTTAGCACTCCAATCCCCTACAATAAATGGGACATCTTTTGGGGGGTGCTACTTCTAGAAGATGTTATGGGTCTTCATAGAACTGGTTAATTTGACATCTTTGGCATCCGTGATTGAAGCATAGACTTGCATTACTGTGATGTTGAACAGTTTGCCTTGGATTAGAAAGGTTATCACTTTGTACTTTTTGAGGTTATACCTCAGTACTGGTTTTCTCACCTTTTAATTGACAATGAAGGCTACTCCATTTCTTCCAAGGAATTTTTTGCCCAGAGTATCATATGCAATGATCACTTGAATTAAATTTATCCATTCCCTTAAGTTTGTCACTAAGTAGTTCACCTAATAGAGATGTTTAAATCTTATCTAGACTTGTCCTCAGAAAGCAAAGTTAGAATATTATAGAAGCTCCGGTGGAAGGGATAGGATCATTTATCATTACGATAATATATTGGAGTAGGAATTTGGGTAGACTATATATAATATCATATTTAAAAACTAGTAAATAAAAGCTAAATGTTCCCAAAGTATATAGCAGAGCCAGGCACAGTGGTACTTTTTTTGAGTACTCTTTGGATTTGTTGGATTCTTAAAGTGGTTTTTGATAAATCCCTTCTGAGACCTCTGACTTGAGTGAAGGTCACGAGATGTTACTGGGAAGTCTTTGCTCCCAATTTTTCTCCCTGGATGGTTTCAGGTACATATTTCTCTACCATATAGTGGTCAAAGGCTGTGACATACAATGACAGTATAAAGGAGTCAAAGAAAAGTCATTAAGAAGTACAGGTAGAAATTTGAGTCATTTGTTAAAAGCAACTAGAAGATCTGAATATAGAGCTAAGCCAGATGTAGGGAAGGCAGACAGAGACAACTAGATGGTATAGTAGTTAAAAGTGTTGGACAGAGAATCTGGAAGAATTGAGTTCAAATCCTGCATCAAATGCTCAGTAGATGTGCATCTCCAACTGCCTAGGAGAACTTTTGAACTCAATTTCTGATAGATATTTAAAATTCAAGATGTCCCAAAAAAGACTCATTATCTTTTCCCCCAACACAACACTCTTCTTAATTTCCTTTTACTGAAAAGAGTACCACCATCCTCCCAATTTCCCAAGATTGCAGTCTAGGTGTTCACTCCCATATACACCTCTTTCTCTCCATGCTCCAATCTGTCCTCAACTCAACTGTCAAATTGATCTTCCTAAAACACAAGTCTGACCATGTCCATACTCAATCAAATTCAGTGGCTTCCCATTGCCTCTGGGATCGAATATAATATCCCCTAATTAGTTTTTAAAGCTATTCCCAATATTTACTTCCTGTCTATTCCATCTTCTTACACCTTCCACCTCCATCCCCCTTAAATATATTTTGCAATTCAGCAACACTGGTCTCCTTGCTATTCTTTGAACATGACACCCCATCTTATGATTTCAAGTATTTTCACTTGTAAATTTTGTGTTTTCATAACCCTGCAGCAGAATATAAAGTTTGTAGGATAGGACTGGTTTCATTTTTCTAATTAATAGAATTTATTAATGATAATTTTTATTTGTGTCTGATACTGTTTAATAAATGTTTTTTAGAAACAATAACTAGTTATTAAATGTTATTCAGTAAGGCACCATTGTGCTAAATGCTAGGGCTAAAAAAAAAAGTTAATTAGTCTATGCTGACAAGGGGCCTCTTATTACAATGAGGGAATCAGCATAAATCCATATTAGTACATAGAACATATATGCAAATACAAGATAATTTTGTTGAAGGAAATGAGAGAAAAATACAAGAAAGTTTGCAGGAAGTCTCTGGGACTATTATGGCTTCACTGATTTTAGAAGGAAATACCCTTTCTGAAATACAACTTTTTTCATACATTATCTTGAAATGGGAGCGAAATATACCACTTTCTAGGATGGCTGGGAGAGTTTGTAAATCTCTTGCTTGCTTCCTTAATCCCTGTATTTTTTACCTATAGCTTGTGTACAAGCAATGCACATTACTCAATTAATAGGGTGTTAAATGACAACAGTTCCAGTCAATTTAATTACTGTTGGTAAAATAAGAAATGAATTATTACATGTCAGTAACCAATTCTAGTTCCTTTCCTTGGAACAGATTAACTTTGAATCATGAGAGTTTCTTTGGAGAAAAAAAATAAATTCTTTCCTTGAAAAGCCTAATTGCTGATTCATGTGTTGCTAAAACTTCAGTCTCTACTTGTGGTGTTTTTTCCTTACGTCAAGTGTGAAGAAAATCTTGCAATAATATTAGAAGTTTAAATTATTAAAACATATGTGAGCATGAATTAACCATTTCTCATAATAGACATAAGATATAAAATACCATCTTTTTAGGCATGGTCTTGAAAATCTAAATTAGAGCTAAAAGAGATAACAGAGAACAGTGCCTTCATCAACATGCTGATGTCCACAAAGATTACAAGATGACTGAGATCCTGCAGATTGTTAGCAGGAGAATCAAGATAAGAACTCAGGTCCCCTATCTATGAATATAGTATCCAATCTAGTATGCCATATTAACACATCCAATACTGATACCAGTCATTGGTTCCTATGTCTTGCAGTAAAAACATCAGAAACTTTTAAAAAGTGAATATCTTAATGATTTAAAGATCAAATATTGTCTACTGAGAAGTCTACTTACAAAAATAGGTAGTCTGAGAACATACTTAAAATATCACATATATAATATGTATTATTGTATGATGTGCCATATTCTAATATATAACTAAAATGTATCACATATTAAATGCATAGTTATATAACATATGCATGTGATATATTTATATTAGATAATACGCAAGCATCATATATACCTGCACATTTGTATATACATATATGCATGTATATATACATATATATAATATGTGCATGTGTACCTACATATATGTATATGTATGCATATATTATTCTGGCATGAAAGTACTTAGGCTCCAAAATTGGAGACTGTAGCTTCTAGTCATTAACTGTTTGTATACTCATAAACAGTATACTCACTTTACTGCTATGTGTCTTAGTTAGATCATTTGTTTTACAGATGTGACAGACTTGTGTAATTGTACACCTCACTTCCTCTCACCTTAAACCCTAAATCCTATCTGTCACTCACAGTACATGACATGATATTGTATATTTTTAGGATTATTCTATCTGATATGAGTTCCTTCAATTTTCTACAGTCAAAAATTATTCGTGCTATTTCTGACAACATATCATTTATCAATAACTCCTTCCCTCATAGATCCCTCGTTTGTAACAGAGTTTCATTAAGCAAAACAAACAAAAATCCATATTGATCATTCCTGGCAGTTCATGCATGTATTACTCTCCACTTAAAGTACAATACCTCTCTGTCAAGAAAGGAAAGCTATGTATCATCTTCAGTCCTCTGGAGCTGTTATTGTGTTGCTCAAACTACTGACATGTTTTTAGTATCACTTATTTTAGATTATTGTTGTAATTATGCATTTTGTTCTCTTTCTTCTGGTAACTTTTATGCATTTCAGTTCACACATTACAAATAACATTTATAAAGCACGTACTACATGCCAGGCACTGTGCTAAGAGCAGGGGTTACAAAAAGATGCAAAAGAAAGTCTCTGTCCTCAAGGAGCTCACAATCTAATGAAGGGAAAAATAAACAAACATGTACAAATAACCTGATACCGAAGAAATAGAAAATAATCAAAAGACAAAAGACATTAGAATTAAGAGGGTTTAGAAAAGGCTTCTTATAGAATAAAGGATTTTAGTTGGGATTTAAAGGAAACCAAGAAAGCCCGCAGGCAAAGATGAAAAATCAAGTCTCCTAACCATTTCTGCATTCTTCATGATCATTTTTCTTGTCTAATATTTTTTGTTATGCACACACAGACACACACACATATTAAACTTTTTTCAGCCATTCCAGAATAGGTAGACATCTGCTTTGATTTTGGTTATTTGCACCTACAAAAAGTGCTTCCATAAATAGCTGGTAAATAGAACTTTTCCTTCTGCATTGAGACTTGTTGAGGCATACATGTGCTCCTACTACTCTTGGGCAGAGACATGAATAGAAAAAGAGTCTTTTTTTCCCATTTTAAACAAAAGTTTCAAATTGTTTTACAAAATGATAGACCAGCTTGAAGTTCCACCAATAGCTTTTTAATGTGCCTGTCTTACCACAGCTCACCTAACATTGATTATTTCTATATTTTATCTCCTTTTTCAATGTGTTGTGCCTGAGGTGAAGCTGCAAAA
This sequence comes from Pseudocheirus occidentalis, assembly GCA_028646575.1. Classification (NCBI taxonomy): domain Eukaryota; kingdom Metazoa; phylum Chordata; class Mammalia; order Diprotodontia; family Pseudocheiridae; genus Pseudocheirus; species Pseudocheirus occidentalis. The sequence goes on along the minus strand of CM053594.1, from coordinate 135,358,593 downwards.
TTAGCTGGGTTTTTTCACCAATTCCTCTCATACCAAGGATCTCAGTTCTTTATTAGAGATATTTGAAGTGAAATTTTCCCAAAAAACTTATGATTTCTTATTTTCTGATTATATTAATTCTGATTTTGTTCATGTAAAATCACTTTAAAACTTTATGTAACCAAAATTGTCTGTTTTGTGATCTCTACCTTTTTCTTACTGAGGAGTTTTCACTAAGCTATAGATCAAAAAGGAACTTTCCCTTCAATTTCCCTTTAAATGAATGTTTGTGTGCTTTTTTAATGAAATAGCCCTTTATAATTAAGCTAACTTATATATTGTAATGGTAATGAATTTAGCAGATACTTAGACACTAGTAACTTAGGGCTAAGTACCTCTTTAAAGAAACAGAAGGTGTGAACTCTGTGTCCTGTTGCTGACATAACAAGAAGGGGTTGGCTAAGACAGGAGCGTGTGTGTGTGTGTGTGTGTGTGTGTGTGTGTGTGTGTGTGTGTGTGTGTGTGTGTGTAAGAAGAGTTCCAGAGACAGAGAAAAAAGAATCAAGAATTTTCCTCCTGGTGGCTCCTGGTGGAGGGAACAGAATTTTCACAGCATCTGGAAGCTGGGCTGATGGACTAAGAACTGAGTTGGAGTTTTCTATGAGACCAGAATCTGGTGAAGGCTGACATTGCCTGGAAGGCCAAGATTCCTTTTTGGTCCCAGGGCCAGCTGAACTGCTGGAGGACTGAAGAAGCACAACCAGGATAAGATTTTGTTTGTTTGTGGCTTGGTTGTTTCTTGAGTTCCTGGCAAAAGGAGTGGTGAAGGTTTTGAGATGTGCTGGATCCTGTGTACTTCAGTGTGTACCAGGAACTGCCCAGAGGACTGGACAAGGACCTGGGAGCTGTCTGTCTTTGAATCCAGGTGATTGTTTCATGTGTTCAGGTAGGAGCTGGGGTCATAGAAGGGGATCCATGGAATCTGGGAGACCACCCTTAGTCAAGATGAAGAAAAGGCCTCTGCTCAGATATAGAATGCCTGATGAAATGGAAGTTTACTAGACAGGAGGGGTGGAGGATTTGTGTAATTTTCTAATGATTGTATTTAGTGATTAACTACAGTGACTGATTGCTAGATAAGTAACTGATGAAGTTAATATATTATTGCCCCATGAGTGGAAGATTGATTATTGTATTGTGGAATGATTGAATGCATAAGTAAGGAGGGTTTCCCCCTTAGGGAAACCAGATGATTATTCTTTTGTTCTTTGTTCTGAATACTGTGGCCACTGTAGTAAAAACTATGTGGCCATTCTAATGTTAAGCTGTTGTGAACACTATATCGTGATTTTCTGTGATAAGATGTAATGTTGTGAATATTATATTATACTGTACCTTGATTTTCTGAGAATGTTTGCCTTGATTTGTAATGGAATAAATGGAGTCTTCACTATACTGTGTAATCAGAACCTTAAAAGCTATTCATAGTAGCAAGCTTTTGGGAAGCTGCTTGTGCATGGCATTACATACATTTGGAACTTATTTTGACATATGCGATAATATTTCTACCAAACCACTTTCCTAGTAGTTCTTGCCAAAAAGGGACTCCTTTCCCCAGTCATTTGTGTTCTTAGGTTTTTCTAACATAGTCGCTGCTTGATTAAATGTAGGTCCTGACTTCACTCTTCTAAACAACTTTCTGACCTTAAATATTTTTTTCTCCTTCTACTTCATCTCAGAGATCGAGGTAACCCTTTTCCTTATCAACATCAGCCTGTTAATTAGTTCCACCAATTCATCCTTCCCATTTCTCCATTACCTTGTTCCGTGAATCATCACCTTTTTCGCCATCTTTGATGTCTAAACACAAGTAGTTCTTTGTCACTACTTTTTTATTAAGTTATATAAGAGAAAAGGTAATAATCTCATATACCTAACACGATTTATCTCTGATAATAGAAGTATTTTAATATAAATATTATAATTTAATAATTTTAAAGTACATTCCTTGCAATAACTGTGATATCAATTTTACAAGTATTCTTACCTCTTTTTTTTCATATTAGGAAACTGAAGCTCAGAAAGACAACTCAGAAACATAGCCATGGCCACATAACAAGTAAGTGTTAGAGACTGGTCTCAAAATTAAGCTTTTTGTTGTCAAGCTTAGTCCTCTCTCCCAGACACCATGTCCATTTTCCAATTAGTCATGTAGATATATGACTAGTACTTTTTAAGAAAGGATGGAAAATGTTTTAGGAATATAGATTCTATCTCCAACTTCCTATTATTCAACATTTTTATTTCTTTTTTCAAATCATAAAAAATGCATTTTTTTACTTATTTTTTATGTTCATATCTTTTATTTCTGAATATTCATTGGGAGAAGTGCTCCTTTAATTTTCAACCCAAATCCATAGAGTTGTGTCCAGTTTTATGTCCATCTTTTCTTTAAATGCCCAACTTAAATAATCATAGATTTTATATTTTTTTATATTTTTTATATATTTTTT
>CM053594.1:135339329-135355601 GCA_028646575.1 Pseudocheirus occidentalis | reverse complement strand
ACATCCTTCAAGAAATCCTCAAAGAAAATTGCCTTGATGTTTTAGAATCAGAGGACAAAATAGAACCTGAAAGAATTTACTGATCACTTCTTCAAAAAGATCCCCAAAAGAAAACTCCTAGAAATGTTATTGCCAGGTTCCAGAATACTCAGGTAAAGGAGAAAATATTACAGGCTGAAAAGAGAAAACCATTTGAATACTCTGGAAGCACTATTAGGATAACCGAGGATCTGGAGGCTTCTACGCTGAGGGATCGAAGGGACTGGAATATGATATTTCGATGATCAAGGGAGCTGGGATTAAAATCAAGAATCACCTATCCAGCAAAATTGAGCATATTATTCCAGGGGAAAATATGGTTATTCAGTGAGGTGGAGAACTTTCAAGCATTCTTGCCGAAAAAACCAGAACTGAACAGAAAATTTGACAGTCAAACACAAGAAGCATGAGAAGGTAAACATGGGAACAAAATCATAAGGAATGTATCAAAATTGAACTATTTACATGCCAATGTAAAACGATAATAGTAACTTATGAAACTTTTTTTAGTATGAGGATAGGTGAAGGGAATACAAATGTATATGTGTATATATATGTATGCTTACACATATGTCTATATAGGAGGCTATATGTGTGTACGAATACATATCTGTGTTTGTATATGTGTATATAGAAGGTATTGGATCCATTGAATACAAAGGGATGATACTTTAAAAGGGTAAATTCTGAGGTGGGAGAGGACTAGAATAAGAGGAGACAGGGAGAGACAAAATGAGGTTAATCATCCCATACAGAAGACGCAAGGGATAACTGTTACAACTTTACTCTCAATTACTATCATTGAATTTGGGTGACAGAAGGAATGGCATAAACTCTAAACGGGGCAACATGCCACACAGTAGAGTAGGGGGCATGGGCATGAGAGGGGGGATGATGGAGGGGAGGGCAGGGTCTGGGGGAGGGATGCTGGAAGCACACACTTCTGTAAAGGGACAGGGACAGGGTAGAGAACAGAACAAGGGGGCAGGGATAGGAAGGAGGGACATATGATCACTGTCATAATATGTCCACTATGAAGATGTCCTGTGTAATTACACATGCACAGCCTGTATTGAATTGATTGTCCTTTCAGTGTGTGGTAGGTGCCAAGGGAGGGACAGAAAGAATCTAGAATTTAAAGCTCTGCAATACCTGCAACTAGGAGTTAAGATATGCAGAGGCTGGGGTAGGGGACCCTCCCTGCCCTACCAGAAAGTTAAAGAGCAGATTGGGGGAGGGGTTACACATTGGGATCACTGTTTTTGGGTTGGGGTAGGGGAAAGACAGGGATAAAATTTGTAATTCAAAAGTCTCATGGAAATGAATGATGTAAACAAGAAAACAAATAAAAAATTCATAAAAAAGAAAGTTAGTTTATTGAGGGCAATGGCTTTCTTCCCCCTCCCCTTTTTAAAAAACAGTTTAGTCACAATGAATTCATCAGATCCCTTTCTTCCCAATAGGAAAGATTTTTTTCGAGGGGTAAGAAATACTTGCAGGTCATTATGATGAGGCATGGGGAGAGCTGAGGCCCTGGAAAAGCATGGGTCATGTAGAATTTGGGGTGTGCTGGACTCTCCTGGTCTCTCAAGGGCCATGGTGATTAAAGTTCAACTGCGTGTGGAAACCAGATTGTCCAGGTGAAGCCACTGTAACTGCAACTTCCCATCCCCACTATAGGGATATAGCAGGATTTGGCTATATCCTGCTCCTTGCAGCTGGGCCCTGTTGTTTATGATGTGTGGTATGTGAATCTGGATGATATATTAGACTCAGGTTTGGGGGCAGGGAGAGGTCAGTCTTGAAATGTTGCTGTTAGGCTTTCCCATGGAGAGGACTCAATAAACTTTCTCTGTTTGCACCTCTGAGCCTTATGACTCTTCTGTTCTAGAGAATGTGCTGGAGCTTTCTCGATTGAGGTGAGTAAATAAGTAACTGGCTGCCCCTGCTGTCAGAGTTGTCATCAGGGTGAGAGGACCCTGACAATTGTTGTTCAGTTGTGTCTAACTTTCTGATATCTAATTGGGGGTTTCCTTGGCAAAGGTATTAAGTGATTTGCCATTTCCTTCTCGAACTTATTTTACAGATGAGTAAACTAAGGCAAACTCTTGCACAGGGTCACACAGTTAGTAGGTTTCTGAGACAGTATTTGAACCTGAATTTGGTGTGTTCAAGGAAGACTAACACCTCTGGTGTGAGAACTTGCCAAGTCCTTTTCAAGGCTCTTCATCCACCTTTGGTGTCTGCCTGCCACTCAACTCTCACCTCAGGCTCCAAGAAGCTGTAGGATGCACAGTGTCACACCCCAGTAAAACTGTCTTTGAAGATGTGTTAAACCAGTTTGAGAGTAACCAATGGATGACCTACTGGTGAATTAGGTGAATGTCTACCTGTAGCAGCAAGCACCCTAGCATAGTCAGGATGGCTGCCAGCACAGTTTCTTAGATCTGCTTTTATAAAGGGAAACAACTCAAAATGGGTTAACAATCTTACTTTAATCAATCAAACATAAAGCATTTACCTAGTTCAGGAGAAAAAGTCAGCACCCTGAACTTCAGAGAATACAAGCAGAAGTTACAACAGAAAATAACATAATTAAGCAGACAGGGCTTCCAGCTTCTTTCTCTAGTAACTAATTGGTATGGATGTAATGGTCAGCACCAACATCTGAGTTTTCAAAGCTGGGGCGGGGTCTACCGCTGCCCAGAGTCTTAACTGGCCAAATCACACAACTCTTCCCAAAGTGAGCCCCAAAGCAAAACCTCACATCAGGGTATATATAGCCTTCTCCTGTGTCAGAGAATGTCACAACCCTCTTGACCCACTGTCCAATCACAAGGTAACAAAGTGTGGGCATCCCTGAAAATAAGCCTTCCTCCACAGGCTCCATGTAACCACATTCAGCCTATTAGGGGGCAGAGGACATTTTCAAATCAGGGAAAGTTCTCAGATTCACTTAAGCCTATCAAGGGGCCAAAGGGCAGGGAAGATCTTCAGATAACCGTTGTACTAGCCTAAGCATAAGACGGGTTCTCCCCATGGAATGGGTGGATGAGAACAATTTGTTCCAACAGCTGTGATGGTAGCTAAAAGCAGGCACTGTGGAGCTCTTAGAACTTGGTCAGAAATAAAAAATGCCAAGGTCATCTACTACATCTTGGGCTATCACCAGTCATCTTGACTTTTGTCCTTCCCCTGGACTTTGATGCTTCTGGAAGAGAAAGTGAGGCTGATGACTTTGTGCAAGTCTGCTTCACTTCAATCCAATTTACACACGAGTCAAGATATCAACTCTCATGTCATTGGTTCTCTTTGAAAATGAAGAAAAACAACAACAACAATAATAAATAATCACTTAGCATGTTGGCACATACAAAGTAAGCACATAATTCTTTTTGTGTGTTTTTGTCTCTATCTCTTTCTGTTTCCCTATTTCTGTTCTTCATGCACTTATTCTCATTTTCTTACTCTCTGCTGCTGTGTAAGTTTGAATGATTCTCTTTTCTTGTGCATTGTAGACCTCAATTGGAGACGTACAGACCATCTGTAGAATGTAGAAATGGGATATCATGATGTCAAGGCCCCTGCCAGATCTAATATGCTATGTTTTGAGACATTTTCCTTGCCAGCTGGGTTGCATGGCCTGGACTGTTGTATGAAGGAGTAGCTGTATTCTGCCCTCCATATTAACTCTATATGGATGAATATAAGGTCATCCTCAAGCAGCTGGATATCATATAGCACCAAAGGGTCAGCAGTTATCTATGTCTTTCTGGATGCAGAATTTCATTAAGAGAAGAAGGGGATTTATCCATTCAAAAGTATCATTCAGGAGAAGAGGTAACTTCTTTTAGCCAGAAAACTGGTGTCATAAGGATTTAGTTTTACCAAAGACTAAATGAACGAGACCTTTTTATATCTTGAATTGTTTGTTCTGAAATGGAAATCCTTTCCTTTTTTCCTTTTTCTTCTTTACTTCCATTCTCCACTCTTGTCTAGGGATCCTATTTAGGATTAAAATAAATGGACCATTTCAGCACAAATGTAGCAGTGCAGGAAAGAGTGTGGAAAGTGCTTACTGCATAAAACACATCCCTTTCTGATTCATTACATCTCTTTTCTGCTGTGGATAAGTGGATACCTTTCACTAACTCACTACAGGGGAGCTAGGTGCATGCATTGTGAAGGAGGAGGAGCCAACTTTCAAAGTGTATGTGACCAAATAAGAAATCAATCAGGCTTATCAAATATAATTAACAAAGGGGTCTTTGAAAACATATCGGAAACAATGATTGGTCCATTCTGAAACTTGGAAATAAATGCCATGTTCTGATTATTTCCTTTCCTCATCTTTCCTTAATGGAGGAAGGGTTTACTTCATATCCAAAAGAAATTTCTAGTTTCTAGAAACCAATCTTCTACTGAAAAATAGAACAAGTAAGAAGAATAACTCAAGGAGTAATTTTGTGAATTAAATATTTGAAAGGATGAAATAAAGGCAGAAATTGAAGAATGAACTAGAATTGAGCTCTTAAGTGAAGGAATTATTGATTCTTTCAAGCTTTAATCTTTGGGCAGGTCAGTGGCTAGAGTATTGGGCCTGGGGTTCAAAAGATTCATCTTCCTGATTTCACATCTGACCTCAGACACTAGCTGCATGACCCTGGGTAAATCATTTAACACTATGTGCCTCCATTTCCTCCTCTGTAAAAAAATGAACTGAAGAAGGCAATGGCACACCATTCCAGTATCTTTGCCAAGAAAACCCCAAATGGGGTCAGGAAGAGTCAGACATAACTGAAATAACAACAATCTATTGTTTCCCTACCCTCCTTACCAGAAAAAAAAGGAAAACCTTAAAGTTTTCAAAAATTATTAGTTTCAGTCAGACAAAAAGTTATTTGAAGAGGTAAATAAATACCTGATTTTAATACTTCAAAACTTATTTGCATGTTTACAACATGCAATTACACCACAAAATGGTCAAGTGTGAAAGGGTAAAGTTATAGGGACAGGGCCTGCAAATAATGGCTACAACAACAAGACAAAATCCTCAGTAGTAAAAAGCCATTTATTAGATGCCTACTATGTGCCAGACACTGTGCTAAAATGAAGATGCAAATATGAAAAAGACAGTGCTTGCCTTCAGGGAATTTTTACAATCTAATGGGGAAAGGTAACACACAGAAAGAAACTCAAAAGGGGAGGAGAGACTTCCCAGAGGAAGGATGGGGGTGGGAGTCCTGCTAGAGAAGTCTGAGAAGTTGCAAAGTAGTGGATTCAAGTGAGAAATGAGCTGTCTGATTGGAGTTCCTTCCTCAAAGAGAGGTTTTGGGGTTCATGGCTCCACTTTCCAATCAGAGGGGCAGAGGGCATTGATGAGGTATAGTATCAAGACTCATGGGATCTTGAGGTTGATGAAAATATTTTCACACCCTTACAGTGTGAATCAACTTTGCTTCATTTAATTCAACAAGCATTCATTGAATCCCTACATTGAATTGCTATGTGATAGGAAGATAAAAGTAGGACAAGATAGGAAGGTAAAACTTACATATTATTATATAAGGGAACAAAAAAGATCGATACAATAGACCGCAGATCTAATCCTGTCTCTGTAACTTATAACCTGTATGATCCTGGGCTTTACCTCTCTGGCACTCAATTTCTATTCTGCTACCCTTGGTGGATACCTGAACCCTTTTTCTTACCTCTTTAGCCACTCATGCATAGTAAGTATCTCCAGCCTCATTCACCCCAAGGAAATGTATATTGATCCCTCAGGATTCTAGGGATACCCTTGAGGGCTTTCTTATTTTTGTTGTTCAGTTGTTTCAAGTGTTTCTAACTCTTTGGAACACTTTTTGGGGTTTTCTTGGCAAAGATACTGGGGTGGTTTACCATTTCCTTCTGCAGCTCATTTTTTAACAGATGAGGAAACTGAGGTAAACAGGGTTGTGTGAATTTCACAGACTCACACAGCTAGTAAGTGTCTAAGACCAGATATGAAATCAGGAAGATGAGTTTTCCTGATTCCAGCCTGGAGTTTCTATCTGCTGTACCTAGATCTGAATCCCAATTCCAGGTGTGTTCACCATCCCTTACAATGAATTAGGTGCCTGGGACTAGGACCTTAGTTCAATTTAACTGCATAGAATCAATTTGGTTTTACAATTGAGTATTTAAAGATAAATCAAGTACATAGATAAGCATTGCCCTAAATCACCTAAGAGGCATGTTCTCTTCTAAGTAATATGTTTTCTAGGGTGAGTGGGTTTATACTTCTTTATTTTTTCTACAGAGCATTTGTCCTGCCAAGTTAATCTCTAAATGTGCTATCACTCCTAGATGAGTCTATGCTTCAGCCACTGCTGTGTTGGATGGATGGCTCTGGAGGTTGGTGACCTTGTACAACCATCCCTCACTCAAATCAAAGTCAACCGCAAGCCATGTCATCATTTCCCTGATGTCATGGTCCTATTTGAAAAAACAAAGGATAAACACCACTGGGTTGAATAACAAATGTTGCTCCTCAGTCTTCAGACTAACAATCCTGGACTAGCTGCAAAACACTGTCTAGACTCTATTTTGAGATCACTGAACCCTGAGTGACTCATTCTGCTAATATTTTGAAACTCACAAGAGGATATTCTCCAGATTGATCTCCCTCCCCTAAAATTAAAAAAAAGAAACTCTTTATTACCTTCTGGGTTTTGCCACCATGCTTTAACTGTCTTTCACCCTAGAACTTTATCAGGGACTGAGGCACCTGAGGAGCAGTCTCCTCACACTGGAATATCTATCCACCTGTGTAGTTTTTCACCTTGGCATACCCCTCCAGAATTCTGTCCTCTTTACTCATGGATGAATTCCTTCCATTTTGGGGAGGGGCCCAGGGTGTCTAATCTTCCTTCCCCTTCTGCCTCTGCTTCTGACTTTTAAAACTTTGCCACAATGCTTCAGCTGGCTCTCACCTGGGGGCTTCTTCAGTGCTATGAGCTCCTCACCCTACTGTCTACCCCTACAAGACTTCTTATCTTAGAACAGCCTTCTGCCATTCAAAATCCTTTTTTTCAGTTGTTGAGTTCCACCTGGGGGCTTCCATTTTGAGGAGGGGCTCAGGCCAGGCAACCTACATTCCCCTCTGGCACTGTTTCTGACTTTTTAGATTTTAGTCATATCTCTATGGAGGTACCTCCTTAGCCCACTACAAACACTTTCCAGCTCCTTTTTGTGTGCTGTCTTCCCTCATTAGAACTCCTGAGGACAAGATTGGTTGTATTTATATTTGTATCCCCAGCACTTATCTCCTGTCTCTTTACCTTTTACCTTTCAATCCTTAGTATCACACTTCTGGAATTTAGTAAATCCAATAAATGCTGTTTCCTTGCCTTTCAAGCATGCTAGGGTAAAGAACTGGGACCTGTCCTGATAGGCAATACATTCACCTTAGGGGAGGAAAGTCCTAGGCCTCTCACATTAGCAAGGTCTCTTTTTCACTGGAAAACTATCCTTCTAGAAGTCAGTATGTGAAATGGCTCAAAGGAAATGCAGTAATCCAAATTTAGAGAATCCACCTTAATGTTTAAATGGACTATTTGTGCTCGGCCTGTGGTAGAGCACTCTGAGCTTGGATTGGTCTGATCCGTCACAGTTGGACACATTGAAGCTTGACTCTATCATAGGGATGTCATTTTGGTCCTCTCTGAGAAAGAAAGGACAACAGCCACCATACCAATAAGAAAAGAGCCAAAGTTATACAGCCAGTCATAAAGGCCCCTTTATGGCATAAGCAAGTGAGAATTAGTTACAAAATATTTACAAATGCCTCAATTTCTGTAATGTACTTTCATTCTAGAAGTAGGCTTTCCAGTCCCTTTCTTACCGGGAATAGTAACAGGAACACTCTGCCATGCTCATAAAGACTAGATTCAGGGGTCAATATCCAACTACACGTGGATGAGAGTGAAGTCATTAGGTTTATACCTTCCAGTGAAAAAGTAAACCACCAGGCATCCCTATCTGCCCTACCCCTATAACCTGCAATCCTGGGCTCTTCTATTATCTCACCTGGAGACTTAGTCTAAGGATCCCTAGTTCTTACATCTGATTCTCTATCTCATCCTTAGTTCTCTTCCCTTTCTCATCTGCCCTACAATCAATCTTTTTTTCCTCTTTTTCAGTGGGTTATCAACCCCAATTGAAATGTGAGTAGGAAGTATCGAGCTTTTCTATTCTCATCCTCAATACTTACCAAAGAACTTGGTATAAAGAAAGTGCTTAATAAAGACTTTTAAATTCATTCTTTTCACATCTATAGAGTGAGAGCACTCTACTAGAAGGTGACATCCTCTGAAATATGAAGAGATCAAAGGCTTCCTATATACATCAAAGAATGTATATTACTTTTCCACATTTTAACATGATGATTCTATTTGTACATGAACATAGAAATCAACTAATGTAGACATGACCTGGCTGTTTGCACAAAGGAAATAAAACTATAAATATCAAAATATTTATAAAAATTGCAGAAAGAATTCTTACTCATACTAATACCATGTCATGGGTCCATGAAAAGGCCTATATAATATAAGAAATATTAAGGCTTTGAGAATCTTCCTTCAGCTTGAAAAAGGAAAATATAGATTTTAAACATAAAAAGAAAATAAGGTGGCAGTTTTATCTTTCTTTTAAAAAATCTGAAATTAGAACTAATAATGCTAATAGTTTTTCAGTATCCATAAAGAATTTTATGAATTTAAGAGGTTGTAAAGGAAGGTATGCTTGTCCATTGGCAAAGACATAGCTTTCCATATGTGGATCATAACACAAATGTAAAAAACAGAATGCAACAAGCCATATTCAAATATGAGCAATATTGTTATGTGCGTTCAGTTACCTAACCCTCAGGAATCATAAATAACAACAACAACAATAACAGTGATAGCTAACATTCATATAGCTTTTTAAAGTTTGCAATTCACCTTCGTCCTTTGAAGATTGCTGTTGACTTCATCATTAACTCCTGAATAACGGAATCTCACTCAAAATTGAAAATGCATAAATACCTATGTACCCCAGTATTCTAAACAAAGTAGATACTTAATAAATGTTGTTGAATGAATTAGACTCATTCTGAGGTTTCAGATAGAGGTATTAGGGTCCTTGATATCTAAAATTTCTATTTCTGAATAGCAAATTTCTGTAGTTCATGTCCCATCTGTTCAAGATCCTCAATTGGTAGGCATGGTGAGCTGTTCTAGTTCATTTAAAAGTCAATGAATTCTCTAAGAATAGGAAGAGGTCATCTAGTACAGCATCTTGCCTCCAGGCTCTGCTGCCCTTATCCTGTCCCACAAATATAGTGCACTTTTGTCTTATGTGACTATATTAGAAAAATAGCAATACTTGTGTGTATAATATTTTACTGAGAACAAAAAAAATAAATGTAGATAAGTAGCTAAGTGGATCCAATGAAATCATTCTCTAATAATTTACTATGGCATGAAGGTGACCCTGAGTTTTTATGGGCTGTTCCAGTGGGGTCCAAAGTGTGGCAAATTCTGGCAAATTGAAAAGGGTTCATGTATTTGTCCCATGATAGATACTATGACTGCTGTTTGAGGACCAGACTGAATAGGTTTCAAGTGAGTCATTACAAGGGTGGCCACAAGTGATGATTTTTTTTAAACATAGCCACCCAAAAAGGTCGTTTACTTGAGATATGCTTTAGCATGTGGGATATGACAAAAAATAACTTTTAAAAAGGAAGAGAAAGTAAAGAAAACAATATAGTTCACTGGGTTTCACAGGTTATACCTATTTTTGATTAGCAAGAAAGAGTCTAGTGTTCTTTCAAGGTCTCTGTTTGATATCCCATGGTCATTTACCATTAAACAGAAGAGAGTGAGGAAAAATAAGGAAGGAAAGAAGGAGGGTATACAATTATCTAAAGCATTTGTTGAAAATTCTCTTCATTTAGGAAACAGTTCAGATAAAAGTTACCATTAACTCTTGGTTATTAATATGTGGATTACTCACTTTCTTGGTTGAATTTAAAGCTGATTTTCTCCTATAAGTGGAAATCTTGCCTGTACTGGTCTTTTATTCTTGGGAAAAGTGAGTTGATTTTAATGCTTGCATAAATTAGTAAAGAATGGAGAGAGTAGTGTGCTTGTAGATAGAAGGATTAGGTTGGAATCTACCTTGGATACTTACCTAGTTGTCTTGTCATAGACAAGTCCCATAATCTCTTTGTCCTTCAGCTCCTCATGTATAGGACTTGATGGTTTGTAAGGTCCCTTTCCTAGCCCTAAATTTATAATCTGATGATTCAATGGTCTATAAAACGAAGGTAAAAAATACCATGCAAAATACCAACTTCATGGGTTATGAGGAAAGTGCTTTGCAAACATTAAAATACTATATTATTTGGAGTTGTCATTATTTACTTCAGAAAGTCCTATAAATCACTTCAAAGTCAAATGAAATTTGTTATTTGCTGGTTTCAATTATTTATATACCTCTTTCTTCTTATAGTTACCAAAAAGGTGACTGTATCCTCTGAAATATGGAGAGATCAAAGACATGCTGTATGCATTAGAGAGTATATATTACTTTTCCACATTTTAACATGATGGTTTATAAGTGTTTTATTTTATTAACCATCAAGGGATTTCTTCAAATGGAAAATGCTATTTCCATTTTCATAAGTGGTGCAAAGGAGCTACTTGAATTTTTTACCCAGGAAGCAGAATGTTGGAAGTAGGTCACAGCATTAATCTCCTTACCTCTTCTTATCCCCATGTATCAGAAGGCAAATACTTTTGTTTCTGGGACCAGTACCCTATGAAAAGAAATGTATACAGCAAAGTGACACAGTTATCCAAAGCAACTTCTGTTTCTCAAACCACAGCCTCAATTACTAGGTGAGCTGAGCTTAGCTAGCTTCAATCTGAATTGCTGTCAAGAATAGAAGGAAAGAAGAGGAGTCAAAAATAATGGTTTCACGTGGGAAAAAGAATAAAAACAAAAAAACCAAACATATCCTGAATTAAACCAATGCAAATTGAATGAATGAAAAGAAATGTGATTGAGAGAGTAGTCTATTGTTTGCTTTATAATAGAATTTCTCTGATAGCAGGAAAAGCATCAGATTGCACTTTTTAAGCTGTTGACATAGGTAAAGAAAACTTCATGCCCAATTAGGAAGCAGGCATTCTGGGTTCAAATTCTACCTTCAGATACTTACTTTAGCTATGTGACCCTTGACAAGTCATTAAAGGTTTATGGGTCTCAGTTTCTTCATTTCTGTAAGGAAAGAAATAGATTCATTGACTTTAAGGTGGCCTCTAACTCTCGTCTAAGATCTGATGACAAATTTGAACACTACATCATTCAGTAGGTTATCACTGAGTAGCCAATTGATTAAAGGTCAAATACACTCAAGGGTAGTAGAAGTCTATTTTTTTTCAACTCGTTATAGACTGAAGGAACCCATTTCTTATAAATAACTTTTAGAAATTTCCCAAAGGGGCAATAGAAACTCAACAACTTGTTTCCTCACAAGACAACCTTTGAAAATAAATTTCCCTAAGAGCAAAGTTGGTGATAGTGTACAATGGGTAACTGAACTTCTGGAACTGAATTCACTGGGGGAACTGAAGTCCTATTACTCTTCAGTAGTACTTATAGAAACTATAGATTTCCTATCCCAAGTATATATGTGGAATTTTTAAGTTCATCCATTCAGTCGGTATACATGAAATATTTCCTTCCCAGTATGAGATATTGGAAAGAACAATTGTTTCAGAGTCAGTGGCTGCTGTTCAGTCATGTTCAACTTTCCATTGCCATTTCCTTCTCCTTTGGATTAAGGAAAGAACTTGCTTTAATAGAGGTTAAATGACTTGACCAAGGTCACACAGTTAATAAGTATCTGGAGTTGGATTTGAACTCAGGTCTTCCTAACTCTAGGCCCAACAAATTTATTCACTAAGCCATCTAGTTACATTTGTAATTAATGGACCTTTGTTTAAATCCTGGCTCAGCTACCTAACTAGTTGGGTGACCAAGCAAGTCAGTTAACCTCTTTGGACTGGATGATCCCAAAATGCTGCTTCCAAGGTCTTATTTTCAGTATCCTAAGACCTTATAGGATACCAAATGAATAATCAATCAACATATATTTATTAAACATCTTCCGATAATACAAGTATTTTCATTTCCTTTTTATAGAATAAACAGAAAGCCAGAGATGAAGTGATTTGCTCAAAGTCCTAGAGTTCAGTGGTGGGAAGGGAGACTCAAACTCAAATTTCATATCACTTCGTGCAGTGTTCTTTATGTTATACAATGCTCCCTCCTGCAAAGATTGCATTGGCTAAATGAGATAATCCATGTATAATGCTTTGAAAATCTGAACATTCTGTAAAAGTATCAGCCGTTATCACTATTCAGTCAATGAATAAGGTGCTTACAACATGCCAAGCACTGTTCTATTTGCTTGAGATTGAAAGACAAATGAACAAACAAATAAGCAAAAATCCTCCAAACCTTGAAATAGTCCTTGTTGTCAAGGAGCTAGCATTTCATTGAGGAAAAAGCATGCACAGAAAAAATTTGAAGTAAGTATAAGATACTTAAATACAAAGTAGGGAGAGAAGAAAGAAGCAGTCAAGGTGCGGGGGAGTCAGGAAATGTTTTTATGTGGATGGTGGTGTTTTAATGACATCTTGAAGGAAGTGAAGGGTTGTATAAGGTTCAGGTGAGGAGAGAGTATGTGTCAGGTGTGGAGGATAGCCAGCACAAAGGTGCAGAGGTGGGAAAATAGAATGATTTCTCTGAGCTTCAGTGAGAAGTTGAATAATTCATAATATAACAAGAAAGAGGTTGAAACCAGGTTGTAGGGGCCTTTAAAAGACAAGCAGAGGGGATTACATTTTATCCTAGAGGTGAGAGGGAATCACTAGGGTATACTGAATAAATAAGGTAGTGATAAAGATCTGCGCAAAAGGAAAATCATTTTGGATGATGGATTACAGTAGAGAGATACTCGAGGCAGAGAGGTCAATTGGGCTACTTCAGCAGTCAAGGCAAAAGGTAGTGATGGTATAACTAAGGTCGTACTTGCAAGTAGAAGGAAGGGTTCAGATTCATTGTGAATTCAGAAATGACAAGATGTCAAAAGAGTATAACTGTAGGCTAAGATATAGTGAAGAGTTGAATAAAATGTTGTGGTGAAAAGCTAAGGAGATTTTCACTGTGGTGACAGTCTTGCCAGAAATGGGGAAGTTTGGTAAAAGGGTGGGTTGAGGGGAGAGGACAATAAATTTGCTTTGAGGCATGTTGAGTTTGAGACAGTTCCATGACATCTAGTTTAGAATGTCTGACAGTTAATTAGTTACTGGGGAACAAGAAGCTGTGCCTAGATATGAAGATCTGTGAGTCTTTTGCATAAAATTGATAATTAAATCCATGATAATTAAGTAAGTCAGAGACAGAGAGAGAGAGAGAGAGAGAGAGAGAGAGAGAGAGAGAGAGAGAGAGAGAGAGAGAGAGAGAGAAGAGAGAAGGTCAAAGGCAGAGCCTTGGGGTCCTCCTACAGTTAGGAACTATTATTACTCATTTCTTACCTATACCCTCTAAAACTAGGGCTGTGTCAGGCGAAGGTATAGCACTCTCTTCAGAAAGTATCAAATGTATTTGAGAGTTTTGTCTTTTTTGAAGAATCTGAGGTAGATAGTTTAGTTTACTAGATGATTTAGTGTCACCATTAAATCAGCAGTGAATGAATGTTCTTTATTTTCCACTCTGATCTTATAAAGTCTTTATCAGAGCCATGAAGATGGGAGCAGGAAGCATCACAAAGAAATGTGTGAAGATATTATGGAGTTCTTGAAAATAGCCACAAATTTTACTTAAAATGAAGTACAGTAAAGTCTAGAACTGTGACTCAAAAGGAACTCCCTGCTCTGAGCCTAAATGGTATCCTAGCTTTGAGTTCCTGACCATGAAATGAGGTACTCTGTACTATATGCAAAAAAGAGGGATTCACTATGTTAAACTTAATGCTTAGTTCTACTTTAACCTTTAATTAAAAAAACCACTCATATGTACACATACATATGCACACATATATGCACACATATGCATACATATGCACACATAACCTAACTCATACGTATATACATTCATATACATGTGTATATTGTGGATAAATAGAGGAATAGATATGCATGTCTTGCCTCTGCCACTTACTAGCTGTGTGACCTTTGGCAAGGTACTTAATCTTTTGGTAAGACTAGCAGTTGTAGAGAAAATGCTGATTTGAATCAGCAGAAGGAGCTTCCTATTTCCTCAACCAGAAGTTCCCTATGTCAATGAAATCAAAGGCTGTTATTCCTTTCAAATAAAATGTAATCTCTAAGTTAATGCTTATGTTCCTGGTTCAATATTTGCGGTCTTAAGAATATGAGACTGAGTATCAAAAATTGACATTGATAGAGAAATGCATTTTTGAAAGAACCCCAGGAATAATACAACCCAGCTCCTTCATTTTACAAGTAAAGAAACTGAGGATCTGAAGGAGGAAATGATTTATATAAAATTACCCACTTAGTAAACAGAATATAAACCAGGTTTCTTAATGCCTATTTTAGGAATTTCCCAGCAGATCAGGTTAGGTGAAGGGAACCCTATGAAAATATAGGACACTTCTTCCTCTCCATATACTCCAGATGTTACCCAAGTAACTTTAGCAGATGAATTATTATTATTATTTATACCTCATATGTATTTTGTAAACAGTACTGTGAGGAAACAACATTCTAGGTGTAAGGAACAACATGACCAAAAATGTGAAAGTGGGAAAGAAGGAGACATGTTTGTCAGATGGTTAATAAAGCTTAAAGATTGAATCAAGAAAGAAATGGAAGAATAAGTTAGGCAAAGGGCAAGAATGTAGAGGGCTTTGAATACCAGATCAAATATTTTGGCCCCTGTTCTCCAGACAGTAGTAAATTGATAACATATTCATGAAGAGTAGTTGTGTGTATCATTGTCAATAGTTTCAAAGATAAAGTGTGGAATGGAGAAGGAAAATATAATATGATCATAGAAGATCATATTTCTAGAGCTTGAAGTGACCTGAGAAGTCATCTGTTCTAACTCACTTTGTTTTACAGTTAAGGAAATGGCGACGTAGAGAAATTTTGTGGCTTGCCCAAAGTTGCACTGTTAACCAATGTCTGATACCATTTTGAACCCTTGTCCCATCCTTTCATAGTAGAACCATTGTACCACTTTGCTTTTATAGGACTGACAAGAGTGTAGCAATTCAAATAGTGAATTCTTTTTTTTAAATTTTTTTTCCTTTTTGCTTTTTGGAGGGCAGTTGCAGTTGTGACTTGCCCAAGGTCACATGGCTTGTTTTTGTGTCAAGTGTCTGAGACCGGATTTGAACTCAGGTCCTCCTGACTCCAGGGCTGGTGCTCTATTCACTGCGCCACCTAGCCGCCCCAAATAGTGAATTCTTAACCCAGAAATTGGCGTCTTTGGGTTTATCAAACAGTATATTAATATAGTCATTGACTACTGAGTCTTTTGTACCCAATCTATTCCATTGATCCACTACTCTATTCCTTAGCCAGTACCAGGCAGTTTTGATGATTGCTGTTTTATAATAGAGATTAAAATCTGGTATGGCTAGACCACCTTCCCTAACATTTCTTTTCATTAATTGCCTTGATATTCTGGACTTTTTGTTCTTCCAAACGAATTTTGTCACTATTTTGTCTAGTTCTATAAAGTATTTTTTTGGTAGATTTATTGGTATGGCACTAACTATGTAATTTAATTTAGGTAAAATTTCATTTTTATTATTTTAGCTCTATCCAGCCATGAGCAATTGGAGTTTTTCCAATTAGTAAGATCTGATTTTATTTGTGTGAAAAGCGTTTTGCAGTGGTGTTCATAAAGGTACTGGGGTGTTTTGCAGGTAGATTCCCAAATATTTTATAATGTCTACAGTAACTTTAAATGGGGTTTCTCTTACTATCGCTTGCTGTTGGGCTTCATTGGAAATATATACGAATGCTGAGGATTTATGTGGGTTTATTTTATATTCTGCAACTTTGCTAAATTTATTTATTGTCTCAAAAAGTTTTTTACTTGATTCTCTAGGATTCTCCAAGTATATCATCATGTCATCTGCAAAGAGTGATAATTTAG
>CM053594.1:135300158-135332911 GCA_028646575.1 Pseudocheirus occidentalis | reverse complement strand
GCAAGAAAATCATGAAAAGATAGTCAACAACCTGACTGAAGAAAATAGCACCTTAAAATGTAGATTAACTCAAATGGCAAAAGAGGCCCAAAAAGCCAATGAGGAGGAGAATGCCTTAAAAAGTCGAATTTGCCAGATGGAAAAAGAATCTCAAAAGCTCACTGAGGAGAATAATTCCTTCAGAATTCAAGTGGAGCAAATGGAAGCAAATGACTTCATGAGAAATCACGATACTATTAAACAGATCCAAACAAATGAAAAAATAGAAGGCAATGTGAAATACCTCCTTGAAAAAACCACTGTCCTTGAAAATAGATTCAAGAGAGACAATTCAAAAATTATTGAACTACCTGAAAGCTATGAACAAAAAAAGAACCTAGAAATCATCCTTCAAGAAATTCTCAAGGAAAATTGTCCTGATATTTTAGAACCAGCGGGCAAAATAGACCTTGAAAGAATTCACTGATCACCTCTTGAAAAAGACCCAAAAAAGAAAACTCTAGGAATATTATAGTCGGGTTCTGGAGCTCCCAGATCAAGGAGCAAATATTACAAGCTGCCAAGAAGAAGTAATTTGAATACTGTGGAAACACAATCAGGATAACCCAGTATCTAGCAGCTTCTAATTAAGGGATTGAAGGGCCTGAAATATGATATTCTGGAAATCAAGGGAGCTAGGAATAAAACCCAGAATCACCTACCCAACAAAATTGAGAATAATGTTTCAGGGGAAAATATGGTCATTCAGTGAGGTGGGGGATTTTTGAGCATTCTTGCTGAAAAAAACAAAACAGAACTGAATAGAAAATTTGACATTTAAATACAAGCATGAGAAATACACGGAAAAAAATTCATAAGGAACTTATCAGAATTGAACTGTTTACATGCCAACATGGAAAAATGATAATTTTAACTTATATACTTGTTTCCTTAGTATCCAGCAAAGTGCATGATATAAAGCATGTAATTAAAAATGTTTATTGATTAATTGAGTAAACTTCTATCAGGACAGCTTTCTTGAAAGAATAGAGAGAGAGAGAGAGAGAGAGAGAGAGAGAGAGAGAGAGAGAGGGAGCTGAAATAAGAAAGAGGGAGAGAGACGGGGTTGTATTCCATAGTCTGTTTATTGCAGACCTATTTCATACAGAGCTGAAGACACATGGAAGTTACAAGGTTTATATACCCTTAGCAGAATGCAAGGAACCACCCTTGGTCTCGATCTTTCTCTACTCCAACCCAAAGCCAATGGCTCCTTAAGCTCTTTATCCTGGGACCATGTCTAGAGGCACAAACAGGGTATTACAATCAAGACTTGCAAATTAACTCAGTACTTTCATTAGATATTCATGAATTAACTCAGTACTTTCTTTAGATATTCATGAAACCAATGAGAGCATCCACCCAACAAGATTATACTTTCCTTGCATATCTGCCTAATGACCTTTGTAGAACTGGGGAGCTAATGTGGCCAAGGCCCCTGAAAGTCTTGGCCCACAACACTAAGCTAAAGCACATGCCCCTTTCAAGGGAAGATTTACTAAGTACTACATTCTATTACTAGGCAACAGGGGAGTCAATGTTCTTAAAGGTCTGCTTGGCCCTAGGAAGGGTGAAAGCAGGGGTCCAGGGCTAAAATGCTTCATTACAGTACTGGAAATAGAAAGAGACAAAAAGATAATACAGTGAAGTCAAATTTGAAATTAAAAATAAAATACCAGGTAAGGAAACTCTTCTCTCCTAATGTAGATCATGCCTTCTTAAGAACTTCATCTTAAAGAGTAACCTATGGTATTGAGAGGTTTCTGGTCTTACCCCAGATCATATAGTCCATGTGTGTCAGGGGTGAGGCTGAAATTTAGGTATTCTTAGCATGTAGGTTTCCAGATCTCTTCACATTATACTATGATGCCTCTTTATAACATTATGAAATTTTAAATCAATCAATGAGAAATACTCGATGAGTACTTCTTGGTGTAGGCTACTCCAAAAGATACAAATCAAATAAGATAGTCCCTGACATCAAAAAACTTATACTGTGGAAGAAGAGGTAAGGCATCTGACCAGAATAAAAGATAACAATATAAAGGCATCAAGATGGCAAAAAGAATTGAGCCTTGGGCCTGGACTCAGGAAGATCTGGGTTCAAAACTGGCCTCAGATACTTGTCATGTGACACTGGATAAATTACTAAACCTCTGTCTCCTTCAGTTTCCTCAACTATAGAATGGAGATTATAATAATAACACCCACCTCATAGAGTTGTCATGAAGAGTAAAATGAGATACTGTCCTTGGACCAGTGGTAGGCACTGAATAAAAATTTATTCCCTCCTTCTTCCCTATGAGATATTCAAAATACTAGATGAATGATGCAAACACGGCAGACTAGAATATTTCAAAGGAAGAAGAGACTCCTGAAGGCTTGAGTAGTTAGGAAAAGATTCATGACTTAGGTGGAATTTAAGCAGATCTCAAAGAACAGTTAAAAATTTAACAAGATGGGAAGAGAAGGATATTTTTTTAAGTTCTCAAGATGGTAGCAACACGGCTATACATTCTTGAAGGCTAATACCCTGGAACACAAGTTTTGATAGGTCCTTTCAAGGAGGAGAGGATTCAGCCTATGTGACTGTCATCTGATGATCAGTATCAGACACAGACAGATTAGCTACAATGTCCTGAAATTGTAGTTCACAGCGTCTCAGGAAGATTGTCTGTTAAATCAGAGAAAGGTTATTCTTTATCAATGCATAAAATTCCCATACTGACAAAAATCACAGATGCTTCTAGTATTCCTAGAGGAAAAGGAAAGAAATGCCAGTATCAAGGATCTGAGCAAAGAAGGGGTATACATTGAGAGCAAACGCATAGAAGCTAGAAAACACAAGGATCATTTCAGGAGCAGCAAACAGACAAGTTAGGATAAAGCAAAATTTCATGTTTCAGGAATTGTATAAAGGAGGAAAAAGTAAACCCAATCAATAGGTAGATAAGTCAATGGGTGGATGGATGGATGGATGGATGGATGGATGGATGAGTAGAGGGACAAATAAATAAGTGAATGGATGGCTGAATGATAGGACTAAGTGAATATAGAAATAGGCAAACTAATACGCTGGTGAATAAGTGAAATGAATGGATAAATTAGAAATAAATCAGTGGATGGATTGATGAGCAAATAAATGAATAAATAAATAAATGAACAAATTGAAATAAACAAAAATAAATAAATCAGGAAAAAAAGATAGGTACCATTTATTAAAAGACCTGGAATACTTCCCTGTGAAGTATTTGTATATTCTACTATTATATAAGGAGCCCCCAAAATCTTAGTGAAGTTTTTAAAGCTTTTAGAAAGCTTTAAAGTGCCCTTAGATTTTGGGGACATGTTCTATTATGACATTATCCTACAGACAATGAGGAAGCATGAAAAGTTCTTGACCAAAACAGTTACACAATTTAGGCTATGACATTAACCTGATGAGTGTATAGGGTAGAGTGAATTTGGGATTAGGGATCATTTTTATAGCCTGCTGAAATAATTCAGGTATGGGATTATAAAGTCAAGAGTTATGGTGATGTCACTGAGGATGAAAAAGAAAGGATAGCTTTGAGAGGTATTGGAAGGGGGAAAAATGAACAAGGTTTGATGATTGATAGGCTAAGGGCCTGAAGAGATAAAAGGGGTGTCAAAGGTGGCACTGAGAATGAGATCCTAGGTCACTAGTAGCTCACAAATTCTCTGCTTTGGAGTTTTACATGGATGTTAAGTCTACCAAGAAAATTTAATACCACTGGTCATTCCTTCCTTTCACATCCTTTAGAGATCAATGACCATTTGGAAGTTCTCTGACTGTTTTCTTTCAGTGCCTGATGGCTCAATGAGTGCTTTCTTAGCCAAAAGAATGAGAAGAACTATTTGAGACTGTTTTTTATATCTCAGGATTATGGTTTATTTTCTTTTGTAAAGATCTCCTTCCAAAGGTCAGTGAGGGAGGGGGGCAGCATTCTGGAAGTAAAACGAAGTGGCTTTAATATCAATGTACAAGTCATTTGGCCACCCAGACCCCTTGATGATCAGGGAGCTATGGTAAGACATTAGTTCATCTGAAAAAAACTTCATTGCATTTTCATTAGTATGATATGACAGACAGAGAAGCTAATATGACCTTAGATAGCAGTAAGATGGCCACAATATATAACAGCATTAGGGAGGTGATCTTGTTACACAATGTGCTTAATTCCGAGCACCACAGTTTAAGAAGCCCATTGATAAATTGGACAATACCCAAAGGAGGGAAACTAGATTGGTAAAGAACTTTAAGGTTAGACATTATCACTATTAGTTGAAGGAATTAGTGATATTTTGCCTGAAAAAAAGTATGTAGAAGAACCCAGAAAGATGAGTTAGGGAGAAGAAGACAACGACAGATTTAAGAAACCTCTCTAACAATTAGAAATGTCTAAAGTGGAAGGGGATGTCCCTGAAGGTCGTGCATTCTGCTTCACTGCAAGTCTTCAAGCAAGGGCTGGTTGACCTTTGTTGGGCATTTTGCAAAAGGATTCATTTTCAGGCATGAGTTGTCCTAGATGACCTCCAAAATCCCTTCCAGTTGTGGCATTCTACAATCTTTGTGACCATGCTTTGGTGTGCTTCTGGATGACTTCCAAAGCACTGTTGCCCAGGGACTCTGTGGGATGGCACCAATATTGGACGGTTTTTGAGTATTCCAGATGTGTACAGTCCCTTGCAACCTCAGTAATATAATTAGGGCTGGGATTTACTTGGTCCTATTCAAGTTGATTTCATAAGGGCTGATTATATATCTTTCCCCTTTGAATACTATTTCAATCTGGAGATTCCTCAGAGCTATAGACATTTGGAAGAAATGGGGGTGAAAAGGAGCAGAAGAGAAAGAGGGAGCAATTGAGGAGAGCTAGGAAGTAGGAGGACTTAAATTGCAATACAGCTGTGCTACAAGGAAATTCCCTTGTGGCTTAGAAGTAACTGAGCCTTCTATCATGCCCATATTCTCTTCCTGCCAACATATTCACAGTAGATAATTTGAAGTGTTTTCCATAGAGTGGCATAAAAATCCATATACTAAAGCTGTAGTTAGTTATTTGAACATGTGATGGCTATTTGGACATTTTGGCAGAGAATGACTTGATATAATTAGAATCCGTTTCTGGTTATTGGCATGCCAGGCCAGGGGCAGAGGGCATTGCTCAGAGTGGAGAGAGGAAAAGCCAAAGGCAACTATTAAAGCAGATTATTATACACTTTTGAGCTAACATGTGGAATCAATAGCCAACATTAGCAGCTGTGCTCAGCTGTGGAAAAGCCCGAAGTAGTGCATTCTCACTGTAACCAATAAAAAAAATTATTGACTAAAGGGGAAAGCGTGTGTGGGAAGGGAAGGGAAATCCAGAGCAGGATTAAAAGATGCATTTACTCTCAAGGAACAGAACCTTGGAAAACAAACCATGTTATGGTTTTCTTCATAATTGACAGTAGAGGCATGGATGATTCAGTGGTTAAGGCAAAGGCCTTGAGCCCTGGGTCCTATGGATAATTTCAAGTTTCATACTAACTAGCTGTGGAATTCTAAACTCACAATATCTCTCGTTTTAGGTTCTTCTAGAAATTATCAACAAGCCCATTGAAGTCTTCATTTGAATATGTGATTCCAACTACTTTTTCAACTTGATCTCCGTTGTCCTTTCCTCCCACAGTATGTTGGACTGGCAGTAGTTTTAATTATCACTTACGCTTACTCCGTTATAGAAATGACTTGCAGAACCATCCTATGCTATGATTTTTTTTTGTTTCACTTATAAAAGCTAATGAAATGATAATGGTTAAAATGAATATCAGCCAAGATTTCTCTTTAACCACTTTATTATTATTTTATAGGTTAATAGCACACCACAATGATTTGAAAATGAATTTGTACTCTAAACAGGCATCCACCTGAACTGCCATACTTCTCTTCTGAGTAAGCACCATAGAACCCAAGTCACAGGATTTTAGAGTTGGAAGGTACCTCAAAATCCTCTTACTCCAACCAAGACATGAAAGGAATCTCCACCATAAGATATTTAATAAGTGCTCTTATGCATCATCTTCTTAAAGACCTCAAAGAATGGGAAACCCATCCCTACTGAAACAGCTTATTGTACCATTGAATAATTACTACAATATCTTTTCCTAGCATGAAGGCTAAATTTGTCTCATTGTGATTCTTCCTAATGCTCCAGTTTCTCCCCTATGTGGCCATAAAAGAACAAGTTAAATCCCTGTTCCACATGACATGCTTTTTTTAAAATTTAAATTAATTTATTTTCTTGTTTACATCACTCATTTCCATGAGATTTTGAGTTCCAAATTTTCTCCCCATCTTTCCCCTACCCACCACCCAAAATCAGTGATTCCACTGTATAGTCCCTGCCTGAATCTGCTCTCTCCTATATTGTCCCCTATCGCCCCTCTGACTTTCTGGTAGGGGAGGATGGTTCTCCCTACCCCAGTGCCTATATATCTTAATTCCCAGTTACATGTAGTTAATAATAATAATAATAATAATAATAATAATAATAATAATAATAATAATGTGTGTGTCTGTACACACACACACACACACACACACACACATACACCTTTAAATCCTGGAAGACCTTATTCATGCTCCTCTTGTGATAAAAGACTTAACTTGTCCATTTCTTTCAACCATTACTCAAATGGTATGGATTCAGGGATCTTTATTATCCTGTCTTTCTTGAACTGTGAATTAAACTACAATACTACAGACATGACCTGACTCTTGGAAATTATATTTTTAATGTTGCCGAAGATTGTATTAGCTTTCTTTTTTGTTACCTTATCACACTGCCAAATTATTTTCAGCTTGAAATATACTAAAATATACTAAAACCCCCAAATCCACAGATTATACATATGTATATTTAGAAGATAAACTACTATTTAGCCATGATCCCCCCTACATCTTGAACTTCTGAATCTGATTTTTTAAAATTAGTGTATTCCATTTTAAATATCTTGTAATTGGATTTATCTCAGTGCTCTGATTTTTTAAAATCATTTTGCATCATGTTGCCCAGTGTTATTAGCAATGGCCCCCAGCTTTGTGTGTGATCTGAAGATTCAGATCAAATAAGAGTTCCCTCTGTACTGTCTTCATATATGCTACATATACTTATATAACCTCTGTACCTTCATACAAATGACTGGTAAATGATAATAATAATAACAAGCACAACTCCTTGCAGCACTTCACTGTGACACGCCATCTTGTTCTCTAGCTTTCCACCTGAGCTTTCTTGCCATCTACCCTATTGCCATTGACTACTTCTTCCCACAAAGAACAGTTTTCTCTTCACTAGATGTCCAGAATTCATTATGGACTACCTGGGAAAGTTCATTAGTTAATCTTTGAATAACTTATCCTATTACTGAGCAATCTTTTTTAGAGACTGAGTATAAATTTACTCATTACAATATAGCAGATCAGCCTCCCAATCCATGCTTCATAGCCTTCGTATCAGTTGTCCAATTAACCAGAACAGGCCATTTTGACATTTGCCCTGATGGAATACATCTCATTGTCTAATCCTCCAGTTTCTACCTCTTATTCTGCACATGATAATCAAATTATCAAATCAAAAGTACCACTGCTTTTTGAAAGGATATATCAATTGACCAAGTGCCCTGTGGATCAGCTCACCTAATTAAATTGCTACCCTCATCTTTCCTAATCTTCTGTGTGTGTGTGTGTGTTTTCCCCCTATCAGAATGTAAGTTCCTTGAGGGCACAGACTGTCATTTTTTTTTCTATTTTGTTACACCAGCACTTAGCACAGTAACCTGGAACACAATATATGATTAATATACATATATATATACATACATATGCATGTATGTATATGTATATGTATATGTATATGTAAAGAAAAAATATATATATAAAAATTATAAAAATAAAATTTAAAAAATTATATATTTTTTTCTTTTTAATTTTTGGATAAAGCAAGTATTTCTATGACATAATATAATAATGATGATTGTACATGAAACTTAAAATCTGTTTTATACAACTTACTATTCATTCTAGATATATATTAAAATTATCATACAAATTTCATTTTTTTCTTCCCTTCCCTCACCACACCCCTAGAGATGGCTACCATTAGACACAAATAGGTATATATAAACACATATATTTTTATTCATTCATATAGAAGGATTCTTTCCAAGTTCACATCAAACTGCTAATGCCCTTTTCAGATCAAATGTTTTCTGGGTATGAATGAATTTTAAGTTTCTTTGTCTTTTTGGTGATGTTTGCATCAGTCAAAATTCTCTAAAGATGATAATAGTCATGTTAATCTTTTTTTTCCTAATTTGTTATTGATTTTTGCATTCGCTCAGTTTTAATCATCTAATTTCACATGGGCAGCTGATAATGGAATTAGTTTTGCATTGATAACCAATAATTTATTTTACTTTGTTAAAATAGAATACTTTTCATTTTTTCACGATATGTAGTGTTTACTGCCTCATAAATCTTCCATCTTTCTTCTTGAAGGAAATATACATAGTACACAGTTATGAGTACATAAATATAAACACACACAGACATAGATATAGACACACATATGTATGTAAATTTTTATCGATATATTGTAGTTATCTTTAAACATTAACCTCTTTTATTCACTTCTAGATGTCAAAACATATTTTCCTTTATGGTTTTATATACTCTGCTCATAATACCTTTGAGGGTGTCAAAGGTTGTCATTCATTAATAGAAAAAATTGACCTAGGAAAGTCTTTTACATTTTTCATAAGATCACTCTATGTTTTATCCTTTATGACAATGTTTTTGCTCATGTGTTGCTAGATAGGGTACCAAGAACTAAACAATTTTAGATCATCCAATATTGGTTATTGTTAGTATCCTCATCCTCCTTTTCACCGTTCTGCTATTATCATTGTGAAAGATGACCACAAACAACTGAGATCACGTTCATTTTGCAATTTTATCAGTTGTATGTATTGTTATTGGAGAAAAAGAAAAGGGAAGATGTGGTAGAAGATGAGGAGAAAGATGACAAAGAAGAAGGAGAGGAGGAAGAGGAAGGGAGGAAAGAAGGAAGGAAGGAAGGAAGGAAGGAAGGAAGGAACGAAGGAAGGAACGAAGGAATGAAAGAAGAGGTGGTAGAAGATGAGGAGAAAGAGGGAAAAGAAGAAAAGAAGGAAGAGAAGAAGAAAGAAAAATGAAGGAAGAAAAAAGAAAGGAAGGAAGAGGTGTGTAATGACAAGCAAAGGCAACTTCCAAGGTTCAGATTACCACCATAGCAAACCCCATTTATTTAGTGACAGATTAAGGCAAACATTCACAGAACAGAGAAAATTGAAATACAATGTAACTCATTCATTTAGCAAGTAAATTCTCAATTGAATCAAGGTACTACTCCCCCCTGAACAGTACATTCATTTAGTCTGTCAAAATCTCTCTTCTCTAAAGATTAGTTTCCAATCATAAACAAAGTACTTTAGTTTGGTCAATCACAGAGCACAAAAAGTCAAAGGTTTCCCACCCCTGGATCACAAGTTAATTATAATAACATCCATTAACACCAAGCACTTTCTCAAAAGGGGCAGGAGAGCACAAAAGGTAGTCCACCCTTAAGCTACATCAAGTTTAAGATATCATCACAGCATTCAATGCCCAAGGAGAGGCCCTGTCTTCTTCTTGAGAAGAGGCAAGTACTCAGCAATCCCAGTTCCAGCAGTGGCAAAGCCTAACAAAGCCACAACACACATTGCCAGTGTCCTTATCAAGTAACTCTCTGCCTGCAGAGCAGTCCCAGAAACCCTGAAAACACCAGCAAGGCCCTCTTCCAGGATTTCTGTAAACATAGAACAAGAAAATCCTCCTTCAGGGCTTCTGAACCAACAGCTAGGTTCCAGGACCTCTACAAGAGCAGCACTGTCCTTCACCAGCAGGTCAATCTTGCAAAACAACACCAAAACATACAGACAAAATACTGGCATCACAGCCATGCCTCCTCAGTTCTTGGCAGCTTTGAGTTGCAGTTCTCAAAAGTCCTGGACAGCTCCAACTGGTCCTCAGCAGTCCACAACACTGCTCTCCAAAAGTCCCTCCGACCTTCTCTGCTTGTGTCTTCTCTCGGCTTGAGCCTCTCTCCAAATTTACGGCTCCTCCCAGTTCAGCCCTCTCTCTTCATGTCAACAAGTCCATCCTATAAGTGGGATTCACAAGCTCTAGGTTTTAACACTTAGTCCCAAAACCAAGCCAATTCAGGGGCATCTCCAAATTCCATTGCCATTACAAGGTCGTAGAAGATGAGGAGAAAGAGGAAGAAGAAGAAAAGATGGAAGAGGAGGAGGAAGAGAAAGAAGGAGATAAAGGAAGGAATAAAAGAAGGGAGAGAGAGACAGAAAGAGAGAGAGACACACACACAGAGAGAGAGAGAGAGAGAGAGAGAGAGAGAGAGAGAGAGAGAGAGAGAGGGAGAGAAGGAGAGAAAGAAAAAAGAATATCATTAACTTGTAGTTACCTTTCTGGTGATGAACCTCTTCACATTCACCTAGGCTGTTTTTCAGACAGTAGGAAGCTTCCACTATCATTGATCATTATTGGACATTGTACTTTTCAGTTTAGTAGAAACTACCAACGTCTATGCATAGTCAGTTAGCATAACCTTCAAAAACCTAGTCACTTCCACATCATACTGAAACACTAGAATAACAAAGTTTGGTGGAAAAATAAAAACCTAAAATGTCTAAAATTTAATATAAATTTACTTAAACATATCTAAAAATACTGTCCAAAATATATCATTTCTCTTAAAAAGTTACATATATCTGGTAGAGATAATCAAGATCCAGAAATAATCCCCAAACCCATCATCAGAGTAAATAGCTTTAACTCTTTGTCCCTTTCTTTAAGCCAAATCCCAACTGTTGATCAAAGAACTGCAAAGAAGTATATGATTTCAGCTACTAGAGATTAGCAAGATGAACACTTTTAGATATATTTACCCTTCCCTGCTCTTCCATGGACTTTCCCATTAAATATAAAAATAAACCAGAAGCTGCACAGCAAAATAGAAATGCAGAGGGAATGGTTGATGATAACAAATAATTTTTTTCCATAATCCATAGTTTCAATAATCAATTTCAGAGAAAGTATACGGAGCCCTGATGTTCCTGGGGTGAATTCAGCTGGTTAGGAGGTCCTGAGGGGACAGAGACAATCTCCTGTTAAGTATAGTAATTTTTGGAATATATGGCCCATTTCAAAGACAGAATCTCTAAACAGAGGCTGTTTATGCCTCAAATGACAACGGCAAGGTCATCCCAGAAGCAAGCATGTTCCTCAGAAGGAAAATTGCTTCACCATATTTGAGTACTCTGAGTCAAAAATCCTTTCAACTTGTGCTTGGTACACCTCTAAATTACAGAAAAATCCAGAGCTAACAGTTCATAAAGCATACATATTAGCAATATCTCTTTTAGAAAATCAATGTCCTTCGCTTTTAAAAAAAAATTCCAGAATCAACCATAGCTCATTATGAACATTAGCAAAAATATTCAAGTGGGAGCCAAGAGCGTTGGTTTTAATAACCTACATAATATTTTATGTATATTTTACATTTTAGTTCTATTTTGAGATCTAATGCATGTAACACTGAAAAAAAACCCATCAAATTCTTGTCTTTCATTTAGAAAGTATAGTTCTCAATACCTTCTATTTACCTGACAGATATATTGCAAGGACACATAACATTATTTCTGTGAAATATTTTTAACTTCTCTGAATAAAGGAGCTACTTAATATTTTAAAATATCATTAAAAATAATTAATATGTGACCTTATTCAGCACATCCAGTACCTGTTGTAAAAAGTTGCTTTTGCTTTATTAAAGTCTTCCAAACAATTTAATTTCTTAAGAGTAAAATCATACTTCTTAAGAATAAAATTTTTAGACAGAATAAAATATCTAAGCTGATGGTAGAGACATTTATATGACTGATGGCTTTCTCAGCAAGGTTAGCTAGGAATTTAATAGTTACTTTCTGTGACTTACCAGTTAGACTCAAATTTATGTCAATTTTTGAGTCATCTTTCATTTAGGAAACAGCATGTTGTCCAAATGAGCTCTTCCCGTTGCTAAGACAAGCAGGAGGTTTGTCTTATGGGCAAAAACTCTTTGAAAAGTAGAGGTGGCAGCTAATCGCAGAACCCAGGGCTTAAGTATGGTCCACTTAACCAAAAGAGCCCTGATTCTTGTCATTGTTTTGTTGCCTGTGGTCATCAATAATAAACCCTACAAACTAGAAAAATGCTAAACAAGGAAGGATCAGTAAACAGGTTGTTAAAAAGTAATTTAACCTTCCACTCATATTGCCCATTCAGTGACTTTGTTTCAATCTAATTAATCCTCTCATAATACCTTTGAGGCAAGTAGAGGGCAAATATCATCATCCCAATTTCACAGATGACTAAAGGAACGCCCTGAAAGGAAAAACCACTTGAAGAAAAGTAGAAAGTCAAGCCAGAAGCAATCCTGAAACCCTGTCTCCAGACTCCTTGACTTGCGTTGGTCACCTATCACATCTCCCTACTCAGTAGTTGAGTAGTATACTAAATACGCTCTCACATCTGCAAACGGTCCATCGTTTAATATGATCACTATTTTCTTCCAAATTAATAAAATGACTAATTTTCCACTTGTTCTGAAGACTGAATACATCTCCATATGGAGCCAATGTTATAAGAGAATGGGCTAGGTATTTCCATGTATGGAATCACAGAAATTTTGTGCAAGATTCTATCTTGAAGATTAATGTAGTCCCCAAAATAAGTATACTTAAATGTAAAAAAAAATCGACTTTATTAGGAACAGTGTGCCTACATCAGTGTTCTGTTGGGTCCAAGTCCACCTAACTGTTTGCTTCAATATCTTTGTTTAGATTGTAAGCTCCTTAAGATTGGTGTCTCCGTGCTCTAATTCTTCCCAAAAGTACTTCAGTTCTAATGTCACAGGATATAACAAATGCTGATTATCTATAGTTATAGGATGATACCATCTGATTATTAGGGCAGATGGGGAATAGCGGACAGAGGAAATGAGAGACATTAAAATTGCTCCATACTAAATGCTAAAGGATCAGTAAACAGACTAGAAGAATTGGGGCTTTATATAGGAAACATCCCTATGGTGACTATGGACTTGGCACCTTGAAGTAGGGAAGTGATTGGTTCTTGTATTTCAAAATAATCCACAATGTTAAATATCCTTTACCCTAGTTTGTATCTGTCACTTCAACTTGATCTATGTGTGGGGAGCTAGGGCAAAGCCACCAGGGTGGTAAGTGGAAAGAAAAACTAAATTTAGTCTGGGAAAAGTTTTATTATTAACTATAAAGTAATATCCAGATGAGTTTCTGTAATATAGGTGGAAGAAATAATTTCACCATCATAGTCTAACTCAGGCCTTGGAAAATTTGGCCAGTAGATGTAATTTCAAGCAAATAAATCTAAGGTAGAAGAAGTCTAGAGACAAGATTTTGTTGCCCAGAAAGGGAGTTACACAGCCCTTGAAATCTTCTAATGGGAAGAACAGAAGCATTTCCTTAGGCTATGCATAATAGGTGAAGGAGAGAGAGTTCATAAACTGAGCTATGGGTTCAAAGTGGGGAATAGGGGAACAGGGTGGGGAGCACTGGTTCTAAACTCTAGACTCCCTTATAGATTAGACTCTGAATTGAGTGATAAAGAAGTAGATTCTGATGGCTTGAGTTTTATCAGCCTGGCTGACCAAATTCAGAGTGAGGGAACTAAAACTGAGTTAATATCAAAGCTAAGTCTAGGTAGAACACTAGGCTAAATGTTCTATAGTTGGTGCCAAGGAGCAGGATTAAACTATAAAAGCCTTTACATTTTGTGAAAATACTCTCCTTTTCATGTCTTATAGCATTCCAACCCCAAATGCTATTAGGTTTTCCATCTATTGCTTTATAGTAAATCTTCTTTAAAATATCTGCGAGTGGTAGGCCTTTATAAGTGTCTGTTGAACTGAATTGGATCAGGAAGCAAGGGAAAGCAGAAGACAAGCAATCTTGTAACCTTCTCCCAGTCCAGATCCTCATGGCGGAAATCCAGGAAATCTAGGGGAAGTGATCTCAGCAAAAACTCAGCAAATGTGTATAGTTCTCTGGGACTTGGATTACCTGGCTAGTGAACAACAGGGCTCTACTGAGAAGAATCCTAAACTGACCACTTTCTTTCCTAGGCAAAGATCTCAGGAAACTAAATGTGGATGAACTCAGATACTACACAAGCCAACACTCTTGACTGATAGAAAATAAGAATAAAAGATGTGAAAAAACCCTTCTTTTCCTCCCCATCAATACACCCACCAGTAGGTCTAGTGCTTAGGACTGTTCAACATTTATTTTCTGAAACTGGAGTCCTCTTATAATTCTGAAAACTGTGACTGAAATTCACCATAGTTAATATGATTTCATCCAGATCCTAGCAAATTTGATGTGGTTCAAATCTCATCTCCTCTGCAAAGCCTTTCCAAATGATTGCAGCCCACACTGCTACCTGCTAGTTTCCTATAGCTCCACCTATTCAAGTAAGTATCCTATCTGACATTTTGGATTTTGAATTTGAGGACCTGGATTCATATTCTTACTCAGCTACTTATTACCATGGTAGACTTAAGCATGGTTGTTTTTTGGGACTAGTTTAATTGAAAATGGTGGGTTGTTACCAATCATTTCTAAAGAAAATTAGGGCAAAAATGTGGGAAACCAAGGGGTATTAGTAGAAATTCAGCACCATAGCAATGTTTGGAATACTGGTAACAAAATATATTGAAATGAATGAGAAGGCTTAAATGATATTGAAAATGGAAGGTAATCGAGTTTTTATTTTGTTTTTCACCTTTCAAAAAGAGTATCTGATCTGAGAGTGCCTGCTTTTACGTGGGCAGTGGATGGATTATTTTGAGAGAAAGCAAACTATCTGAATATCTAAGACTTTTGGTTTTCCACTGGATTCGAATCTCACTTTGGATGCTTAACACCTGTTGGGCAAGTCATTAACCTCCAAATTTCAATTGAAAATCAAGCACTTGGACCAAAATGGTTTCTGACATCCTTCTCAGTGCTAGGTTTATGATGCTACAATTTGCTCATCTGATTTTCAATGACAATATTTGAGTGGGCATCCGGATATTCCTTTTCTAAGATCTCCCACTATAACTTTTAAACTATCTAGTCTATGTAACTAAAAACATGAGGAATCAATTAATATATTTTCTTCTGTGAATCTGGCCTGAGGTTTGTTATTGTTTTCTTTTATTTTTAATTGATTGAATGACAAAGCCTTTCCAGTTATAGATCAAGAGCCTTGGGAAAAAAGTAACCCTTCTCCCCAATCCAGGATCTTTGTTAGAAGGCAGAGGTTTTTAATATCCTTACTAAATAAACATTTTTCAATTATATCTTACTTTTTTAAAGTATTAGCAGGTGATATCGGATTTACTTGGTTTGACTGGCTGTCACTGTATTTCTAGTTTCTTGATCTGTAGTTTCAGATATTTGCAGATTGGAATAGCTGAGGTTCACCAGATAAGCCTGGGAAATAATGCTTCAGGGAACCGTTTCTGCACACAATCAACCAAATTTTCTTCCTCAACTCCCTTTTTGCCTGTATCCTCCCCGGTTTTTGATGACTTTGGCAGAAGAAACTTGCACAAACAGTTATAACTCTCATTTCTAATTAATTGTGTTTAATTTTGACCTAAAATTACAGGTACTCCTCTAGCTACCCCTGAAAGCATGGAAGCATGCAAGGATTTCCCTATTTGAAGGGCATTTGAAATATGTCACTAATGAATGGAAAAGGTCTCCTATATTATTCTCTTAAAAATATTTTGAGGTTTCAGCAAGTCCCCAATCCTTTTTCTTTCCATAGTATATGTTCTGTTAGCTCTCAAACCCATCCGGATTTGCAGGGACATGGGATAGCTGCTTTATTTACAACCATGCATCCCT
This sequence comes from Pseudocheirus occidentalis, assembly GCA_028646575.1. Classification (NCBI taxonomy): domain Eukaryota; kingdom Metazoa; phylum Chordata; class Mammalia; order Diprotodontia; family Pseudocheiridae; genus Pseudocheirus; species Pseudocheirus occidentalis. Next base: position 135,316,792 of record CM053594.1, on the reverse strand, counting down.
AGACACCCGCTTACTTTTTTTTCTATTTATCTTGTTTACTGAAAATATTATGAAACATAACATGCTCAGAGCTGAATATATGTTTTTGCTATTCTCTCTTTCCTTTTCATCTTCTTTTTTCTGGGCCCTATTTCAAGATATTGAAAATGAAAATGTAATGAAAATATACAAAAGTCAATGTATATTTCCTGGGAAATTTAATCTGTATGTTCTGATTCATTTATATTTAAATCATCAAAATGTTTCTTTATAAGAGCTATTTAAAATCTAAGCAGACTCCTGAGCCTTTTAAGTTTCTCTTTATTTTATTAGAAAGCATACTCTGTGCTTCTTAATGTAAATAAATCTGAAACATTTCTATTGGGTTCCCCATTGTCATACAAATGGGTTCAGAACACTCAGAAAAGCAGGTTCTCTGATCCATCCCTAGAAAGTCTCAAGAGCCATAGCCTTAACTCCCTGCTAGCACCAACTTCCCATGGTGTAGAGTGTCCTTACACTTGGCAGGTAAATGACTCTTTCCCATCCAGGGGACTAATAGCTAATTTTTAACTCATTCTTTTGTCTTCTTTTCCCTAGACACATTAACACAGATACATTCTTCACTCTTTGATAAACACCCAGTGTCTTTCACTCCCTCTTGGGAGTTAGACTGTGAGGTTGCTGCTCCAGTAAGTTACTAAAGCACTTCCTGAAGAGACCTGCAGGGATGCCTTGGCACAGTGAATGCTAAAGAACCCATTATCTCTGCCAAGATCCAACCTTCCATACCTCAGGGCTAGGATCTTAGAATGCTGAACTACTGCTGCCTCTTACTTCTTTCACAACCCAGAGGCTCAGACAAGTGAATTGTTTATCTAAAGTGATTTGGATATATTGCAAAAGCAGTAATCACATGCACTCCAGTGTTCCCACTGATATTACCTGTGGATAAGATGCTGCTGAAGGCATGCGTGAGAATGGGAGTATGGCTCAGCACTTAGAGGCTGAGACCAGTAACTATTTGGATTCAGCACCATTATGGTCTGGGGGATTCCTTTAACCTCCATGTTCCTCAATTTTCCCATTATTTAAAAGTCATCTGTCTCATCCCCGCCTACCTAATTTGCCTTGAAGAGATCTTATAAGATCTTATTATTAGCTATAATAATAATAGTGATAACAATTCCTTGCATTTGTGTAACTTTTACCATTAGTATATCTACTTGACTATATATGTTTATAAGTGTGTATTGATGTGTATCTCTATATATGTATATATAATCAACATCATCACCTAGTGTTTTCAATTCACATGAAACTAAAAGAATACTGAAAAAATGGCTTCTCTGACATCATATCAACTTGGATTCTATATAAAGGACATATTTTCAGTTTAATTCAATTGTTTTTATATACAAAGAGAAAAATGAAAGAAGTCATTGACCTCAAGAAACTTTCGTTTTATTGGATGATGACACGTATTATGGAAAATTCTGAAGTGTCTCCTGAGTCATTGTATAGATAAAATTATGTGGCATATCATTTTTGCCTTAAGTATATTTGTATTCTACTTTGAATGGCATTGATAATATGCATTCTGTTAACTAAAATAGTTGATTGATCAGAATGTTTTGTTGCCCAATTATATAAGAGAACCAACAGTTGGAGATGACTCTTTTACTGGTGTAAAAAAATCCTATGTTAAAACAGTTTTCTCCAGGCCAAATCAAGTTCCACACACACACACACCCCAGCTCCCCACCTGTCACACTCACCCCCACACTACCTCATCCCCTCAAACACAGAACATATCCCAAAACACCTTTAGAGTTGGTACATTTCTCCCCTATCGCTACCTCAGCAGGATTCTACTGGATCCAAAGTTGAAGAAAAAGCTCCACTGTCAATTTTTTAGTTTCTCTATCTCTGTCTCTGTTTGTCTCTCTCTCTCTAATATGTTTGTGTGTGTATGTATATGTGTATAGGCATATATACATATCAAACTTAGTTTGTTCTCTTGTCTATATTATCTGTGCTAGCAACAGCTCTATTTAAGAGTAGCTAGTCTATCTGAAACTTCTTTTACTCAATCAATGACCTTGTTGCCATGGCAGGCTAACAGGAGGTGCCATTGATGATGACTTGATTTCCTTTCGCATCTGAAGTGGAAAGGGAGAAGACAGACTAAATGAAATCCCATCCATCTTAATGAAATACAATTATATTCTCCTTATTAATCATTTAAGAATCAATATGTCTCTTCTTGGTGAACCTCACCAGAATTTGTCATTCTATGCCAAGCCTCAATACATCTTGTCTTATAGTGATTTTTATAAGTTCAGTCACCTGTGTCCCAGGGTAAATAACTGTGTTTTCTTGTACTGCAGAGTGAGGGCAGGAATGGCAATGGCAGGGTAGATCACAGAAACCCCCTATGAATTATAAGGAGTTTTGCTTGTATAATTTTAAAATGTACTGTATTTTATTTTCCAATGGGATATGGAAAGAATGGTTTAAAGCAGAAACGACTTTATTGTGAATGGCCATTAAATGTGCATAACCTCTCACATGAATTTGTTCATTGCACAGTACAGTCTTTGATATGGTTCTCAGTATATGTATATAGTTACTTGCTTGCAATGTATATTGTTTACCCCTTTGAGTTTTACACATAATAAATTAATTTAACATCATAGATTACAGTAGTTGCTTTTAATACAAAAATACTCTATTCACCTTAATTATCACTATGCCCATGGATACTAAGAACCAATTCTTTGATAAGAGACAGGAGAAAAAACAAACAGAACATGAGGAAGGAGGGAAGGGGGAAGGAGGAAGAATAAAGGAGAGGGAGAAGGAAAGAGGGAAGGAGGGAAAGAAAGAGGAAAAAGGTACTAAAAGAGGGAAGCAAAGAAGAAAGATAGGAAGTTACAGTTTTAAAGATTAGATTGTCTTACTTTAAGTTTTAAAATGAAAAAAGTGAGTAGTATATACGTTTTCTATTAATGTTTGACTTATGTTTATGTGTAATACTATTCTCCTTTGGAGGTAATTATGACATTTAATATAAATTCACACATGAATAAACAATAAATGTATAGATGAATATAAATTATAGGCCTGAACAGTTTAAAATATCTCTATAAAATTCTAATCTTCAATTTATTCCCATACTTTTGTATTCAGACTAGCAGCTGTAAGTGAGCAAGAAGGAATTGGCCTAAAAGCAAATAAACACCTCACAAGAGCAATCCCTTTGTATAGATGAGCAGCAACTCAGCCTCACCCTCCTTGAGCAACATAAGTGCAGTCACTGAAGCATGATTTCATACAGCCCCCTAAGTCAATAGACCTCAAGGTCAGGGATTTCAAAAAGTAGCTGATAGATCCAAAGAGATTGCTATGGATAGTTTTCCATTGCTCTGGGTATGTTAAAGAACCATTCCTCTAGTTCTTAAGGGCTCAGGGCAGCAAATAACCCTTCACTCTCCTTATCTAACCTTTCCAGGCTTCTCTGGATGAAGGAGTTAAAATAAATGAGAGCAAATTCATGGTGATAATGTGTCCCAATTACTTATATGATTGGTTATTAGGTATTATTAAGTTATTAAGACAGCCAAGAACATTCAAATAACAAATGAAATAAGGAATATGAGATTGTTTTCTTGAAAGTTTTCACACACACACACGCATGCACACACACACACACACACACACACACACACACACACACACACACACACACCTCATAGCACTACTGCAGACAACCCAACCAAAGAGCTTTCTTTGGATATAGAAGCATCTGTGCAAATTGTATTCCGCTAATGTAATAGAATACTATTGTGCCATAAGAAATGGCTTATTTAAGAAGAAAATGGTTTCAAATAGACATGAAAACAGTTGTTTTAACTGATGTAGAATGAAATAAGTAGACTCAACAAGAACAGCTAATATTATAATAGAAATATTTTAGCAATGAGCAATTTTGAAAGATTTAAGAATTCAAATGAAATAAATGATCAGCTCTGACTCCAGAAGACTGAAAAGTAATATCCATCTCACCACAGAAAGATGATAAACCAATATGCAGAATAAGAAAAGAATTTTTGGACATAACCAGTATGGGAATTTGTTTTGCTTGATAGTTCCAAAGGAAACCTTCCTTCTTTCTTTTTCTTCCTTCTTTCCTTTCTCTTTCTTTTTTCACTTTCTTTTTTCTTTCTTCCTTCTTTCCTTCCTCTCTGCTTTCCTTCTTTTCCCTTTCTCTTTCTGTATTTTTATCTTTCTTTCTTCCTTTTTTTCTTGTGGGTAGGGGAAATGTAACAGCAAAATTGAATGCTTGATCATTGAAAAATAATAGAAATTACAAAAAAATTTACTAAGAAACTACTAACCCTTGAAATCATCACAAATTTCCCACTGGAAACAAACAGAAGGAGGATATTTTGAAAAATGTGTAAATGACAAGATGTTTTTAGCCTTTGGCACAAATGAAAAAGGCAAGTTGGGAGGGACTCTGAACAGTTGTTTGTAGGGGCATTCTGAAATTGAAGGCCAATAGCCAAATGGCTAACTGAAGTACTGCTGTTATGCCTCTATGTTAAGCATGCAGTAATCATCAGTCGAGGTGTACATTATTGAAAAAGGTTATTGAAATGTTGTTGGAAAGAGAAAATTGCCCTTTCCACTTTGCTTCCCTTAGTGATTTATTTATCTTAGTAACAGATCATAGATTATCAATCTATCAAATGCGTAGTAGTATTGGGAGAGTACAAACCCCTGTGGGAAACTATGCACTTGGCCAAAATGTAGCAAATTGCCCCCTGTGGGACGATGATGCCTGCAGGATTTATCATTTTCGTAGTTCCTGACAGACTCCCCACATTCAGGACCAAGCAGAAGTGTCCCACACAGCCTCTCCACTATCTCCTGTTACTATGCTCACAGCTCTCTCTATAGAGTGTCAAAGGTAATTTAGATCAATCAGCTCATTAAAAAGTGAATGGAGCTTCCAGGCTCCAGTTTACATAAGTATTCCAAGAGAGCTGGTTTCTATTTCTCAGCGCCCTAAATCTTTGAACGACTATATTTTCTAGAACATAGGCCTACAGTTGGGAACAGTTTGCCTTGTATACCACACCTGTGTACACAGCTGAAAAGCATGAGTTTAATCCACTCACAAATGTGGTGCTATTTTCTGACTGTCCCAAACAATGAAAGAGATTTTACAATTGCAAATGTCTTAATTTGTTCAAACTGTGCTGTTGCTCATTCTCCTGTTTCCTTACTCTCATGTTTCAGTTCACATGCAATTTTTCTTAATCCAGCACTCCAAAATCAAGATTGGTGGAAAGAAAATCCAATTGTTTGGGGTCAAAATAAAGACGTTTTTCAAATGCCAAAGAAAGAGAACAGGGTTATTGTTCTTTGATGTTAATACCATGTCTTTTGTAGTTTTCCTGTTTGTTTGTTTTCATCTTCCATTGTCAACAGTGCACCAGATTTTATAGGCAGCTTAACACAGAGCAGATGCTGATTAAAAGAAATGTGGTTTTGAGTGTGACATGAAAAAAAATGTCATTCACTGCAGTTTAAATGCTATATTCCTAATGAGTTTAATTTTTTATTAACTGATGTATAAAAGAACAATAAGCATACATTTTATCTTAACCGGACCAACATAGTTCCCTAACAGGACCAAGACCAGGACAAAAAAATGTTTGCCCATTAAAAATGCAAAGAAGGAGCTTCTTATATTTTGTGAAAACATTGTGGGTCTTATGGATTCAATCATTTAATATTTTCATTAACTCACCTTCAACTTTTTTGCCTCATCCTTAGAGGTATTCTTATAACAGGGTATTCCTTCTATTCCAATGATATAAGAATTTATTAAGTCTCCTTTTTCTTTCACTTATATTGGATCACGGTTCAGAATAGAGTCTTGAAGTACATTAAGGACTTCAACTGAGTTGGAACAAACATAAAAGAGATGAACAGGCTGATTGTGGACCTAGAAAGTGTCCACAAAGCATGCTACTGATCTTGGATACGCTTTTATACTGGAGTTGTACGTATATTTGGCACCTTTGACCGTACTCTTCCTAGAGGCATTCATGTCTAAATGAGCCAGGGAAGTAATAGTTTTGTGTTTGTTTGTTTTGGATAAATATAGACTTATAATGGTAGATGAGACTAAATTCCTGTCTTCAATAGCCAAAGATTCAGATGATCTATACATGAACATCAGATATTTTTCCTCTCAGAGACTGAAGCTTCATAACTTCTATGACTAAGCTACTTTGAAATATCAATGAAATATCCTTTTGGAAAACATATAGGGGAAAAAGAGGGAAAGCAGAGCAGGAGTGGACATAAAGTACTTCAAGCCACAGAGTTGATTAAACTGAATGTGGGAAAATATTTTAGTGGCTGAGAGTTTGTCACATCATTTACTAGAAGCTGTCAATCCTATGTAATCTATTGGACTGGCCATTAGAATATATGAGATCTACTCTTGTTCAGGTCCCTAACTAGCTGTGTGACTTGGGACAAATAAATTCATCTTTCTAAACCTTAATTCCTTCTACTGAAAAAGTGAAGCGGATTGGATTGAATGTTTTTTTTTCACCTCTTTCTTCTACAACCTCATCCCAGGTCTACATTTGGAACTTGGCCAATCACAAAGATTCGTATCATTCTATTTTGTTAAACCAAATGAACTGATACAATCTTTCCTTTTAGGCAAAAAAAATAGCATAACTATTTCCTATTTTAAATAATATAATGATCACCTCTTGTTTGGTCACTTTAAAACTAAGTAAATCATCACCTAAACCACAGTATCATTAGAACAGAGCTGCAAAGGGCTTTTTAGCCCAATTCATTCCATTTATAGATGAGAAAACTGAGGCCAATAGAATCATTTGCCCCTATAGGTTACTCAGTTATTAAGGGAAAGAGATGAGATTCAAACTCTCAGTCTCTGATTCTAAATTAGCTTTCCACTTTTCCACACAGCCTACAACAAGTTAGTAGTTGATCTAAGTGTTATCTTCTGACAGCTTCATAAGTTCTCACCTCCCTCTTACTTGTTCTGAGTATAAAAACCTACAATGATCTACTTACTAAAACACAGTCCAAGTCTATTGATTACCTGTTTCATATCTAAATGGCCTCTTTCCTAATGAAGGAATGAGAAGGTTTTGTTCCTTCTCCAACAGTAGTGAATTATGGTAGGGAGGCAGAGAATTTCAAAATCTGATCATTAAAGGAACCCTAGAGGTCATCTAATCTATCTCTGAATGGGAATCATCTCTTGAATATCTCTGAAATGTCATCACACGACTTCTAGTTAAAGATCTCCATACTGGAAGTTTACTTTTGACTAAGGAAGCTGATTCTACTTTGGGATAGTGCTAGCTAGAAGCATAAGTCATCTTCCTGTTATCTGCCCTCTGGCCAGGAGAACTGTATAGCCTCCTTAAAAAGAGTCCCTGACAGAATGCAAAGTTACAATTACTCTGGATTTCAAAGTGCTTTGATAAAGTTGTAAATATTAAAGGGTTTTACATACACACACACACACACATACACACACACACACACACACACACACACACACACACATATATATATATATATATATATATACACACAAACACCTACCCCTATCTATCTATCTAGAACAGTGTACATATATATATATACACACACACACACAAATATATATACATAAATATATGTGTATGTATTTGTGTATAGATATATTTATGTATATATATTTGTGTGTGTGTATATATATATACACTGTTCTAGATAGATAGATAGATAGATAGATAGATAGATAGATAGATAGATAGATAGATAGATAGAGACAGACACACAGATAATTTAAAAAAGACAAGAACAGTCACCATCGACTACTGTGGATTGTCTGTAATTTTTTTAGTTACTAGCTCAGACATATCACAAACAGCTAGGATTTTTTTTCCTATTTTTATTTTTGTTCCTACAGGAGAAAAAAAAAGCCCAATCCCTTCCAGGTAACAGCAAGAGCACAAAGGAACACCCCATCTGTCTCTGTGCCTTAAAATAAACCCCAGAGTAAAACACAGAAAAAATGCTTCTAATGTAACATTGACATGAATTAAAATGATATCAAACCAAAAGAAAAACCTCTGTATCCCAAACATTGCAAGGCAGACGTGCAATTTTTTGGCCCTGTAAATGCTACAAGAATGGTCAATAAAGCCCTCATACAAATGGGTAACCACTGCCAGAATTTGTAACATGGAAGTCTAAAGATCTTACCATGAGGTTTCAACCACTATTCTTAGCAAACCTTCAGAGGTTACAGGACTGGTCCTGTTGGTGACAGCAGGGTGCCAGAGGGAAAATTATAGAGAGAAAAAGAAATATTTTATTTTTCCTGCAAAGTTAAGCATGGGGAGAGAAACAGGGAAGGAAAATTCCTGAGGGGAAAAAATGTAAGCATGGTACATGGAATCTGTAAAATTGAAAGAGAAGGAGAAATCTTAGAAACAAATGTTAGAGCTAGATATGATCTTGGAAATTATCTGCTTTTACTTTCTCATTTTACAGTGAGGGAAACTGAGGCTCAGAGAGGCGAGGACTTAAACAAGGTCATATACATATTTAAAACTATCAATAAAACCCAGGTCTTTTCATGTTAATTATTTTCTATGTCTTTTAATGCTGTAAAACAATAGACTATTATAATAACTGCTACGGGAGCAACTTGCAATGCATAAAAGCAACTCAATGCGACTAAAAAATCCAAATTTAAAAACTGTCTAAGGTGATATAGCACATTTGGCTGTTCATGCCACCATTTAAAATACCCAATTATAAGGTAAAGAACCCACTGTATTAAAATCCAGATGGACCTCAATGAGGTCTTCAATTTTTTAGTGGAAAGCCTAGTTTGGGATATATTTTTAGAGGCAACTTTAGATATACGTTGTGGACACGATTCTATACAGTACAAATTATGGGCTGTACCTCTTTCCAATGTAATTTCAATGAGCTCCATCCTGATGTTATAAATTCTCATGCTCTCTTCAGAGCTTATACAGAATATAGTTGAAACTTTGTATCCACTTATGATGCTTTGTTCCATTCTATTTATTTGTTTATGAATCCCATTCCCATTCTAAATTGTGATCTACATGACAGTAAGAACTGCAGCCTATTTAATTTTTGCATCCTCTTTAAGTGCTTGATAGTAGTACTTCTATGACATAATGCTTGCTCACTGTAGGTGATTAATAAAAAAAATGAATCACATCATACTTTACTATTCTGATTACATGATTTCTCTTTCATTTAAGACAAATCATGCACAATTTTCTGACCTCAACAATGCCATTAAGTGTCATGGCATAAAGTTCTATTCTTTTTATCCATTTAAGGCTGTATCTACACTATGATTGCTAAAACCATTCCAAATGATAACTTTCAAGTAGATCGACATGGTCCTTCTACATTTTAACACTATCATTGTCAAAATTATTGACTGAGTGATGCTAATTATTCTGGGAAGAGATATGAATTTGGACTGGTTTGTCCAAAAGTGATGGTAGTAGGTGAAGACTTATGTCATTGCCTGGTAACAAGGTACTTCATAATGTCTATGATGCCATCTAATCCTCAAAGTGAAATTAATAATTAATTAATAATGTATTCAACATGGTCACAAGCAACAATTTGTCCCCATTTCCATGTAACAAACCCTATACCAATGGTTTGCTTAACTATATTGTTGAAAACTAAGCTAGAAGTAAGACTACATAAGGAATTTTACCAGTAGGGCTCCAGAAATACTTGGAGAACATATAAAGGAAAATAATTTACAGAGAATATGGTATAAGGGAAGAATAAGTAAGATTTTCAGATGAGACTTACCTAGTCCTAAAGTAAAATATGACACCAAAGTAATTATGATCTTGAATAAAGGATATACATATATGCACATGTATATATTCATATGTGTAGGTATGTGTATATATATACATATATATAACACATATATAGTGTTTCTTCCAAATAATATTGTAGTATGCTCCAATAGAAAGAAGCAACAATACCAACCATAGTATGAAACCTAATAATTTAAAAAATCATGTTTGCACTATGGCATAAGTAAATTATGAGTGATTTACTAGAATTTGGTGGGAAAAGCACATACAAGCAGTTTTAATAGAGATGAATAGAAAGCAAAAGGCAATCTATTTGTGAAAAATTCAGCTTCCCCTAAGACAAGTATATATGAGTCATTCATTATTTGCATCTGTTTACCTTTAGTCATAACATTACCTAATTGATTTTATCAGACATTTGCTAAACGCTAATAGCTGAGGGAGATTAAAAATAAGCAAAATAAAGTTCTGCCACTTCTGGACCTTTGTGTTTAATGTATAGGTAACTAGTTGGCATAGTGGATAGATCGCTGGACTTGGGCTCAGAAAGATCTGAATTCAAGTCCAGATTCAGACACTTACTATCTCCCGAGCGCAGGACAAGTCATTTAACCTGTCTGACTCAATTTCCTTATTTGTAAAATGTGAAAAATATTAATACCTGCCTCCTAAGGTTGGTCTGAGCATCAAATGAGATAATATTCATAAAGTGTTTTACAAAAATTTAAATAGTATATAAATATTAGTAATTGTTGTTATTAATTACAGTAATATATAGTGAGCACAAAGCAACAATGTCAAGAGTAGGGGTGGTAGTTGGGATAGGATTAATGATACACTTGGCTTTAAAATGAGTAGAAATTCTACCATTCTTTACTAATGGGCAGTTAAGTGGCACAGTGTCAGGAGAACGTGAGGGCAAATTTGGCCTCAGACACTTAACATTTACTAGCTGTGTGACCTTGGGCAAGTCACTTACCCCCAATTGCCTTCCCTTCCCCCCTCCAAAATAAATCTAAAGAGAAAAGAAAAAAGACAGTGGTCAACTCAGTCATCAGAAACAACTTAATCTAAGGCTTAATTAAACCAAGATGATTGTGGTTAGAATCATGAGATCTGAACAGTTAGGTGATTATTAGCACATGACTTTCAAAATATCATTTAAAGGAGAAGATTCTGGAAAGATGGTGGAGTAGGTCAGAAAATTCCAGCCTCTCCAGAATTCCCTGACGAACAAGAGAGAATAGCACCTCACTGTGAACATAGGGCAGTAAAAATAAACAAGAGTTGGGACAGAACAGTGTTCCTCCTGGGACAACAGGAGAACTGAAGAAAAATCTGGGGACTAAGGTTTGGTCCCTGTGAAGTGTAAACACTTCCAGGCTAGATCCACTGAAAGAACGCACTGTGAACCCTAGGCCTGACTGGGCTGGGAGGTAGCCTCTGCCATAGTCACAGGAACTTTCACCTCCTGGAAACTGTGGCGAATCAGGCATTTGAGTTCAGGAAAGATTGAGGGAACTTCTGCTGATAAGGATGCCAGGCCCAACTGAGCTTCCAAGAAGCAGCTCTGGGTGAGAAGGAACCAGCAAATGCCTGGTGAGTGCAGAAGCAGTGGGCCAGTGACACTGGCTGAGGCACTTACAGAGCAGGCCAAGGATAAGAACCCAACTCTAGAAAGTTACTTTGGGAATAGAGAAGACCCAGATTCATCTTCAGAAGAGGATATTGTAGCAAAAAAAAACCCTCTCTCACCCCAAAGAGTAATGTTAAATAGTCACCTGCCTCAAAAGAATTCATAGAAATACTTTATACAGACTTTAAAAATCAAGTGAGAAAGATTGAGGAAAAAATTTTAAAATAAGAACAATTCAAGAGAAGCAAGAAGAAAGTTAACCAACTAAAAAAGGAGATCCAGAATCTTAAGGAAGAAAATGGCTCCTTGAATATTAGAATTGGAAAAGGAGAAGCCAGCAAAGTTATGAGAATAAGAAATAATAAAGCTAAATCTAAATAAAATATCATTTAACTGTTCTAGACTTGTTTCCTTACTTATAAAATAAGGAGACTGAAACAGATCAGAGATAGAGAACCTGTGACCTTAAAAGCTACATATAGACTTGTTGGTCGTTGGGTGGGTCCTTTTGACTGAGTCAAAGTTTACAGAGCAAATCCTTTTATTAAGGAAATGTGTTCCATGAATTTTGGATTCAGTTAAAGGGCCACACTTGAGGATATAGAGGGCCACATGTGGCTTTGAGGCTGCAGGTTCCCCACCCCTGAACAAAATGGTCTCTAAACACCTTTTTATGTCTAGCATCCTATCGTATCATATAGAATTAGAAAGTACAGAGTAAACATGCATAGGAGATGGGAAGCTATTCAGTTTGACTAGAAATATATGCAAGGTAGTAGAAGGAGGAAATAATAGTGGGGAGGTAGGATTCTGGCAGATTATTTATGGTTTTAAATTCCATATAAAACAAATTTAAATTTCATCATCAGGTAAAAGAGAATCACCAAAGGTTTCTGAGTTGAGGACCTAAGTGACTAGATCTATGCATAAAGAAGGTAAATGTGTCTTCAGGATGAAGATTAGTTGGAGGCAAGGATAGAGTAGAATTGTAGGGATCAGCTAGGAAGCTATGGCAGTATCTCAGGTGAGTGACAATGATGGCCTTACTGGGTTGGTAGTGGTAGGAAAAAAAATAGATTGACAGGACAAATAGGAGATACATAGTAGATAAATAGATATGCATTTATATAAACACATACACATATGTGTATACATTCATAGTTATGAACATATATACATATATCTATATGCATACCTCTGCTTATGTGCATGTGTGTGTGTGTGTGTATACACACACACATACATATACATATACGGCAAGAGACAGAGAGAGAGAGAGAGACAGAGACAGAGACAGAGAGAGAGAGAGAGAACCAAAGTAGAGGATGAAGATCCAGATGTATGCTCTCCTGTGGGGTAAGGAAAGCCCTAGTTGTTGGCTCTCCTGGGTGTGGAAGAGAGAAAAGTTACTCAGCCCCTCCCTTCTTTTTCTTTCTCCAACCTTCTTCTGTTAATGAGAACTACTGCTTAATTGTGAACTCCCTCAGATAGCATATGCTAATTTTAACTGGGAACTTCTAGTATGTGACTAAAATGTTCCTAATGCCTTTGGCTTAAAAGCTAAAAGTTCCCTGTTAAAAGTAACATATGTTGTCTGAAGGTGTTTGCAATTATTATCATTATCATTAACAGAAGGTTGGAGAAAGAGGAGGAAGAAATAGAAGGAAGAGGCTAAGAGTAACTTGTGTCTCCTCCACACTCAGGAGAACATACAACTAGGGCTTGCCTTACCCCAGAGGAGGAAATAAATCCAAATCTTCCTTATTTCCTTTGGTCTCTCCTGCTCCTGTTCCATTGTCTCAGCTCATATTAATTCATTGTTATGTCATGGATTATCATTGCCAAGGTGATACAAAAGCCCCTACATGAAACCAGTTTATTGTTTCCAATATTTTCATTTAAGCACTTTGATCAATACCTGACAAGTCAATTAAAGCAGACAAACATTTTCTCTGAAAGTCCCACGGGAGTTTTTGAGTCATTTTTTAAAAGCTTATTTTATTCTTATTTTTTTTAAAGTAACACAACTTTCCCAAATGTGTGCACCCTTCTGATTCTTGGTTTACAACGGAAATGAAGTTTGTCATGCTGCCATACATCATCTCCACTGCAGTACTATGTCCCATCTGTGTGTCAAGTACAAAAGAAAAGCATTTTGTGAAAAATTGCTAAAGAAGTAATGATTTTTGTCCTCAACTCTTTGTTTTGCCTTTCAATAAAGAAGGCGACATGTGCCACAAATGATGTATTATTGTTTAGGTACGGCCCTAGTAACACAGTGCATAACCAAAACCATGTTTCACAGCAGAGAAACTATAGTTTACTGCCCCTATGGCTATGATGAGAATATAATGTTCTACAGTTTATAAATGCTTTGAGGTCAATATGTGATTTGCTTCAGCTTGTTCATCCAATGAGCAGGAGATCCAAAAATATATCAAGCTATTAGACAGCCCACTGGAAGCTTGGCTGAGGCTTCCAGTGATGGAAAGGGTTCTATGGAACCCTCTCTGTCAGCTGGAGATGAGATAATTAGATCCAGGTAATACATTGAAGCCCCATCAGGGAGCAGGCAAGCAAACATGTCATCTTTATGGGTCTTTCTTGTCCTCTCCAGAAACACTGGCCTAAGATGGTAAAAATGGCAAAGGATTCGTTAGTGCCCTGAAACAACCACACCAGCAGGGTAATCAACCAATCATCATTCAATCACATTCATTACCTAGAGACCCAGCATCCTATGGGAAGCAAATAGTTTATTTTCTCTTTCTTTTCTTTTCCTTAAACTTTCTTATTTTTTTATAATGCCCAGTTGGTGATACACTTGGATTTGAATCCTTGAATTTCTTTTTGTGTCTTTTGAGGTTATTCTTGTCCCTTCTAAATATACTCCTTTTGTCTCCACTGTCTAGGTTGCCATCAGTCTCCCATCCTGAGGATCTGGGTATTAATTTTTATTTTTCCATCTCTCACTTCTCTCAAATCCAATTAGTGACCAAGATTTACCTCTTCATTCTATTTCTGTGATACTAGCAGTAGCTACCCTGTTAATTCTATTCCTATTGCTATCACTCTGATAAAATCTCAAATTACCTGCCCCACCCCATCTGTGCTATTATAATTGTTTATTTACAGAACCACTTGAAATTTCTTTCACTTCCTATATATTCCATCATCTGACTATTGATAGTCAGATAGTCTTCTTTCTCAATAGATCTGGTCATCTCCCTTCTATTCAATATTCTGTAATGGTTTACTTTCATCTAGTGAATGAGATTTAATCTCCATTGACATTCAAGGCCTCCTATAATTTGTTACCACCATACTTTTCCTTCTTACTGTGTATTATTCACTTTTAGATACTCTGATCTAGTAAAACCATATCACTTGCTGCCCACAATAATGTGTGACTATTTCCTATCCCTATGGCTGACCTTACACTATTCTGTGTCCAAATTCTCCCTCTCCCTCTTCTTACCTATTGAGTTTTATTCATATTATGACCTAATTTAAATGATGCCTCTTTTATGAAATCTTCTTGATATCATCAAATGGGAATGACTTTTTCTCCCTCAAAGTATACCATATGATTTGTCATTTAATAGTCTACTGTACTTATGAGTATAAATATAGTGTTATGTGGGTCCTCATTTCTGTCTGATGTCTAAGGACGAACTCAGATACATTGCAAGAGGCTTATCTCCAGGATGACTGCAACGCAATAATTTTGTTTTGTTTTGTTTTTGCTGCAACAATTCTTAAAGGATTTGTACTGTGCTTTTTTATGGTCTGAAGGTGGCTAAAGATTAACTAAGAATAAAGCAGCTGAATGAAACCTCTTGATGGTCATATCAATGTGGAGAGACTTGAAGTATGGGTGCAACAAACTTATCTGTCTCCTGAGTGTCAAGTTAACTCAGTTCAGAGAGGCTTGCTGTATAGTTAGCAACATCATCTAACAAATAGTAAGGGACTTGAAACTTGAAATATTAGGATGTAAGTATATACCTTCTTCCTTACTGAATTGTAAGCTTCTTGAAGGCAGGCACATGACTTGCCTAAATCTTATACTCTTCTCCCAATGCTATGCATATTAAAGGAGCTTAAGAAGTAAGTGTTAAAAGATGGTGGCGTAGAAGCAGCAAAGTTTGGCAGCTCCCATACAGCCACCCTAAACACCCATAGAATATGACTCTAAATAGATTTTAGAGCTCCGAGACTCTCCAAAATACAGAAAAAGCATCTGTTGCTGCAGGCAGCTCAGCAGGTAGGGCTCATTGCAGCAGTCTGGGAGCCATGGCAAGCCTAGCCCAAAATCCTGGCCCAGCCAGGGCCCAGGGTAGTTGGTCCGAGATGAAGCTATAGGAGAGCAGATTGGCGGTACTGGAGGCACAGTTCCCACATTTATCAGGCCAGAGGAAAGAAAGCTAAGAGAAAGGTCAGTGGATTTTGCTAAATTTGGAGGAGAAGAGTGGTCTGGCCAAACTGTTCTCAGGGCAAGGATGCAGCAAGAGACCGGCTGTGGCAGCAGAAACGGCTGAAAGCAGCAGCGTCCTCCACTGGGCTGCTTCAGAGCCCCTGGCCTGCAGATAGCAGGAGACCTGAAGTGATCAATCAGGGCTAAGGGCTCTTGAGTTGAGTGGCCTGGATCTGGAACGTGGTCTTGAGTGGTGGTCCTGGGGTGTGCTTTCAGTGAGCCAAATCTGGGGGGGGCTGCAGCACCCCACTAAGAGCTCCAGCAGCTGTGAAGGCCCCAGCAATTTGGGACAGAGCTTCCCCCCCAAACCCCCCACAAAGCAGAGTTCCACAGAGCTAAAAAACCAAGCAATTTATAGACTGGCCAACAGGAGGAAAAGGAAGCAGAGTAAGAACAGCAATAAAACTCTAGAATCCTTTTTTGTGGACAAAAAGGATCAAAGCATAGAGCGGGAGGAAGACAACACAATCAGAACTCCTACACCAGATGCTTCCAAGAGACTGGAAGAATGCCTACAAGCTATGGATCGACTTAGAAAGGACTTTGAAAACCAAATAAGAGAAATGGAGGAAAAATTGGAAAGAGAAATGAGAAT
>CM053594.1:135283002-135299658 GCA_028646575.1 Pseudocheirus occidentalis | reverse complement strand
TAATATTGTGAATTGTTGAAACTGTGAACATTGTACTGAATAAAGATTTGTAATGGAATAAACAGAGTGTTCACTAATACTGTGTAATCTGAATCTTAAAAGCTGTTCACAGTAGCATTCTCTCAGGAATTTACTGCTGATTGGCAATACGCCAACATAACCCTTGTTTCGATATATAGAAGTTATTCTCTGTCTTGATTGATTTGCACATATATTATATTAAGAAGGATTTTGCATTTCATTACAATCAGGAAAAACAGATGAGTTAGAGAACAACACGATCATTCAAAGATTAGCTCCAATCTATCATTCAATCAACAAGCATTTAATAATTATTTAATGATGTACAAGCACTGTGCTAAAATCTGGTGATATGAAAAAAAGGAATAATACTTGTCTTCTAGAAATTCATATTCTGAAGGTGAGTCATCATTTAGTGAATGAATAACACAAACAATGAATACAAGGTTGATTTAGGAAGGGGTTAACTAGTAATTGGTGGGATACAGAAAAGTTTTATGAGGAGGGAGGCACTTGGGCTATCTTAAAGTTCAAATCTTGCAGATTTAAAAGCTGTGTGGCCCTGTCAGATTCAGTGTCCTACTCCATAAAATGATGATAATAATATAAATCATTTACAAGGTTGCAGTAAAAAAAAGGAAAACATTTGTTAAGCACTTTGCCAACTTGAAAGCATTATGCAAATGCTAGCTAATATTATTATTAACTTCCATCCATTGTTGCTAATTTTGGTCTTTGGAACATTATGGTCCTTCTGAGACAGTTATCATACCTCATTCATCACGATTTCTTCCCCGGTTCAGGCCAAATATTACTATTCTTCAGATAACTTGGGTTTCAGACTCTTCAGTTTCCTAAGTACCATGTTCTAGATGTACTCAAGGATTTTTGTATTTCTCTTGATATCTCTGCAATGCCTAGCACTGGACGAAATATTCCAGATGTAATCAAACCCAATTGAAAAGACAAGAATTTATTTGCTTAAAAAATTCACAGCTATATCCTTCTCTTTACTCATTTAGGTCCACAGAATGCTCAATTTTCCCCCCTCCCCCTGCCAAAGAATGTTCGTAAGCCAAGGCTCTTATGTTCCCAAATTATGTAGTTGATTTATCTTAGCCTAAATATAGCACATTATACTTTTCCTGGCTTCATTTGATTTTCTCTATTTAAGCCCATCATTCTTGCTTATCAAGATCATTTAGAAACCTGTCTGTCACCCAGTATTAACTATCCCTCCTAGCTTTGGGTCATCTGCAGATTTGCTAAGCATGCCATCCATGTTTTCATCTGCATCATTTGCACAATGGCAAACTCAGAAGGGCTAAGGACAAGACCTTACAGCATGCCAGAAGAAATCTCCCTGTGTTTTCAATAGGATTGTTCAAACAGCTGCAAATTCATCTCACTGTACTGAATCCAGCCCACATGCCTTTCATCTTGTTCACAAAGATATTGAGAGACTTTGTCAAATGCCTTGATGAAATTAAGATACTCTATCTATGGAATTCCTCTGTTCTATCAGTCTAGTAACCCTAACAGAAAAAAAGGAAATGAGATTAGTTTGGCTTGATTTATTCTGAGTGCTGGCTTCTAGTTATCACTTCCTTCTCCATGGGTTCACAAGCCATCTGTTTAATAATATCTGTTAGAATTTTTCCGGGGACCAATGTCAAGTTTACTAGTCTGCAATTTCTGGCATTTATTCTTTCTCTCCTTGTGTAAAACATCCATTTATTCATCTCTTATCCTCCATGATTTCTCAAAGCCAACTGACTGATTCTACAATCATATCTTAAAGTATTTTCATTGTGCTGAGATCTAATTCGTCTCCAGGATCTGGAGACTTGAACTGGATTAAAAGAGAGCTAGTGCTCTCTTACTTTATCTGTTCTATTTTGAAACTAATTTCCTTCTTAGAAATGTTTTGTGATCTTCTTGTGGGAATATTGCTCTTGTGGGGTGAAGATGGAAGCAAAATGGTAAGACAATGGTTCTGGTCTCTTGTTATTTATTATCATTGTGTAATTTTGAAGTACTTGGTCTGTTCTTTTGTATTTAACCTCTAGCTTTGAACATACTGAACAAAAAGAATTCTTACCATTAACTTTAGCATGAGAGACAGTTTGCATACTGGAATGGAGTCAAGGAGACTTGAATCTGAATTTTCTCTCCACTGTTTGCTAGCTGTATGACAAGACTAAGTCACTTAAAGTCTCAGAGCCTTCAGTCTTTATAGGCATGCCCTAAATCCCCCTTTTTTCTTTTAGAGTCTCTGTCCACTATTTCTTCAAGATTGGGGAACATGTTTTAACTCTAACCAGCATTGCTCTCCTTTGCTACAGAAAACTCCAGAGACAAGTTTGTATACTTGTGGTTCCTTTTCTGTTCTGCACTGTTGGTGATTGTAGGGTCTGAATGAGATGATGTATGTGAAAGAACTTTGAAAACTGCTTTTGTAAACAACTGCGGAAATTGAAACAGTTGTTATTGATGATGTTATTAATGTTATTATTCCACATTGCCCTTTTCTTGATCAGAATGAAGTTCAGAAAATTAGTTTCAGTCATTGTGATGAAACTCCTAAGATTAGTTAAAAATTTATCAAATACTCTCCTATTTGGAAAGATAGACTTCTAGCACATGTTTAAATAGTAGACATCTCCTATTATTACTGTATCTGGCATCTTGAGGCAAAATTTTTGTCGTCTACATTGATTCTATTTTCTGATATCAGAATGAATCAAAATGTTATTATCATAATTTATCATACTCCAAAGTCAGTAAAAGAAGAAAAAAGTCACAGAACTTGGAATAAGATTATAAAGAAGGCCTTCCTTAGCACTGGTCATGCTTCTAACCCCCAAAGGTAGAAAGATTGAATGGAAAAACTGCCTACTTCTTTTTCTCATTGTAATGAAAGCTATAGGCAAAATAAGACTTGCACAGAAAGCCTCTGGATTTCTCCCAAAGGCATTTTATACACTAGCTGTACTGGTGTCCTGAACGTGGAAGCCTCTGTGGAATTTTTTTTTTCAGTGCACAGGCCCAGTGATGGGAGATGGGTTGACATTGGATGAAAATGAGTAGTTCTGTGGGTACAGGCTTGAATTGGCCATGTTCCTGTAGAACACTAAGAAAACTTCAGAGAATGAAATTCATATGCAAAAATTTGGCACTGAATGTGCACATGTGCTTTGGGGAGATTTTTTCTTGAATTGTGGCAAGGCTGAGGAGGAAGAGATGACAAAGAAGATGAGCTGAATGCAAGGATACTTAGTTTCCTCTCCAGGAATGAAATGTTAGACATCTTAAGCTTTTAAAAAGAACTCCTGCATGTAGATTTGTTGGTCTTCTGTTTCTCCCTCAATTTCTATGTGCTAGCCAGCTCACCCATTTTGGTGTTGGTTTGTGAGGTCAACAAAATCATGAACTCATAGACAAGCATATTGGTCTCCTTTGACTATGGTCGTCTTGGTTGGCATTACTCATCAAGTATAGTGTGTGGTGCTAAAACACTAAATAATGGTGATTTATTAGCATCTTAGTCACAGGAAATACTTGAATGGCCGGGCCTATTTGATATGCTATTTAAGCATAACAAAGCATAACGTGCTCAGATTTGCCCTTCTTTCTGGTTATACAGACTACCTATTAGTCAACCACCATTTACATGTGCAGATATTTCTAGCTTAGTTCCAAACCTATATGCAGGACTTTAAAGCCTGTTTGCAGTCAAGCCTAACTGAGAGAATGATACTGTATGATGAAAAAAAAAGGCTTTTAATTGGCTGCAGAGTCAAAAGAACTGATGACTTAGGAGCTGCTGATCTGAAACCAAATCTGAATATAAATGACTCAAGCTGATCATCTCTTGGTTACATCCATACTTGGCAGAAAGTACAGCAGTACTACTTTGAGCTGTTGGATGCAGGAGGGAAAACTGGCTACATTCCATACCCAAATACGATGTTCCTATGAACACATGGTACCTCTTTTTCTTTTGTGCTTATCCTTAGCTAATCTTTGATAAATTACTATTTTAACATGGGAATACTCAGGCAACTGTGAATTCAGAAGCTCTAGATTTTGGAATCATGGCCATTGGAAGAGTAGTGGCCAAAACCAGAGTAAACATCTATAGACAAACAAGAAAAGATAAGCACCTGAGAATGGCAACATATTTAGGTAATGAGATCTCTTATGGTAGAGAGGAGAGCTGGCACTGTATTCAACAGAGACGTGGATCTTCAAGGGCCAGCTGGGTTCTTTGCCCTGGATAACTAAATGCCTAAATGGAATTTCGTGAGAACTCTACAAAGGGAAAAATGGATTTCTAGATCCAGGAGGTATACACAGGCACTTCACTATAATTGCCCTTCAAGAATGGGCCAACTTTACTCAGAGATCTTGAGTACAAGGGGATTGTATGTCAACAGTTTGGGTGTAATGTTTAGTGTTAACTGTTCTTACCGTACTTTCTTAATAAAAGCTAATGGAGCTTAATTGGTCAATCGCTAATGGGAAACATACCAATGCAGGTTTATGAGGTAGTGTTTTAGAAACCGTGATACCTCAGGATTATCTATAGAAGCTTAACAGGAAGAAGTAGTCAGCTGTACTCTCAGGGAATCCCAAAGTGTAAATGTGAATGTCCTCTTAGGGGAGTCACCCTAGAAGGGACGCTGCACAAATAATATTTAAGGTGACGTTGCAAAACGCTATAGTACTATGTCCTTTGTGTGCATGATAGATTCGGTAGGTCAAAGCAAAACATTCAAATCATACTGTTAACAATAAACCATAGGAATACTGGAATATTGAGCCTTTTCCTCCACACACAATGTGTTTGCTGGAGTTTAAAGCAATCCCTTTTTTGTCATGATCAATACCAGAACACAAGGGCACACAAGTAGTATATTTGAATCAAATCTTTGGAATATTTTTAGGAAAATACCTTAAGACACATAGTTTGTTAGGGTCTTCAGTTATCTTTTTGTTTCACTAGGGCATTGTTTTGTCCAGGTATTTTTCCTAGGCCTAAAATGAAGAGTTTTCCTAAGAAAATCATTCAGAATTGGGTGGTAGGTTATACAAACACACAATCTATCTGTTCCAGTATGCCAAAGTTTCTTAAAGGTATAGGAAAACTGTGGTTTGGGGCTCATGCTTTAAAAACCTAATTATCCTATAAAATAACTCCCTTGCCAATTTCTGATTACTCCTTATAGTATATTCTTCCCGGTAGTGTAACAACTAGTCCAATTTTTAAAATGGTCCCCAAATGCTTTCTTATACTTCCGTGAGATGACTATTCCACAGTTAGCCAATTTCACTGCTGTTTTAAGGATTGTCTCCTATATCGAGCCTAAATTCTACTTTTCTTAATTTCATCCAATTTCAGTACTCTTAAAAATCCTCCCATGGGAAGCAATTCACCTACTTCTTTGGATTCTTCATTCTTCAAATAGAATACTTGGAGGAATTCTCTAGGTTATAGCAAAAGGAAAAAAAATACTTTCAGAACATGTGGACAAGTAAATAGCTGTAAGTTTTAGAAAGATAAATGCATACACATATATATTTATCTCTAGTCACCCATATATTTATACTACATATGTTAATATATGTATATGTGTATATAGCTTGTGTATGTGTATATGTCCACATATATTTTACATATATATATACATATATATATATATATATATATATATTTCTTTTGTATATACATATATGTTTTGTGGTTTTTTTTTCCTCCTCTTTATTTCTCTGCCTGGGCCTATGTTTATTGAAAGCCATACGTTGTCAAGAAGGCAGCATTTGTAAAAGGGAATTTGTTTAACTCTAAGTGAGATGTACAAATGTAATAATGGGGATCAACTCGTGTTTAATTTGAAGGCTCCCTCCTCAACAAAACTGTTCATAATGGACAGTTCAAGTCAAATTATCCATTATTGCTCCCAAAGTTTACAATTAAACTATCGATCAAAACTGGCAGTGATTCCTCAAGCAGCCTGAGTTCAGCTATAGCCAACCTGTATCAGAAACAGCATTTTTAGGGGAGAGAGGAAAATGACATGGGCATACAGTCATACACACGCATGTAGATGTGCATTGAGCCATTTGAATGTGCATTGAACCATCACTAAAGCATCACTCAGATATTTCTGGAGTTAAGGAGTCAGCATACAACAATGATTATGTACTGTGGGTACAGAGTTTTAATAGACGAGGTCCCCTGCAATTTGTGACCTCTATCCCTGTCTGTAAAAATTGGAGTTTAACAGGTTCTGATCCATGGGGAACCAAACTCAGCTTTTAGGCTCCTTCAGACACTGCCGAATGCATCTTTTCTGGGGAATTCCACAATAAAATGACTGTTATTTATCATTACAAACCTCTTTATCATTTAGTCAATAAAAGGCCTCTCTCTCTCTCTCTCTTTCTCTCTCACTTTTTTTTTCCTGTGGTGTGCTCAGAGTCAGAAATCTGTATTAGTCTCTCCTGGCCTGAAGGCAGGAGATGTCAAAAGCTAAATCATGATCTGCCCTGGCTTCCTGGCTAAATTGTGTATGAAGGCCTGAGGCAAAAAGGTGCACATGCTCATTATTTGAAACAAGGATTTCCTCCCCCCCCTCTTAGTTTTAGTTTTTCTTTCTTTCTTTCTCTTTTCTTCTTCTTCCCCTCTCTTTCTCTCTCATATTTTATCCATTTACATATTGAGACATATTATATATAAAAACACACACACACACACATATATATATATATATATATACACATACATATATATATGTATATATGAAAGTCTTAAATATGGAAGAAGCCAGGTAGGGCTGAACATGTCACTTCCATATATTTTCAGATCAGAAAATAGAGAAGTGAGTAGTTGTGGGGGGGGGGAAGAGGGGGAAGAGGAGGCAGTAGACTTCACCTTTTGAACTTTTTTGATTGTGGTGAAAAATGAGTGTTATTTATGGAGTGGCTGTCAATGAGAGATGCCTTCATAAGAGCTGAGCAAATTTCTAGAAGGTCAGGTTTTTAGTCAAACAACACTAGGGTTACTGTCACTCTCAGACAAAGACAGAAGCAGATTACCTTGGTGAAAAGATTAAAGGCTAGCTCCATTACATCACTCAGTAGTTATAGATCCATAGAATCACAGTATCTCAAGACTTTGGAAGAGACTTCAAAGGCTGTCTACTCCAACACATACTTGAATCAGGTTTATCCTCTACGTTACTCCTGACCAGTGCTCACCCAGTTGCTGCTTGAAGATCTCCAGTGTTAAGGAACCCCGTAGTGCCGAAGTACAACTTCTACCCATTTGGTCCTCTAGGGCCCCAAATGACTGGTTTTTTTTTATTATCCTTAGTGAAGAACTGAATAGTATAGGTCAGGCAGCTTCTGATTTTTAAAGGTTCATTGGTACATTTTCATTATTGAAGATATTGAAGATACATTCTTGTGAATTCTATATTTGAGAAGTTTGCAGAAATCTTTGTGGTCACACAAAAAAATAAAGCGTCTTATGACTTAAAAGTGCTTTCTTTATGAATTTTATCATCCCAATTTTGCAGAATAAAGTTCTGTTCAAATATATCACTACACTGGGACACCACAGAGAGCCGACAAGGAGTTCTCAAATGTTATGTTAGTTGAACGCAAGCACTGGTTTGTTAAAACTGTAAAGACTTTGGATGAAGACTAAGCTTTGGCCTATATGTCTGTTGCATGACCACCAACCTCACTGAGTTTGGAGAAGTTCTGGCTGCTACATGAGAGATGTATTTTCTGTCTAACACAAATCTCAAAGATTGTCAAATAAGTGTTGAATGGGATTATGTTTGGTGTTTGTTTTTTTTTAAAAAAAGAGAGATTGGTTTAACATTTATTCATATTAAATGCCTATTGAAGAAGTGGTCATGACATAGTGGATAGAAACTGATGCCAATGGAGAGTTTCCACACTTGGAGCTCTCTACGTGGATGAAATCATAGATCTGGTACAAAAGAATGTTTAGCACTGGGAAGTATACAGAAGTACCATCATATGTAGTTTTTGCCTTCAAGGACTTAATGCTGCATTCAGAGATGTATAACATGAAATTTTACAATAGGAAGTAATAAAGTACAAAAACAGGAGTACAGAAAAATGAAACTTATTGAAGAACAGAGACAAGAAGAGCTTGATACAGGCCACAGAAATAGGCTTCTGTCATGGAAGGGCTGGAACTAAGCATTTATTAATTGCCCATGTGCCGGGCACTACTCTAAGGGTTTTACAGATATTATTTTATTTGATCGTCATGATAACCCTGGGCAGTGGGCAATATGAGCATCGCCATTTTACAGTTTAGGAAACTATGGTAAGAACAGTTTAAATGATTTGTTGAGGGTCATCCAACTAGTAAGTGACTGAGGCTAGATTTCAATTCATTTCTGCCTGACTAAAGGCCCCCTGCTTTATCCACTGAACCAGATTACATGACTTGGAACCGGCCTCTTTCACTGTGTGTTTATTTTAATAAAAATGTGAGTCTAAAGTGTTATGCATTTCTCCTTCATCCTTCTCATGTTATGGAAGAGATGCAAATAAATCAGTATTTTCATTCATTTGTTTGCTTATATTTTTATACCTGAAAAAGATATTGATAATGGAAATATTAACAGCAGATTTAAATAAATACTGTCATAATTTATGAATATATGTCTATGTATACACACATACACACACCTGTGTATGTATAGACACATATATGTGTATATGTGCACACATGTATGCACACATGTGTATGTTTGTGTTGTTTACTCATTTTTCAGTCATGTCCAACTCTTCATGACCCCATTTGAGATTTTCTTGGCAAAGATGCTGGAGTGGTTTGCCATTTCCTTCTTCATCTCATTTTATAGATGAGGTAACTGAGGCAAACAGGGTTAAGTGACTTGCCCAGGGTCACACAGCTAGGAAGTATTTGAGGCCAGATTTGAGCTCAGAAAGATGAGTCTTCCTCCCTCCAGGCCTTCCAGTCTATTCACTGGGCCACCTAGCCACCCTCAAATCCTTACTAGAGCTGTGCAAACTTGGCCATTGCACTTAATCTCAGCTTCAGTTTCCTCATCTGTAAAATTAGGACAGTATTAAAGATAATGTTTACCTCACAGGATTGTTGTGAGCATGAGATAATATTTGGAAAACACTTCACATACCTGAAAGTGCTTGACTAATGTCACTGATTATGAATGATGATGAAATGGACAACCATCTTATGCTGACAAACCACTTGATGTCATCGAACATCTACTTTCCTAAAAAATCAGAATATTCATCTAATGTGTTTGCTATGATATTTGGTACATGATACATAAATGCTAAAGATGTCAGAGCAGTTTTATAAAACGTTTTCATGTAGAGTTGTAGTGTATATAATTTGTTATAGCTTCTTAGAAAGACCTAATAAGATTATTTAGTCAAATCCTTTATTTTGGATATGAGGGAAACTGAGGCTCAAAGAGGTTGGGAATTACCTAATGTTCTTCAGGGATGTAGGTAGACAGGATATAGTTGAGCAAGGAATCAAACTCAAATATTCTGACTCCAAATGTAGTATGCTTTCTATTAAGTAGGATTTAGAGTTTTGAAAGTTTTTCAGAGTGCATGTAGTGAATTTTCTTTTTTTTTATATTTACCTTTGTTTGTCTTTAGTTTGCATAATTTATTTCCATGAGATTTTGAGTTACAAATTTTCTTCCCATCTTTCCCCTACCCACCACCCCAAAACAGAGATTCCACTGTATACCCCCTTGCCCAATCTCTTCTCTCCTATATCCTCCCCCATTACCCCTCTGACTTCCCAGTAGGGCAGGATGGATCTCCCTACCCCAGTGCCTGTATATCTTAATTCCCAGTTTGCATGCAAATAATAAATAAATAAACAAATGAATGAATGAATGGATAGATGAATAGATAAATATATATTTAACATTTGATTTTAGAACTTTAAATTCTAGATTCTTTCCTTTCCTCCCTCATCTCCCAGACCCACTGGAAGAACAAGCAGTTCAATACAGACTGCACATGTGTAGTTACACAGAACATCTCCATAATGGACGTGTTGTGGAAGTCTGACTAAATTTCCCTCCTTCCTATTCCACCCCCACCCCTTGTTTTATTCTCTACTTGGTCCCTGTCCCTTACAGAAGTGTTTACTTATAACAACCCTCCCCTTCCAACTTTCCCTCCCCTCCATCATTCCCCCTCACATCTCCATACCTCCTACTCTCCCATAGAGCAAGATACCCAATTTAGAGTGTTATTTCATTCCTTCCCTAAGCCAATTACAATGAGAGTAAGGTCCACCCATTCCTTTTTGCCTCCCTGTTCTTCCCCTCCATTGTAACAGTTATCCCTTACCTCTTCTGTATGAGATGACTAACCCCATTCTGTCTCTCCCTGTCTCCTCTCATTCTATTCCTCTCCCACCTCACAATTTCACCCTTTAAAATATCATCACTTCCTATTCAATTAATCCTGTGTCCTCTGTCTATGTACACATATATACACACACATATTTATTCATATGCATATATACCTTCCTATATAGACATATGTGTATGTATACATACATGCATATGTATGTATATACATATTTGTATGTATATACAATTATATTCCCTTCATCTGTCCTCATACTGAGAAAAGTTTTATATATTACAATGATCATTTTTCCATGTTGGCACGTAAATAGTTCAACTTTGATAAGTTCCTTGTGATTTCTTTTCCATGTTTACCTTCTCATTCTTGTTGGATTTGAATGTCAAATTTTCTATTTAGTTCTGATTTTTTCAGCAAAAATGCTCGAAAGTTTCCCACCTCATTGAATGACTGTATTTTCCCCTGAAACATTACACTCAGTTTTGCTGGGTAGGTAATTCTTGGTTTTAATCCTAGCTTGCTTGATCTCTGGAATATCATATTACAGGCCTTTTTATCCCTTAACGTAGAAGCTGCTAGATACTGGGTTATCCCGATTGTGTCTCCAAGGCATTCCAATTGTTTCTTCTTGGCAGCTTGTAATATTAGCTCCTTCATCTGGGAACTCTGGAACCTGGCTATAACATTCCTAGGAGTTTTCTTTTTGGGATCTTTTTCAAGAGTTGGTCAGTGAATTCTTTTAAGTTATATTTTGCCCTACAGTTCTAAAATATCAGGGCAATTTTCTTTGAGAATTTTCTGGAGCATGATTTCTAGGCTCTTTGATGTTGTTGTTCATGGCTTTCAGGTAGCCCCCCAATTTTTTTTGCTTTTTTTTGGAGGGCTGTTGGGGTTAAGTGACTTGCCCAAGGTCACATGGATAGTTTTTGTGTTATGTGTCTGAGGCCGCATTTGAACTCAGATCCTCCTGACTCCAGGGCTGGTGCTCTATTCACTGCGCCACCTAGCCACCCCTAGCCCAATAATTTTTAAATTGTCTCTCCTGGATCTATTTTCAAGGTCAGTAGCTTTTTCAAGGAGTTATTTCACATTGCCTTCTATTTTATTCATTTGTTTGGATCTTTTTAATGGTATCTTTATTTCTCATAAAGTCATTTGCTTCCATTTGCTCCACTCTAATTCTGAAGGAATTATTCTCTTTAGAAAGCTTTTGAGATTCTTTTTCCATCGGGCAAATTTGACTTTTTAAGGCATTCTTCTCCTCATTGGCTTTTTGGGCCTCTTTTGCCATTTGAGTTAGTCTAGTTGTTAAGGTGTTGTTTTCTTCAGACAGGTTGTTGACTCTCTTTTCATAATTTTCTTGCATCATTCTCATTTCTCTTCCCAATTTTTCCTCCACTTCTCTTATTTGGTTTTCAAAATCCTTCTTAAGCTCCTCTGTGGCCTGTAACCATTTTACATTTTTCTTGGAAGCTTTTGGTGCAGGAATTCTGACTGTGTTGTCTTCCTCCCATTCCATGCTTTGATCCTTTTTGTCCCCCAAAAAAGAATCTAAAGTTGGATTGCTGAGCTTGTTTTGCTTCCTTTGACTGCTCATATTGCCAGTCAGTTAATTTGATTTTTGAGTCACAGTAGATCTCTGCTTCCATGGGGGACAGCTTTGTCCCCAATTGCTGGGTTTTCACAACTGCTGGAATTATTAGGGGACCACTGTCTCTGCAACTCCCACCAGCTTTGGCTTACTGGTCACACACCTCAGGAACAGTACCCAAGACCATGATCCCCATCCAGGAAGGTCAAGGCAAGAGCACTTCGCCTCTGAATGATCACTTGGCCCCTCTCCAATCTGTAGGCTTGGAGCTCTGAAGGTGGCTGCAGGCCACAGCATCACTTCTTGTCCTGGAGTCATACAGCTGGATCTGTTTGTCTCCCCTAAATTTAGCCAAGTTCCACTCCTTTTACTTTGTCCTTGGATTTTATGGGTTGATAATTCTGGAAACCACCATACCTGCAGGTGTTCCACTCTCCTGAATACTCCAGCCGTGACTTGTCCTGGCTTCCCTTGGGCTAAAGGCCGTCTTGGCTCCCAGCACACTACAATGAGCCCTTCCCATCTGCCTGTCAGGCTGCCTTCATTGGGAACTTTTTTCTCTGTACTTTTGTGGGTTCTGGAGCTCTAAAATTTGTTTAGAGTCATATTGTGTAAGAGTTTGAGGTGGTTTGCAGAGATATGCAGAGTTCTCCTGCTTCTAAGCTGCCATCTTGACCTCCCCCCCATGTAGTGAATTTTCATAATTTCTAAAAAAAATTATTTTTATTTAATTGAATAAAATTATCATTTCCATAACCATAGTACAACAGAACTATGATTGCACAAGAAACTGCAAATCTACAATGCACAACTTGCTATTCCTTTCAAATATGCAGCAAAATTATTGTATAAATTTCTTTTTTATTCCTTCCTTCCTTCCCTCTTTACATATGGCTGACACTGGACTCAAATGAAGCACCTATGAACTATCATAATTTATAGATGAGAAAACAGAAACCCAGAGAAGTAAGTTAACATGCCAAAGATCACTATTGAGTAGTTCTGCTAAGGTTTTTCTGGGTCTTGATTCAATGCTTTCATCCATATAACACAATACCTTTCATGGCTGTGTGTCTTAGCAACACTTCTCCTTGAAGATTTGCACACAGCTTATAATGATAAGAATTGAATAGGTACTCAACTAGTTCTTCCTGAGTCAAAGACATTTTACTTATAGACCTTTACGATTTACCCAAGTATAAATCATATACTCAAAAACACTAGGACAGCCAAAGAATGCATTGCATTTCCTCTACTTTATGCTCATCTTTGAATTTAGTTTTATAGAATGTAGATTATTTGTTTAGAAATAGTAAACTCTTTTGTAAATATTTTTTATTCAAACTGTCTTAGCTTATATTTAAGCAACACTGTCTTTCATGTTGCTTACATGGCATTCTTAGGAAGTGCTATATTTATGTTTTCAGCTTCTCCCAGAGAGAATGAACATTTGAGAGAGAAAAATGATCATAAATAACTACTTTTCTTTAATGTTACGATTTACTTTATAATTCTGGGATTACCAGGATTGGTTTTAATTTCCATTTTAAAGTGACAGAAAAGATTCATCTCTTCCAAAGAGGTTGTGTAGAATTCAGGTCAAACACAAGGGATAATATAAGTTCCAGATGACTGTGGATAAAACATTTAATTCCTTTCTGTTAAAAAAATAGTAAAACTTCTTGGGGTGTAGTCAAGATGGCAGAGTAGAGAAACACTTAGCGCAGCTCTCCCAACAATTGTCTCTAACTTTAAAATAATGCCTCGGAATAAATTCTGATTAGGGTGAAACAAAAGTTTTTATTGAGATATTCTTTCATCTCAAGACAACACAGGAAGTTATAAAGAGAAATCTGTATCATTAAGTTGACACAGTACAGTGATACTGGTATTTGACGATCTTCCATGCCCCTTGAACTTGCTGACATAGCAGGAAGGGGTGGAGAAAGAGAAAACTGAAGCCAAGCTAGTGTTTGTGCCATGGTGACTGGAAGCAGTGGCAGTGGTTGTGCCTATGGTTGTGGTGTGAGCTCCTTTTCCTTTGAGTCTGCCAGAATTTCTGCTAAGCACTCCTGCTGAGGACTTCCAGGGACAGGAAATGCAGTGGGTCCGAGGTGTTGGGAGCAAGCTGCCTGGACATGGAGCAGTTGCATGAGTGAGGAGAGGAGGATCTTTGCCTGAGGTAGCCTGTCCTGTTTTGAAGGCTTGAGAATGTGGGTGTTTACTACATAAATTACTTGTGCCAACTTCATAACTACTGTGTTGACTTTGACTTTCTGGTTCTGGGACTCAGTTTTCTGGAATTTGAAGAAATGCTCTAGCTGTATTTCCCATGTAGAGAGCCTGTTACATTTTGTAATTAATAACCATATCAGCATACTTATAGTTACTGTAGGCATTGTGAATACTGCTTTGTTGATACACCTAAAGCCCATGGGAATGAAACACCAATGGTGGGAATAAGGTGGTGACAAAAGTAACAGCAGCTTCAGGAACTCTTAAACCAGATATGGTAAGGAAACCTGGTAAATGATCAGAAAGATATTACTGGGTACTGTTGAGCTAACATGGGGTGCAGGGCCAGATACTGATTGGCAACTCTCTTACCTACACCCATTTCTTAGTTATAGTTCAAGGATAGAGTACTTTCAGTCAAAAGGTAGTGGGAACCCTGAGGGAAGTATCATTTCTGGCCCTCAAGGAGGAAAGGTCCTGAGGAGCAATATCAATTCCAATCCCTTGGCATCAAGGACCCATCTTGGGTAATGACCAAAGTGTAGAACAAGAAGAGCAGTGATCAAAATGTTCAAAGGATATGAACAAGCAGTTTTCAAATGAAGAAGTTAAAGTTATCTAGAGTCATAAGAAAAAAAACGCTTTAAATCATTACTGATGAGAGAAATGAAAATCAAAACAACTCTGAGGTACCATGTCACATCTCTCAGAATGGCTAACATGACAAAATGGGAAAATCATAAGTGTTTGAGAAGTTGCAGGAAAATTGGAACTGTAATGCATTGTTGGTGGAATTGTGAACTGATCTAACCATTCTGGAGAGCAATTTGGAATTATGCCCCAAAGGCAATAACGACTCACAGATACAAAACTATATTTGTATCAGTTCTTTTTGTGGTGGCAAAGAATTGGAAATTTAGGGGGTGCCCATCATTTATTGAATGGCTGAACCAGAAGTGGTAGATTAATATAATGGCATATTGCTGTTCTATAAGAAATGATTAGGAGATGAAGTTTAGAAAAACCTGGAAAGTCTTACATGAACTGATGCAAAGTGAAGTGAGCAGGACCAAGAGAACATTGTATACTGTAACAGCAACATTATATAATGACCAGTTTTGTTAGATTTACCTTTTCTCAGCAATACAAGGATCTAAGTCAATTCCAAAAGACTCTTGATGGAAAATTCTACCCTCATCCAGAGAAAGAACTATGGAGTATGAATGCAGATAGTAGCATAATATTTTCTCTTTTTTCCTTTCTTGTGATTATCCCCTTTTGTTCTGATTCTTCTTTCATGGCATGTCTAATGTGGAAACATGGTTAATATGATTGTACATGTATAGTCTATATATGATTGCTTGCCATTTTGGGGAGAGAGGAGGAAAGAGAAGGAGAAAAAAAGTATTTGGAAATCAAACTTGTATAAAAGTGATGGTTAAAAACTATCTTTAACTGGAATTGTAAAAAATAACTACAATTAAATAGGGGGAAAGTGTTGTGATCAAACGTCTCCCCAGATCACACCACCTGGTAAATATTGAAAACTTCTAACCCCCCACAACTTGTTTTGAAAACAACACTGCAAAAAAAATTGAAACTTGAGAAAGAGCCTCACCCACCCCGGTGTTTGGAACAGAGTCTGACATTAACAAAGTTTCAAATCACAAAATGGGGTAGAAAAATGAGCTAACAGCTAAAGAAAAAGAACCTCATCATAAAAAGCTACTGTAGTGACAGGGAAGATCAAGACTGAAATTCAGAAGTAGACAGTGAAGTCAAAATAGCCATGAGCAAAACCTTGAAGAAGAAATGTCAATTGGACATAACCCCAACAAAAACTTCTGGAATACCTAAAATTCATTTTCAAAGTCATATAAAAGTGGTAGAAGAAAAATAAAGACATGAAAGCAAAGAAAGAAAATTATGAAAAGACAATTAACAGCTTGATAAAAGAGGTATTAAAAATCTGTAAGACAATAACATTGTATTAATGTTTTCTAATTTCAACAGAATTGGAAAAATGTAAAATAAGGTATAAAATTTATTGATGAAGATGATTCTTTAAAAAGCAGAACAGGTCAAATAGAAAAAGAGGTACAAAAGCTCAATGAAGAACCTAAGTGCTTAAAAATTAGGATTGGGCAAATGGAACCTAAAGAATGGCTCCATGGGACTTCAACAAATAGTAAAAGAAGTCAGAAAAAATGAAAAAAAAGAAGAAAGTGTGAAATATCTCATCAGAAAGCAAACTAACAACTTACCTGGAAAATAAGATGAGGAGATATCATTTTAAAATTAATTGTTTACTTGTAATGGTAATTAATTTGTTTGATCAGATGTTAAGCAGATCCTAGTAACCTAGTGTTAAG
>CM053594.1:135263471-135282502 GCA_028646575.1 Pseudocheirus occidentalis | reverse complement strand
ACAGGGAAATTTACACCTTCTCACCAATGGACAGAGTTCTGGGAATTCACACCTTATCACCAATGGACAGAGTTCTATACTTAACACTAGGTTACTAGGATCTACTTAACATCTGATCAAACAAATTAATTACCATTACACTCATGAATGTAGATGCAAAAATTTTAAATAAAGTATTAGCAAAAAGACTGCAGCAACTTATCACAAGAATAATACATTTGATCAGGTAGGATTTATTCCAGGAATGCAAGGATAGTTCAGTATTAGGAAAACCATTAGCATTATTGATCACATCAACAAGAAAATTAGCAAAAACTGTATGATAATCTCAATAGATGCAGAAAAAGCTTTTTTGACAAACTACAACATCCATTCCTATTAAAAACACTAGAAAGTATAGGAATAAATGGGAGTTTTCCTTAGAATAATAGATAGCATCTATTTAAAGCCATCAGCAAGTATTATATGTAATGGGGATAAACTAGAACCATTTCCAATAAGATCAGGAGTGAAACAAGGATGTCTACAATTACCCCTCTTATTCAATCTGGTACTAGAAATTTTAGCAGTAGAAATTAGAGAAGAAAAAGAAACCAAAGGAATCAAATTAGGCAAAGAAGAGACTAAGCTATCACTCTTTCAAGATGCCATGATGATACAATTGGAGAATCCTAGAGAATGAAGTAAAAAACTTCTAGAGACAATAAATAAATTAGGCAAAGTTGCAGAATATAAAATAAAACCACGTAAGTCATCCATATTCCTATATCTTTTTAACAAAGTCCAACAGCAAGAGATAGTAAGAGAAATCCCATTTAAATTTACTGTAGACATTATAAAATATTTGAGAATCTGCCTGCCAAAACAAACCCTTGACCTATATGAACACAAGTACAAAACATTTTTCAAAAAAATAAAGTCAGATCTAACTGGAAAAATATCAATTGCTCGTGGCTGGATCGAACTAATATAATAAAAGTGACAATTTTGCCTAAATTAAATTACATATTTAGTGCCATACCAATCTACCAAAAATAATTTTATAGAGCTAGAAACAATAGTAACAAAATTCTTTAGAAAGAACAAAAGGCCCAGACTATCAAGGGAATTAATGTAAAGGATTGCTATGGAAGGTGGCCTAGCCATACCAGATTTTAATCTTTATTATAAAGAAGCAGTCATCAAAACTACTTGGTATTGGCTGAGGAACAGAGTAGTGCGTCAATGGAATAGATTGGGTATATAAGACTCAGTAGTCAATGGCTATAGTAATCTACTGTTTGATAAACCCAAAGACCCCAGTTTTGGGGATAAGAACTCACTATTTGACAAAAACTGCTGGACAAACTGGAACATAGAATGGCAGAAATTGGGCACAGGCCATTATCTAACTCTGTATACCAGAATAAAATCTAAATGGGTACACAATCTAGATATAAAGGCTGATACTGCAAGCAATCTGGGAAAGCAAGGAATAGTTTACCTGTCAGATTTATGGAAAAGGAAGACTTTATGACCAAACAAGAGTTAGAGAACATTATAAAATGCAAAGTGGATCATCTTGAGTACATTAAATTGAAAAGTTTCTGTACAATGTAACCAAGATTAAGAGGGAAGTGGGAAACTGGGAAAGAATTTTTATAACCAGTGTCTCTGATAAAGGCCTCATTTCTAAAATTTATAGGGAATTGAGTCAAATCTATAAGAATACAAGTCATCTCCAATTGATAAATTGTCATAGGCAATTTTCAGAGATAGAAAGGTTTTCCACAGGTAAGGCGAGTATTTTAAAAAGCCAATCCCAAAGGATATTTGGGAGAAAAGAACTATTACAATCCCTATACTAAAATTGTTCTAGCCTACTGAAAAATCAGTAACACAGAGCCAAAAATGTGTTAGAGGAGTTGAGATTAAGAATAGGGTTTATCCTTCCCCCACAAGCAGTGCTACTTGGAGACTTATTTCAATGTCTGTCTGAATGAACTTTTCATGCATGTTGCAACATCAGAAATACTTTTGGGGACAATTACTGATTCTAATAGTATTTATTTTTTCCAATTACATGTGAAGAAAATTTTTAACATTCATTAAAAAAGTCCCCTCTCTTCTCCAAAACAATAATATAGGTTATATATGTGCACTCATATAAAGCATTTTCATATTAGTCATGTTGTAAAAGAAGTAATAAGCCAAAAGGAAAAAATAAAGTGAAAATACTATGCTTTGATCTGCATTCAGACTATCCATTTTTTCTATGGGTATGGATATCATTTTCCATCACAAGTCCTTTTGATTTGGATTGGATCACTGTATTGCTGAGAAGAGCAAAGCCATACACTGTTGATCATCACACAGTGTTGCTGTTACTGTATACAGTATTCTCCTGGTCCAGCTCATTTCACTTTGCATCACTTCATGTAAGTTGTAGCTTTTCATGTCAGAAATATACTAACCAAACAAAAGCAATTTTTGTTATTTTCAACAAGTATGAAAAGGGATAAAAAAAAGCTACTGACTCAAGGGTAATCTTTAGAGGTTACAGATTCAAATACCATCTTTAAACTCAGAATCCATCAAAGCATATTCTGTGTCAAAAGCCTGTGATAATTAGAATTCACCTTCACTGACTTTAAACACTTCAATTTAAATTGGGAAACTGGGAAGGAATTTTTACAACCAGTGTCTCTGATAAAGGCCTCATTTCTAAAATATACAGGGAACTGAGTCGAATCTATAAGAATACAAGTCATCACCAATTGATAAATGGTCAAAGCATATGAATAGGCAATTTTCAGAGGTAGAAAGGTTTTCCACAGGTATGGGGAGTACTTTAAAAAGCCAATCCCAAAGGATATTTGGGAGAAAAGAACTATTAAAATGCCTATACTAAAATTGTTCTATTGTCAGTTCTCGATTTTACATGAATTGAAATTCCCATTCATCCTAAGTCTAACAAGCCATACTTTTACAAGATGAAGTTACTTAGCATCAGTCTAAGGAAAAAAATGTCTCTTGTTATCTTGTTTTTAACCGAGTCCTGTTTATGAACAGAGTACATGTTAAGAATTTAACATATTAAAATATTTGACATATCAAAGAACATTTAAAAAAACAAATATCTTCCCAGTAGAAGTTTAAGGGTACTTTGATCCTATCACATTTAGAGGAAAATAAGGGAAAATGGGGGGGGGAGAGGAGGAAAGAACTTTCAGGTATACAAATACTGGTTGGAAGAATGAGTGTTTTTTTTTTCTGGTCCCTGGTTATACACTGTTCTGGTGCATATTTCTTGTTAGTGCTATTGCATTTTCTATAGATATGTTTCCCTTCTTTTTTGGTACTATTTATTGCTAAATTGAAATATAAAGATGATCTACTACAGAGAATAAATGCTGCCTGAAATTCTGAAGAATGGAATGGTCCGAGTGACCTGATAAAATCCCCTCTTTTCAGCCTTTGCAGCTGTTGGCTTATGCTAAATACAACTGTTGCATCTTATTTGTCCTGATGATTGGAGATCATGATTGTGTAGGAACGAAAAGGGTTCATTTTTATTATCCTGAGGTGGAAGTGTTCTTTCCACAACTTTCATTTAGCTAAATTATTAAAATTTGATTAGAACATGTCTCCAATAAATCATCAATTCATTTTAATCAGGGCTGGGTGAGTTTGCTTCCTTTGGTGCTGTCAGTATCATTAGAGAGATACTGGAAAGAAAGGTTAATCTGGAAATGCCTGTAAGCATAATCAGTCTTTTTCTTAGTTCCCTCTAAACAAGGAAGATCACTTATATCCATGGATTATTTGTTCAATACTTTTTTCAAGGTAAGTTAGTTAATGAAAAGTAAATTCTCTAGAGACTCTCTACTTATATCTTTTTCTATATTGATCCATTTAATATCTTTGCTTTGTGTTTAATCCAGTGTGTTGGTATTTTTGTTTGTGTCAGAGAGGCACATAGCAAAGGTAGTTTGATCTCACTTGGAGGAGGGGGTGGAGGAAAGTCAAGAGACCTCAATTCTAGTACTGTCTAGTCCATTGGCTAATTGTGGGACTTCAGGAGTTTTCAATCTCTCCAAGTCAATTTCTCCATTTGTAAAAAGAAAATGTTTCTTGCCATTGATCTCTTATAGGAAGCAGAAAAAACTGTTGATAAATAGAGGTCTTTAGAGGACCTTCAGATAGTACTTTCTTGGATGAATTATTGAAGTTCTTTCATAATTATTGTGGTTGTTACCTTAGTGCCTAATTTTATAATGTTCTTATATGTAATAGGTACATAATGCATGCTTGCCAATGGACATGGGGCTGTGAGTCTGCTGATGACATGAGAATCAATATTTTGCAAGAAAGTAAATTGATTTTTAAGATGTCCTTTGCAAGTAGGTAGATAGAGGAAGAAAGCTGGTCTTAAATAGTACTATGCTTAGTTTCTCAAAAAGACTATTTTAAAAGGCAATTAAATTTCACCCTCCTCCACTGTTCTCTTTTTAGTAGGCTCTTGCATGCTTAGTCTAATTTTAGTCCGTGTCCCAAATGTTCCATTTTACCTGTGCTCAGTTTCTTCTGATGTCTTTCTCCCATATTACTTTTCTTCAATCTAAGTACCAGAAGTGGAAAAGGAGGGAAAAAAAACTGAAAGAGAGGTTGATATTACTAAGAGTCAAGAATAAGACCACAAATTGTGGGACTAGGACATAAGAGCTGGTAAGAGAAGTATCAATTATGGTTTACTCACTTTTGCCTTTCATATTTTATTGAGTAGTTTGTCTTATGTTCTTGACTTGAAGGTAAGATGATAGAAATAATTACAATTACCAGGGAGAGAAAGGAAAACTAATTTTTTTTTCATAACACCAGCATTACCCGCTACCATTGTTGAGTTCAGGTTAGCTCATACTTACATTCACTATAAGCTAATTAAATAACAAAAGAACTCAGTCCTGGCTCTTTCTCAGCAAACATCTTGCCTGTTTTCTAATGTAATGGTCATAACTATGGCCACTCTAAATACAAAGAATGATCATGGTGCCCAATTTTAAAATAATTTTGTTTGTTGAAACAAAATTTTATTTTCATAAATATGAGCTCCTTAAGCAAAGGGTCCATGTGTTGTCCATTCTCTATCTCCCAAAGTGTCTGGTATTGTACCTTGAGTACTATGTATAGGTGGGTTGTGGTCTGCAGATCCTAACATGATGAGATTATGTATCCATATGAGTATTTAGCTGACTTCTATACAGTACTTAATATCCATATTCTCATTAGAGTCTTGTAAAAACTCTTTGAGGTATATACTATAGGCATAACTTTCCCCCCTTTTTATAGGAGAAGATGGAGGCTCAGAACTTTATAAGCTTAGTTCAGGCTACCACAACTATTAGGAGATGAATGCAGGATTTGAACTCAAGTATTCTTGGCTCCTAGTTTAATACTCTCTAAAACAACATTTGATAGATTTTTCTCAGTTGGAAGAAAAAAAATAGTAGAAGTAAAGGAGAGGAGACAGAAGGGGTAAGAAACAAGATATAACATCATACATAAAAAACCCAAAGATCAGGAGTAGAATAGGTTTGGGAAAGTATATGTCTATATATGTATATGTGTATATATACATCTATAGCTATAAAGAAATGTATCTAAATTTTTTTTATAATCTTCTGGGAGGAAGTTGGAGAGAGGGGAAAAAAGAACAAAGTAAAAAAGTGCACAGCAGAGAACAAAAGAAAACTCACAAGGAAGCAAAGACAGCCATTTCTAAACACGAGTATTATTTATCATATAGGCTTTCTTGAAATGAAAATTTATTGTGACATATTTTGAATCTTCTCATGTTCTGTGATGCATGTGACATGCTTTTTCCCCTTAACTTTGTATTTAAGTTCCAATATTTAAGTTTATATGTTTTGGTTTCTTTTCTCTATTCTGTATCTGTGTTCTGGCATTTGAGTCTAAAATAAAATTTTGGAAAAAAAAAGAAATTCTCTAGCTCTTCTTTAGAAAAATATGGCTTTATTGTTAAAAAAAATGAACAATTTGGGGAATGGTTACTAGTAGTCGTCCATTGAAGCTCTCTTCGTATACATTTTCTTGGTCTAGAGGAGACTCTATGCTTAATAGACTATGTTGGTTGAGTGCAAGTTCTAGATAGGCTACCAAGTAGAAAATATTTTGGTTAAGTCTCATGAAAGACTGTTTGTCTGTTATCTGGGGACCAGCCTAAGTATACATAAGCTTAACATCAGAGCATTATCCAGTGTTTTGTGAGTGTGTGTGTTTGTGTTTGTCTTTTTGCATGTGTACTCATGCATACAAATGAGATAACCCTAACCTTGACCCTAAATTTGTATGTGTGTAGGTGTGTGAATGTGTTCATGCATTCAAATTCTCGAGAATATTTCACTAGCCATAGCTGGTCAAAAAGACCATTTACATTGAGCTTGCAACACACATCAGTAGAGGGCATATCCTTACTAAT
Source organism: Pseudocheirus occidentalis (assembly GCA_028646575.1). Lineage (NCBI taxonomy): Eukaryota > Metazoa > Chordata > Mammalia > Diprotodontia > Pseudocheiridae > Pseudocheirus > Pseudocheirus occidentalis. The sequence goes on along the minus strand of CM053594.1, from coordinate 135,276,024 downwards.
GAAACTACAACACTCTGAAATATTGAAATGAGCTTACGTTTTGTAGTTTCATTAGTAAGGATATGCCCTCTACTGATGGCAAATCAAAAACAAAATAAACAAAAAGCTAGGGGAGAGGTATCATATCATTTTATGCTTTAGTGTTCCAGGCAGATTAGACTCTGGGAGTCTAAGCTGCCTGCCTGGATTGTTTTGAGGGGTTCCAAAAGTCTGGGAGACTTTTTCCTGCAGCTTCAATATACCTGAAAAACCTACCATATGATTCTTCCTTTGGGCAAAGGTGGAAGGGAGAGAAGGAAGATAGAATAACCAAGATCGTAAGGCATGCCTGGGAAACAAAGTACTCTACTGGCAAGTCTTGATCAATGAAATAGAGGAAGAGATTTGAAAAACCAATGAGTGGAGCTGAAATGACTGAAGAAAAAATGGAAAAGTTTCCAAAGTCTCCATTGTCAAAAGGTACTTTGCAGTTTTGCCTAGAGTTGGTAGGGCCTGGCACCAAGACCTCCATTTAACTAGAGTATTCTAAGTGGTATTCAAGATTTAAGGCAATTTCTCAGAGAGCTTACATTTCTCACAGAGGACAGCATTAATATTTGGAATAACTGGTAAGTTAGGTGTGATTTGTGTCATAAGGAAGCTAAGTCTATTTGGATTTCAAGTTAACAGTGAAATAATTTGTATTATTTCATTCCATGAACAATGTTCTAGTTTTCTTAGTATTCATGGCACCATACCCAGGGAAGACATAGCCTACTTTAAACTTTTCCATTGCCTTAAAAAAGACTGAATATGATTAAAAATTTGCCAAAAATCATAAGTGCCAATTGACAAATTGTTAGCTATTTAAATATGCTTTTGTTCTTCCATGGTCTCCTGGTTCCCGGTTCCCATTTTGGTTACCAAGATACAGAAGAGAAGAGAGACTCAAAGATTACTGCAGGTCTTCTAATGTAGAAAGCAGGGAAGATATTAATACCAACAACAATATCTGGCTGAGAAATGTATTCTTAAAATAGCTTACTTCCATATTAGCCTATTAAAGTTGGGTAAAAAAAGGACACAGCCCTTGATTCAATTCAGCAGATACTTACTAATTATCCATTATGGGGAAGGTATGGTGCTAGTTGCTAGGATTTCAAAGACAAAATGAATTTGCCCCTGCCCTCACAAAGATTATATTCTGCTGGGAATAAGGGTGAGTTCCAAAGTGTGCACAAAGAAGTTTAAAAAAATAGTAAATTTGAGTGGAAAACAGTGAAATACAGTTTAATTTTTCTTTTCCTGTCTGCTGATGCTTTCAGAGACTTGATTAAGCTTTGTTCTTAAGTCACTTTGCTTTTTAAATGAGTTAATTTATTTTTTTAAAATGGTCCAGGAAGGATAATTCTGTTCTCAGTTGTTTACCACAATTGAATTCATTTCTAAATTCAAGAATGCTTGCAAAGTTGTTGACTCAAGAATTGTGGTTTTCCTATCCTAGTGAATCTTTTTTTTAACTGACTTTAAAGGCAGTATTCAATCTCTTCTCTGATCTGATGTTCATAGCTGAATATACTTTTTCCCCTTCTTTTGGTTTTTTTATCTTTTTTCCTTTTTTCATTTGGGCCACTGTTTCCCTTTCAAGCTTGCTCAATCTCTTGTTTAATTGTTTCAAATTGCTTTCCAGTGGAAACAGTGAGATAGTTAATCTAATGGGAATTGAGAAAACCTCTCCATCTTATTTGCCCTTTGGGTACGTAATGCCCCTTTCTACTTTGCATTTGTTCTACACTTCTATATCAGAAGAAAGGACAAAAGTTGGATATAAATAAAATGGAGTCTAGATTAGACATCTTTACTTCTGTAGATGCTTCAAAGATAGAAAACATAAATATGCAATGTAAACTTATTGGCATGCGTATAAAGGATTGACTGTTGAATGTCTACCCCCCCATCAATATCAGCAAATTGTCCACCTTTAGAAAATGAGCATTCACACTGACATCTTTTTAAGAAAACAACTGATAATTTTTGATTAGTTTCCAGTGACTACAAGCCATCCATAGAATATTGACTGGCTGGGCCATGGGGTCCTGGATTCAGTGCAACTACAACTTTGCAAAGGAATATAAAACTAGGTAGATTAGGTCTCCTTTCCTTTCCAGTGGGTTGGGGAAGTAGTAGGAAAGAAAAAAACTTTATGTTTGCAACTTTAAAAAGTATGTATTTATAAAGCAAAGATAGAGAAAGCAAGAACATGGAGGAAGTAAATAGAAAAAAGGAGGGAAAAAGACAAAGAAAGAAGGAAGGAGAGAGAAGGGGGAGGGAGGAAGAAAGAGGAGAGAGTTTATTTGAAATCACAGCTATAATTAACAAGTGACCTCTTTAGCTGGGCAAGGCACTTATCTCCTCAAATTCTTTAATTTTCCTTTTCTGTAAAATGTGCATAATACTTTCCTTACCTTATATGAGTGTTGAGAGGAAAATGAGCAGTGTAGGGTGGAAGTTTTTCCTTCGGTTTTATATAAACAAAGACTAGGAATCTGAAGAGTTGGCTATCATATTTGCTTACATTCTTACCTTAATAAAATAACCAAGCTAACTGACACATTCTATTTAAATGAGACTTAAGAATCTGGAAAAAGGTACTCAAAAAGTCATTTATTCCAGCTTTTTTGCTTACCTTAGAAAACATCAGTGTCCACTATTTCTCAATTGGTCAGTATAAATGACATTTAACCTGGCATTGCTCCTTATTAGATGACTTTGTATAAGTCTTTTCACCACTCTGGCTTCATTTTCTTTTTTCAAAGTAAAGGTAGAGGGTGGAACTAGATGACTTTGAAGGCCACTTTTAGATGTAGCTCCAAAAGTGCAGGCTTATGTTCACAGTTTTTAACATTCTAAACACAACCTTATTTTGGCATCAGGGCTTTCCAGAGTCATATGTGTGTATATCAGCTTTGTGACCTAGAATGTCAAGAAGAGGAAGAAATTTCAAAGATCATCTAGCTAGATGATCATCTAACTAGACCCTTCATTTTACAGATAAAGACATTGGGGCCTTGAGGAGGGATAGGACTTAAGGTCTACCAGGTAATTCATTGAAGACTAGACTAGATCACAAATATCCTCACTTCCAATCCAACACTTTTCACAATATTTTTAATAAGTGACCTATTAGCAATAATTTGTCGTTTCTTTTTCTGTTTATGTTTTAATTGTAAAGAAGTTATTACTTTTAAGCAGTTATTTATGCCTCTCTTCTGAAGTATTTCCATGTATAAATAATGATTGTCCTTGGTTCCAAAGTGGGAAGGGTAAATGCAGGGAAGGAAGGAAGGAAGAAAGGGAGGAAGGAAGGAAGAAAGGAAGGAAAGAAGGAAGGAAGGAAGGAAAGGAGAAGGAAGGAAAGGAGAGGGAAGAAAATAAAAAAAAGAAAAAAGTATCTTTGTGAAATGAAAATGCCTTCCCTGGTGGCCTATTATCATTTTAAGTACAGAAACTAAACGAGTTTGAAAGTTAAAAGTTAAATCAATAAATCCTTAATTGGGTAAATATACTTCTCTAATATAGACCAGGTACAGATACTCTACGGAACCACTCCAGCCCCTTTAGGTATATGAAATAGGTTTTCAGTAGAATTTTTTGTTCATTTATTGGATTGATTTTTTTTTATCAAGTACTTGGAGGCAAATTATTACTCATATCTAATTGTATCTTCTTTTTTTGAACCTTCACAGAAATACTACTCAGATACAGTACTTAATCTTGATGTGGAAGTTCCCTGGATTCTTGAAGGTCATGCCAATACAATGAAATGTATATAAGATTCTACCAATTTGGAACAAATTTGCATATGTATAAGTTCTGAGTGAACAAGCATGATATGTCAGGTGATTGACTCTTATCTGTTGCCCAAGGACTAGGCAACCCAGCTAAAATTAGACAATATCAAAAACAATAATGTGGTGATTTTGGGGGGGGGTCACAGTGATGCACGCAACAGACAAAAATGCAAAATGGCATTCAATAGTGTATGACTATTCTCCTGTTTCTCCAACCAATCAGAAGAAGTGACCACAGAGATGAAAGAATCTTTGAATCTGAGAAATGTATATGAATATGTGTGTATACATGTGCATACCCACATGCATATGTGTACAGTATGTGTGCAAAATGTATGTGTATATATACACGAACACAAATATATTTCTAATTATGCATATATAAATATACATAAATACATAACACATTATACATACAATGATGGTCTATGAAATATTTACTTGAAAATCCTCTTATTTTTCTTTTGAGACTAGTTAGAACTCTTTCACATGATTTGATTGGACTTAATCTCTAAGATTCTAAATCTTTGATCTTCTTTGGAGAAGAGAAATTATAGATTACTCAAAATACCAAGAGGATATCTCCCCTCCTCCCACTGCAAATGTCAGTTATGTCAACTTCTACATTTTTTTCTCATAGGACAGAAAGATCATTTCTTTGTTGTTCTTGATTGTTCTTTTAGTGATGGCATAGGGAAGGTAAAGATTCTCATGATGGAGTAACTTTAACTTCATATTCAAAATATGAAGGGGTGGGAATGGGGGTAACTAACCCCCAACGCCCTTTATTTAAAAAAAAAGTAAAGTCAGTTCTAAAAACCATAATTATTAACTTAACAAAGGAAGGCCAGAACTATGTTCAAAGAACTCATGTTTGAAGTGGTAGATAATCCTGTAATTGCTACTTCTTGGTATAGTTCTGTATATATGTGGGAGAAAGCCTTTATTTAAATCATGGCACATTACACATCAAAGAAGTTTCTGCCAAGGATGCTTTTGTTGCTTTAATTCTTTTTTTTAATACGAGAACTAGTTTTCAACTGAAGGAATCATGAGGAAAGGATGGAAAAGAAACTCCCATTGTATGTTCAAGTAAATTTTGTTCTATCTCAAAGAAAATGTCGTGCCATTTGCTATTTAAAAACCATTCCAACTAAAGTAAGAACCTTCCCACTCTCACCACCAATATACACACAAACACAAATATACACATACATACACATATTTGTATCTACATATATATGTATGATTGGTGTATCCATCTATTGAGGTATATGGGGTGTTCAGAGAAGACTCATACATTTCATGTGAAGGCTTACCAAAACTTTTTTTCAGGACTGTTCATCCATCCTTGGTGTCTTTCTGTTACCCAACTCTCACCCGTGGATTCAAGTAGCTGTGACATTCAGAGGGGCAACACCACACTAAAACCATATTGACAAAAAGCTAAATCGAGTTAAGGGTAGCTAACAGGCCTAAATCTTGTTACTGTGTTAGGGGGATGGTTATACCAAGCACATGAAGACTTTCCCTGGTAGAATGTACAATTTGATACAATGGCTATGATAATTAAGTGGTAGTGCTCAGAGCTTGGTTAGACAATGACACCAAAGTCATCCACTGCATCCCAGGCCATCACTAGTTATCTTGACTTTTGTCTTGGCACTGGACATTGATGACTATGGAAGAAAGAGTGAGGTTGAGAACTTCATGCAATTCTGCCTTACTAAAATCCAATGCACGCAAAAGTCAAGATATCACCCCAGGTCCTCTCTGAAAATGAAGGATGAGCAACTGTATCATCCATCCATCCATCCATCCATCTATCTATCTATCATCTATCTATCTATCTATCTATCTATCTATCTATCTATCTATCTATCTATCTATCTCATACCTAAATGACAAAAGACAGGAAGGCAGACTAGCAGTGGTATAATTTTTTTTCGTAGTTCTACTTAATGGATTCAACAACAACTTTTTTTCTTTTATTATGATTTTTTAAAAATTTTTGGCACACATTTTGATGTATTACTTGTTAAGTTGAAGATATATGGAATTTTGTCCTTTTCAGAAGAATTAAATAATATCCATTATTTCAAAATAAATACTTAAGATTCTCCCACAACCTACCTGTTATTTATTTTGGCCCCAGGTATAATTCTTGGCTAACTTTCCACTTGGGATAAATTTAGGAATAGCGTATACAAGATATCATAATTAGCAGGAAGGCAGTATTCAGTGCCTTTGGAAGGAGGACCCAGGCCAAGTAAATAATAGATTGTTCTAATGTAATAGATAACTCATTTTGATATATCCCACATATGGCTTCTATTAATAGCTTTAAATATTGTGGTGCTTTGGGATATAAATTAATTTTTCTTCACAAATAACCCTGCAAAATCAGTAATATAAGTAACATGATTTTATAGCTCAGAAAATTAAAGATCAAAGAAGTTAAAATGGATTTGGTGGGGGGAAGTTGAGCAAGACAGCAGAGTAAAAGCAGGAAATTGTTTGAGCTCCCACTTCAACCACCTCCAATACCTATAAAATATGACTAAACAAATTTTGGAGCTTGAGAACCCACAAAGTGACAGAAGGAAACAAATTGCCCACTGAAGACAACCTGGCAGGCCAACAGGAAGGGACTATCTTTGGGAGCTGAGCACAGTCCCATGTGAACCATATGGTCCCAGACCTGAGGTGGCCCCACCCAGTAACACAGTCTGGCCTGAGCAGACTTCAGGATAGTGAATCACCAGCATCTCTAGCAGTTTCCAGACTTCTCAACCCATAAACACCAAAGAGAAAGAAAAGTTAGTAGGTAACTCTGCTGGAGCTGGGTGAGAGAAGAGCATGTTCTAGCCCCTGCCCCCAGGGTAAGAGGTAGCAGAGAAGTGGAGGCTGCAGGTGCTGCTTTGTGGCTGCCTGTGGAGCTCCTGGCCTGCAGATTGTAGGGGGACCAAGCACCATTCACAGGGTAATCACTCTTGCTTTGACCTGCTTGGATCTAGATCATGGTATTGAGTGGTAGTCCTGGGGTGAAAAATGCCAGTGTGCCCGATTTTGTGGAGGCTGTAGGAGGCTCCCTCCTCATAGCTCTGGCAACATTTGTGAAAACCCCAGCAATTTCAGACACAGCTCTCTCTACTCTGGAAGCAGAGTTCTACTACGGCAAAGAGCTCAAAAGTCAAGTAATTGGCTGGCAAGATGAGCAAGCTGAGGACACGCTATCAGACCATAGAATCCTTTTTTGGGGATGAAAAGGATCAAAACATGGGACCAGAAAAAGCCAACAAAGTCAAAACTCCTGAATCAAAAGCTTCTAAGAAAAATATGAACTTGTTAGAGTCCATGGAGGAACTTAAGAGGGATTTTGAAAGTCAAATAAGAAAAGTGGAGGAAAAATTGGGAAGAGAAATGAGAATGATGCAAGGAAATCATGAAAAGCCAGTCAACAACCTGACTGAAGAAAAATAATACCTTAAAAATAGACTAATTCAAATGGCAAAAGAGGCCCAAAAAGCCAATGAGGAGAATGCCTTAAAAAGCTGACTTTACCAGATTGAAAAGGAACTTCAAAAACTTACTGAAGAGAATAATTCCTTCAAAATTAGATTGGAGCAAATGGAACCTCCTGACTTTATGAGAAATCAAGATACTATGTGAGAAATCAAAATATTATAAAACAGATGCAAACAAATGAAAAAAATAGAAGGCAATGTAGTACCTCCTTGAAAAAAACCACTGACCTGGAAAATATATCAAGGAGAGATAATTTACAAATTATTGGACTACCTAAAAACCAGGATCAGAAAAAGAGCCTAGAAATCATCCTTCAAGAAATTCTCAAAGAAAATTGCTCTGATATTCTAGAACCAGAGGGAAAAACAGAAATTAAAAGAATTCAACCATCACCTTGTGAATAAGGTCCCAAAAAGAAAACTCCTAGGAGTATCATTGCCAAATTCCATAGCTCCCAGTTACAAGTCAGGAAGAGACAATTTGAGTATTTTGGAAACACAATCCGGATAACACAAGATCTTGCACCTTCTACATTAAGATATCAAAGGGCATGGAATATGATATTCTGGAGGTCAAAGGAGCTAGGATTAAAACCAAGAATCAACTACCCAGCAAAATTGAGTATAATGCTTCAGGGGAAAATATGGTAATTTGATGAAATAGAGGACTTTCAAGTATTCTTCATGAAAATAAAACAGAGTTGAACAGAGAATTTGACTTTCAAGTATAAGACGCAAGAATAGCATGATCCTGGGTTATCCTAATTGTGTTTCTACAGTATTCAAACTGTTTCCTCTTGGCAGCCTGTAATATTTTCTTCTTGATCTGGGGACACTGGAACCTGGCTATAACATTCCTAGGAATTTTCTTTTTGGGATCTTTTCAAAATGTGATTGGTGAATTTTTTCAAGTTCTATTTTGCCCTCTGGTTCTAAAATGTCAGGGCAATTTTCCTTGAGAAAAATTCCATGTACATTCCTACATGGAAAAATGATAATTGTAACTCAGGAGACTTTTCTCAGTATGAGAATAGTTGAGTATATGTAGATATAGGAGGGTATATGTGTGTATAAATACATATGTGAGTCTATATGTGTGTGTGTATCTGTGTGTGTGTACAGGTATACATAGAGGGCACAGGATCAGTTGAACAGGAAGGGATTCTATCTAAAAAGTAATATTAAGAGGTAAGAGGAATATAATGAGAGGAGAAAGGGAAAAATAGAACAGGGTAAATTATCTCATATAAAAGAGGCAAGAAAAAACTGTTATAATGGAGGGAAAGAGCTGGAAGGTGAAAAGGAATGGGTCAATCTTGCTCTCATTGAATTTGGCTTAAGGAGGGAATGACATACACACTCATTTGGGTATCTTACCTTACAAGAAAGTAGAGGGGAAGGGAATAAGAGGGGAGATAATAGAATGGAGGACAGAGTAGGGGAGAGTATATTGCTAGAAGCACATACTTTTGAAAAGAGACAGGGTCAAAGTAGAGAATAGAATAAGTGGGGGGGGCAGGATAGGATGGAGGAGAATATAATCAGTCTTTCACAATATATCCACTATGGAAATATTTTGTGTAACTACATATGTAAAACCTATATTGAATTGATTCTCTTCCCAGTGGGGGTGGGTGAGGAGGGAAGAAGAGAAAGAATCTGGAATTGAAAGTTGTAAAATCAAATGTTTAAAAATTCTTATTCTTATTCTTATTGTTTACATGCAACTGGGAAATAAGATATACAGTTACTGGGTTAGGGAGATCCATCTTGTCTTACCAGAAAGTGGGAGAAGGGGTGGGGGAGGACATAGGAGAGAGCAGATTGGGGGAGGGGGTACTCAGTGGGATCATTGTTTTGGGATGTTGGGTAGGGGAAAGACAGGGAGAAATTTGTAACTCAGAATCTTGTGGAAATGAATGATGTAAACTAAAAATAAACATAAAATTTTATTAAACAAAGAATAAGTAGGGGTGGGATATAATGGGGAAAATATAGTTCATCTTTCACAATATAACTATTATGGAAATGTTTTGCATAACTACACATGTGCAATTTTTATTAAATTGTTTGTCTTCCCAGTCAAGGTGGATGAGGAGGGAAGAAAGAAAAGAATCTGGAAATCAAAGTTTTAAAAACAAATGTTAAAAAATTGTTTTTACATACAACTGGGAAATAAGATATACAGGCACTGGGGTATAGAAATCCCTCGTGCCATACTAGAAAGTTAGAGGGAGCATTTGGCAGGATATAAGAGAGAGCAAATTGGGGGAAGGAGTACTCAGTAGGCTTGCTATCTTAGGGTGGGGATAGTAGAAAGACAGGAAGGAAATTTGTAACTGCTAATCTTGTGGAAATGTTGAAAACTAAAAATAAAGTAAAAAACAAACCAGGAAAAAAGATTGACCTAGGACACATAGGAGGGTATCTGAGGTAGAACTGGAATCCACATCTGTCCCTCTGTGTTCACTTCTACTGATCTTTCCAGTGCTCCATGATGCAGCTCAATAAATGTATTTGTGAAAGGCAAGATTTAGACCTAAAACTTGTAGGGACCTTAGCAATAGTACCTAAATGTCAAAATGAATAGAGCCCTGAGTGAGGAGTCAGCAAGATATGAATTCAAATTTTTTCTCAGATACTTATTAGCTGCGTGATCCCAGGCAAGTCACTTGACCTCTGTCTCAGTTTTCCCTTCTGTAAAATGGGGATGAAAATAAGACCTGTCTCTAAGAATTGTTGTGAGGATCAAAGCCTGGTACACAGTAGATGTTTTAGTAGTGTTGGGTAGGTAGGTGGTACTGGGGATAGAGTACAGGGCCTGGTGTCAGGAAGATATCTTCCTGAGTTCAAATCTGACCAAGACATTTATTGCTTTGTGACCCTGGACAAGTCACTTAACTTTGCTTGCTTCAGTTTTCTCATCTATAAAATGAGCAGGAGAAGGAAATGCAAAACCCATCCAGTATCTTTGACAAGAAAACCCCAAATGAGGTCACCAAGAGTCAGTCACAACTGAAAAATGATGGAGCAAGAGCAGCAGCATATAAATGTTAGCTATTATCATCGAGTTCAGCTCTGTCTGTCTGTCTGTCTGTCTCCCTCTCTCTCTCTTTCTCTCTTTATTTTACAGGTAAGGCACAGACCAGTGATCCAAGATCAATCTTACTCAAATGGAGAGAACCAAGAACCGTTTACATGCATTTAAAAGGAACCACTGATGTCATTTTTTTGTTGAAAGAGGAATATAAGTAATGTAAACACACATGCATCCAGTTTTTTGTTACTGTTAGTATCTACAATCAGTCCCACTGTCACATTTTGTGGGTACTCCCTCTCCTGTTGCATATCATAGTGTATTCAGGACTCCACATCCTCAGGGATTCTTAGCCTTACCATCCAAGATGGTGAATCTACAGAGTACTTTGGAGATGTTCCATTTCAGAAAACATTTTTGTGATAATTTATAAAGGCAGAAGATCTTCTCTCTTCTTGGAGAAGGGTTATTTTTATCCTCTGTTAATAGCAATCATAGTATACTTAGTTTAGGATTTTAGAATCTTTGTTGAAATTTCAAATAGTTATTTGTGACTTATTTCAAAAGCTTCCATTTTATGGCTTCAGCCTCTCTTTTCAGGCATATTTCATGTTACTTTTCTCCATGTGCTCTAGAGTCCTGCCAAATTGATCTTCTTGCCAGTCTCTGATCTATACCCGCTACAGTCTACCTCCATATATTTGTGTAATACATCCTCCGTGCCTGAAAAGTGCAGACATACTTCATTTTATTGTGCTTCACAGATAAAGTATTTTTTACAAGTTGAACTTTTGTGGCAACACTGCATCCAGCAAGTCTATTGGCAGCATTTTCCCAAAAGCATGTGTTAACTTTTTGTCTCTGTGCCACGTTTTGATAATATTTGCAATTTTCAAGATTTTTCATTATTGTTATCTGCTATGATGATCTGTGATCTTTTATGTTACTATTCTAATTATTTTGGGGTACCATGAACCACACCCATATAAGATGGCAAACTTAATTGATCAATATTAAGTGTATCCTGATTGTTCCCCCGGTAGCTATTCCCAGTCTCTCTCTCTCTGTGGCATCTCCCTATTCCCTGAGATACAACAATATTGAAATTAGGCCAATTAATAACCTTACAATGGTCGCTAAGTGTTGAAGTGAAAGGAAGACTCAATCCATGCAGCAGGCTTCATTTTGTCTTATTTTAAGATGTTATCACAGTCACGCCAACCTTTGGCACCACTACCCTGATTAGCCAGCAGCCATGAACTCTGAGGCAAGACCCTACATCAGCAAAAAAGATTATGACTCACTGAAGGCTCAGATGATGCTTAGCATTTTTAGCAATAAAGTATTTTAATTAATGCATACATAATTTAGACCTAATATTACTGTTCACTTAATAGACATATATATGTATATGTATGTATGTATAAACACACAGATAACTTTTTTTAATTTTATTTTTTCAATTTAAATTTATTTTCTTGATTACATCATTTATTTCCACAAGGTTTTGAGTTACAGATTTTCTCCACTTCTTTCCCCCACCCCCAAGCCCAAAACAGTGATCCCACCACAATCTGCTCTGTTCTACATCCTCCTCCAACGCCCCTCTAACTTTCTGGTAGGGCAGAGAGGGTCTCCCTACCCCAGTCCCTGCATGTCTCATTTCCCAGTTTCTTATAGTTAATAATAATAATATATATATATATATATATACATACATATGTTTGTTTGTTTTTTAACATTTGTATGGCTTTAAATTCTAGATTCTTGCTGTTCCTCCCTTGTCACCGACTCCCACTGGAAGGAGCAGCAATTCAATAAAGTCTGTACATGTGTAATTATGCAGGACATCTCCATGATGGACATACTGTGAGAGGCTGATTGTATGTCCCGCCTTCCTATCCCTCACCTCCTCTTGTTTGTTCTCTTCCATATCCCTGTCCCTTTACTGAAGTGTGTGCTTCCAGTATCCCTCCCCCCAGCCCCACCTTTCATCCATCATCCCCCCTCACATCCCCATCCCCCCTACTTTCCTGTGTGGCAAGATACCCAGTTTAGAGTTTATGTCATTCCTTCCCTAAGCTAAATTCAATGAGAGTAAATGAAAGTAAAGTTGTAGCAATTATCCCTTGCCTCTTTTATATGGGATGATAAACCCC
>CM053594.1:135223026-135262971 GCA_028646575.1 Pseudocheirus occidentalis | reverse complement strand
ATTCCTTTGTTAAGTGACTGATTGGATCTCTGATTAGATTGATTGAATCTTTAAGTGTTAAGCTGGTTTCTCCCTTAGGGAAACCAGCTGATTCTTCTTTTGTTCCTTGTTCTAAATATTGTGTCTTTCTGAAATAAGATATAATATAGAGACTTTCCTTGTTCTGAAGATTGTATATAATATTGTGAACTGTTGAAACAGTGAACATTGTACTGAATGAAGATTTGTAATGGAATAAACAGAGTGTTCACTAATACTGTGTAATCTGAATCTTAAAAGCTCCTCACAGTAGCATTCTCTCAGAAATCTACTGCTGATTGGCTTTACAATGAGGCAGATTAGTCTATAATTATTTTTTCCATTTTGTTTCTTCCTGATTTAGGTATCAGTAAGCCAAATTTGTGTCATAAAAAGAATTTGGTAGGACTCCTCTTTACCAATTTTCCCAAATAGTTTGTAGAGTATTGTGATCAATTGTTCCTTAAACGTTTGATAGAATTCACTTGTAAATTCACTAGCTCTTGAGGCAGCCTACTGCACTTCTGAAAAGTTTCTAATAATCAGAAAACTTTCTCTGCCATCATGCCCAAAAGTCATCTCTTTCTAATATCTGCCTATAGCTCATGATTCAGTCCTCTGGGGTCAAAGAGAATAAGTCTAATTCCTCTCCAGATGACAGGTCTTCAAAGATTTGAATACAGCTACCATGTATTACTGAGCCTTCTCTCTACAGCTTATTTCTTCATATCCTTGTATTGTGTAGACTGAGAGCCTTTCACCATCCTGATAACACTGAACATTCTCCCAAATTATTGGTACCCTTTGGAATATGTGGCATTCAGAAATGAACACAATACTAATGATGTGGGCAGCTACAGAAAAAAGTACATCCCTTCCTTATTCCTGTAATCAATTTTTCTCTGAATGCAGCCTATGAGCCCATCAACTCTTAAGATGCATTTAGAGGGTACTAGATTTAAAGTAAGAAGATTAAGGTCCAGGAAGACTAGGTGGCACACTAAAGAGATCACTGGCCCTGGAGTCAGGAGAACCTGAGTTCAAATCTGGCCTCAGACACTTCACACAAAACTAGCAGTGTAACCTTGGGAAAGTCACTTAACCACAATTGCCATACCTTCCCCCCCCCCAAAAAAAAAGCAAAAAGAAAAATATTAAAAAAAAAAGATTAAGGTCCAAATCCTGATTACATTACGCCTTACCTGTGTCATCTTGGTCAAGTCAGTTGATGTAATACATGGCTTCTATAATCCCTTCCACTTCTAAAACTATTATCCTGTGATCTTAAACAAATATCTAGAACTATTGCAAATAATGATCTTCTGAATATAAACCACCAGTTTACAAATAATAAATTAATTTATGTCCTATATCTCCCTTCAGAGTTAATATTGCTTCTACCTTAGGACCCTTTTGTCATGGAAAACTTGTTGGTTGTTTCAAATGCAACTAGCCCAGTACCTGCAGGGTTACTACATTTGAATTATAATTACTACTTGTCCTAAATTCCCTCGAAGGCCTTTTTCTATACTACCTGATTTTTCCCTGTACATTTTATGGAATAGCACAATTAGTTAACATATATTTTATAGTCAATTGATCAAGCAAGATTTATTAAGTATCTACTATGTGCCTGGATTCAAGAAGACCTGAGTTCAAATTTGGCTTTAAACCCTTACTAGTTATGACCAAGGACAAGTCACTCAACCCTATTTGCCTCAGTTTTCTCATCTGTAAAATGACTTAGAGAAGGAAATGACAAACCACTTTGAGTATCTTTGCCTAGAAAACCCTAAATAAGGTCATGAAGAGTCAGGCACAACTGAACAAACTGAACATTGTACAAGGTACTGTGTTTAGCACTAGGGATACAAAGAAGCAAAAGATAGTACCTGTCACTAAGGAGCTTACAATCTAATGAAGAAGTAAAAATATACCCTTTAACAAGCATTCTCTCTAGAAAACAGAAACTTGAGCAGCAGATAATATAAGACAGTTGGGAGTCGATCTGCTAAAACAAACCCAATGACTATATGAACATAATTACAAAATACTGTTCACAAAAATAAAGACATCTAAACAACAGGAGAAATATTAACTGCTCATGGGTAGGCCAAGCCAATGTAATGAAAATGACAATTCTATCTGTTGCTTTACTTATTCAGTGTCATATTAATTAAAATATCAAAGAATTATTTCATAAAGCTAGAAAACATAAAATTCATCTGGAAAAACAAAAGATCAAAAACAACAAGGGATAAAAAGAAAAAAAAGTGTTAAGGAAGGCAGCCCAGCAATAACAGATTTCAAATTATAGTGCAAAGTGGTAATCATCAAAACAGTCTCACACAGCTAAAAAGGAATCGTGGGTAAGTGAAAAAGCTTAGGTAAACAATACACAGCAGCAAATTACACCATTGTAATCTAGTGTGTGATAGCCCAAAGAGCTAAGCTTTGCAGTAAGAACTCACCATTTGAGAGGATGAGTAGGTGGTGCAGTGAATAGAGCTCCAGCTCTGGAGTTAGGAGGCCCTGAGTTCAAATCCAGCCTCAGATACTTAATACAAAACTAACCATGTGATGTTGGGCAAGTTACTTAACCCCAATTGCCCTACCTTCCCCCATCCAAAAAAAAGCAAAAAAAAAAAAAAAAAGAGAAAAACCTCACCATTCAACATAAATTGCCAAGAAATTTGGAAAGTAGTTTGTCATAAAATAAATATCTCATATCATATACCAAAATAAGTTTAAAATTGATATATGATCGAGACACAAAGGTTACTATCATAAGTAAATTGGGAGAGCATGAAAATATTTACCTATGAAATCTATGAATAAAAGAAGGGCTTATGATCAAATAAGAGATAGAAAGGAGCACAGGAAGTAAAATGTATAACTATGGTGACATGATTTTTTAAAAATTATTTTATCCTGAAATTAAGAAATAAATAAAACAGTTTTATAACATAGTGCAATAGGAATTAAAAACATGGTTTCAAAAGAAAGTGCAAATCTATTGTGTATAACTCACTATTCCTTTCAAACACATGATAAAATTATTACATAGTTTTTTCTTTTTCTACCCCTACCCTTGAGATAGCTACAATTAGATGCAAATATGTATACATGCACAGATACACACACGTAAAATTATTTCATATATACTTCTATATATCAGCGTTTTTTCCCCTCTAGATGCAGATAGCATCTTCCTTTACAGGTTTTGTATAATTATTTGGGGTATTTATCAAATCAAATGAATTAGTAGCTCAAAGTTGTTCTTAAAAGAACATGACTATTACTGTACATGACATTCTCTTGGTTCTGCTCATTTCACTTTCCATTATTTCATGCAATTCTATTCATGTTTTTTCTAAGATCATCAAGCTCATCATTTCCTATAGCACAGTAGAATTTCATCACAATCACGTACCACAACTTATAAAGCCATTCCTCAATTGACAGATAGCCACATAATTTCCTGTTCTCTACCACCACAAAAAGCTGCTGTTACTGAGTCTGTATCCCAAAGAGATTCAAGAAAAGGGAAAAAAGACCCATTTTTACAAAAATAACTATAGTAGCTCTTTTTGTGGTAGCAAAAAAATTGGAAATGGAGGGGATATCATCAACTAGGGAATGGTTGAACAAATTGTGGTATATGACAGGGATTAAATATCATTGTGCTATAAGAAATTATAAGCAGCATGGTTTCAGAAAAACCTGGGAAGTTTAATGTGAACTGATGCAGATTGAAATGAACAGAACTGGAGGAACATTGTACACAGTAATAGCAATACAGTTATGATGATCAACTGAGAAATACTTAGCTACTCTGATCAAGACAAGAGTCCAAGACAATTGTAAATGACCCATGATGAAAAAATGCTATCCTCCTCCAGAGAGAAAACCAATGAACTCCGAGTGATTGAAACTTACTATTTTTTAACTTTATTTTTCTTGTGGTTTTTGCATATATTTTCTTTTGCAACATGGCTAAATGGAAGTATTTTACATGCCTTCATACGTATAATTAATACATCATTTGGTTTTTTAGGAGTGAGGAAGGGGGAAAATGGAGAGGGAGAATTTGGAAATCAAAATTTAAATAAAAAACAAATATTAATTTTAAAATGTATTTGGGAAATATTTAATATAAAATATTTTAAAATGTCTAGATGAAATTAGCTGTTAGTAGTTAATCATATCATGTGAATTATGTAACGCATGTAACAGAACCTTATAAGTAGAAGAGACTGCATAGATCATACAGTGTATTTAATAACTAGATAAGAGTCTATTCTATAATATTGCTGTCAAGTGCCAAATTGCATTCCTTCTCCCATTAGTGATAGGATCAGATGTTTAATGATAGAAGGGATTTTAGAGGTCATCTAGTTCAATCCCTGTTTTAATAGCTAAGCCTCCACAGTCCACAGATGTTTAGTGCCTTGCCCAGCATCACATGGCTAGTAGGTATATGAAGAGAGTATTTCAGCTCATATCCCCCATACCACATCTATTGGGTTTTTTTTTTCAATTATACTCTAATGTTTCTCAAGGAATGAGGCTAATAAATGAGGATGGGGTAAGCAGTCAGTAATTTTGGAGCACAGAGCACAAAGAGATCATACATAAGGAGTCCCACATTGGGGGTCAAGACAAAATGAAAGATCTAGTCATGAGGAAACCTTGGAAGAGAGAACCTAGGAGTACTAAGAGAGATGGGAAGGGAAGGCAGGAGAAGTCCAAAGACAAAACAATCTGTTTAAAATTTCCCCAAGTGCCAGAAAGGGGAAAAAGTGTCTTCCTTCTCTTCTTCCCTCCTCTACTACATAGACTCTTGTCTTTAGGACCCAGAACTGTACCTTTTTCTATCATTCAGCTATATCATGGATTATGAGAACAAGTAGCAATGAGATACCCTGGATAGAGTATTGGTTAGAGCAATGGTTCTCAACCTGTGGGTCGCAACACCATTGGGGGTCGAACTGGGTTGGCGTTCCTCTATCCATTTCAGGTAGGTCTGCTTACATGCAGATATGCCCACATATGAGTATTAAAGGGTCACAACATTAAGAAGGTTGAGAACCTCTGGGTTAGAGGAAGACCTATGTTCAAATAATGCTTCTGATATTTATTGTTGGTACTCCTGAAGGGTAGACAAGGTCTTTTGCCTCATTTTGTATCCCAAGAATTTAACATAATGCCTAATATATAGTAGGTGCTCAATAAATGTTTATTACTTCATTGGTGAGAATCTGGTTAAACCTCCTAAGTATTATACTTCTTAGGAAAATTTAAAAAAAGTTTTCCTAATATTTGTCCTTCATTGTTTTTGAAGTCTGATTTGAGAATTGTTACTGTGAGTTCCAAAAACTTAATTTGTTATCTTTATTATGTCCCTCATTTATAAATTAGGGACTATCTGTACAATATCTTACTATTTATTATGTGATTTTGAGCTGGAAGGGATTTATCAAGTCCTTCATTTTATTATTGAGAAAATTAGATTCTAGAAAGTGAAATGACTTGCTTGACATTCCTCATCTCATAAGTGAAAAATGACCCTTGGAAGTCAAACCAATTATTTGGTTTTTTGTTTTTGTTTATGTTTTTTGCTTTCTAAGAGAGGGCAATTGGGGTTAAGTGACTTGCCCAAAGTCACACAGCTAGGTTTTCTGTTAAGTGTCTGAGGCTGGATTTGAACTCAGGTCCTCAAGACTCTAGGGCAGGTGCTCTATTCACTGCACCACCTAGCTGCTCGAAACCAATTTGGGATAGAGCTCTATCCATTGAATCATATCCAACCAACATGTTGTATGGACTTCTATCAGGAACAAAGAATAAGGAGCGTATTAACCAAAACAGAGTTTTAAATATCCACATTTAGTAATGTCAGTGGACAAGGTAACATTCAAAAGGTTGAGAGAGTTTTCATTAAATAGACTAGAGTCAATGTAGTCCAATGGAATGATCATTCACTTTAGCTTTAGAGGCCCTGTATTCAAGCCCTACTTATTATCTGTGGAAATTAGCTTAAGTCCTTTAAACTTTCTGAGTCTCAGATTTCTTAGCATCCTACTGTGTGGCACAAGGAATTTCCCATCACAACCATTTTTCCAATCTTTTGAAATGACTCAGAACCAGTTTGGAATAGCATAGTCTACTTTGTATAGTAAAGAGAAAGTCATTCAAAAAATGAAAGCTGATTCCTTTAACCCTAATAATCATGACAATAACCTTATTTAGGTAGCACTGGTCAATTCTGGAAACAGTATGAATATCTCTTAGTGGTATGAGGTTCATTGAAATGTGGCTGAAGGAAGGGAAAGAAAATTCCTTTCTTTACCTGGAATGCCTAATTGAGAAAATTTCTCATAAGGTCTTAGTTCAGAAGTTAGCAAACCTTTACAACCAAAGAAACTCCAAATCCATAGTGAGAGATTTTCCTAGTCCTTCCCATATAATAGAATATGACATTTCCAAGGGCACAGCTCCAAAACAGGAGGTTTGATGGAGGATGTCATTGACTGATTCATTGATACAATGATGCTATGATGAGACTAGGATCAGTGTTTCAGATGTCACAGAGGTCTTTGGTAAGAGATTTTATTTTGTGTGGGGTTTTTTTTATGGCATTCAATTTGAGGGGATGTTAAAAAAAAAAAACTTTCCCCAACCTACCACATGAACATAAATCTTTATCCATGTTGTCCTAAGTGTTTTCTGTGATGTCTAGGAGTATGGCCAGTATGATCATAAAATATGGAGGAGTGAAGAAAGGAATGACACAGGCCAAGTGTGTTTTGTTTTCACATAGTTCCAGTCCCCTCTAAAGTTCACAAGGAAGAATCTTCAAAATATCTTGGAGCCATCTCTGACTCACCAATTTGCTACTAAATGCATCTCATCCTGTCTTCTTTCTGGCAGCCTCCTCATCATGTGACCTCCAAGTTATTTATTTGAAGATGATAATTAAGGATGTGGTAAGTTGCTGAAATTCCTAGAAATATTTATAATTCTATCTGGAAGAATGCTTTGGGGAAAATCATTGATTACTATCATATCTTTTGGCAAAACTTTAAAAAAGAGAGCTATGTGTCCAATAGATTCTTGCTGAATTATATGTGAAGACTCTACTTCAAAGCAAATTATTGCTTGAAAAGTCCAAATCAGCAGGTATCACTTCAGTGTCTTTGGCAAAGGGTCAATGTAAGCTCTCACTAAGAGAATCATAGCCTTTTTTGTTCACATCATATCCTTTCCAAAGTCAAGGGATAGGAAATTGCAGGAGAAAAAAGGAAGAAAGGAAACTAAAACTATTCCCATTTTCCAGATCATGGTGAATGAATGGTATCAATGATTTAGTCCATCAAAATATGTCAGATACTTGGAGCTGCATTATGATTTGTTCTGAATTGATCTAGAATTCCACAAACCCTGGCATTTGTCTGTCTTACAAGCAACTTAGATTAAATTAATAATGACATAGCATCTGAGCTAGACGAATCTGAAGAGTAAACAAGTGCTCTGCACATAACTAGAAACTTAAGAGACACTTGTCAAAGTAGATTGGATGAAATAATAATGTCATTAGTGATTATTCCTGGTAATTTTGTTTCTGAGGAAGTAGTGAGTAAAATACATACCCAAGATGCATGATAATATCCTTCCATTTCTTTGAAAGAAGCTTGGTTTGGCAGAAAGACTGCCGATTTTGGAGGCAGAGAACCTTAGTCCAAATCCTATGTAAAGCTGTGTTGCTTCAGACAACTTAACATCCCTGAATTTGGTTTCCTTTTTTGTAAAACAAAGGGGGTAGACCAAATGACAGAGGCCCCTTCTTGTTCTAGATATATAATCTGATTATCAAAAGGGTCTCTATGGCCATCTAATCTGACCCTTCTCAATAGCCTGAGAAATATCTAACTCAGAACTTAAAGAATTTATCAAATCTGTTAGCTCATTTTTAAAAGAATTACTGCTTCTAGCTATCTATCTAAACCCACAAAATTTTTGTTAAACCTTTCTTATCCCTAAAATTCCATTCTTCTATTTTTTGACCTACATTCTTTAAGCAACCCATATGGCACCTTTAAAAAAAATACAAAAATGTACATTTTAACTTCCCTCTCCATTTTTTCTGTCTTTATTCAGGACAACAAAAATGGTCTGCTCTTTATCACTGTCATGATTATGTAGATTAGGTTAGATTGAATAAGTTAAAATAGAACTGGCTCTCCATGTATGCCATTGTTGTTCCTGTTAAGTGTGGTTTCTATTTAATATGATTCAAGTATTTCAAAGATTTGAGATATTGTTGATGTGTGTCCTAACTCCATTTATTTTGTAGACAGTTTTCACTTAGATACTCTGGTTTAAAAATTTAGCACCAGCCTGGTAATTTTTGTTGTTCAATCATATCCAACTCTTCATGACCAGGTTTGGGGTTTTTCTTGGCAAAGATACTGGAGCGGTTTGTCATTTCCTTTTCCAGCTCATTTTATAGATGAGGAACTGAGGCAAACAGGGTTAAATGACCTGTCCAGGGTCACAGAGCTAGTAAAATATCTGAAACTAGATTTGAACTCAGGGTTATGAGTCTTCCTGACTCTAGTTACTATACCCCCCAGTTGCCCAACCTGGTGATACTGATTTTCTTAACTCAAATTAACTATGTTGGTCTTGAGATGCAAAGTAGGCTTTTTGTTATTAGTTCTATACTCAAAAGTTTTTACATAATTGAAAGAATGACCAGTGCTTATATGGCATTGACTGAAACTTCAGGAACCTAGGTTTGGTTTTATGGGGTAACTAAGTGGTGCAATGAATAGCATGCTAAGCCTGAAGTTAGTAAGACTTGAATTAAAATACTACCTCAGTTATTTACTAGCTATGTGAGGCTGGGCAAGCCATTTAACCTCCATCTGCTTCACTTTCCTCAGCTGTAAGATGGAGATAATAAAAGCAACTACCTCAGGATTGTTGTGAGAGTTAAATAAGAAAATAATCATTAAAAGATGCCTTAGACAATATTTTCCAAATAGTAGGTCTGCTCTAAATGAATATTTCCTTCTCTTCTTGCCACAGAGACATAGGGATAATATTCTGGCAGAAGTTAAATTTAATTTGCTTGTGCAATTTTGCTATTGTTTAGGGGTTTTGTTTTTGTTTAAAAGTTGTAGACACTTCTGGAATATGGAATACGGGCTATCTCCAGTTAACTGGATTAATAAACAATGTATTATATATTATTATATAATATGAGTATACCATATATTATAAATATATTATATATTACAATACCCCCTTACCTGAGGATGCTTTGCCCAAAAGAAGGCACATTTTGATGGCTGAAAGCTGCATCTAACTTGGAGTTTACTGACTAGGTTTCTTTCTCAAACACCAAACTTTAAATCCAATTCACTCTGGAACTCATAGATTGAACAATAGGTCCCTACCCTCCTTCCTCAGATTGAATGCAAATAGGAAAAATTTATCTTTTGGCCAGCAACCCTGAGGATCTTAACCCTCTCAATTTGATTTGTTCAGTATTATTATTATTAAAGGGGCCACCCCTTGACTCACTTCTTAAAGAGTCCTATTCACTGAATGGGGCTTACCTTACTTAAAGCTAGAACCTGAAAAGACCTTAGCTGAAAAGGGCCTGCATGTCCCATTGCATCCTAAGCCATCTCCAGTCATCCTGATTGATATTAGGTTACTGAATCCACGTGTCTCTGGAGCAGAAAGTGAGGCTGGTGACCTTGCACAGCTCTTCCTCACTCAAATCAAGGTCAACTGCAAGTCATGTCATCATTTTCCTAATGTCATGGTTTTCTTTGAGAATGAAGGACAGTGACAAGCATGACACAATATATGTATGTGTTTCTTCATATCTATTAACTAAATGTTTCAAAGATTAGGAGGTGGAGAGGGAGAGGGAGAATTAATCAAGTTAAAAGAAACAAATCCACAGATATGAGCATTTAAAAAGGTAGTTATACAATGACTTTCATTATATTCATTTTAATATGGCTAATCTCTATCTTCTATATCTTTTATCATTATCAGAAAGTCAATCAGCTTCAGAGCTTTTCCACCCAGTAAATGTTTGTGATTAATCCTAACAACTATTGTTGTTATTATTATCAATATTATTATTGTTACTATATCCATTATTTTTTGTCACAACAAAACTAAAGTGCAACAACCCTCTTGGCTGAGGGGTCTGATTTTTTTTAAATGTCTTTATGTCCATGATTATTTCCCAGAGAGATGAAATATAAATGTGTTTCAGACCACAGAAATAATAGAGATGGTTATTTGGATCTTGCTTTCCACCCAGTACCTCTGGCAAGATAGTATAATCCTAAGGGAGCTTGCTCTCCCATGCTTTGATCATCTATCTACTCCTGGGAGCAATTTTGTTTTCAATCCAAGTCCAGAAATCTCCATGAACACATAGAGGGTGTGCTTATTGTCTCCTTACAAATTTTCACAAAGACTTCTCTGATATCTCATTGCCACACAAAACTCTTTGCATGCCCACTTATGAGTCTGAACATGTTAGATCAGATAGTTAAAGGTGAAGAATGAAGACATTGTTTTACAACTAACTTGGTGGTGGTTGGAAACTTGGTTTCACTTCAGTTGGTGGATATATCTGGCAAATTTAACTTAGGCACAGTTCTGATCTGAATGTGTGATGAGCCAGTTTTCTGTTTCTAGAAAAACTCAGTGTGGTAAACTATTCGCTGAAGAAAACAACTACATCCTTCTTGGATTCCACTATGTCCCACACCTATCCCTTCCAAAACCCTCAGCTATCTAAATCAAACATGGACCCAATTGCCTGGGAAACCTAGGAAGTTGAATGGATTTCTTAATTGAAAACCATTACTTATAAACTCACAAACTTATTGGAGTTCCACAAACTTCTGCAACTACTCCATTTATTTAACCAAGTTTTTGTTTTCTGCTGTACCCTGCATATCTTGTAGGATAGAAGGGGTGGTAGGAGATTCTGGCTCAGAAAAGCTAAATGACTCTGACCAGAATTGGCTAGTTCATTTGACTGCAAATCCAACAGAAAATAGCTAAGTCTAAATTGGAAGAAGCTAAAGCACTCACCCAAGCACACAGAAATGGTGTTAGCAGTGGCTTCCTAATCACTTCTGGTAATCATTAAAATCATATGAGGATATAACCCATCTCTAAGATTTATGAAGTCCTACAAGTAGGACATTGGAAAGTCACTTCTTGGGCCTCTGCTTCCTAGTGTACAGAAAGAGGGGACTAGAACTGATGGCCCCTAAGTTTCTTTTCAGCTCTAGATCTATGATCTGATGATTTGCATTATTAGCAGAGGGAGATTGCACATCACAATGAAGTAAGTATAGACAAAGACAAAGATAATGATGATGATGATGATGATGATAATAATAATAATAATGGTGATGGTGGTGGTGGTGATGGTGGTAGTGATAATAATAATGTTTTCAGGGCATAACTTTTTAAAGAGACCATAGAATAGTTAATAACTCTATGTCATTGACATATACACTAGCATAATTTCATTTTTATGTAATAAATGAATTTAAATGTTTGTCTTTGATATTTTGCCCAATAATTATTTTTGGAGCTTCTTTGGGCTTTTCAAGAGTGATTTCAGGACATGAGCTTTTGTGTATACAGACATCTGCATGGGGCACTGAAATTAAATTGACTTTCTGGCTAAAGTTAGAGAAAATCCTTTTCTAGCTTCTTTCTACCACTCAATAAATGATTACAGTCTGTGCACAAAACACAAATTACATGCTTTATTAGTATGTTCTGTGGCAGCCTCCAAACCACAAGTGTTTACATGTGCTGCATGCATGCACTTTGGGGGGTTTTAATAGCGGTTGACAAGAGATTAAAGGCAGAAATATGGCATTTTATTAAAGCAAACATATCAGTATGCCTACCATGATAAAATGATCTAGTTTTCTTCAGACAAAAAAGTTTCTGTTGAGTGATACCTTGGAAATTCCTCGAGGGCACCCTATTATTCACTCTTCTCAACAGAGAGCAGCTGCAAATGGTCTCCAATTTTCAAAGAGTATTGCCTGGTCATTCTTTACTGTCAAAATGAAGAAGAGCATAAAAGTTAAGTCAATAAAGTAATATGAAATGCTTAATATAAAAATTCAGGAATGAATGATTAACCATTAAAAACTTACAGTAGCTATTTTAGCCAGGAAAAAAAAAACCATAACATTTCCCCTGAAACCTATTAACACTCCTTGTAAACAATATTCTTTCTTGAAATATATGACCTTTCCTAATGCTCTCCATACACATGGCATTTTTCTTATATCCACTTTACCTCCACTGATATTCAGTTAGATTCCTCCAGAGAGGGTGTATGGAGCACCTCCCTTGGAAAGATGAAGTCTTTTATTGTGTTCTCTACACAGACAATACTCATTTTCAGCTTTTCAGATTGCAAAACCTTTTCAGGACTAAGAACCACAACCTGTTGTTTATGATGTGTCACCACAACTGGGGCTCTTGGCATCTGCTAAACAAAAGGCAAACAGTTCTGTGCAATTGAACCAATGATTTCCTTGGTAGACCCTATGAATTACGGTGCTAACTTGAGTTCCTATTGGCAACTTCCTAATTGACAGAACCATAAGTATGGTGCAGCAATCAGGGCTGTGATTCATTGTACTGAGTTTGTGGAGGGAACCAAATTGTATACTTGTAGTCCCTCAGCAACATAGAAAGGACAGAGATTAACGATCAGCAAGACTAATTAGTTAAAATTGGAAGCAACTGATGATAGATTGGAATAAACCCCCAAATGCATCCCTCCTTTCCTGACCCACTGCAACCCCATATCAGCCTCCCAAAGGGTATCCTTGTATCAAATCTTTGATCCTATGTAACTTCCTAAGTCAATGACACCCCCCTTTTCTCCTTAAGTAATTCCTATTGCTTACCACAGGTTCATTTTGTGATGTTTTCTCAAAGGACCAAAATTCCTCTGATTGCCTTTGCTTATCTATATATATACATATATATATATATATATATGTATATGTATATATATATATACATATATAGCTACACTATTTAGGAGTTATATATTATATACATATATAATGTATCTATATATAAACTATATATAATGAACATATTTTATATGCTACATAATGCATGTTACATGTGCTATGTGTTATATTATGCAATAAATGTATGTTGTATAAATGTGTGTATGTGTGAAAAACATTCATGTATGTGTGTATGTGTATTCATATCATAAATTATGTAGCATTGAATATAGTTTCAATAAGACATCAGAGGACAGTGAGATCAATATAGGATAGCACTGTAGGACAAATCTCTAAAAAAGAGGTAGGACTCGCCAATGGCTATCATGAGTAGACTGAATTTGATGAAAGAAAGGAAAGAAGAACATTCTAGGTGAGAGGAAGGATGATGGTGCCGCTAACGAACTGGTTAGCTGAAAAGAGTAGACAGTAGTTTGTGGAAGGAGAGGAATTAATATGGGAGTACTGCATCCAAATGAAAGCACTTAGAAATATGAGGCTGCATACAGGAGAGGTGAAGGCTTTGCTAATGTCATGGAAATCAATCAACCAACAGTGTTTTGCTTTTTTTTTACATGCACTTACTTTGTGCCAAGCTCCACCCTAAGTGCTGGGAATACAAAGAAAAAAAATTAAAATAGCCCTTGTCCTCCAAGAGTTTACAGTCTAACAAGGAACATAATATGTAAAAAGACACGTCATCCATATAATTGTGCTCTGATGTGAGCTCACCAGAGAGTGAAATATAGAAGGAAAAGATAATTAAGGATCAAGAATTGAAGACTATTTATATTTGGGAGGTAGAAAGATAAAGGAAGTCATCCCAATGATCCAAGAAAGGGTAATCCTACTGATAGCACAAAAATCAGAAAAATTCAGTGCCATGCAAATCAAAGAAGGAAAATATTTCTACAGGTAGTTGGTAATTCTCCAAAAAGAGCAAAAACATGAGGAAGGAAAGAAAATCCCTTGGGGAGACAAGAAGTAGGTCACTGGTAAGTTTCAAGAAATCCATTTTAATAGAGTAGTGAGTATGGAAGTCAGAATGCAGGAATTTTTTTAAAAGAATGGATAGATAGGAAGTAGAAGTATCAGAAATAAAATAAATTTGAGTAATTTGTTAGCAAATGGGAAGAACAAGATTAAAGCATTAACTTGGATGCACAGAAGGGTCAAACCTAAAGTTTAACCTAGGGTAGGGGATTTCTGAACATATTCAAGGTTAGAAGAGAAGGAAGCTAAGGAGAGAATGAACTTGAAACTTCAAAGAAGTAGAAGATTACAGGAGTTAAATAAGTCTCTTAGAGGTTTTCATGGGATGGAGTCAGGGATGGAGGTAGGAGGGCTAAAGCTGTAGAGGGGAGCTATTTACTAGTCATGAGGCCAGAGGGTAAGATCAAATATAAGTATAGAGGCAGTGTTTTGTTAAGATAAATATAGGAGTATAAGGGGAAGATTCTTCCGGATGCTGGCCATCTCCACAAATTAGAATACATATTATTCTTAGGGAAGTTTCCCTAGAAAATGAAAATTCAGATTCCTTTATTGAAAAACAAAATAAAATACTCAGTTCAGCAATCATTGATGTACTAATACACATGAAGAATTTTGTTAGGTGGCAGGAATACAGATGTGAAAAACAACACATCCTTAAGAAACTTAACACCAAGTAAGGAAAACAAGACATATAAACAAATAAACTCAATGCAAGATTAAAGGTAAGAGTTTTAGAAGAATCTTACAGAAAATTTGAAGAGGAAAAGAATACTTAGATTTGGGGATAGGGGACTCATGAAAACTTCAGGGAAGAAGTGACACCTGAACTGATTCTTGAAAGAGGATAAGGATTTAACAAGTAGAAATGGGGAATGAATGCATTCTAGACATGCAAATGGTGTGTATTATTTTACAGAAGTACAAACAGATGGGAAAAGATAGAGGAAAATGTTAGAGAGAATTGCCTAAAGTAATCTACCCCATCAGACCCATCCCTTTCCAATTTTCTTACACCTTATTCACTGCCAAATACTCAGCAATATAGTGACACCAGCCTATTTGCTGCCCCACTCCATTTCTTGGATTTAGGCATTTTCTCTGATTATTCCCTATACCTAGAATTTTCTCTTTCCTCGCTTCTGTCTCCTGCCTTCCCTGGCTTCTTTCAAGTGCCAACTAACATCCTACCTTCCAATGAAAACCTTTCTGTGGCCCTCTCATTCTAGTGCCTTCCCTCTATTAATTATTTCCTATTTTCCTGTGTATACCTTGTTTATACATATCTATTTGATTGTTTCCTCCATTAGATAATGAGTTCCTTGAGAGCAAGGACTGTCCTTTGCTTCTTTTTATATCTCCTGTGCATAGTATCTCCAGCTTCATAGTAGGCACATAATTAAATGCTTATTGACTGATTTCTCTTGAAATTTATATTTGCCTTTTGTCTTTGTATCACCAGCACTTAGCATAATGATTGACACATGGTAGGTCATTAGTAAATGCTAGTTAGCTGACTGACTTTACTACTAATATTTTGTCAAATATATTTAATGCCACATATATCTTCCAATGAGTTGTTATTTGTCAGAGAGGAATTTGCCTTCTAAGCCTGGGTGTGAACCTGAGGAGCCTGTAATCCAAACCCCTGCTCTCAGTGAATCATTCTGGAATTCAAATAGTTTTCCTGATGTTTGAAGTTTTATGTCTTCATCTGTTTAAAAAAAAATTAAGGTGTATTTATCTCATCAGTTTAAAAGCAACATTAAAACATCTTCTAAGCATGGGCAAAGTAATTCTAACAATCCCCTTGAGAGGGAGAAAGAAATATTTATTATTGCACTTATATTGTTGTCCTTATTGTCCTTACATTATATTATCCTTATCCTTTCCTATGGATGGAAAGCTGGGAACATAAGAAGATAAAGTGATGTGGTCCAGATTATACAGTAAGCCACCTATCATTGTTTTGTTCATTGTTATCACTGATTGTCATAATCATTACCAGGGTATTCTATTAATGAAATTAAACTGTTCAGTAAAAATCAGTTTCCAGAAATGTCATGATAGTTGTGTGTGCATGTGTGCATTTGTGTATGTGTGTATATGCAGAGGAAGATAGTAAGGATGTTTTATTAAACAGTTTGGAAATCTCCAAACACCTCGAGTGTAAGCTTTTAAACTTGCAACAAGCAATATTATATAAATTCTAAAGCCAAAGTTAAAGAAAATACAAGGAGAAACCTGAGCACCTCAAATGACAAATGGTACCACATCTCCCCAATTATTTGCACATGATACAGAAAACAGACCAGGCGACCCAAATGAAGTACCCTTCCAATTGTCAATATCAGAGATAGAATGAAATAAAACTAGCTGATGATGTATTTACTGTGAAACAGACTAAACATATATTTTAAGCATTACATCATCACAGAAACTGAAGAACATGTAGCAGGGTTAGACAATGACATCACTGCTCATGTCACAGATTGTTTGACCCAAGTGTACATTTTGTTCGGTAACCAAGGACATGAACCAACCTTGAAAGTCCCACTGAGAGAGAATCGGTTGAATAACAATAGAAGTTTGTAATTTAACTGGAGATGGATTTTAGCCAGGTAGTAATATTCCAGGTCACACTCAAATACTCACAGACACTGAAACTTTAGAATGATTTCTTCTATAGTGGGTACACATCACAAGCTCTATTTAGAACCTGTACACCTCTTGGGTACCCAGTAGACATTGCTACTTGCCTGGTAGAGAAAATGAGGTTATTAAATTACTATACTATAGCTTACTCTTAGAAGGTACAGGTTATAGTCCTTAGGGAAATGATGTTAATGCTGCATAGGTTTTCATGAATTTAGCTATATGCTCGAGAAATGAGGTAGAAGGCTAACTTCCCATCTGAGCAACATTCCAGCTCCATTTCTTGTCCAGCAGTAGGCTAGAGACTTATCTTTGGTGTTGAGGAATTCTAAAAATTAGGGCAAGAGAACCCCATTAACAAATTCCTAATACATAAATTGGGCATAATGGGCAGAGGAGCGGCTGTCAAATCAGGTTCCTTTCCAAAAAAACACTGTAATAAAACCCAGTTCTCTAGAGTACCTAGCACAGTTATGGGTATGGAACAGGGGCTCAAAAAGTGACTGTTGATGGAGTGATTTAATGCAGGTAGGTGTTAGTTCTGATTACTACCAAGATTATAAAGTGTCTATGTGATGTTTTTAGACAAATTCTTATCCAAAGGAAATTTGGTATCAAATCATATAAACCTGTGCACAAATGTCTATAAAAACTAAAGGACATGCCTCCATCTCTATGAATAATGCAAGAAAAAGGAGGAAATAATGACAAGTAAGAAAATAATCAGAAGTTTTAAACATTCAATCATGCAGAATTTTGCTAGTTTATATTTAAAACAATTATCAAGATGATGGCTCAAAGAGAAGCAGCATGGCACAATTGTTAGAGAGATAGAATCTGCATCAAAACTATCTGTTTTCATATCTTGTCTCTGAAACACACAACTCTGTGATTCTGGTCGTGTCACTTTCCCTCTGAGCAAGTTCTAATCAACTTTGGTAGATGAGTCCCCTCACTCGGGGACCTCTTTGCAACAATTAAATTATAAGTCTGGGAGAAAAAAAAAGGTGGTTACATCTCTAGGAAGATTACAGGTAGCATATGCCTGTGGGTTATTTGCTTCATATTCAAATTAATCAGCAAATCTCATGCAGGGGAAAAAAATAGTATTTTCCACTTATAAGCACACAGTCTTTCTCTATTAGTCTATTCTCTCGCAAAATCCATTTTTTTGCTATTGTACATCCCGACTTCACCAACTCTTCACCATCAAAAGCCTTGAGCACAGTATTCCCATTTGCAACAACTTCTTAAGGAAGGCTGTTTCCTCAAATCCCTCAATTGAGGATATACAATGAAATGCCTCGTTAAGAACCTTAATTTAAAGCAGTACACAGATTGGTATGTCAGAGGTAATAATTACCTTCTTTAATGAGCCCCACTTTTCCCTGTGATGAGTAAGCCTCTCCTTGCCTTGTTTATAGTAACTGGATTTATTTCTGGCTTTCTTGAAGCACTTTTATTTTAAAGAATTAACATTACAGCCGTCTTCCATCTACCCAGGGTCAAATTCTGACCACTCTTTACTAAAACCATGTGCTGTTTGTTCATGTACTGTTACAGCAGATAGAACACAACATCTTAGGACATATCTTTAAAGGTCACCCCAATAGCTCTTTCCTCGAGGTCAGAAGTCCTTAATCTTTTTTTTTGTCAGATCCCTTTGGCAATCTGCAGAAAATCTATGGATTTTTGATAAGGATGATATCGTAACCTATACTGGTAGTTGAAACAAATGATAAATAACAGAATTTAGTGAAAATACTTATTTTTCCCATCTTAATTCACAAATCCACCCTGAAATCTACCTGGAGAAGGAATCCATGGACCCCATCTTAAGACCCCCAGCATATGCAGGATTAAAAATGGAGTGATAAGAATCCACCCAATTTTTCATGAGTTCTAAATAAATTCCAGTGACTCAAGGCTCCTCTCTATATTCAAATCAAACCATGGCTTCCTTCAAAGTCCTTATAGATTAACTTTTCTTTTTACATTTTAGGATAGTTCAACAAATCTCTCTTTTTGAATTGTAAAATTATCATCTCACCTCACCTCCAAGCTGGTTTTCATTAGAAATTAAGCCTTGCTTGACCCTTTCCTTAAGATTTTTTTTTCTCTCCTACTTGCAGAGTACCTATCTCCATTGTTCTGTCCAGTTCCTATGCCGCTTCCAACCAACCTAGTATATCTTGTATGCTTCTCTTTACTTCAGGGAATAAATGCCTATTCATTTTTTTCATGTTTGTGTACTAGTGTAGTAGTCCTAGCAGTAGAAATACCTCACATTTATATATTGCTTTATGATATACAATTTTTCTCAGCCTGTTGCAGATTATAAAATCTACATCTATTCCATTGAAATGGGGAAACTGAGGCACACAGAATTTAAGTAACTTGCTAAAAAGAAGGAAGCCAAGAACCAGTAGCAGAAGAAGGATTAAAATAAGAATATTTTATTATCATCCCAAAGTATGAACCGAAAATAGAGCTGGGAAAGGATTTTACAAAAAATACATTTTGCAAGTATGCTTTTTTTTAACACTTTTTGTATAATGAAAGTATTTCTATTAGCTGATGATTATGAAATTAACAATAAAAAGGAAATTTTAAAACTCTGCAAAACACTATAAAAATGTCAAGTATTATGTTTTTTTTTCTATTACTATGATATCTGAACTTTTTTATCCTTGTAGAAATTGAAGTACAGGGAGGACAAATGAATTTTCCAATGTAACACAGCTACACATTGGCAGAGTTCAGATCAGACTCAGTTCTCCTAATCCCCATTATATTTACCCCTCTTCCTGGAGTAATTACATTTTTTAAAACCCCAAATAAAGACACATTATCAAATAACTGCCTTGGGAACTCAACTGGATCCAAAATTATGTTCTTGGGCTTTGGAACTAATGACATCACAGCTGAGCATTACCTTGCAGATCTGAACCACCTGGAAGCATATGCTATACATGAATGTTTACTATGTGCCTATCTACTGATATGCACAAAAGAGTATGTATCTGCACAATGATTTCATGAATGAGAGGTTAGGCAACACATATTTAAGAGAATATCATGTGTCATGTGTCAGCCATAGTAAACACAGGGCACACAAATACATGCAAAAGGAAAGATAACCCCTGCCTTTAAAGTGCTTACATTCTAATGGAGAAAGACAATACATAACAGGAAACTAGAAAAAGGTGAATGGAAATACAGGTACCTAGTAGGGACACCAAAAAAATAAGTTGAGAAGTTAAGTTAGGAGTGAATCTGGGTGGCTTGGGCATTCTCCTTAAAATGGAGGTTTAAGAACCTTTAACCAGAATAGCCAGGATTCAAGCCAAAGTAATTTTACTTCCACATAATACACTTTCTATCTGAACAATTTAATCAGAACAGAGTGCAAGATCAAAAACTGAAAGGGGCCTTAGAAATTATCCTATCCCACCCCCCTCTTTGAAGAAATGAGTCCAGAGAGGTTGAAGTGTTTTACACAGCATCCCACTAGAAGTAAATAAAAGAGTTGTGATTTGAACCCAGCTCCTTTTAACCGTCGTAACTCTGCCATAATGCTAAAATATATTTTAAAGCTGGATTCATTAGAAAAAATATTTCACATATCTGTGCAATTTTGATCACAAAGTACATAGGAATATAGAATAATATTAGAACTAGACAGGAGCTGAGAGGTCATTTAGACTAACCCCTTTATTTTACAGATGAGGAAATAGAAACGATGAAAATTTACATGACTTACCCAAGGTAGGAAGTAGCAAACTTCTTCTATGATTTGAAACTGAATCCCTGGTTCTAAACCCTTCAGAAATAATATTAAAAGGGTTTATGACTTCCTGTATCATCTTTGACTTTAACTGAGTTGACTCTGCTTACATGCACAAAATGTGTCTGTTTGGCAAGGATTCTAAAAGCCCAGACTTTTATAGGCACTGCAGGAAACTGCAGCCAAATTTACAAAATTAATAGGAATAGGAATTATTTCAAAATGCAGTTTATAAGCAGAATGTACAATATTTCTAACAATATTTCAGTTATGAGTATTTCGTTGTTAGGGCTAGATGAATTGAGTATGTAGTGTTTTGTAAAATAGGATATCCTTAGTTTAAACATATTTACATTAAAGTTGCTTTTTTTTCTAATCGGTTTCATAATCTAGGAAAAGTACATATTCATTTAAATGGCTCCATGTATAATTCACAACTGCTATCTCTTCTCAATTCTGATGACTTCTTTTAAAGCCCAGAACAAATATCACTTCCAATACCCAATTCAATTCAAACACCATCCTTACCTGATAGGAATGGAAGTGATCTCTCCCTTATCTGACTTCACTGTATTTTTTCCTCTTCCTTTGCACATGTTACAGTATTTCATATTTGGCTCATATGTGTATAACTCTCATCACTTCTCCTTAATTATATGCTCCTTGAGGGCAAGATACTCTATCTAATTTATGTCTGTGCCCCCTTCTTATACCT
This sequence comes from Pseudocheirus occidentalis, assembly GCA_028646575.1. Taxonomy (NCBI): domain Eukaryota; kingdom Metazoa; phylum Chordata; class Mammalia; order Diprotodontia; family Pseudocheiridae; genus Pseudocheirus; species Pseudocheirus occidentalis. Next base: position 135,241,700 of record CM053594.1, on the reverse strand, counting down.
TATATAGAAGACTGAATGTAATATATGTCCAATGAACATGTGTTAAATAATTAAATTCTTAAGTCAGTGACATTGTTACAATTTTATATAGTACAAAGAGTGCTGAACTTTGAGTGAGAAAGACCTGAATTCAAATTTTGTCTTTGACATTTACTGGCCAGGTGATTGAGCAAATTGCTTAATCTCTTTACGTTTTAGTTTCTCATCAGTAAAATAGGCCTAATAGTAGTTCCTGACTCACTGGGAGGATCAAATGAGATAAAGTATAGAGCCCTTTGCAAACCTGAAAGTGATATAAAAATACTTTAATATTAGGGAAATACCTTATGTGCATTACCTCATTTAATCCTTCCAACCACTCTGTGATTTAAGTAGTACTGATATTATTATCTTCATTTTAAACATGAGACTTCGAGAGTTGGAGACTTTCTCACCGTCACACAACTAATACGTATCCAAAGTATGCACTGCTCTTTCCGACTTCAAGTCCAGTGCCTTAACCATGGTGCCATTCTTTAGAAGTACTCTCAGGGACACTGAGTGTATGTTCACTTTAGTTAATACCAAATCCATCATCACTTCTGGATATGAACAGGGCTATATGATTTCTCAACATGAAGGATGAAATTTCTGCCGATAATTCTTCTTCCTTTTTCATGTGGGTTCTGAGAGTCTGTGTTGCTAGATTACATGGTTTGCTGCAAAACTTCCTGGCTTGGTTTTAGGTCTATCTTTCAACTGTTACCTGGTTGAGTTGGTATGAGTTTGGACTGCTAGATTAAACCTGAATTAACTTGAAATTTCCAAACAAATTCAACCCTAACCACTAAGTTGGAATCCAACATGAACAAATGCTCTGTAATTTTTTCCAGTTGAACTTGGAATGTTAAATACCACACCTGGCCCAAGATCAGGAAAAAGATTTGGCTGAGGATCACCCAAGGGTTTTGCCAGTCGGTACTGACTGAAGTTGCTAGGAGAACTCAACATCACTACCAGGTTATAAGGATGAATGGTTTTCCATGTTCAAATCAGACCATTACAGTATCTGTTTAGTATGTTTCTTCCTCTAGAGGGGAAAAAAAACACCAAGAAGGAAGAAAACTTCCATGAAAGTGTTTTTGCCAATATGATCATGTTACTTTTCTATTAAAAAAATCTCAAGTGATTCACAATTACCTTTGAGAAAAAAAACAAAAACTTATAGGTCATTCAAGGCCCTCCACAATATGGCTCCAACCTACCTTTTCAACTTTATTTGACCTTTCTCCCTTTTTTGTTGTTGTTCAGTCACTTCAGTCACGTAAGACTCTTTTTTACACTGTTTGGCTACATATCCTCTATATTTCAGTCTCACCAAAATACTCTCAACAGTATGGGAAATCTCAACCTCTGTCCTCCTTTTCTTTAGTCTCTGATGAACAGTTGGCTTTTCTACTTAACCAAAGTTACCTTGTCTCCACTTGTGGCCTTGATCTTATCTCTTCTGATAGTAGTTTGCCTCTTCAATCATTTTGTCTCCCTATCTACTTACTCCTTCCCTGATCTTGTTCTTCATTAAAAATAATAATAATAAAAATAAAGTTACATAGTCCTATCTAACATCCCTTCAAACAGTCCTTCTCTTCTATAACTTTTTGGAGCAAAAATGAATCAAAAAAAATTTTAAGCGCCTTCGTTTCCTTTCTTCCCACTCACTCCATAAACCTTTGAGATCTGATGTGGTCCATGCTACTCTACTGAAATATTTCTCTCCAGGGTTATCTATGATGAATTTTTATGATTAAAACTGATAAATTATTTTGAATTCTCATTTGTATTGGCCTCTCTGTAACTTTTAAGTCTGTTGACTCCCCCCTCTAATCGAATATTCTTTTTGCCCATAGTTTTAAAGATAATACTCTGTTCTGTTTCTCTTCCTACCGTCTAACTCCTTAGTCTCTTACTAGATTGAGATCCTTGTTATACCTCCTAACTGGATGTTCTACAAGGTCTTCTTCTGTTCCCCTTTAACAAACTCATTTCTCACTATTCTATTAGTTACTATAGGTATGTCTATAATCTCTATGCAAATGACTACCAGATTTATATTTCAAACCAAATTCTCTCATACTGTAGTCTTGCAAAATCAGCTGCCCATTGGAAATCCCCCCCAATTGTCCTGCAGACCTTTTAAAATGAGCATAGATAAAATAGAATTCAATTATCTTCCCTAACCTGGTTCCAGTTTCTTCTACATTTGCCACAATTTTTCTAGTCAGCTAGATTTGTAACCTCCAGAATACAATTGACTTTTCCTCTCCTTTAGCAACCTATATCCACTCAATTGGCATTTTATCAATTCTACCTGCAAACATGTTTTCAATTTTTTTTTCCTCTCTATTCATATCACCACCCACCCAATTCAGGGCCTCAGCATCTATTGTCTGAACTACTATTATCAGGCTCTTAATTGAGTTCCATTGTCTTACTTTTCTAATCCCTTCTCCAAATGTGGCCAAAATCACCTTCCTAATGCAGAAGTCTGATAAGTTCACTTCTCTTCAGAACAAATCTTAATGACTCTCTATTGCTGCTGGGAAAAAAAAAACTACAACACCCTCAGTTTAGGATTTAAAACCCTGGATTTAAATTTAGTCTGGCTATAGCATCTCTTTCTAGGCCTCTTTCAATATTTCTATATTTTACAAAAACCGACCTACATGATGTTCCTGAACTAGGAACTCTGGCTTCTGCCTCTGTTCCCTTGTATAGGCTCCCTCCCCTGCTTGTCACATGCTTCCTCAACACTTTCAGTACTTAGAAACCTTCAAGGCTTGGCTTATGTGCTACTTTCTGAAAAGCCTTTTATGACCACGTGACTTTTGCATACTCTCTATTTCTTCAAATCATCATGTATTTCTCTGTTTATGTGACATACCCTCCTCCCCCAGTAGAATGTAAAGTCCTTCCTGAGCAGGGAATGGCTTTCATTGTAGACTTGTATTCCCAGCACAACACTTAGACCAGATCTTTGTACATAAAAGGTACTTAATAAATTGTCTAATTGGATTAGATATAGGATTTCAGTGGAGACCTTAAACACAAATGGAGTTTAATAAGTGTTTGAATTTTATTGAACTGAACTGAAAGAGAGCTGCCAGAGCCTTTAGCATAGTCAGGAGGACTTTGGTGAAGAGAGTGACTATACAGGTTTCCAATGTCATCTGGTAATCAGTTCTTGACAAGCTAACCTGTATGGTAATAATATTCAGTCAGGATGAGCCATGAACAAACATGAAGTTCAGACATCATTGGGAGCAACAGGTTTCATGGACTCTATGGTAACAGACATCTTGCTAAAGACTTCTTCTTGACCTTTCCCATACTTTAAATTTTCTGCAGTATGGTCCACCAAATACCATATTTAACTGAATCTTAAAACCATACTTATTATAAAATGTTTATCCTAAATCAGCAAATTAAATGATGGGATATCCTTTCCAAATGAACATTATGCAAAATTTTATCAGTTTTCCTTCCACTGGGTGACATTCAAAGTCTTGCTATGGAGTTTCTTTAATCTGTCAGAGGACAAATATATTTATCTATTAAGGTTCACTCTAATACACCCAAATATTGTGTCAACATCAGCCCACTTTAATTTTTTAAACACAAGATGACCTCTATAGAACCCTTCCATTAAAATTGATGTGAGGTCTCCCACATTTAAGTAGTAATAACTAATAACGATATACCTCCATTTAAGAAAAAGATTGTCAAAATACTGAAGTTACCAAACTGATAAATTGGGGTAGTGGACATTATTAACTTTACACAGTAATTGTTCACTTTGCATTAAGGTTAACTATATCTTTCCTTTAAGCTCTCTTTTCTACTCTTATATACAACAAATAATTTAAGAGACTCAGTTGATAAATTACTTAGTAATATGTTCATGTTTAAAGTGGATGGTAGCTGTAGAATTGAATATTTGATCTTCTTTGAATTGCCTACTAAAGTGGATCATTTAGGAAAAAAACTTTAAATATGTCTAATAAAGAAAAATCTTCAAAGGTATACAATTGTATGTAAAAACAGTTTTTTTCATTGAACCATGCAAGGTGGAAAAGGGGAGTGAATGAAAATAGAATATAAAGTTATAAACTGCATTTTTGGTTGGTTAGTTTAAAAGTCCAAGATTCTAGTCAGGAACTCTATCTATGGGGAAATGCATGACTTTAATTGTAAGTAATCTCAAGTCCTAGTCTATTGGGAGCTGACAATTCTGGTTTAGGCAATGTTCAGGTTTTTGTTTGTTTTTTTTTACTGAAAGTGTCCAAGATTCAGTTAATCAAGTAAAGTAAACAAGCATTTTATTAAGTGCTTATTTTATGCTAGGAACTCTGGTAAGCATTAGAAATTTAAAGAAGGGATAAAACAGTTCCTTTCTTTAAGAAAAGTAAGCAGGTGCATAGAAATTGTATGTAGAATAGAAAGAAAGTAATCTCAGAGGAGAGAACACTACTAGTATGGAGGAGAGAACTGCTAGGGGTTCAGAAGGGTGGAGAGGGAAGGGAAAGGACATTTCCAAAAGATGCATATGATCTGAGTTTTGGAGGAAACTGGGAAAGCTAAAGGACAGACCTGAGATAGAGAAGCAGTCCAAGTATGAGAGCTAGACACTGTCATGGAAATGGGACTTGTAGGATTATGTTTGAGGAACAGCAATTAGGGTTGTAATTATAGATTATAGAATATGTGGAGGGAAGTCAAGGATAAGACTAGGAAGGCAGGACATGGAAAACATTCTGAAAAGCTTTAAATTTCAAATACAATGCTTTATATGTGACGCTGAGGATAAAAAAAAGTAGTTTACTGAGTACAAGAGAGACATAACCAGATTTATACTTCAGGAAAATTACTTTGGTAACTGAATAGAACATAACCTGAAATGGGGACAGACTTGAGGCAGGGAGATCCTCTATATGGTTATTACAACAGTCCAAGTGAGAGGTGATGGTGGTCTCAACTAAGGTGTTGTCATTGTGAATGGAGAGGATCAAACATATATAAGGGATGTCATAGAAGGTAGATACAGCAAGATTTAACAAATGGAAAATATGCAGTTTGAGTAAGAATGAGATACTGGGGAAGAATGCCAACATTATAGGTAGAAGACTAGGAAGATGGCAATGGAGTCCAAGTAAAAGGGAAGTTCAAAAGAAAAGAGGGTTTGAGAGGAAAGATAAAGAGCTCTGTTTTGAATATATTTGAGATATCTATAGAACTACTAGTTAAAAACATGCAGTGGAAAACTGGATATTCAAGGTTGTATTTCAGAAGATTCTAGTATTGGATAAATACATGAGGCAATCATCTTCAGAGAGATGATGACTGAACATAGTCATTGATAAGATCACAAGGGAAATATATGAGATCACCAAGGGACAGTAATAAAGAGAACTGAGAATAGGACCTAGGAAAGAACCCTAGCAGACACCAAAGGTCTTAGTGTGGCACAAATGAAGAACTAACAAAGGGGGACAGAGTCAAGATGGTGGCTTAGAAGCAGGAGAACTAATGGCTCCCTCCATAACCACCTCAAATACCTATTAAATATGGCTCTAAACAAATTTTAGAGCTCCAGAACCCACAAAATGACAGAGTAACAAAGCTCCTGCTGAAGGCAGGCCAGGAGGCAGACAGGAAGGGGGCCATCACAAAGCATTGGGAGCCCAAACCAGCACCACATGAACCCACAGCTTTAGCCATAGGGTGGCCAGAACAAGCCTTGGCTGGAGCTTTCAGGAGAGCAAACTGTGGCTGTTTCCAGAATTATCAACCCATAAGAAACAAGGACAAAATGAAAGCTCAGGGGAACTCAGCTATATTTGGTGGAGTCTGGCCATCTGCCTCCAGGGCAAGAAGCAGAGGCAGTGGCCCTGTGGCTGCCACCACATGGCTGCTTCAGAGCTCCTGGCCTGCACATTGCAGGGGGGCCAAGTGACCATTCAGAGGCTAAGTGCTCTTGCCTTAACTTGCCTGAATGGAGATAGGGGTCTTGGGTGGTGGTCCTGAGGTATAACTAGTGAGCCAAAGCTGATAGTGTCTGCAGAGACAGTGGCCTCCTAATAACTCTGGAAGCTGTGAAAACTCCAGTGATTTGAGACAACGTGTTCCCCTCTGAAAGCAGAGTTCTACTGAGCGTAAAAGTCAAGTAATTGACTGGCAACATGAATAAGCAAAGGAATCAAAGGAAGCACAGCAATCCAACTTTAGATTTCCTTTTTTGGGACAAAAAGGATCAAAGCATGGAACAGGAGGAAGACAACAAAGTCAGAACTCCAGCACCAAAAGCTTCCAAGAAAAATATAAACAGGTTACAGTATATAGAGGTGCTTAAAAAGGATTTTGACAACCAAATGAGAGACATGGAAGAAAAATTGGGAAGAGAAATGAGAATGATGCAAGAAAATCATGAAAAGAGAGTCAACAACCTGACTGAAGAAAATAAAACCTTAAAAACAGATTAACCACAAATGGCAAAAGAAGACCAAAAATCCAATGAGAAGAATGCCTTAAAAAGTCAAATTTGCCAGATGGAAAAAACAATCTCAAAAACTTTCTGAAGAAAATAATTCCTTCAGAATTAGAGTGAAGAATATGGAAGCAAATGACTTTTTGAGAAATCAAGATACTATTAAACAGATCCAAACAAATGAAAAAATAGAAGGCAATATGAAATATCTCCTTGAAAAAAATCACTGACCTGGAAAATAGATCTAGGAGAGACAATTTTAAAATTACTGGACTACCTGAAAGCCATGATCAAAAAAAGAACCTAGAAGGCGGCTAGGTGGTGCAGTGAATTGAGCATCAGTCCTGGAGTCAGGAAACCTGAGTTCAAATCTGGCCTCAGACACTTGACACAAAAACTAGCCATGTGACTTGGAGCAAGTCACTTAACTCCAATTGCCCTCCAAAAAGGCAAAAAAAAAGAACCCAGAAATCATCCTTTAAGAAATTCTCAAGGAAAATTGCCCTGATATTTTAGAACCAGAGAGCAAATAGAACATGAAAGAATTCACCAATCACCTCTTGAAAAAGATCCCAAAAGGAAAACTCCTAGGAATGGCATAGCCACATACTGGATTTCCCAGATCAAGGAGAAAATATTACAAGCTTCAAAGAAGAAACAATTGGAATACTGTGCAAACACAATCAGGATAACCCAGGATCTAGCAGCTTCTACATTAAGGGATCAAAGGACCTGGAATATGATATTCCAGAGAGCAAGGGAGCAAGGATTAAAATCAAGAATCACTTACCCAGCAAAATTGAGTATAATATTCCAGGGGAAAGTATGGTCATTTAATGAGGTAGAGGACTTCCAAGAATTCTTTCTTCAGTCAGGTTGTTGACTCTCTTTTCATGATTTTCTTGCATCATTCTCATTTCTCTTTCCAATTTTTCCTCCACTTCTCTTATTTGGTTTTCAAAGTCCTTTTTAAGTTGATCTATGGCTTATAGGCAATCTTCATATTTCTTGGAAGCATTTAGTGTGGGAGTTCTGACTGTGTTGTCTTCCTCCCGCTCCACGCTTTGATCCTTTTCATCCCCAAAAAAGGATTATAGAGTTTTATTGCTGTTCTTACTTTGCTTCCTTTTTCTGCTCATTTTAGCCAGTCAATTATTTGCTTGATTTTTTAGCTCTGCGGAACTCTGCTTCCAGGGGGGGAAAGCTCTGTCTCAAATCACTGGGGTTTTCACAGCTGCCAGAGCTATTGGGGGGGGGGGGGTTCCACACACCCCCACAGATTTGGCTAACTGAAAGAGCACCCCAGGACCACCACTAAAGACCATGATCCAGATCCAGGTCGCTGAACACAAGAGCCCTTGGCCCTGATCAATTGCCTCACCCCCCCTGATGTCTGCAGGCCAGGAGCTCTGAAACAGCCCAGTGGAGGCAGTTGCTGCTTTCAGCCATTCCTGCTGCCACAGCCACCTCCTGCTGCTTCCTTGCCCTGGGAGAAGTTTGGCCAGACTGCTTTTCTCCTCCAAATTTAGCAAAATACACCGACCTTTATTTTAGCCTTATTTCTTCTGGCCTGATAGATGTGGAGGCTGTGCCTCCAGTGCCAGGGATACACTCTCCAATAGACTCGAGCTGTGGCTCCTCACGCCACCCTAGCACCTGGCCAGGGTCTCAGGCTGGGCCAGCAGCAGCTCTCAGCCTGCTGCAATGAGCCCTACCTGCCAAGCTGCCTTCAGCTAGAGATGTGTTTTCTGTATTTTTGAGAGTTTTGGAGCCCTGAAATTTGTTTAGAATTGAATTTTATGGGTACTTAAGGTGGCTGTGTGGAAGCTACGAAACTTTGTTGTTTCTATGCTGCCATCTTGGCTCCACCCCACTTCCAAGCACTTTTTATTAAAAAACCAGAACTGAATAGAAAATTTGACTTTCAAGCACAAGAAGCATGAGAAGGTAAACATGGCAAAGAATTCATAAGAAACGTATCCAAGTTGAACTATTTACATGCCAACATGGAAAAATGATATTTGTAACTTATGCAACTTTTCTCATTATTAACATAGTTGAAGGGAATATAAATGTATATATATGCATACATACACATATGTCTATATAGGAGGATGTATATGCATAAGAATACATATGTGAGTGTGTGTGTATATATATATATATATGTACATAGACAGAAGGCACAGGATCAATTGAATAGGAAGGGATAATATTTTAAAAGGTGAAATGGAGAGGTGGGAGAGGAATAGAATGAGAGGAGACAAGGAGAGACAGAACGAGGTTAATCATCTCATATAGGGATAACTGTTACAATTGAATGGAAGAACAGGAAGGCAAAAGGGAATGGATCAACCTTACTCTCATCGAATTTGGCTTAGGGAAGGAATGACTACACTCTAAATTGGGTATCTTGGTCTACAGGAGAATAAGGAGTAAGGGGATGAAGGGGGAGGATGGACGGGAGGTAGGTTGAGAGGGGAGGGTTGTTAGAAGCACACACTTCTGTAAAGGGACAGGGGCAAATTAGCGAATAGAACAAGTCGGGGGGTGGAATAAGAAGGAGGGAAACATAGTCATTCTTTCACAATGTGTCTGTTGTGGAGATAGTCTGTGTAATTACACATGTATGGCCTGTATTGAATTGCTTCTCTTTCCAGTGGGGATTGTGAGGGAGGAAGAGAAAGAATCTAGAATTTAAAGTTCTAAAATCAAATGTTAAAAATATATATGGATATATATGTGCATATATGTGTATATATGTATATATAATAATTATTATTATTTACATGCAACTGGGAAATAAGATATACAGGCACAGGGGTAGAGAGATCCATTTTGCCCTACCAGAAAGTCAGAGGGGTGACAGGGGAGGATATAGGAGAGAGAGCAAATTGGGGGAGGGGGTATGCAGTGGGATTGGTATTTTGTGGGGTTGGGTAGGGGAAAAATGGGGGAAAATTTGTAACTCAAAATCTCATGGAAATTAATGATGTAAACTAAAAATAAAGAAAAGTTTAAAAAAAAGAAGAACTAACAAAGGAGGCTGAGTTGGGTGATTAACATGGAAAGAGCAGTAGTACATAAACTTAAAGAGAAGAGAGTATACACAAAGAGATAATCAACAGTTATATGTGTAGTAGATCAAGAAATTTGAGGACCAACAAAATGTTATTGGAATTAGAAAATTAAGAAATCATTATAGCTTTGGAGAGAACAGCTTTTCTTGAATGATAATGCCAGAAACCAAATTGCAGGAGGTTGAAGAAAAGTAGACAGAAGACTAACTGGTCCGCATTGAATATGGCTTTCCTAAGAAATTTAGTCATGAAGGTGAGGAGACATATGGGACTATAATTAGAGAAAATGCAAGGATCAAGGGAGGATTATTTAAGGATGGGAATAGACATGAGCATATCTATATGTAGCAGGTGAAGAGATGGTAGAGATGAAGTAAAAGATAGTATGTGGAGGTGGTAGCATGGGACAATCATTTGTAGAAAGTAGAAATTGATAGGATGGATCATCAGTGTGTGTCAGGGTAGTTCTTGGCAAGAAGGAGGGTAACCTCAATTTGACAATGAAGTGGGGAAAAAGGAGACACTAGAGGAATATGTTTGAATGATATGAAATGAGGAGAAATGAATAAATGAAAAATAAAGTTTGGGGGCAGCTAGGTGGCACAGTGAATAGAGCACGGGCCCTGGAGTCAGGAGGACCTGAGTTCAAATATGGCCTCAGACATTAGCACTTAGTAGCCGTGTGACTTTGGGCAAGTTGCTTAACCCCAGTTATCCTGCATCCACTCTCCCTACCCCCAAAAAAGAAAAAAAAATAATGTTTAAGTGAACATTTTATCATTTTAAAATTCTTCACTTTAGGGAATCATGTAAGAGAAAAGTGTTGATATGGCATTCTGCTGCCTAATATACCATCTATAATGAGGATTAAGAAGAACTGAGGCACAGTGAAGAGAGAAGAACTAGGAGAACAATTTAAACAATGACAGCACTATAAAGAGGATTAAGTTGAAGATAGAGCATCAGTAACTACAATAAAATATAAGGCAATTAATCACAGTGTCTGTGTTCTAGTGCACAAAAGTTTTGTATAACTGGAGCAACAAGTATTCCTTTCTACTTGTTTCTTATAAACTATTTTTAAAATAAATTATTCAAAAAGGTCTGCATAAATTACTAAATATTTCAAAATATTCTGGCTTTAAGTTTTTCAAGGGAAATGGGACTTACTGGACACATTGTCAGCCTAACATTGAGTTGGAATAGTGTCATCAGCAATCTAATTTGGAAAGGAAGATTTCCCAGACATGATCTACTTGACCCTTCTTTTGCCATCCTTACTCACCTGTCTTATTCCCCAAACTATCAATAACATTACCCCATAGAAAAAGGATGAATGGGAAACAGAAGGATAAAGATCAACCCAATGCCATAGGGAATCCAGTGTCAGAACATGATCTTATGTGACCTGTTTTACTGCCAATGTTGTTTGCTGTTAATTAACTTTTCATGTGCATGTATGTGTCTTATTGCCCCACCTAGACATAAGCTCCTTAAAGTGACAGACTGAATGTCACATATTTTTGTGTCCATCAAGCATTCAGAATAATGCCTTGATAATTAGTTCCTGAATGCTTAATTGACTATAGCAAAGAAAAACATATTTGGACTCTTTGGATTCCCTTCTGCCAAATATATTACTTTGTGCGTGATAGGCATTTTATGACATATATGTTTTGACAGGAAACTGCTTGCTTCCCTCAAACTTCACAGAAAAGGCACAGCGAAGGTGCTGAAAGGAAAGTAGACCTTGGCTTAAATTGACCTCTTCTGCTTCACACCAACTTTTATAGGATTTATCTTAATCATTTATGAACATAAACATTAGACTATCATAAGAGATCAAAGCACAAAGAAAATGAGTCCTTCTTGTAATCCCATGGTTCCTGATTGGAATTGAGCCTGTTCCTACTGGTACTTTGAATGCTAGTTTTGTAGGAATTCTTCCTCTTAAGTTGATGAATTTTAAGAAAGAAATATGGAAGTACTTTGTCATACTGTGTTTTCATCTTACTTCAAGGTTTTACCCTACCCTCATTCTTGTAAGGCATGATTGATTGAGAACCATTATTCATCTTCTCAGTCAATGAATCAGTGAGTGTTTATTAAGTACCTATGTGTCTACTATTGTGTTAAACACCGTGGATATAAAAAGAGGAGAAAGAAGTCCCTTCCCTCAAGGAGCTCACAGTCTAGCAGTGGTTCTCAACCTTCCTAATGCCATGACCCTTTAATACAGTTTCTCATGTTGTGAGGAACTCCCAACTAAAAAAATTATTTTCGTTGCTACTTCGTAACTGTAATTTTGCTACTGTTATGAATCTATCTGATATGCAGGATGTTTTTTCATTGTTACAAATTGAACATAACCCACAGGTTGAGAACCACTGGTCTAAGGGAAGAGACTTATAAAGGCAGATCCTCTGAGCAGTTATTGAAATAGTCCAAGAGTTAGTTTAAGAGGGCCCATGCCCAGGTAGTAATAATGTCATATGAAGGGAGGGAGTACATTCAAGAGATGTTGCAAAGATAAAATGAACAAGCCTTGGTAACAGATTAGACACTGGAATGTGAAAGATAGTGAGAAGTAAAGGATGTGGCCTAGCTTATAAGCCTCGGGAACTGGGAGGGTCATGATACCCTTGATAATAATAGGGAAGTTGGGAGGTGGGAGAGAGGTTAGAGGGAATGTACAGAGTTCAGTTTTGGACATCTTGAGTTTAAGATATCCACAGAATGTGTAGATTGAGATGTCTGAAAGGCAGTTAAGAGATGCAAGATTAGGGTCAGCAGAGAGGTTAGAATGAAGTAGGTAACTGAGAATCATCAGCATAGAGATTGTAATTAAATATTTAGGAGTTGATGATATCACCCCATAATATAGAGTGAGAAGAAAAAAAGGCACAGGACAGGGCCATTGGAATAACCATGGTCAGTGGTTGTTACCTGGATAAAGGAGAATGAGAAGGAGTGGTCATAGGTAGGAGGAGAACCAGGGGAGATCAGTGTCTTGAAAACATAGAGGGAAAAGAGTACTATCTAGGAGTAGAGAGCAATTGTGTCAAAGACTGCAGCAAGTTTAAAAAAAAAGCATAAAGATTGAGAAAAGATCATTGGATTTGACAATTAGATTACTTGTAAATCTGGAGAGAATATTTTCAGTGGAATGATGAGTTCATAAACCAGATTTCAGGGAGTTAAGAAGAGAGTGAGAGGAGAAAAAGTGGAATCATTTATAGTAGATGTAGAGTAGAAGGGATATAGGTCAAGAGTAAGGAAAGAAAGATCAAGTGAGGGCTTTGTTTACGGAAGGGGAAAAATATAAGTATGTTTGAAGGCAGTAGAGGAGTAAATAAACAGAGAGAGGTGAAGATAAGTGAAAGAAAAAGAATGGCAGAGGAAGTAATCTGTTAGAGGGGATGGGATGGGATGGGATGGGATGGGATGGGATGGAATTGTGCAGGTAGAGGGATTTACTTCACTAAGTAGCACAGCTGCATCTTCATGTGAGACAGAGGTGAAGAAGATAATCCAACTAGTCACCAGATTACCTTTTTCAGCATTAATATTTGGAGCACAAAATATATAGATTATTTTCTCAGACATGTAATAAAACCAGAATTCTTATTGGAGACTCATCAAAATAAATTAAACTTGGTTACAACTATTGGTTCTGGTTTCAGGAAGTGGTAAGGGGAAAGAAAACTTGTCCTATTGGTTAGAAGGTTAATCTTAATGGCAGGAAGACCTAGGTTCAATTTAGTTATATGATCATAAACAAGTCATTTAATTTTTATATGTACCCAGGCAACTCATTAAGATCTTAAGTTATGATATGCCTCCAATTTTCACTGGCGGAAGGAGTTTCCTAACCAATGAAGTCAGAGGTTCAGATCAAAAGCAAAACTAAATAAACCAGTAGGGGATGGTCTACATTCATATTTAAATAATCTATAGGGATCTTTCTCTTCTGATGCCATTTTTTTAGTCAAACTGCTTAAAAACCACTATTATGAAGTCAGCCATGTGATAATCTCTAAAGACCTTAGGAGAGAGGGATTGGAGAAGATGGCATTCCCAGCAAACAAGATGTATATTTACCATTCTCCCCACTCCCAGAGCCTCATGAAATGAAGTGAAAGAAAATCCATTCTTGATTCCATCCAAATCTGGTTTGTAGCAGCTCAAGTTCAAATCAGAGAATGCGGCCCTCATGGAAGATGACACTTTGATCAGACATACATTGACACGTCACATTGTATTGCATCTTCTTCAATTGAATATGGAGTCAGAGAAAAGGAAAAACAGTGGCCACACTTAGCTGTCTGAATTCTTTCAAGACAGCTCAGCACTCTGCACGGAAAAGGGAAGAAAAATTATTACAAAAGACTTCTCAACACAGCTGTTTTATATCAAACACTGTCAAATAATTTCTAACTTTCTTTGATCTGAATGAAATCTCTGTATTACTTTGCTGACCTATAGCACAATCTCTCCTTGACTTCCACTCCTTTCCTTTTCATGCTCTGTCTATAAACTTTTATTTTCCATTTTTACTACATATTGTATAGGTAGGAATATATAAAGAAACTAGATCTGATGTTTGGGTAGACATTATTTTATTAGTATAGGAAAGGCAGTGTGAAAGAAACTTGGGGGAAAATGAAAAAAAGCAAGAAGTTAAATAATCTTAGAGGAGATAAAAATATGATATTCCGGACTGCTAAGTTATTCTCCCTCTGGTGGTTTATAGTTTATAAAAGACACATCACACAAAATCTGGATATGATGACTTCTTATACCTTTTCCAGGAGTAATGATGGTGATATTAAAACCTAGGAATAGAAAAGGAGATGGACAGAATAAAAGGGAACAAGTAAAAAATATAGTGAAAATAAATACCATACATTCTATTACAGGAGCTCAACGAGGTTTGATATAGTGGAAAAAAGAAAGACAAAGAGAAAATTAAAATGACTCAGACAGGATGAAATCCTTAGTACTATTTCACTGTAACAGTCAGTTATTCATATGTACCAAAAGATTCAATTAGTTCAGTCAAACAAAATATTATCTCTTTAAAAAACAAATAAAATCTATCTAAATCAACCATCATGGCTGAAATTTGAATACAGATGACGTCAGAAAATGGAAAAGCTAAGTTATCCAAAATTTCTCCTGTATTCACAAGATTAATTTCTCATTATTCTTTCAGGATATAAATTGACATCAGTGCAGAACATACATGTAACAACAATATAACAACAAGCATTTACCACGTGCTAGGTACCATGCAAAACATTAGGGATACAAAGAAAGAACAGAGTCCCTCCCCTCAAAGAGCTAATATTCTAATAGATAGACAGCATATACACTAATAGAGATGAGATATCTTCAGAGCACATACAAGGTAACTTTAGAGGAAGAAGTTTTAATGGTAGAGATAAAGAGCATCCTAGGAAAAGACTGCTATAAATAGTAGCAGTTTATGAGATTTTAAGAAAACTAGGGATTCTAACAAGTTAGAGTCAGGAAGAAACACATGTTACATGTATTCTAGCATGAGGGACAATCAGTGTTAAGGCAGGGAGATCAAAGCTAGAACACTGTATATGTGGAACAACAAGAAGGCCATTATGGCTGGAACCATTGTGTGGTAAATAGGGAAATAATGTGAAGAAAACTAGATATGTAGGAAGAAGCCAGGATATGAGGAGCTTCAAATTTCAAAAAGATAATATTTGATTCCAGAAATAATAGGGAGTCACTGGAATTTGTTGATGATATGATAAGATACACATTTGAGGAATATCACTCTGACATCTTTGTTGAAAATATATTAGCCCAGGGAATCTTGATACAGAGAAACAAGTTACAACAGCTATGAAAAAAGTTAAACATTAAATAATATAATGTAACAGTATGATTCATTGTTCCCCAACATATTGCTCCCCCAACCCTCAAAAAAAAGATTGAGTTATTTCTTTTCAGTGATTCCTTGACACACTAGTCAAAAATGGGGAAAGCAAGAAGACTACTATGTGTTCCAGCACTTAAAAAAAAAACCTAACACATCAAACTAAATATATATCTTGAAATTCAGAAGAATGTTTTGCCTTATGAATATGAAATTGTATCCAGAAAAAAAGACATTTTCTATGAGAGTAGTAGAAATTATTGTAGCACCAGCTTATTATATTCCTAAAACTATCTAGGTCACTCCAGTATAAGAACCAGACTTTGTTAAACCACAGACCTACATCGTTCAGAAAGTAGGACTTAGAACTCCAAGTATGTATCTTGTGGAGAAATAAGAAAATGTTGTGGGTGCATTTAGAGCCAAGTTCTGGTTTGTGTGGGAATCATAAGTTGTTCTTTTTCACACCTAAACCACACAGTGACAAGATACCTTGCAAATGAATTAGGGTTGGATCCTTGCCATTATTGAATACATCTACAAAAAAATCAATGAAATACTGTGCAAATTTGTGGTAAAAGTAATAGAATCCCAGTAGTCCTTGAGAATTAGAACAAAGCTAATAGGGGTGGTTAGGTGGTGCAGTGAATAGAGCACTGGCCCTGGAATCAGGAGGACCCGAGTTCAAATATGCCCTCTGACACTTGAGACACTTATTAGCCCTGTGACTTTGGGTAAGTCACTTAACCCCAATTGTCTTCCAAAAAACAAAAACAAAGAACAAAGCTAATACATTGATAATAATAACTCACATTTCAATAGCATGTTTCATTTTGCAAAGTGTTTTTCTCACAACTCAAGTGATAGAAGAATTATAAATACTAATTTTTCAATTTCACAAATGAGGGAATGAATTAATAATAATAATAATAATAATAATAATAATAATAATAGGTAGCATATACAATAACACTTTAAGGTTTGTAAGGTATTTAACAAATATTATCTCATCTTATCCTCACAAATACCTTGAGAGGGAGGTGTTATTATAATACTCATTTTAGGAAGACAGGTTAAGTGGTTTGCTGAGGGTCAGAGAGCTAATAAGTAGGTGCCTGAGGCAGGATTTAAACTCAGGTCTTCTTGTCTTCAGGTTTAGCACTCGGTTCACTGTACTATTTACCTTCCTATAGCATAAGGTTAAGTGACTAATTCGTGGTCCCAAAGTTTCTAAGAATGGGGGACAGGAGATTTGAACCCTTGCTTAATACTTTCTCATTCATTGATATGACAAGCATTGCACCATATTGCGTCTATACCATGTTTTCTTTGTCAATGATCTGATGCTTTCTCTAGTATACTCATACCTTTGGCCTAAAGGAATTACTTCTGGAAATCTAAAAATTTTATAGGAGACATTTTTTTAAAAAATGTGATGATAAAACCAAACTTTGTTGATATGTTTTGGTTTTTAATCACCTTTAATTTTCATTATAACTCATATAATATGTCCCCTAGTTAATAATCTTCTAACAAAAATAAATAAATAAAAGAGACGAAAACCATTAAGCAACACTAGTTAACACATTATATTAATACAGTATCATATATTTAGAGGGACTTTAGTGGACATCGAGTCCAATATCCTCATTTAACAGTTTAATAAACTGAGGCTCAGAGAAGTTAAATTACCTATCAATTTTCATATACCTGGCAAATATCAAAGATTAGATTTGAAACAAAGGCCTCCTGATTGCAAATTCATCCAGCTTTAAAGCCTTTTATGAGACAAGTGCAATAATGTATGTTAATAAAGCCCATTTATAGTCCCCACCACCACCTCTTCAAAGAAGGGAGCCAAGGTTGGATATCAAAATTTAATTGCATTCAGTTTTGATTTCTTGTTTTTCTTTCCATTTATACTGCTGGATATATGGTCAGGCCTTTTATCCCCTCACTCTGCTTACTTCACATTGTAAATCTTCTCTTTATTTCATAGAAGTCTTACCATGCTTCTTTGAATCTTCCCTTTAATAGTTTCTTGTTAAGAGTAATATTCCATTATATTCAAGTGTCATACTTTGTTTGGTCACTGCCCATTCAATGGGCAGCTTTTTGTTTCCACTTGTTTGAAGAGCCATTTTGTTTTAAAGAATAAGTTAATCTGGGGGCAGAGCCAAGATGGCAGCATAGAAGCAGCAAGGTCCCGCAGCTCCCACACCGCCACCCTAAGCACCCATAAAATATGAGGACAGATAAAGTCTAGGACTCTCAGACTCACGCAAAAATACAGGGAACACATCTCTCACTGAAGGCAGCTCAGCAGCACGGGCTCATCGAGGCAGCCGGGAATGGAGCCTGGAACAGCCTGAAGCCAAGACCGTGGCCAGGCCCGGGGCAGTGAGAAAGAGCCTGGCTGAGCTGAGCCAAGCGGGCACCGGAGCCAGTCTTTAGAGGTTCTACAGCCTCCAGCACCTTCACATCTTCCAAGGCATGAGGAACAGGACAGGAGAGGGGCAGCTCACACTGCAGCTAAGCAGAGACCCGGCCAGCACAAAACCACAGCCTCGGCCACACTAGGCTCCAGGGTGGCCTGGAGGAGCTGAGTCTCCCAAACCACAGCTAGAGTCTACTTCAAAGAAAATCTAAGGCACCTGCCTAAGGGAATCTTCAAATCCTCAGAGACTGGTTAGTGAAAGTGAAACTTTGAAAATTAATTTGGGGGTGGTAAAGCAATTCGTCAATCTGCCCCCGGGGAAGGAAGCAGTGGGGTAAGGGAACTGCTGGAACCAGTGGTGGCCCCCACCACGCTGCTTCAGAGCCCCTGGCCTGCGGATTCTGCAAGGGGGCTGAATTGCTTGATCAGGGACAAGTGCTCTTGCGTTAAGCAGCCTGGATCTGGATCGTGGTCTTGGGTGGTGGTCCTGGGGTGCACTTTCAGCAAGCCAAAGCTGGGGGGACTTGCAACACCCCCTAATAGCTCCAGCAGTTGGGAAAACTCTAGCAATTTGGAACAGAGCTTCCCCCCTTGGAAGCAGAGTTTCACAGACCTAAAAAAAACAACCAATCAATTGACTGGCCAACATGAGGAAGAGGAAGCAAAATAAAAACACCAATAAAACTCTAGAATCCTTTTTTATGGATAAAAAGGGTCAAA
>CM053594.1:135168447-135222526 GCA_028646575.1 Pseudocheirus occidentalis | reverse complement strand
GAAAGGGATTAAGTCATACAGCAACAAATATATTATAAAGAGAAATAACTTGGAAAAACCTTACAACTCTTATGTAACCAATAAATTACCATGGTTCCAGAAAACCAATTGTACCACCCATCTCCTAAAAGAAAGGTGATGAACTTAAGATTCAGAGTGAATAATATATTTGTAGACATAGCCAATGCAGAAATTTGTTTTGCTTGACTGTACCTATTTATTTCAAAGATTGTTTGTTTGTTTTAGAGGGAAAGAAAATAAAAGCTTACTAATTGGAAAAAGTGAAATAGAAGGTATGTACAAAAGAAAGTCACAGAATTTTTTTAAACCTAACTGTAAAAAGTTGTCATGTTTGGAAGAAGTTGCTTGGAAGATTGGTATAAGGATAAGACTAGTCATGAAATCAGAAGGGAGGGACTAAGCCTTTTATCCCATAACCAGAACTGATACTCCAATTTTGAAGTTGTGCAGCTGCATCTAAACTACCTAAATCCAGTGGCAAGAGAGAAAACTCTATTGGCAGCTAAAAATGAAGGAAAGGAAGTTTTCAGTTCCCAATACTTTTCTTGGCCTGGTCATGGAATCTAGAATTTGCCTACATACAACAGGGAAAGAAAAGACGCAAAAAGGGAATGTGCCTAGAGGAGGCAGTTTTCAGTACCCTTGATTTAATAGTGAGACTTTCAGAATTTTCTAAGTGACTAACACCCACTGTGGCTATTGAGAAAACAACATGATACAGTGGAAAGAACTCTAACTCTAAAATCAGAATACCTGGGTTCAAATATTGCCTCTAAAATACTACACGTCTGACAATAAGTACTGTATTTATGCCCCCAAAGAAGTCTTTTGGTGGCTTGTGATCTTCCCTTCTCCCACTATCACCAAGTATAGTCTAGTCCTAGAAAGGGACTTAACTCAGAACCCAAAAGTAAGTAGAGTGGTGGCAAGAAATGACATCCCCCAGGTATGTGGTGTGGCATTGTAGAAGGTATTGACTCTAGGAGTAACTGATAAATGGGAATTTTAATAAGTATATATAACTGAGATTTGCATATTAACTTTGCAAAAACTAATCTGTAATAGGGTATAAAAACTCATAAATATATTCAGAGAAATAGAAATGTTAAAAAATACCATCTGCTAACCAAAATGTAACCACATTTTATAACATAAAATTGAGCATTTTGAAGCAGAGGAGATGCAATTAATGGCTGTCTTGGTACCTGATCTGGTGATGCTCCATTTCTTTCCATCTGGACTGTATCCTTGAGAAGAAAACTCCAGAAATCAGTCTCTTAGTTTGTGGAACAAGTGTTCTACTCAGCATAAAGACTCTTGCCATGGATATAAACTATCTTAAGTGGCAAATGAGTGAGTGCAAATTTACCTAGCTAACTATATCTATCAACTATCAACCTAGGTCATGCTTCATGTCTTTCAGCTACTCACCTGTGCCATCTTGGCATCTGCATTCCTACCCCTTTGTACATAGAATACGTCCTAACTTTGCTTATTATATATTACTCTAGGCAAACTAAACAAAATAATACTACAATTTCCTCTAGAAAAGTCATGTCAATAAGATTCTCTGTGGAATCAACTCCTAAGATCTCTAGGACTCACCAGACAGAAATTTCTCTCTCTAGTAACTATTTAGCTCCATGTGTTGTCTCCTACTATTAGAATGTAAGCTCCTGGAGTACAGAGAGTGTTCCACTTTTGTATTTTTATTCTAGTGTTTAGCACTAAGAATAAGCATATAATAAACGTTTTATTTATTTATTCATTTATTCATAAATATTTGCAGCACATGTCTCAAATAATGAGATTATTTAGAATATATAGAGAATTCATAGAAACATATTTGAATAAGTATGATCATGCAATGAATAAATGATCAAATATGAACAGGCAGGTTACAAAAGAAGAAATGCGAACTATCAACCACCATATGAAAGAACACTCCAAATCATTAATATTAAGAGAAAGGCAAATGAAAATGACCTTGAAATTTCACCATAAAAACATCAAGTTGGCAAAAGATGGAAGTGACAAATGTATGAGGGGCCACAGATGCTTTGTTAGTTGTTGTCCTTTGTGCTTTATTAGTAAAGTTGTAGTAAAGCTGTAGATTGGTCCAATAACAATGCAAAATAGTTTGGAATTGTACCTCCAAAACCATTAGCCTGTACACACCTTTTCATTCTTCATTAACACTAGTAAGCATATATACCAAAAACATCTGAGACAGAATAATAGAATTAGTATGTATTTTTTTTAAATGTTCATTTCTTTTTTTTTTTTTTTTGCTTTTTTGGAGGGCAGTTGAGGTTAAGTGACTTGCCCAAGGTCACACGGCTAGTTTTTTGTGTTAAGTGTCTGAGACCGTCTTTGAAGTCAGGTACTCCTGACTGCAGGGTTGGTGCTCTATTCACTGCGCCACCTAGCAGCCCCCACTAGTATGTATTTTTTAAAAAATAGAATACTTAACATGATAGTAAAGAATTGAAAACATACTATAGTAAATATTTTTTTAAAACTTTGAAAGATTTAAAAACTGATCATTGTAATGACCAACTGTTTTAAACATTTATCACCTTCTATAATAAAAATACTGGTGATGAAGCATGACACCCATTTTCTGAAAGATAAGTGAAGGCTATAAGATGAAGAATGAGACATGCATCTTTGGAAATGGAGAATGTGGGATTTTGTTTTGCTTGACTATGCATTTATGTTACAGGGTTTTAATTTTCCTTTCCTCTTAAAATGAAGGTGGATATGAGGGAGAAAGAATAAATAAATACTCATTCATTTAAAATTATCCAATTTTTAAAAAATAAAAGTAATTTTTCTTGGTTGAAGCCATTAGAAATAATACAATATAGAAGTAGGCAGAATTGGGAAAAAAAGGCATAGTAACTATGAAATAAGGTAAACCAATAAATACTAAAACAAAACTAAATATTGTATTTTTGTTCAATGATAATGACCAACCTTGGTTGTAGGGAAGAAATCAGACTATTTCCCTGCCTTACTCCAAGTACCTCCTTAGGGTACTTTGAGTGGGAAATGATGCTTATTCAGTAAGTTTTGGTCATTCTGCTGGTTGGTTTTGTTTAATTTTTTTTAATTATTGTGAATAGTTTCACTATGCAGGAAGAGAGGGAAATATAAACTGTGATGTAAAAAACACAAGGCATCAATACAGCTTCAAATAAAATAAAAGTAATGATTTCCCACCACTGATTAACCTGAGTCAGGTGAAAACAGCCACCTCAGATCCAAAATTAGATTTATTCCATTACCAAAATTCTAAATGTTGCAACATCATCCTATAATTTGAAAGCTTTTGAAGCTATCAGCTACTTGTATTGTTCTGCAAATAAGAGTGAGAGTTTGGAGAATGAAAATTAGTGGCAATTGTCCATGCATGACTTCTCTCTACATTTCAGGTTAAGATAGGAGGTTTATTGAAAGACATAACGTCTGACATGTATGTAATTTTTAACAAACATCTAAGTCCCCGTAAGTCATTCAGCATGTAAACAATCTGTTTGTTTTGAATTAAGGAAAAACTTCCCTTGAGTCATTCCTCATAAACAAAATAGCAGACATTAAAGGAAACTATGAATAATTTGCTTGGACTTGGAAAGGGCATTGAGCAAAGGCCAAGTAGGCTTTTCTCCCCCTTTAACTGACCTTTTGGACTGATTTAAAGCAGTCTAACTGTTTTTAAGCCTAAAAGTTAGTATATTTGTATTCTGGCTCTCTTGAATAACTAGTCTACTAAATATTTGCTTAACGATATGATCACAGACTAATAGAATCTAAAAATGAGGAAAATTGAAGATTAGCTAGTCCAACATCTCATGAATTCAAGATTACCTTTTATAACACATCTGAAACAATGTTAATGAATCCTTCTTTTACAATGTTCAGTGATGGGAAATTTACTCTCTTAGGAGGCAGTCTGTTAAATTGTTAGGCAACCCAAATTGGGAGGAAGGATTTTCTTATAATGGGTCAAAATGTCCATGCTTATGCCTTATAAAATGACAGAATCATAGACTTGTAGAGTTTGATGGTATCTTCCATCCATTAATCCTAGTTCTATTTGGGACAACACAGAACAATTGTATTTATCCTTATGCATGGCAGCCTTTCAAAAATTTGAAGATTACTATCATATTCCTCTTAGTCTTCTCTTCCCCAAATCACACCCCTGTTTTCTTTCCTTCCTTATTCCTTTCCTTCCTTCCACAACTAAACAATATATTCTAATATAAAGTGGCTTCATCAATGAACACCATTTTATTTTTGACATTGATTGGCAAGTAGTTGGAATAATCAACCACGTTGGAAAGAACATTGGACAATCAGATTTTGAATCTGATCTGTCACTTACTAGCTACATGACTCCTGTCAAGTCACTCTTTGTAGGACTCAATTTCTTCTTCTACAAAGAGCAAGTTCTTGTCCATAGATAATTGAATCTAACATTTTGAGATCTCAATAATTTTGTGACATCTTTGTATATCTTTATAGATGTGTATGTTTGCTATTATGTTTGCTTATTTAGGAAAAATGGTTTAGGTAACCTCTTAAAATATTGGGAATTACCAGGTGCTATATCCCAAAATCACACTTGTAGTTTGGATTCTCCTATTAACCACTACCCCAGATTGAAGGTATTCTGTGGATCTATCCCATAAAATCTTTAACTCATGAGCCCCATATTTACCTCTAATAGTCAGCATAGTCTGTTTCTGAAACAACATTCCAAGAAGAGCAGATACAAAGTATTCCTCCCATTAAGCTGAAATAAACAATCTCACATATGTACTCAGCATCAATGGAAGAATGAGCACATAGATACAGTATACTAGTAAAGAGACACACATTTAAGGAATGTATATTGTAATTGATCACTCCAAATATTCAGCACCCTGCTATCTTTGTCCTGCTCATGAAGTCCTCATGCTATTTTTCCATAATCACAGCCTCTATTGAGCAAAATTCCCAAATATGCTCCCCCCCATTTTCATGTTAGGCTACCTCCTACCAGATGATTAGATATGCTAAAAGATATGGCAGATGGTGGGGGAGATGGAGGGAAAGAACTTCCTTCAAGAAGAGAATAGCAATTATTTTTCAAGAGCTGGATTCTTCCATAGCTAACATTCTTTTCACCAGCTAGATTTCATAATTTACAGAGATATTTCCTGCCTCAACCCGCTTCCTAGAGATTGTTTTGCTATTTAACAGAATACCAAGTACGTGAATGAACCTTCAATCATGCACCAGCTGGCTGCCTTCTACTTCCATGTCTTATAAAAAAACTAACAAAATGAAAACATTTTTCAATACCTTGGCATTAAAGCTTGCCTAATTATAGACTGCAGTAAGTCAGTGGTTACTGGGAACGTGGGCACCTTCTTCACAAGAGTTGTTTCCCTGAGTGGGGGTCCAGAAGGATGGTTTCATAAATGGAGAGATGGGAGCATAAATAAGAGATGACAGAACTGAAGAAATGATATGATATAGGAATATATCAGACATGTGTAGTAGATATGAATGAGAATTCAAAGAGGACACTGAGATTACAAGTTGAATGATAGGAAGAGTGGCACTCTTCACTATAATAGAGAAATTCAGGAGAGGAGCAAGTTTGAAGGGAAATATAGCAAGTTCTGTTTTAGATATATTAATTTGACATATGTCTAGGGTATTCAGTTCAAGATGTCCAAAAGTCAGTTGGCAATATGAGACTAAAGTTCAAAGAGAGGTTGGGAGTGTGTATGTGCATAGTAGTATATACATATATGTACATACATGTATGTGTATGTTTAAATGTACACGTGCACATACATGCATACAGACATGTATACACAGATATTTATGTCTGTGTGTGTTTGGGGGTACAACATCTAAGTGGTACAGTGGATAGATTGCCAGGCCTGGAGGCGAGAAGATTCATCTTCCTAAGTTCAAATTTGGCCTCAGACACTGACAAACTGTGCAACCCTGGCCAAGTAACTTAACCCTATTTGCCTCAGTTCTATATCTATAAAATGAGCTGGAGAAGAAAATGGCAAACTATTCCAGTATCTTTGCCAAGAAAACCCTAAATGAAGTCATGAAGAATTAGACATGGCTGAAATTACTGAATAACAAAAACAACCTGTGTACAAATGCACACACACACACACACACACACACATATACACATGCATGCAATTCATCTACATAGACATGATAACTGAACTTATTGTAGCTAACAAGAATATCAAAAAAGAGAAAAGATTCCAAGACAGACCCTTGGGAACATTTATGATTGGTGGGCATGATCTGAAGCAAAGAAGAGTGAGGACTGGTCTAAGAAGTAGGAGGAAAAGTAAAAGAGAGAAATGTCAGGAAGACCTAGAAAGAAGAGAATATCCAGAAGGAAGGGGGTGATTATGTCACAGCACAAGTTGGTCAAGAAGGATAAGCATTGAGAAAGGGTCACTAGACATGGCAATTCAGAGAATGTTGGTAACAGGGGAAAACAATTTCAATTCAATGACACGGTCAAAAGTCTGATTTTAGAGGGTGAAGAATCAAGGGAGAAAGCAAGAATTGGAATCACTTATTATAGGTGTTTTCCTCTAGGAATTTAGTCACAAAGGGAAAGAAAGTTATTGAATGATAGTGAAGATGTCTGAATTAAACGAGGTTTTAAGAATGGAAGAGACATGACTGTGTATGTAGATAACAGGAAAGTACCTAGGAGCTAGAATACACAGCTGGGTGAATAGTGGGAGCAGTCTTTGGAGGAAGATAGGATGGAATGGGATGGTATCATGGATACATGTAGAAGATTTTGCCTTGACAAGAAGTAAGGCCAAATCTTCATGTGGTATAATAATGAATCAGGACACAATGGAGTATTACATCTCAGTAATGTTAGATGAGAAGGAAGAAAGAAGAGGAAGTTCAATATTAATGATATAAACTCAGTCTGTTAAGTATGGGAGCCATGGAAAGAGCATAGTATGTGGCAGTACTGTAGGAAAGATGAGAAGAGTCGAAAAGCTTTGAAACACAGCTTTATGACAACCATACTGGCATACCCAGGATGGCTGCTAAAACAGGTTCTAAGATTTGCTTTACTAGGAAAGATAGCCGTTTAAGGATTCAACAATCTTTTTTAAGTACATGCACTAGTTCAGGGGGAAAGTCAGCACCCTGAACTTCAGAGAAAATACAGAGAAATAAAGACCAACAGACAGAACTCTGACTGCCTGAATCAACTATACACTTTACATATATCCCTGGATGAAGAGAGCCTTTACATCTGAGCAGTCAGGGAGCTCTGAACATATGACCACTCAGAATCTAAACCAGGGAATCATAAGATCCTTCTCATAAGCAAAATACTATCTCAGAGTATATATACGCTTCTCAGAGCCAGAAGGCATCACAACCCTCCTGACTCAGGGCCTAGTTAGAAATTAGCAAAAGGTGTGAAAGTCTTCCTACAAGCAAGCCTCCCCAAGCAAACTTCCCTTAATGGGCTCCACCTGAGGCCTATTAATGTTCAGGGAAGATTGTATATCCCATTAACATTACAAATAGTAGCTGTCATGATGAGTGGGATAGCTAATCTTTATGTTGTTGTTGTCATTTTCAGCTGTATCTGATTTTTCCTGTCACCTTATGAGGTTTTCTTGGCAAAGATACTGGAGTGGTTTGCCATTTCCTTCTCCAACTCATTTTACAGGTGAGATAACTGAGACAGAGTTATGTAATTAATCCAGAGTCACTCAGCTAGTAAGTGTCTGAGACCAGATTTAAACTCAGGAGGGTAAATTTTCCTGACTTCAATCCCAGCACTCTATCCACTGTGCTACCTAGCTACCCAGCTAATCACTTATCCGAGTATAAAAGGATTGCCTAGCTTCAGGGGAACCCATCTGAAATTACTTTTCATAAAATTATAGTGGGCCCAAGCAGCCCACTTTCATGATTTCCTCCAATTCCATTCAGCAATCTGAATAATAGAAGCCAAGGCAAGAGTAATTTGAAATTAAGGTGTGGCAAGGTATGATCAATAAAAGGACAAGGAAGTCAGACATTTGGAAATCAAAGATGGTATCAAGATAAAACAAAGGGTTGAGATACAGAAGGAGGAGGAAAGTAACCAGTGTTGGGGTAATGGTTTTGGAAAGAATAGCAATAGCTATTTATGTAGTTCTTAAGAGTTTTCGCAGAACTTCTCATGTGTTAACCAATTTGATCCCAACAACCCTTTTTTAAAAGTGCTATTATTAGTAATTAGATAATGAATTCCAGTTGTCGATGACAAACCTAGCCTGAAGACATTTGTTATGGGATAGGATATTACGAGAAATGAGGTGGCTTGGGTTAACTGTCAGATTCCTATAATACCATTTGGTGCAGTTGTGTACCAAGATGTTATGGAGAAGTTCTGGAGAAGTTTGATCTAATTTTGCCTTAGGTGGATTGAGCAGAAACAAAGCTGTTAACCCTTTGGAAATGGAGTAGATAAAGACAAATTTAAGACTGAGGTCCCAGGGAACTTCTTTGTAGGCTAGGCTACTTTTACCTCCTTGTGTACTACTTTCCCCTGAAGGCTGCTGAAAATGCTTTGATTAAATAAATGATGAATCTTAACCCTGGGTGCAATGTACATTATATAGAGTCATGACCAGGACAAGATAAAATCACAGGGATAGGTGTTTTCACTATTCAGATATCTGCTGAATATCTTTCTTTGCTAAAACTAGAACTGAGTGATTCTTAATTTGCCTTAATAATATGCCTTTTTCTCAGATTTTAATAGAGAGACATGATGTTTAAGATCTAGTCCTTACTAATAAGGAGGAACCAGTTGCTAGCATCCAAATGACTACAAACTTGAGAAAATGAGACAATGTCATTTAAAAATCTGTGATGGATAAGGAAGGGATGGTATGCACAGCTTGACATTCATTCCTAAATTTCAGCAGATAAATTCCAAAAAGTTCACAAGATCATGATCATAGATTTAGACCTAGGAGGGACTTTGAATGTAGGTAAAGTCCAGCTCCAATTTCATAGATAAGGAAACTAAAATCTGTAGAGTTTGAACAACTATGTAGTCACACATAACTGGTAAGCATCTGAAGTGGCATTCAAACCCACATGTTTCAGATCCCAAGTTCAGCACTTCTATCCACTATACTGCCTCTCTGCAGTAGAGAAATGATAGGTAGGAAGTCAAATCCTAAGATTCTATAGGGGAAATTGTGTCACAAGAAAAAAATACCCCCAAGGAGAGAATTTTGATGATAAAAACATAATTCAGATTTTTAAGTAGATACTAAAAGGTAAAGATATAACCACATTGCTCAACTTTGATATTTTAAAAGTCATCTATATAGATATAGGCATTATCAGGCAACTAAAGATCAATAGTTAACAACAGCATGAAATAAATTGAGACATGATGTCAATGCTAAGAATAGCAAAGGGGGCTTTTAAGAAGCACGTTTATAAGTAAAAAGAGATTAAATAATTGTTTGGAGGTGATTGCATCATGATAATGCCTGATGGAGAAGGTAACATACAAACTCCTGCTTTAATCCTGTTTCATCTTTTCTCCATGGGTCATTGATCTTCAGCATGGGAAGAATAGAAGCAAATTATCAACAAGAAACCAAAACACAAGGTAAGTGAGAATACATAGTTGCCTTCACTGAATATGTTGACTGGCCCAAATGGAACATATATTAGATAACTAAAAAAAAAATCAATATTTTTTCCTGCTGAGCCACATCATCAAAAAATCATGGACAAAAAGATAGATGCAATAGAATTAAAAATTGGAAGAGGCAGTACTAATTTTCAAAAAAGAAAAAGAAAATGAATTGTTTTAACTATGGGTTGGTGAGGAAAATAAAAATAAGAGTAATCTCTAAAAGTCATCATGGATACAAAAAAAAAAGTCATTCCAGACTAACCTTATTTCTTTTTTCAAGTGTTAATTAGCCTGGAAAATTGAGGAATTGAAATGCACATAGACAGTTGTATTTCAGGGAATAATTTGAGAAATTTCATCTGTATCTCTCTGGAATATTTGTAGATTTGAAATGTGAATCATATTGCAATAAATTAGATTTGGAAGCATTAGGTAACCAAATCCAACTAGAGGTGATAGAGAGAATATTATAAACTTACAGGTAAGTTAATTGAATGCCACAGAACTCTGATCTTAGCAATATTTGGTTCAACATTTTATCACTATTGTTGTGGATAAAGGTGGACAGCATGTTTTTCATAGGTGATAGGAAGCTGGGCAAGAGAGATAAAATAACAAGAGTCCAAGATCTACCCCAACACTACCAAAGTTCTTAACATGTTAGTAGGATGTAATTAACAGAAATAAATATTAAGTTCTAAACTTGCATTAAAAATTAGCTACACAAGTACAAGAAAGGGAGATCTGGCTAGAACACAGTTCTATGTTTAACAGATGATTGTTGATTGATAGATGCTTCAAAAGCATCTTTTAGATTCAAGAGATTATGAATTCATTAAGAGTGAAATGTGTGACAAAGCAACTAAACGATGTTATTGATACAATAGGTTGCAACAACTATAGTATGGTACCCAGAGCAATGGAGGCCATAGTTCTGTTGTCCCTCTGTCCTTGTCAGACTATATCTGGATTATTACGTTCAATTACGGACACCATATATGAGGCAAGACACTGATAAGCTGAAATTTTTCTAGGGGAAAGCATCCAGCATGGTAAGTAAAATTCAAACCATACAACACAAGAACAGATTGATTGAATCAGGCATGTTTAGCCTGGGAACAAGACTTAGGGGAGACATGATAACTGTCTTCAAAGATTTGAGGGGCTGTCATGTAAAAGAAAGATTAAATTTATTCTGCTTGGCCCAAAGAGCAAAACTATGAAAAGTGAAATAAACCAGGAGCAATGGATAGAAGATATAAAGAGGCAGTTTACAGCTTGATATCAAGGAATATTGTGTAACAATTAAAAGTGTACAAAAGTTGAGTAGGATTGCTTTGGTAAATAACAAGGTCCCTTCACAGGAAGTCTTAAAGCAAAGAATGTAGAAAAAGAGAACATAGCTCCCCTTGATCAATTTAAGACACCAAGATGAGCTTTAAGTTAGTGTACTGAATGAATTAGTCAATTTGATTGATGAGTTATTGTTATGTTATCAGTGATTTTTAAAAGATTTTAGAGAAGTGAAGAGGTATTAGAAGTATGAGAAGGAGGAGAAGTAGAAGGAGGATTGAGAAGGAGAAGGAAGAAGGAGGAGGAAGTAGAGGAGGAGGAAGAGCAGAAGAGAGGAGGAAGAGGAGGAGGAGAAGGAGAAGAAGAAGAAGAAGAAGATGATGATGATGATGATGA
Source organism: Pseudocheirus occidentalis (assembly GCA_028646575.1). NCBI lineage: Eukaryota > Metazoa > Chordata > Mammalia > Diprotodontia > Pseudocheiridae > Pseudocheirus > Pseudocheirus occidentalis. The sequence goes on along the minus strand of CM053594.1, from coordinate 135,211,089 downwards.
TGATGATAGTGAAAAATCTAACAAAATGAATTTAAAATAATATCTATAAAAATGTGCACTGGGTTCAAAAATCAATTTCAAATAGATTAAATGGAGGGGATGTCTTAAGTAGATATTTAATATTTTAGTGAACCAAAGCTCAAAGGCAATAAAATGTCTTTCTTGTATTGTAGCCAAAAAAGCAAATATGATTTTAATCTGCTTTTAAAGGAAGGCCAACATCTAGAATGTAGATTGTGACAGCCCTACTCTACTGGTAAAACCACATATGGAATATTTTGTTCAATTTGGGGCAGCACAATTTAGAAAACACATGGATAATCTGGAGAAGATCCATATTCAAGTAACCAAAATGATGAAGGATCTTGAGTTCAATTTGTGTGAGAACTTGGAATATCTGGCCTAAAGAAGAGAAAGTATAGAGCTGATGTGACATGCCATCCATCTTTAATTATTTGGAAGGCTGTCACCTAAAAGATGGATTAGACTTGTTCTTCTTGGTCATGGAGAGAAGAAATAGGATCAATGGATAAATATTCAGGAAGTCGAAATTCAACTTAATATAAGGAAAAGCATCCTAACCATTAGAAACCTCCTAAAATAGAATGGGCTACTATTGTAGATAATTAATAGAAGTCATTAAACAAAAGTAGGCTGACCACTTGTTGAATATGTTGTAAAGGAGATTCTTGTTTAATTACAGGTTAAAATAAATGACCTTTGAGGATCCTTAATATTTTAGGATTATAGGTTCTGGAGATGGTTTTGTATGTAGTTTGTGTGTTTTTCATTTAAGATATCAATATTTTTTTAAATTAAACAAGGGTACAAAATTCTCACAAAGTTCCCATAAGTATAAGTTAGTCAAGTGGTGGTGATTAGTATTTGTAAATGGTAAAGTGATGACTCACCCTCAGATACTGAATGGATAAACTGACATTTGAGGTCCTTCCTGACTCAATATTCCATTTCTCTGTAAAAATGACTGAGGCAATTTGTGAGGAAAAAACTTTTATGACAAAGGAATTACAGTTTAGAAAAGGATTACAATTTATTTTCCCCATGGGCTCAGACAGCAAAACTGTGAGCAATGAATTCAGGTAGCAAAATTTTGGATGACAACAAACAAAACAAACAAGCAAAAAAGAACAATTTCCTAAAAACTGGAGGTGTCCCAAAACAGAATATGCTACCTTAAAAGGTAGAGGGATCCTAGGAGAAACTGAATGACCACTTATCAAGGATGAGAAAAGGGCAGTCATGCATGCTTTATGTTAAGAGATAGGTTTCTAAGAGCCCTTCTCTCTACAAGATTCTATGATACTGTAAAAGGTTTAAGAACTCAAATAATCAAAGACCATCAGAAAATGATGGTTTACTATGCTCATTAGGTACATAAGCACAGCAGCCTTCAAAAATTGGTCCAGTTAATAATGGTTATGCATCTTCTGCCCTTAAAAGAGCAAGTTTAGCTGAAATCAGGATTTGGAACCTATACTTCAGATTATTTAAACCAATTTCCCTTTCTCCCCTTACCCTATTTTATAAATGATGAACTTAAGGACCCAATCATTAAATGACTTGCCCCAACCCCCACAAGTAAGTCTGTATCAAAGTTGAAATTAGAACCTAATATATATCACACAATTCCCTCAAATAAAAATATGAAAAATGCTTCAGATGCTTTCATATATTTTAATAATCGGAAGTATAAATTTTCTGTTCTTGCACATAGGACCAAAGTAATATTGGTATGTCTTTTTGGAATATCACTGACCTAGAAAACCGCATTAACCATCAAGATCCTAAATTCTACCTCTATGGCAATTCCAGAATTAGGACAATGCACAGCAATGAGCTTCTAGAATTATGATCTCTCTTCTAGTAAAGACTGTGCTGAGAACATCAAAGGTTTAGGTTAGCCCTTCTCTGTTCAATGTACTTGAGGAAAATCATACTCTCTTTTCATAACCTCTTGCAAAAAGAGAGATTAAAAGGCTGTGTCACTAGCTACAAATTTAAAATCCTGCCAAAGGTAAAAACTGTCACAATCAGGAGTAGTTATACTATGAAGAAGCAAAACCAAGCCTAGATTCCTGCCTGCCTGCCCTATTTTGCATGACTTCTCAAGGATTCTGAATAGAACCCATTACTGGATGAGCCATGGGGAATATTCTTTCAGCTCCAGGAAGCAGTCTTCCCATGAGTAGCCAAACTTGTCAGTTCAGAATTGCAACCCAACCCCCTCCAGTCACCCTCTTATATTTCTGGGGTCTGGGGAAGAGAAAATGATGGGGATCAGTCTGATACCTGAAGATGAACAGGCTTCAGACCTCCACCATGTGGGTTTCAATGTGTGGTTCCCAGGCAGGGGCTGGCACTCTGTCAAGAGGGCAGAAGAGTATGGGGACTGCTGCTGAGTGGTGAGCAGCTTTTCCCCAGGCACAAAGCAAGGATGTACAGGATGATTGGCAGATTGCGTGGCTCTGAGTAAATGAGCAGCACACATATGTTCTCCAACTTAGGGCTGGGGAGTTGTGGGGAGGGGAAAGATTCAAGTGCCAGGGTATGGGAGCAACCCGGCTTCAGACAAAGCACTTGCAAAGCAGCACCTGTGGTTTGTCCGGCCTTTCAAGAGCAGGAACCTGGCTGCAAGACAAAGGTCTGGCTGAAGGTTCTTTTCATTAGTGCTTCCAAGTCAAAAAGCCATTTTTATTGGGCTAGCTTCATGCAAAGTGGGACCGGATCTGAATTCCCCACTCTCACACTGCCATCTACTGGCCAATCAACCTTTTCCCTGTCCAAGGCTCTCCAATCTGGAAAAGCACAGGGAAAGGAGGATTGCTTTAACAAACAGGACAGAACATTCAGACTGTCTCACAGTATTTAGACATGGAGTGCTGGGCTCATCCAGCCCTGCATTTGGCAATGATAGAGCCTGGTGGTCCTTAGATTACCTATGGCCATTTCTTAACTGACTTCATGTGGAAGTCATATGAAATGCACGAGGACCAGATCACAGCATTTAACTGGTAAAATAAAAATAAATAAATGAACCATTTTTGCTTCAAAAATTAATAACAAGGAGTCAACAATGTATCTGTGACATATAAAAAAATTAACTATTAGAAGAGTTCGATAATAACCTAAGTAAGCATGCAAGAGAAGCCTCAAAGGCTGACCATAGTTAGACCTTAGGTTAAGTGCTAGACTCCCTGGGAACCAGTGAACTCAATTTTGGGCCATAGCATTGTTCCTCCGCCATAACCATAACCAGGCCTGGCAGGAAGCAGTGGTCTCAGCAAATAAATGGTGCTGAATAGAACATGTCCAAATCCCTGTCAGACAAAGGCTCAGGGTGTATTTATACTCAGGCCACAGCTGATACATTGTTGGAACTCCTCATCCATTTTCTTTTATTCTTTCCAACTAAATCTTGGTTAGATCATTTACACATGGGTGCACTCTTTCACATTTTGACATTGTGGTTTTTGACCATGAACCAGCTTCATGGTTCCCTCCTTTACATGGAAAATGCCCAGGCCACACTATTGCTACCACCCACAAAAACCTCTTTGTTTACTGAAGCCCATACCACTCATTTGGCAATTAACCATGGTCTGCTTTGGAGGTCTCTCGGGCACGGCTATCTTAGGTTATGGAAATCTTCTAGTAGTTTACTTTTTATATGTCCCAGACACATTGTTAGCTCCTTGGGGGTAGGGTCTATGTCCTTTATATCCCTTTGTCTCCACCACAATATGTGGCATGGTAGGATATTCCATTTTATAGATTTCACAAGGACGTTCAGATCTTTGGATAAACAGATGTATATTTGAAGTTTTTTTTTCAGGTGGGGAAGAATGAGGCAGGGGTATGGACTTGGGGCTGCCCTTGTGTAGGGAATTGCTAGGCACTTGCTTAGAAATTCAGAGTCTGACTGGGTGTGGCTAAAGAACTGAGAGTTTAAGTGGCTTATTTAGAGTCACATGCGCAGCACGTGGAAACAGAAGGTCTTGGACACAGATCTTCTTGATTCTGAGGCCTGCTGCCAGTCTATTGCACAATGCTGTCTCTATGGAGCATTGCCAGCATTAATTCATAATTTGAAAATTTTTATGTACCTGGTTATTTATATATTGTTCCCCATGTGAATGTAAGTTCCTTGAGGGCAGGGAATATGTTTGCTTTTCTTTACATTCTAGTGCAAAGCTTATTTGTTGTTCAGTCATTTCAAGTTAGCTCTTCATGATTCCATTTTGGGGGTTTTCTCAGCAAAGATATTGAATAGGTTTGTCATTTCCTTTTCCAGGTTCTTTTTACAGATGAGGAAACTGAGGCAAACAGAGGTTAAGTGACTTGCCCAGGGTCACATAGCTAATATTTTAGCTAAGTCTTCCTGACTCCAGATCCAGTACTCTATATACTTCACCACCTGACTGTGATACATTTTTGCTGAAGTGGTAAATCAGTATAACTTTTCTGGAAAGCAATCTGGAGTTGTATAAACAAAGTGGGTGAAATATCCTTACCCTTTGAGATTCCACCAGTGGTCACTGACTAAACAATGTCTCCAAATACACCAAAATATTTACAGTAGCATTTTTTTTTAGTAGCCAAGAACCAGAAACAAAGTACACATCATTGATTGGGTAACTGCTACAAATACATGATGCATGAATGTGAAGGAATATTTTTGTACCAAAGAATGAACATGAGGAATACAGAAAAGCCATTCTCTTGCCTTTGGCACATCTGGGATGTGTGATGTCTCTTAACCCATCAGTACATCAGGCAAGTCTCTAAAAGTCTTAAGTTTAAAAAAAGTTGTCAATCTGCATTGGAATGAATTTCTGCACTTGGAGTTGCTGAAAGTGACGAAATACGAACCCAAAACAATAATGATTTACATTATAGTCTTTCTTATTTTCCCTGGTAAAATGTAAATTGCTTGAGGCCTTTTTCCCTCCGTATCTTCAGTGCCCAGTTTAGGGCATCTCAGAAAATAGTCAATAAATGTTTAATGATATGAACAAAATAATATCGAGTTAAAGTTCATAGTAACAAAAAATACACATTGTTGCAAATAACTACACAAGAATAAATTCCTCCTTCCGATTGTTTTCCCCATTAAACCACTGAGTGATTCAGTTATATATGCTCATTCATTCTACTAGGGCAAAGAGTATTGGCCTCATGACTTCATATTACACGATAATAAAGGGATCATTCTTCTAAATATATGGGTTACAACCTCATCTTCAAGAAGGGGTCTTGGCAGATCTTTATACATAACTGCTCAGTTCCAATGTCACACCTCTACCTCTCTTCACAACTCTGAGGTTTTTAGTTTGGTTTTTTGTTTGTTTTCCAAATGAACTTGGCAGAACTGTCTGCCCTATTCAAGCTTGAGGTATCCATGACAAAAGTCCCTGAAGAAGTCAAATCCTGGAACAGACTGAAACATGAGCAATGAAATCAGAGGAAGTCAGGTGTGATCAAAATTTAGACAGATTACTTAATTCAATTACAGTTAGTCCTTCCATATCTCAAGTTTCCCCATCATGGTTTCGATACATCATGGGTAAGTATAACAAATTAAATGTTTGCAGAGTTTTGTGGAAGCCACAAATGATACACAAAGGCCAGCAGCACCACAGAAAAAGTTTAGAAACTCAGAAACTCATAAAATAAATGTATAGTATTATATAATATCAACACATTTTATTTTTTAATATAATAATAATTCAGATTTTTTGGTACAAATGGAGAACCAAAAAATTTTATGGATTTTTCAGATTGTGGGGTTGCTACAGCCCTAAGCCCAGTGTTGAAGGATAGCTGTAAATCCAACAGTACATACCCAGATACCCAGTGTATGTTGAGCATGGTGAAATGCAAGTGATAATGAAATGCAAGATGTAAAATTTAGAGAAGACACAGTCCCAACCTGACTGAAATTAAAATCTAACAGGAGGACATATATCTGGAGAAGTATAAGATGAGAAGTAATGTGGGTGTAGTGGATAAAGAAGTAACCCTGAAGTCAAGAAGAGAATTCAAGTCCTACACAAGTCGTTTAAGTTTTTGGTGTGCTAGACAGTTCTCTAAGACTATAAATTCAAAAGAATTTGTCTACCTGCATTGGTCAAAAGATGCTCCACATAATTTCATGAATTCAAAGATCCAGATAAAATGACACTAAATACTACCATATATCATTAATTGTTAGGTGTATTACTGAAGTGAAAAACTGTGTTATGTGAAATCTAAGCCAAGAAAGTAGAAGGAAGGGGGAAGGGAGCAGTTAGGGAAGGCTTCCAGGATAAAAAGTGATCTTAACTTTGAACATTTAAAACATGTAAGAAATTGGCCTATTCTATAAATACCTGATCATATGGCACAAGCTATGTCAGTCTCACCTCATGTGACTATTCTAGAATGAGTAGGACCTTTCCTTACCAAGAGTGTACAGCCCAAATAGTTGAGTCTAACAAAAAAGAAAGAAATTTTTCTTCCTACTGCCCATTATCCAAACATTTTTTTCCTGAGGTCACTCTCCTACCTATTAATTTTCCAGGTGTTGAAAGAAATTTATTTGAAATTTTAAAAAAATTCTCATTAATTTTGTTACATGATTGCACATATATAATCTATATCTGATTGCTTATCATTTCAGTGAGGGGGCAGGAGAGAGAGGAAAGAAAGGAGAGACAGAATTTAGAACTCAAAATGTTAAAAAAAAAAGGCCAAAGGTTAAAAAATTGTTTTAGCATGTAATTGGAGGGAAAATAAACTATATTAAAAATGAATAAAACACGACACATCTCTCCTCCTACTCAATAAAACAATAAATAAAAACTAACCTAAAGTTAAACAATGAAGAAAAGAGATAGAATGTCAAAAGTAGTTAGGTATAAGGAAAATGGTGACCATAAAAAGAGGTATAGTCTAATTCAATGAAGTAATATTTGTCTTCTTAAGATCCATTGCATTGTGAATTACTTCAAAAGCATTATTTGAATTTTTTGTAATATGTAACTCCTGGTGAAAGTATTATCTAGTAATAATGCCGTGGGCATTCTAATTCTATTTTTTAAACTATGATCTTAATGATATGACTACAAAGATAATACAAGTTAAACCCCATTATATTTGAGAAATAGTTGAAAAAGATGAGTTCTAAGGTAATAATAAAACAGTTCATCATAAGCTATACTTCACTTAAAAATTTGCTGAACTAATACTGAGAGGCAATGTAATTTAGTGGGTAGAGAGCTGGTTAAGGAGTAATAAAAACCCATTGCTGACACATGCTAGCTATGTGTCCCTAGGAAGTCATTTGACCTCTCAGTTCTTGGGGTTGCTCTAAGAATGTAACTTAGTGAGAAGATGCTCATCCACTTTGTAGAAAAATTTCTTTTCCAGGAAGAGAAATGCTGATAAAATTGCCGATTTAGTCCAAAAACGTCAGTATTGCAGCCAAGGATCTGTGATTGTGTCCATAAACAAAAAAAGAGGCCCATCTACAATTTAGTAGATAAATTTTAGGGAGCTACCTGGGGATTAGAGAGTTTAAGTGATTTGTCCTTTCCTTCTCCCCAGCCCCGTCACCTGTGGTCAAACTGCTATTATGTGTGAAACAGGCTGTAAAACCCAGGAATCTTTGGCTCCAAGTCCAGTATTCCATCTCATATACCATGCCTCTAAATGGAAATTGACACTAAAATACTTCAGATGATTTGTGATTCCCTAGGCAACTCAATGTCCTATTGCCCTCTGACCAAAAATGATGAATAATCTAAACTTGATTAATTCAAGGTTCATTTTTATAAACCTTAGTATTTTTAATTAACAAAGATAATTTTTCAGGCTAAATCCAAGCAATAGAGCTTTGGATGATGGACATGAAAGTCCTTTGAGGAGGAGAAAAATTTGTAACATACTATGAGGTATTATTTATTTGAAAGAATATTTCTTCTCTAAGAAATACCTTACACTTGGTACCTAAAAATTTGGTAAGACAAAGCTTCTCTGTTTGTAGTACTATGGCAAGTTATGACAAATTCCAGTTTTCAGTGAGTAAAATCTTGTGTAGAGATTTGTAAAATCAAAAGGATTAAACACATTTAACATGAGAAAATTTAAATGTTTATGGAATCCTCTTCATTTTTTATGTTCACATTTTCATTTTTGTATTTATGAATTCCAAATGTGTTAGAAAAGAGAGGCAGAGCCAAGATGGTGCAAAGGAAACAGGAACATTTCTAAGCTTCTCCATGAATTCTGTCACAAATATGTTAGAAAACATGACTAACAAGTTTAGACAACATTTTAAAGTCTTTGGTTTTTTAATTATTCAGCAATCAAATCCATAAATTACTGTCTATTTTTTTTTATTTAAGCATCTTAAAACTGTTTCAACGTATGAGTCTTCAGAGAAGGGAGGAAACAGAATGATCTATCTAGATATTAAATAAAATAGACAATATACAAAGGTAGTAAGTTGCTAATATATGCGAGTAGCCTCAAAAGGCTAAGAATGTTCTGTTGAGTTCTTATGATTGCTAGATTATGTAGACCAGGCTTCCATTTTCCCTGAATTTTTTTTACTAGAAATCTATAAAGGAAAAAGAGTTCTTTTATAAAATAAGGATATATATCTCTAAATCTGAATGATTGCATAGCACAAATACATTCTTAGCACCCAAGATGATACCTCTTTTAATGGTCACCATTTTTCTTATACCTAATTACTTTTGACATTCTATCTCATTTCTTCATTGTTTAATTTTAGGCTAGTTTTTATTTGTTGTTTTATTGAGTAGAAGGAGAATATCAAGAAGAAATTTTAAAATGTATTCCTCTAGAATTATATTAGTAGCAGTCAACTAAATACTTCCATAATGCATTATAAGAAAAATAATAAATTGAGGTTCTATTACTTTTTAGATGAGGATGTAGTGGGAAATTCATATAAAAATGAAAATTATAATGCTACCTTGAACTCTTAAATCCAGTGGTTTTCTTCTTCCTGGATGTGGGGATCTATAAACTTTTTAAAAGACTATTTTAATAACTGTATTTCAATATAGTTGATTTCCTTACTAATACTACATATTTAATTTTATGTATCTTAGAAATATTATGCTCCAATGGGTCTATAGGTTTCACAAAACTGCCAAATGAGCCCATGACACAAGAGAGTTTAAGAACCACACTATCCAGTTTTCATGTTAGTGGCATAACCTAATGTAGCACACGGAAAGTATTCTATGATTAAAAAACACACACACAATTTGGCAGAGTAGAGAGTGAACCAGCCGTGAAGTAAAAAAAAGATTAGGGTTCAATCAAGAAAACCTGAATTGAAGTTCCACTTGTGACATACACTGGCTGTATACCCCGAGCAAGTCCCAACTTCTCAGTGTCTCCAGGGAACTGACATTCTAGGGTTCCTGATTGCCTAATAGCTTGCAGATCCGCATTAGAAGAGGATGCTTCCTTAGTGGGAGAACACTATACATGAAATCACAGGTCTAGACAAAAACAAATTGTCATTCAAAATTATTTATCACTTTCACTGTTGCTCCCTTCTTCCTAATTGTTGTACCAGATGTCATTCAGAACAGTTCTCAGTAATAAGAACAAGATCATATAAAGACCTCAAATTTAACACAAATCACAGTTTGTACAAAACACAAGGCCAATGTTTGGAGCAATAAGACATATAGAATGAAAGAGGGTTGTTGATTTTGGCTTCCTGCAGGGGAAACAAAGGCTGAGGATATCCTGGCCCATTTATAAGAATATAAAACCATTCTCAATCAAGAGATCCAAACATCATTTATCAAGGGCTTACTATGCTCAAGGTATGGGTTAAGCAATGGCAATATAAAAGAGGAAAAAAGATCAGTCACTCCCCTAAATATCTTTACATATATTTTTACTGAGGTTCAAAATCAGAGACTAATTTATTATCAACTTATTTCTTTTGTAAATGTGAGTATGAAGAAAAATATTCATTAATTTAATCATTTTTTTCTTTTTTAGGTATGAGTCAGAATGTAATGTTTTGCTAATTATGTACATGTTCATATGTGTGATTAATTTGCAAATCCACATTCATCCTTCCAACAAATATTTTATCACATAACTACTATGTACTATGAATTGTGCTAGGTACTCTGCAGAATGGAAAGAGGAAGAAGTCAAAGTTCATGCCCTCCAGGGACCCATTCCTGTTATATCATCTCCATTATTAAATGCCTTCCTTAGAATATTAAATTTCAAGCATAGCTTTGGGTATTTGAACTGAAGCTAATGCTTTTAGAAAATCCCTTCTCAATATCCATTGAAAGGATAAGAGGAAAAATATTAATAAAATATTGAGTGAAAAGAAAGCAGCTATTGAGAGAACCCTTTACCTCATCATTCACATTTTGAGGAAACATGTATAAAGTACCTATTTTCATGAGGTCAGATATTAGGCATGGCACAAAAGATAACAGAATAGGTATTTCAACTGATTTTTAAACTAATAGTGTAAAATGAAAACATTGCTGCTTATATAGATGAGGGGGGAAGGATGAGAGAAAAGGAGAGGGAAAGGGGGGATAGGATATAGAGACACCAGAATAAACCCAATATATAAATGAAATTACATATGAGCCAAGGGTAAATTAATTTTACAGGAAGGAAGTAAAGGTAAGTATGTAATTAGAAGAGAGATTGGATAAAGTAGCTGTGGGCTTATTTTGCCCAATTCATACAGATCCGTTTATCCCAGAACAGATATCTATGAATTTTCTCCCAAACATCATCAACGCTACTCTGACAGAGGGAAAGAAATGTATAGATTAAGGTGAGAAGAAATATGAATGCAACAGGAACATAGTTAACAAAAAAGAGGGTAGAATAAAATTTTCCATAGAACAAAAATGTTTTTTATAGTCAATTTAAAATTGATTATAGAGGAAAGAATACAAAAAGATTGGAAATCTGAAGATGTTATGTAAAGAAAGAAATATCAGTTGTAGGGCACATGCCTCAATTGAGTGGAAGATGGTATAAGGACAAGTACGTTGAATTGGGACTCAGCCAATCAGTGTTCAGATTCTAGCTCTGCAACTTACCTGTATGATTTTGGACAAGTTACTTGACCTCATGATTTTATTTCATAAAAAGAAAACAAAGACTAAACTACATAATCTTTAAGACCCATCCTAGTGAGAAAACGAAAATTAAAATGATAAAGTAAAGATTTGAAATATTGAAGAGATAATCCTGTAATTAAATCTTTCTAAACTCCCAGATCTTCAAATGAAGGGGCTTGGACCAAAATATTTGTAAAGTGCCTTCCAGTTTTGAGATGTTGTGGTATGAAGGCCTGTGTCTTATTCCCCAAAAGTAACATGTAAAATGCCACTCTATTATTGATCCATTTGCATGTTCTGGGTATCCATACACATACAAATATTAAAAATGCAATATTATCAGTATTCACCTTTGTTTTCTTTTAGAAACAGTTAATTAAAATGTTCATACTCATTGGTTAGGATTCTGATAGCAGCTGACATGAGAATTTCTAGTTACTAAAGTTTCTGAAAAGCAACACAACTAATATTAAAAAAAACATATGAAATCCAAAGTAACATATATTCAAAATCTAAACTAAATGCATCTTTGAATGCTATCTGCATACAAAATTGTCATCAGTAGCTCAATATTATAGTATGCTATGAATAAATACTTTTCATCAAATATATGTAAAAATTGTGATTCATAATTACTCCCTGTCTCTTAGGGATGTATTGAAGATTTAAATGCATACACATACACACACACATATGCAATGTGCTGTAAGTTGATGTAATAGCAATCAAGTTTAGCAGATACTTAGCACTTAGTAACTTAGGGCTAAGTAGCACTTAGTAACTTAGAGCTAAGTATGTAAGATATGAGCCCTGTCCACTAGTGAGAAGGCATGATCTTCCCTGTTGACATGGAAGACGGTTATTGGCTGAGACAGGAGGCCAGTTTGTGTATATAAAGAAGAATTCTAGAGACAGAGAGACAGAATTGGAATGTTGCTCCTCATGAAGGAAGATTCATGGAGACTGAAGCCAGCTGAAAGAGAGAGAGGGAGAGAAAGAGGTTCTTTCCCAGCATCTAGAAGCTGAGAAGTAAATGGAGTTTCCCTGAGACCAGAATCTGGTGAATGCCATCCAGAAGGCCAATATTCCTTCTGGGTCCTAATGCCAGCTGAACTGCTGGAAGTCTGAAGAAGTATGACCAGGATAAGACTTTGTTTATTCATGGCCTGGCTGATCCTTGAGTTCTAGGCACGAGAAATGGTGAAGGGTTTGAGATGTGCTGGACCCTGTGAACTTCAGTGTGTGCTGGGGATTGCCCTAAGGACTGGACAAGGACCTGGGAGCTGTCTACCTCTGAGGACTGGATGAGAACCTGGCAGCTGTCTGCTTCTGAATCCAGCTGACTGGCAGATTCAGGAGGGACCTGGAACCATGGAAGGGGATCCAGGGAGTCAGAGAGACCACCCAGAGTCAAGATGAAGAAATGGCCTCTCCTTGGACAAACTGAGGTTTTCTGGAAACCAAGGGGGTAGAGAGTTTGTGTGGTTTTCTAATGACTGTATTAGTGACTAATGATAGTTACTCATTAGGAATCTATCTTAGTGACTGACTGCTAGATGAGTAACTGATTAAGTTAATGGTTGCCCCATGAGTGGAAGATTGATATATTGTGAATTGATTGATTGAATGATTAAGTGAAAAGGGTTTCCCCCTTAAGGAAACCAGATGATTATTCTTTTGTTCCTTGGCCCCTGTAGTGAAAACTGTGTGGCCATTCTAATGTTAAGCTGTTATGAACACTAAACTGTGACTTTCTGTGATAAGATGTAATTTTGTGAATATTATATTGTTAATGTTTGCCTTGATTTGTAATGGAATAAACAGAGTATTCACTGTTACTGTATAATCCAAATCTTAAAAGCTATTCACCACAGCATTCTTTTGGAAATCTGCTTGTGTGTGGCATTATAATTTTCAAAGGAGTAACGTAATTTTACCTCAATAGTCTGAGGCTGTTTCATTTTTCTATAAATTCCACATGTACCTCCTTTTAGATCTGTCTTTGAATTGATTGTTTTATTCTTCCTAATTATGTAGTTCTTTCAGGAGTCACTTTTTGGGTTCTACTATAAATCATCATGTTGTATACCCAAGTTCTTTTTGAATCTTGCTTAAACAGACTTAAATACCAAACAGAATAGAAGGTGCTTATTCTAAGAGTTTTACTTACATTTTATCCATTTCACAAATTTATGATGCTCCTCAATGATGCAAAAGGTTTCCTGGAGTGAACACATATAGGAACAATATGAACCAAAAAGATAATAATTCTTGATGCCAAAGTAACAATACTAATCTATGAAAACCCATAACTAGGAGGCACTTAGCCATGGCTTATAATTGAAGGCAGTCTTCATGTTTCTTGGAAGCTATTGGTGTCAGAGTTCTGACTGTGTTGTCTTCCTCTCATTCCATGCTTTGATCCTTTTTGTCCCCCAAAAAGAAATCTAAAGTTGGATTGCTGTGCTTCCTGTGCTTCCTTTGCCTGCTCATGTTAGCCAGTCAATTACTTGATTTGTTAGCTCTGCAGAACTCCACTTCCAGAGTGGAAAGCTCTGTCCCAAATTGCTGGAGTTTTCACAGGTGCCAGAGCCATTGGGAGGCTGCTGCAGCCCCCACCAGCTTTGGCTCATTGAAAACGCACCCCAGGACCACCACCCAAGACCACCATCTGGATCCAGGCCGCTCAATGCAAGAGCACTTAGCCTATGAATGATTGCTTGGCCCCCCTGCAGTCTGCAGGCTAGGAGCTCTGAAGAAGCCATGTGGAAGCCACTGCAGTGCCGCTGCTTCTGTTGTTTCCTTGCCCTAGAGGCAGTTTGGCCAGACTGCTTTTCTCCCCCAAATTTAGTTGAGTTCCACTGACCTTTCACTTTGTCCTTGTTTTTTATGGCTTGATAATTCTGGAAACTGCCACAGCTGCTGCTGATCCATTATCTTGAAGGCTTTAGCTGCAGCTTTTCCTGAGCACCCCAGGGCCAAGTCATGGTTTCAGGCTGGGTTGATTTCCACTCCCAGCACGCTGCAATGAGCCCTTCCTACTGAGTTGCCTTCAGTAGGAGATGTGTTTTTCTGTAATTTTGTGAGTTTTGGAGCCCTAAAATTTGTTAGAGTCATTTTTATGGGTATTTGAGGTGGGTATGTGGGAGCTGTGGAACATTGTTGCTTCTATTCCACCATCTTGGCTCCATCTGTGGCTTATAATTGAAATGCTATTCCTCTTTACCTATAGCTTATCAATTTCTTAGCACTCTTCATTATCAGCTCAAATGACAACTCCTTCATCTCTCCCTTCCCCCCAAGTCACTGGTGCTTTCCCAGCCCTCAAATTACTTTGTATTTACTTATACCTGTTGACTTGTTGTCTCACTTCCCTAGGAGAAAATACATATACTCTCTAGTGAGTAAGTGATCAGGGATTATTTTATTAATGAAGCTTTTCTTGATTCCCCTCAGCTCTAGTGTCCTTCCTCCCAAGATTTTTTTTATCACTCACTCACACACACACACACACACACACAGGTGTATCTATATTGAGAGAGAGACAGAGAGACAGAGAGACAGAGAGACATTCATGTACAAGTGGCAGAAAAACAAGACAGAGACAGAAAGAGACAGAGAGACATAGACAAAAACAGAGGAGACAGAGACATACAAAGACAGACAAAGACAGAGTCAGAGACAGAGACAGAGATCCCTGTATGTACAAAGGGCAGGGAGGCATTCCTGTTTAGGGAGCTGACTTTAGAACCACAAAGTAGTGGATTCAAGTCCAAAATACACTGTGTTGATTCTGGCTATCCCTCTTAGGCTCTCTCTTAGTGGCGGACGCAATTCTCTAAGACACGAAGATGCAGAGAAAGCACAAGCCTGTATTTGTAACAAACAAAGAAGTTTCCTCAACGGGTAGTTCCCTACACTAATGAAATCATAGGTCTAGTCCTTAACACTATGCCTATTTTAATAATTAAATGTTGTCTCCTCCAACTGAATGTAAGGTCCATGAAGAAGGGCCTGCTTCATAATTGCCTTTAAGTGCACAGTACCTAGCATAGAGCTTGGCACATGATGTCTTAATAGCTTGTTGATTGGTTTATTGCTTATTTTTGTCTTTTGTCTTTGACTCTCCTTTGCCTAGCACATTGCCTGACATTCAGGAAGCATTTAGTAAATGCTTATTAAGTGTTTAATTTTGAAATTCAATTGGAGCTCATGCTTTCTGTTGACAGATGATGCCTGAGCCCAGTTTCTATACATTTCTCTTCTGAGTTTCTTCTCTTCCTCAGTCTACTGAGATTTTGGAGAAGAAAGGATAATCTCAGCCACAATCTGTGTTTTCAGTCAAGGTCAATTTAAGTTTTTCTATTTGCTTGCTTGTTTGTTTGTTTTTCCATTATAGCTTTGTAGCTTTGTCTTTGTAGCTATGAAAGCTATTAGTGCAACTGGAAGCATTATGATGGGCTATCAGCTCAGAGCAGTATTTCATGGTGATGCCATGTTTGAATTGGAAGCAATGTATAGGAATGATGTAGTAAACTTCATGGTGACATAGAGAATGGGGAGTGTAAAAGAGCAAAATAACAAGAAAAATAATGACAAGTATATAGCACTTTGATGTTAGTAACATGTTTTACATGTGTTATTTAATTTTCATAATTTCAAGAAAATCATTCAACTGATGATTTCCAAGGGACGCTCTGGCCTTGCATATACACTAAAGTCCTCTGCAGCCAGGCTCTAAATATCATCATCATATCATCCACCACTACCAACAACCACATCCAGGTTAACTGTTGGAATGCGTTAGGTACCATATAAGCAAAATTTTCCAAGCATAGACCTTGCCCCATCCTTTACATCTGGATTCCCAGGTCCAAAAGAATCTATATTCATACTTATCCAGGAACTGTTCCTGGCTAAGTGAACTATAAAGCACAGAAGATAAATAACCTTGAAATCTCACAACTACCACTTGGATCCCATAAAATACAATTTGCTCTAACCGGAGCGTGTGTTTCATCACAGAAGTCTGTAGTAGATCTCACAAAATATAATTCAACGAAAGGCATGCTCTCCCACCACCCCCTGCTGTTTCAATTACAATCTAATTCTAGCAGAATCACACTAGGCTTAGTCTATGTTTCTCTGACTAAAACTTATCCTAATATATTACTAGTAATTGTATCCTATGCAATTTATTAAAAATTATTCATTTTACTATTTTCTTTCTGATAACCTGAATAAAATAGAACATAGTAAATTGATATCTTAAATAAGGTAAAATTAAATACTAGGTTCTCTATTTTATAACAATACTATTTTTAGTAGATTACTTAAATATTAACAAAGAGAAGGGAATAGTGGAGCTGTAAACAGAGCACTGGATATGGGGTCCAAGGGTCTATCATTTACTACCTGTGTGACCTTGGACTTGCCAAAACAAGGCTCTGTTCACTATATGAATGTGAAAAAGTCATTTCTCCAGTCTGACCTTCAGTATTCTCATATGTAAAATAAAGGAACTGAAACAAATGTTCTCTAAAGGTGTTTCCAGGTTTAATTCTGTGATCCTGTTACTTCATATAAAATGGAAATAGGTTTTGATATTTCCTATCCTTGACTAATCTCATTTCTTTTCTTCCCAGAGTCATCCAGTCATGATCCTTTAAAGGCTGGATATCATTGAAGTTAAGAAAAGTCTTTCCAAGTCAGACTTTGTCTGGCAAGTGTGTTTTGAGATTCAAAATATTTTTAGAACTTTATCTCCACATGTTTTCTATATCCAGGAAAATGTGCTTTTCTAATTTACCTTCCCTCAAAGATGTCATTTCTAGCCTATCAAGAAAGAACCATACCACGATTCCCCTTACCCACTCTGATGTTGTCAATTGTGCTAGACCCTGCACCATGACTCTGGATCAGAAAGATACTTTTCTAGTTGTCTGCTAAAAATCTCGAGTACCAGGTGATCCTACTGACCTTTGACGTCACCTGTCTTACATGAGTGGAAATCTTAATAGCTCCAGTTATCCTGCCCTTAGCCTAGTTCTCCCTTCCAGGTGATTTGCCTGAAGCAAATGTCCTCAGCTAATTATTAAAACTGATCCTATTCTTTAAAGGAAGCCTTCTGTTCCACCTCTGTTTTTAGATCAGTATCTAGTCCCATAACCTCCTGGAAGAGATATAGCCAGTGAGTCTGCAGCCTCAGTGGCTCTAACCACCATTTCCTAGAGATAATCTCTTCCATCGTCCCTCTTGCAAGAGCCACTAGACATCCTGTTTCCTATTTCAAAGTCTGTTTATCAACTGGGTATTCCATTAAGCTCTATCTAAAGGACACCTCTACTTAATGGAAAATTTTCAGAAAGGGCAGATGATTCCTGCACCCATTGAATAATTATTTCCTGATTGCTTCAGGTATTAACTCAATCCATTTCCCTAGGTGTCATAGATGACACATTTTTCATATGTACACCTTCCCAGGGACATGGTTTTTCCAGAACCCTACTGCTAAAGTTTCAGAATATCAAAATTAATTTGATGTACACTAGTGAGCACAGACAATTCCTCCCTCTTCAAAATATGAAGGAAAGTGTCTCCTTGTGGCACTTGTGCCCATGTATTAGAGGATAATCAATCACTTATATTTATTAAGCATCTACTTTCCATTATATACTATACTAGGTGCTGAGAATATGAACAGAAAGAATTAAGAAATCTCTACTGTTTACATTCAATTAGGGGAGACAATATGTACATAAATAAAATATACAGAATAAATTTTAAAAGCACATTAAATAAAAGTAATTAAGGAATAAAAACATTGACAATTTGTACTAACAAAGAAGACTTTCTGTAGAAAATGATACTTGAGTTGTGTGTTTAAGAGAGATTCTATGAGGTGGAGATGAAGAGGTAGTGCATTCCAGTCCTCATCTTTCTACATGACTTCTTTGCCACATTTGACACTGTTAACCACTCTCCTCTGGGTTTCCATAACACTGCTCACTCTTGGCTCTCCTGCTACTTATCTGATCACTTTTCTGCCTAAATCTATGTGTTTCCCACTTGTGCTCATTGCTTGACCCCTGGGATCAAGCAGAGAGAATAGAAGTGACTTCATGGTTCAAGAAACTTCACACAGAAAAAAAAACCTGACAGAAACCCCCTCCCCTCCCCACCAAATGAAATCCATTAAGTCTTTAGTTCTAATAAAATTCTTCATTACCTGAAAGACCACAATGGCATAAAGTTTGAAGATCCTGCAAAGCTAAATGCCAACCACCAGAGTAAGTTAAATCATAATTTAAGTAGTGGCCCAGTGATTAAATCCAGCATGCAAGGCATGGGTCTACATTTTCTACTGTAATATGTGAATCCCCATTCCCCCTCCAAGCCTGCTTATAAAGAAAGGAGAAAACCCACCTATAGACACCAAGACAACACATCAACCAATATAGATAGAGAAGGTATTGCCCAGATATACAGGGCTAGTGTCTGATCAATAGAAAATAGGCTGTGTGTGTGTGTGTGCATGTGCGTGTGTACAAGCATGCTTTTCTTTAAAGAGAAAAAACAGAAACCTTGCACCTCATTAAGAGAAGGTACTCTTTTAGAAATTGACCATAGCAATCCTCAAATTCAATTACAGCTTGTGAAATCACATTTAAGTGATGTATATATGTGACAAAATCTGAATTAGGCATGACAGAAACATTCAGCCAGGTCTCTGAACCAGAGGCTCGTTATAAAACCCTGAGAATAGTGGAACTCCGTGCCCCCAGATCCTGTTCTTTTCTCTCCCTCTCTTACTACGTCCCTCCCCCCCACAAAAAGAAGCCACAACAAAGTAGCTCTGGAGGGCTATCATCTTATGTTCTATAGTGCAAAACCAAGCCAACCAAACCTTTGT
This sequence comes from Pseudocheirus occidentalis, assembly GCA_028646575.1. Classification (NCBI taxonomy): domain Eukaryota; kingdom Metazoa; phylum Chordata; class Mammalia; order Diprotodontia; family Pseudocheiridae; genus Pseudocheirus; species Pseudocheirus occidentalis. The sequence goes on along the minus strand of CM053594.1, from coordinate 135,192,021 downwards.
TTGGCTGAACTATCCAAATCTGCTTCAATGGGAAGAAACTTGGTGATTGTTCAGTTTATAATAAAGAAATGAAAATATAGGACAATTTGAAAAGAATGATTTGCCATTTGCTGAGAGGTTGTATGCAATTTGCTTTTAATATATTTTATTTTTCTAGATTTTTATTTCTTTATTTTTAAAGTAATAATTTACACAAAAGAACAATTTTACCATGGTAAAGTATTAAACTTGGAATCAGGAAGACCTGAATTCAAATCTTTTTTTTTTTGCTTTTTGGAGGGGGTAGGGTAATTGGTGTTAAGTGACTTGCCCTAAATCACAGGGCAAGCTTTGTGTCAAGGCTCTGAGATCAGATTTGAACTCAGGTCCCCCCTGACTCTCTGGGCAGTATTCTATTCACTGCTCCACCTAGCCACCTAGCCACCCCAGTTTTGTTTTGTTTTTTGGTGAGTCTATCAGAGTAAAGTGATTTGCCCGTGGTTACACAACTAGTGTCAAGCATCTGATTTGAACTCAGAATTAAAACTGAATACAGAATGGATTGAACTCCTGACTTTAAGACCAGTGCTCTTATCCACTGTGCAACTTAACTGCCCCTCTGAGTATAAACCTTACCTCAGACACTTACTAAAGTATGTGACCTTAGTTAAATAGCATAACCTACCTCAGTTTTCTCATCTATAAAACAAGGATTATACCTGTCACATCTCCCTCACGGGATTGTTATGAGATTCAGAAGAGATACTGCATGCAAAGTGTTTTCCAAACACCAATCTTAAATATTAAATCATTATATCAACATCAGTTGTTATCATTACATATTTTGATTTGGCTTAAATTTCTAATGTGAAGTCTAGCCCAGAATCAAAGTGCTTTGAGATAAATGTTTGTTTTTCAGATTTTTTTCTAACCTAATTCCTTCACATTTTGATTTCACTACTACTAATAGGGCAAAGTAGGCACTGAGGTACTTAAACTCTCTGACTGGAAAAGTGCAGCAACCTGGCATTCCACTTTAAGATGCTGAAAACACGAAAATATCACAAAGTAAAAGAAACATGTTCACATTGTGAACTGCCCTTGCTGTAGCAACTTTTGAGTTCCAGGAGCATTCATCATGTGGCACAGTGGAAATTTCAGAGAGGAATTCACAATTCCAACCTAGAGACCCCAATGGCAGATGCATTTTGCTTCCAAAATGTCTATAAAACAATTCCAAATTTGCAAATGACAAATATAACAAACACCTGATTGCTGAGTGCCATCTGAGCCCAGTTTGCTAGAAATTTTTCACTTGGAGCAGACCGTAAATAAAACGATTCCCCCAGAGTAAGAACAACACAGGCAATAAGATCTAAATCTTAATCAAATGTTTTTCAGCTCTCTCTCTGGCTGGGGGCTGATTCTGGAGGAACACTCAGAGGGTTTTGTTTTTTATAGTTTCAAATGTTGTTTTAAAGAACTCAGACAGGATACAATTACACTCAATAATGTTTAATAATGTTTAACAAGAAATTTAAAAGTCAGCAACAAATATTTTTTGTCATCTTTCCAGAGAGTGAACAATATATTCATTCACTGGGGGGGAGGGGGATAAGGATCATTTCTGGATGGAGTCTCTCCCTTTAGGCTGTAGGACAATGCCTTTTTAGTGGTCTGCTTGCAAACTTTGGTTGAAATTATGGTCCTAATTGGCAGGATTTTTTAATTAGAGCACCCAAAGGCCACTTTGCTCCATTGCATATAGTCATTTTCTTCCACTTTGAATTAATTTTCAATCAACATTGTAAAATATGAGCAAGAATAGGCACTGGCTACTAATACTCTAAAGCTATTCCAAATCCCCAAGCACAAAGATTAATTAAGAACCAATTAATATGGAGAGTATACGTCAAAAAAGATAAAGGAGACATGATGAGGTCAGTGTAAAAATCTTTTCATCTTTCAAAGCATAGATGAGCTCATAACTTGGAAGCAGACAAGAAAAGAAAAGAAAGTAGAATGATTAAGCCTTTACTGTCTATAATACATACAAATAAAATTACATTCCAAAGTACTGTTACACTCTAGATACATCCAGAGGAAAGCATATTGGAAATATTTTAGGGGAATGATTATGGGAATAAATGCTTTCTCATTTTAAAGTTTACATTATTTTAATGGTTAGTGAAAGTCAATTCAATTCAGTAAGCATTATTGATCACGTGATTAATTCATATTTTAGCAACGCTGTTTTATATAAGAATTATCTCATTAAGAAAGGAAAACCATGCAAAATAGGCAGAGGGATAGAACCTGAACCTGAGATTTCACTGGTACAGGGAATTCTTAGAAGAAAAGTCCCTTACTACATGTAGCTTTAGATAGGAAAGATGCAGAGAATGTCACATGTTTATTCTAACTGTTCTGAATATAAGCAGAGCATTTCTAGAACCATGCAGGCTAGCTTAAAGTCACGGACTAAGATGAAGTCAAATGAGCCTGGAGGGAACTTGACTATAATGAATTTGCAGTAACATGGAAGGATGGAGCAGAATCTATAAAGAAAATAATATAGAAATGAATTAGAAGAAGGAATTCAAAATAGGTACTTTGGCAACCTTAATTCCTTGATTCCTTGAGGAACATGAAGCCTAAAGAAGGAATAAATAAGTACAAGGAACATGAATCAAAGAATAAAATATTAGCATAGACAAATCAAAAAGAACTAATGAAGATAATGTGGGAAAGATTTTTTTAGAGAAAGGCACAGAAAATGAATTTTTAAAACCCTAACCAAAAAATGTTGAAAACGACGAAAGATGGATGTTACATTTAACTCAAGAGGAAAAGGGTGTAGGGAATAATTAGGGGGAAAACAAAGGAATTAACAAATAAAATTCTAAAGCCAGAGATGTGGTTGACAAATAAAGGGTCAGGGCTTGAGGGCAAGAGGAAGAGAGCAGGCAGAAAATATTGTTTTTAGAAATATGTAAAAGAGGCTTCTGAGAGACAAGATGGTGGGGTAAGAAGTAAGTCACTCTCACCCTCCCTTAGTGATGTCCAAAACCTCAGAAAATTTTGCCCCAGGAAAAATCCTGGAACAGCAGAGCCAGCAGAAAGATGGACTACAGCAGTCTTGTAGCCCAGGAAATTTGAGGGATTAAGAGGAAATGCTCCTCTTGCTCTGGAGGAGGGAGAACAGTATAGGATGAGAGGTGTCCCAGCAAGACAGCAGCCAGCCCCACCTCAGCAAGCAAGGGGGAGATCCTGAGCTACAAGGTGGTGGAGAAGGCAAACACCAATACCAGGACCCCCACAAGTGCTTCAGCACAGGGAGGGGAACCAGTAGACACCAGCTGGCCAAACCACCACATGTGCTGGCATTCTCCAACAGCCAAATCTCCCAGTGCTTCAGCACAACTCCAGGAGGCACAGCTCCAGACTGGCAGACATCCTCCAGAAACCAAACATTCACGTGGTTTAAAGAAGCCTGGTTTAGCCGGCATCCCCCAGGGGCCAGACTCCCCACCCCAAGAATTCCAGTGCTCCTGAAGCCACCTTAGAACAAGATAAACTGCCAGCACCTGAGGCCTCAGCACACAAAGCCAGTGATCAGATCCCAGGATCCCAACACAAAGTTTGGATCAATGCCCCCCTGTACCCCAAAAGGGGAGCTCAGCTTTAAAAGCCAGGACTTAGGCAAATACCATGAGTAAAAAGCAGAAGCAGATATTATCCATAGATTCTTATTATCAGGACAGGGAAAATTAAGGCACAAATTTAAAAGAGGACAACATTGTCAATGTATCCACACGCAAAATCTCAAAAGAGAATATGAATTGGTCTCAAACCCAAAAAGACTTCTTGGAAAAACTCAAGAAGGATATTAAAAGTCTAATAATAGAGGTAGAAGAAAAATTGGGGGGAGCAGGAAATGAGAATGGTATGCAAGACAGCGTCAATAGCTTGGAAAAGGAAAGACAAAAATTGACTGTAGGACAATACAACTGGCCAAATGGGAAAAAGAGAACACTGAAGAAAACAAGTGTTTAAAAAAAGAATTGGCCAAATGGAAAGAGGCACACAAACTCACCGAAGAGAAATTCTTAAAAAGTAAAATGAGCCAAATGGAAGAGGAAGTATAAAATCTAATAGAATAATACAATTCATTAAAGATTAAAATTGGTCAAATAGAAGCTAACAATTCTATGAGATACCAAGAATCAGTCAAACAGAAACAGAAGAACAACAAAATAAAGGGGAAATGTAAAATACCCCATTGGTAAAACAACTGACCTGGAAAATAGATGCAGGAGAGATTATTTTAAAAATATTCTTTCAGGAAATCATCAAGGAAAACTACTCTGCAGTCATAGAACCAGAAGGTAAAATAGTCATCAGAAGAATTCACTGATCACCTCTTGAAAGAAATCCAAAATTGAAAATGCCAAAGAATATTGTAGCCAAATTCCAGAATTATCAGGTCAAGGAGAAAATATTGCAAGAAGCCAGAAAGAAATAATTTTAAAATCATGGAACCAGAGTCAGTATTACACACAACCTTATAGCTTCTACATTAAAAGATCAGAGGGTGTGGGATATGATATTCCATAAGGCAAAGGAGCTTGGATTACAACCCAGGATAAACTACTCAGTGAAAGTGAGCATAATATTTCAGGGTAGGATATGGACACTCAATGAAATGAGGGACTTCTAAACCTTCCTAATGAAAAAACCAGAGCTCAAGAGAAAATTTGATCTTATACTATACACCAAGATAAAGTCAAAATTAATGCATAATTTAGATATAAAAATTGATGCTATAAGCAAACAGGAGAACAAGGAATAGTTTATCTGTCAGATCTATGGAGAAAAGAAGAATTTATAATCAAACAAAAGAAAGAGAAAGAGAACATTATAAAATGCAAAACAAATTATTTTGATTACATTAAATTGAAAAGATTTTGCACAAACAATGCCAATACAAACAAGATTGGAATGGAAGCAGAAAGCTAGAAAACAATTTTTATAGCAAGTTTATCTGATAAAGGCTTTATTTCTAAAATATAAAGAGAACTGAGTCAAGTTTATAAGAATACAAGTTGTTCCACAATTGATAAAAGGTCAAAGTATATGAACAAGCAGTTTTCAGAGGAAGAAACTAAAGCTATATCTAGGTATATGAAAAATGCTCTAAACCACTATTGATTAGAGAAATGCAAATCAAAATGACTCTGAGGTAACATATCATACGAATCAGACTGACTAACAGATTAAACAGGAAAACAATAAATATAGGAGATGTGGAAAAAATCAGAACATTAATATATTGTTGGTAGAGTTGTGAACTAATGCAATCATTCTGGAGAGCAATTTGGAACTATGTACAAAAGGCTATAAAATGTACATACCATTTGACCCAGCAATACCACTTCTAGGTTTGTAACCCAAAGAAATCACAAAAATGGAAACAGGTCCCGTATGTGCAAAAATGCTTATAGTAGCTCTATTGGTGGTAGCCAAGAATTAGAAATTGAGGGGATGTCCATCAATTGGGAAATGGCTACACAAGTTGTGTTAAATGAATGTAATAGAATATTATTATGCTATAAGAAATGATGCACAGTCAGACTTCAGAAAAACCTAGAAACACAAAAAGGAACTGATGCTGAGTGAAATGAGCAGATCCAGGAGAACATTGTCCACAGTAGCAGTTATGTTGTGTGATGACTGACTTTGATAGACTTGGCTCTTCTCAGCAATACAAGGATCTAAGACAACTACAAAAGACTCATGATGGAAAATACCATCCACATCCAGAAAAAGAATTTGGGAGTCTGAATGCAGCTGGAAGCATACAAATTACTCTCCTTTTCTTTTGTTATTTTGTTTTATTTCTTCTTTCTTGTGATTCCTCCCATTAGTTCTAATTCTTCTTTATATCATAAATAATGTGAAAATATGTTTAATATGTATTAAATAGATCCTATATCAGATTGGACATCATCTTAGGGAGGCAGAGGAGAAGAAAAAGGAGAAAATTTAAAACTCAAAATCTTATGGAAGTGAATGTTGAAAACTGAAAAGAAATAAATTAATTATATATAAAAGAAATATGTAAAACAACATTAAAATCCTAGTTCAGAATTTGCCTAATGTTGAAATCATCTAAATTTACTTGCCCTGATATATTTATTAGGTGAAAACACATCTTAACCATTTAGGTCTCATATATTTATCATATAAGAATACATATTCATTGTTCACAAGGACTAAACAACTTCCTTGGTGCAGCTAGAAATCTATTCAGATTGGCTAAGGGATGTGATAATAACTCAGAGGTCTGTATAAAATCTGTAAGCTAGTAGTAGCTTTTGAGATTTGAAACTAGTGATAAACCAGAAAAGGGTATTGTAGTTTAACCCCTGAGAAGGAACTGCTGGAAGAAGAGTATTAAATAATACCTCACCTTTACTGCTACCTCCCATTAGTGAAAGGAAGACAATAAGGCATTTTTTTTCATTTTCTTTTCAATCAGGCATACTATTAGCATCCCTATGAGAGTTTCCACTGGTGGTAGTATCTGCATGTAAAGCCAAGTATGAGCCAAATAAAGATTCCAGGAGTTACAAAGAGCCCAGCAGAAAATTTATAATAGACTTAAGGGGAACATCTTTAGTTCTACCACAAAAACATGTCCAGGAGATGTAAGCAAAATCTTTGGTAAGACTATTCTATATCTTGAGCATGCTTTCCCCTGGACTCTATATATTGGAGACAGTATGTCTCAGCATTTGGCAGGATATTTTATACCAGCCATATCATCATAATAAATACCAGCTAAATAAGTTTGACTAATATCAACTTAAAAGTCATATAGAGAAACACGCTGGTGAGGAGCTGTAAACTAAATGGCATTAGAAAGACATGCTCAAATGGTCAGCATTAACCTTAGAACCAGGAGGGGATAAAGTAATCTTGTCATGGGGACTCATCGGTTCCATTGGGAGCTGAGCATTGGGCATTTAATTCTGTGCATGTTCAAAACTAATTTGTTTTTTCAAGATTAATGTATATGCATATGCTCAGGGTATTGGGTTTCACTGTGTATAACAGGCTCTCTGGTCACAGGAAACTAATGATCATCAAAGGAATAAAAAAACTCAGATGTTATCAATTGTCCTTTATCAAGATTTCAATATGCATCTCCAAACTTTATAAGAAGAGAGATAGGCTCAAATTTAATGGGGCTAGGGATGGATTGGAGGAAAGGGTTCAACAAACTCCCTTAAGTAATCAATAGTACATATATAAAAAAGTATAAACAAAAGATTAATTTAACATAAATGAATGGATCAAATGATAAATCAAATGATAAATAATTTACAAAATAAAATAATAGTGACAGTCTTTCAAAATGTGTGGTAGTAACAGCAATCAGTTTGGCAGATACTTGGCACTTAGTAACTTAGAGCTAAGTATGGAAGGTGTGAGCCCTGTCCACTATTTAGAAGGTGTGAACTCCTCTGTTGACTTGGAAGAAGAGGATTAGCTGAGACAGGAGGCCAGTGTGTGTATATAAAGAAGGATTCCAGACACAGAGAGACAGAATTGGAATTTTCCTTTTGGAGGAAGCTGGATTGTCTCAGCATCTGGGAGCTGGGCTGCTGGACTGAAGAACTGAGTTGGAGTTTTCTTGAGAGAGAGAGGAGGGGGGAGCCTGAGAGAGAGAGAGAGAAAGAGAGAGAGAGAGAGAGAGAGAGAGAGAGAGAGAGAGAGAGAGAGAGAGAGAGAGAGTTTCTCTCCCATCATCTGGAAGCTGATTGAGAAAAGAGATGGAGTTTTCCTGAGACCAGAATCTGGTGAAGGCCATCCAGAAGACCAATATTCCTTCTGGGTCCTAGGGCAAGCTGAACTCCTGGAGGAATGAAGAAGCATGACCAGGATAAGACTTTCTTCATGGCCTGGCTGATCCTTGAGTTACAGGCAAGAGAATTGGTGAAGGGTTTGAGATATGCTGGACCCTGTGAACCTCAGTGTGTGCCAGGGATTACCCTGAATACTGTACAAGGACCTGGGAGCTGTCTACCTCTGAGGACTGTACAAGAACCTGGCAGCTGTCTGCTTCTGAATCCAGGTAACTGTTTTGTGGATCCAGGAGGGAGCTGGGACCATGGAAGGGGATCCAGGGAATCACAGAGACCACCCAGAGTCAAGATGAAGAAAAGGCTTCCCCTTGGAGGAAATTGAGGTTTGCTGGACACCAAGGGGTGGAGGGTTTGTGTGGTTTTCTAATGATCGTACTGGTGACTAATGATATTAAGTAATTGTGAATCTAGATTAGTGACTGACTAAGTTAATGGTTGCCTCATGACTGGAAGATTGAGTATTTAATTGTATTGTATTTGATTATTGTATGTAAGTAGACAGACTAGAGATGGGAAATATAGACTCAAAAGCACACAATAGTATATTATAAGGTAAACCTAAAACACAAATTAGTGGGCAAGGTGCTATTTATTTGGCAACAGCTGATGGGAAATCAGGAGAGAAATCTGGTGGAGAAATAGGTTTATTTAAGTCTTTTGCACCTATACATTTTTTTTATTTTTTTATTTTTTTAAATAAATTTTATTGAAATGATTTCTTTCTTTCTATCACCAGAATATTTGCCCCCATTCCTCCTCCATGCTTCCCCAGAAAGCCATCTCTGATTAAAAATGCTTTTACTTCTGGGATTAAAAGGGGAAAAGTCAGCACAAATGATCAACACATAAAAAAGACCACAGAAATCCAAAGTCTCTCATCTTTGTAATGTGGTGGGATATTGGAGTCTTCTCTGATCTCTCATTTGGAGATGTATATAATTTTGCCATATTCACTATTATTTTAAGGTGGTTCTAAAACAATTTTTTGTAATCTGAAAAGCTGCCTGAAGAGGGAAAAGGGTAGGAAGGTGCAAGAAGACTGGCTTCCCTAGTGTAAAGACTTCCCTTGTGTCCAGCTAGCTACTGGGGAAAAAGAAAAGGAGAGAAGGTGGGAGAGAATGTGAGAAAAGCCCCCTCAAATCCTTCCAGAATCTCTGCTGTTGACTGGCACGCTCTTAAATCTGAGTGTACATTGGCTGCCTGGGTTTTCCTGCTCTCTTTGGAAAGTGACACCTGGAGTCCCTCAGAATAATCTACAAAGGGAAAGATCGTAAGGGAAAATGCAGCTGGCACACTGCTTTGGCTTCACACATCTAGGAGCATGTGACTCCCCTTTTCTCCTTGTCTTATAGCCACGTGGGAGCCTGGGATGCCCACAGTCATCATTTTCTAGCTGTCCTTGAGCAGATGAGGTGGACAAAGGAGTCACAAAAAATTCTTCTTCAAAACCCCCTTCATTTACATTGTTCTCTGGATCACTTGAAGCAGATATAGTATCACTATCATCCAAAGTGAAGCCTGGAGTTGGGACTTTCTGATCTTCCCATTGACTTCTGGCTTCACTGTCTCTGTGCTCTTCTTCCCTTTCCTTTTCCATTTCTACAGCTATTCCTCTTCTCTCTACAGAGCTTGTGTAGCTCTGTTCCAACTGAATTTGTAAACTGGGAAGGTGGGGCTACCAGTGAGCATTATTCCTTCTTGGAATAAAGCATGTTCATTGCTGTAGGCATCATTGGCATGATCAGCCAGGATAAGGATGTCACTGGAATCTGTGTTGCTGTCTTGCTTTTCATTGCTGTCATCATAATTGTCTCTATTCCTAACACCATCGCTGCCAGTCTGATAGGAAGGTTGGAGGTCAGGAGACATAAGGGCTTCTTCCAAGTCTTCAAAATGTCCTGAGATCAAGTGGGTTGTGAAAGGAAGCAGAGTGAATTCTTCATCAGCATTCTCTTCACTTCCACTGTTGTTCCCAAACATCTTTCCTCAATTGAGAATGTTGAGGTAAGCACTGTAAACTGCCTTTTCCTAGAAGTCTTTGAAGCCAGCCCTTCTTAGAGGTTTCTCAGAGGGAAACAGCTCCAGTTGGAATCAGTACTGGGAGGAGAAGTCACACCTATACATTTTAAATGGATGTATGCTTTAAAAACAAAAAGTTGCCCAATGAAAAGAGAGGAGAATTGAAAGATTATATTTTCAAATTATTCAACAAGGAAAATTTTATTACCATATGTAGGATAGAAAAGAAAACATAAAATAATATCTTAATTACACAATTTAAAACATTTTGCTCAATAAAAATTAAAGTAGCTGAGTCTGAAAAGAGTGGATTGGGAAAATTTTCTTTGCATTATGCAAATAAAAATCTGAAATTCAAAACTTAAATGATATTTCCAAAAACATAAGGTTAAGATATATTTCCAAATACACAAGTGATTAAAGTATACAAAGTTTTCAAAGGAAGAAATAAAAGCTAAAATGATTAAAATCACTAATAAAAAATAAAAAATTCAAATTAAACAACCATGGAATTGCCAATCAAAGATAAGAGGTAAGAAAAGTGATTTTTGAGCAGTTGTGAGAAGACATCACCTAATGTTGTATCAGTCATCCTGTAAAACAGCTTAATTTTGCAAGAAAAGTTACAAAATTTTTTCTCATCATCTGACTCAGAAGTTATACTGACATTGGACCCGAAGCATATAATTGGCAGCAAGGAAGGCCTATTAATCCAAAAATGTCCACAGAAGCATAATTAATGTTAACAAAAAGGTAAAAAAAACAAAAACAAAAAAATCTGCCCAAAATTGGGAAATGCCTAGAAAAATAATAACATATAAATGTAATAGAAAAATAATTGTGTCATAAGGAATGATGAATATAAGTAATGCAGAGAAATATGGGAAGACTTCTATGTCATGATGACTAAAATTGAAAATAAATTCAGCATATAGAAACAGGAACCTTGTTCAAATGCAATTAATGATTTGTCAAGCTGTAATAATTAAATAACACTTGTAAGATAGGACTAATGTTTATAGTCTTTATCCAAAACATGGATCTGGGCCCACAGCTTCTTCTTCTTCCAGCAACAGGAAGAAAAAAAATATTATCTGAGTCTTGATTGGTCCCTGTTTCCCAGACACAACTTCCTGGTAACTCAAGGGCATAAAAAGACCACGTACTCAAGAGACTTGTGGACGTGAAAAGTTTCTGAATCCCGCATAAGTAAACTGCAGCATCCTGTCCTGCTACTCACAAGATGCATTTCAGTATGGGGATAAAGAAGGCCACACTCAGAGAAGTCAAGTGAAAATATATCCCTGCTGCATATTCTTGATTAGAAAAATGTTGTTTTAGTTGCTTTAACTTCTTTTTGTTAATTGTCCATTGACTTGTGAGTGCCTCATTTTATACCAACAGAGAATCTTAACTGGTTGGCAGTTGGGATGAAATGAGGACCTTATGGTTCAGATTGTGGTTGAATTGAGGGGAAAGGGCTACAAATATAGAGAATAGAGTCATGTTGCATAGTTCTCACTTTCAAGAATCCTCTCGATCTTTAATGGAGATTCATTCCACTCTCTATGGAACAAGTAATAAACTCCTGCTCAAATAAAATAATTCATTCAGTAGATGATGGAGGAGGCTGCTAGGGAATGCAAAAAAGCAACAAGTCTGGTATTCCATCTTTATTATTGCGTGTTCTCTACAAGATAGACTGCCAGAATAGTAAGACTGAAAACTAAGTGGGCAAATGAATTAAGCAACTAGAGATAAAGCTCTGGGCTTTGTGAGATGGTGATGAAAGCTGAGGGGCAGTTAATGGAGCTGGAGACCATAGAAGTGAAGGGAACTGTCCTACTGGGGGTGGGGACCAACAGATTATGGCAAAGGAAAGCTCCTTTTGTGGAGTGTTCAATGACTTGTGAGTGATTCATTTTATCCCAAGAGCAAATCTGAACTAAGATATGGCTGGCATTAAGCCCATCTCTAATAATGTGACCCCTTGCTTTTAACAATTCATAAATTATCTCTTTTAGGGGAAGTATACTTCAATGCACTTGGTGATTTCAATGCAATGGTGATAATGAGAGAAGAAAATGAAATATATGTTGAAAATGTGGTCAGGAGTAAGAAATGAAAGAGACCAAAAACAAAAAGATTAAATAGAAACTTCACACATATAATCTTGTCCATGTTCTTAAAAAAAATTTTGGAGAGAAACTGGAATGTTGGAGCTTAATTATCATTATGAATTGAAATTAATTATATTCTAAAGCAAGAAAATAACTTATTATTTATGTGAGAATGATTCCTAAATCATTCATCTGCATATAGTCAAATTTTTCACTTATTAGAGCAGAGATCAAGATTGATACAAAACCAGAAGCAAAAAAAAAGAGAATAAATTTGTGGCATGCAATTAATACCACTATAGCTTGACATATTTAAACAGGCTTTTAATGCTAAAAATAGGACATTGAAAGATTATATTTCCAAAAGAAATTTAATTGATGCAAACCAATTGCCAAAGAGGACAAATGAGATTAGAAAATGACTCATCTGCCCAAATACAGATCTGACAAGCACAAAAAGGATCATGTTATAATACAAACTCATTGGTAAAATATTACAGAGAAAGATAGTATACAGAAAAAAATAAGTTTAATAAAAAAGATTGACAAGACCCAACAAAGGAAAATTTTTAGGACATCTAAAAATTAAACTTGAAAGAAGGGTAACTATCAGATGAATAATTGGAAAGATTTGTTGAGATTAATATAAAAAATTATTTTCAGATCAAAGATAGTCAAATTATCACATTTGGAACCCTATAATATATTCCCAGATTTCCTGAAAGTATAAATGCAAATGTAACCAAAGAAAACAAAAATGGGAAAACCAATTGGACTATACATATGCATTTAAACACATACACACAGAGAGAACATTCTTCCAAGTTGAGACTCACTAAACATTACTCTTCTTCCACAGATTCATCTACACATGGGATTAGATTAAAATGAGAGGTGACAAATAACAGCTGACACTGAAATACATCTCTGAATCTTGTGCTACTCAATGTGATGTGGTGTGGTATAGATTAGTTAATATTTTTTAGTCCTTTTTTTAAATCAAGTTTTTCAAAAGTGTTCATTGTTATTTTTAATGTTACAAAGTCAAATAACAAAAACAGAAAATGAGTCAGTAAAATAAGGATTAATTATTGTTTATAAGAACCATTTTCCTCTTTACATAATGTTCTGGTACATTTTTTTCCATTCCATTTTTCTTTTTCTCTTTGAATAGAAAAGTTTTAATTAACCCTTTTCCTGTTATGGAAAGATTATGAAGATTGTAATGAACCAAACAAGATCTAAATATGGGTGTACATTTATATATAGATCTAAAAGAGATATTACTTAATAATAAAAACAACCATAATAATAATAACTTTTATATAGTGCTTACTATGTACAAGGCACCAGACATAAGCTGTGGAACAAGACTTTCCACTCATCCTCTACTGGTAATTGATTCAGATGTCTCAATACCCTTTAACATCAGTTCTTCATATGGCAAATGCAAATTTATTCCTTTGAACTTTCATTCTCCAGTGTTTACTCTCACTTTTAACAACCCTAGTATTTACTAATGTACAGCTGTGTACCACCATCTCACTGGAACTTTCTGGCTACCTACAATTCCACTACAGTTGTCTTGCCTGCACCTACTGTGGAATGACATCTTAAACTGAATGACAAATAATTCTGTGGAACTCCAGGCAACCTCTCCAAACTCCTATAATTCCACAGCAGTTGCCTTGACCCTGACCTGGCATCACGCTGACCTCTTTGCTTTTCAGCTACTCTCAGCTGTCAGACAACATGGGACAAATCCACCCCCAGGCCAAGCTCATATGGACAATTATAACCTACCTAAAATAATTTCTCAATGATTAATGTCATTCCCAACCCATCCCAATGACTCTGAACTTTTGACTGACATTGTTCAAACCCCATTCTTCATCCTCCACTTCTCATTACCTTATTCCCATGGTTTTCAATCCAGCTCCACCAATGTCCCTCCCTAAATATACCTGTCCCTTCCAGTGTATTTTCTTGAATGCCTACTCCATGGGTAACACACTATTTTAAAACTTTTCCTTTCCCCATCCCTCAGTTTTCCTGAACTGAGAATCAACTTTCTCCTGATAATACAGCTTCCCTGACCACCCTTTCCAAGACTTGTTGTACTCTTATTCATATGTCTAAGTAATGGGAGAGCTGGAGTACTGCTTGCTCCCCATCATGACTTGCAGGCTTTTGACCTACACCATTAAACAGTAATCTTTCCTCCTTTGAGGTTCATTCAATCTATATTTTTCATGCAATCAAGATTCTTACAGCTATTGTGTACTGACTTCCAGGACCTCTTCTGTGTGGAATGAATGCAATGTGTGGCACAGTGTTTTTCTCTCCTTCACAAATCCTGCTCTCATACAAGGGTATTTCAGCATACATATTGATATTCCCTCATATACTCTAACTAATTCTTCAGTTTGCTCCTTTGCAATGATCTACTCCTACAACCAACCTCAGCTATACATCATCCCTTTAATCTTGGCACCACCCACTTCCATGTTTGTGAACTCCAAAATTCCTTTTCTGATCACAACTTGATATCCTTCCATCTCTTCTTCTGCATTGTCACCTCAAATTGTTTTTCATCCTTACTATGACCTCCAAGCTTTTGTCCCTTCATTTCTTTCCCAAACCATTGTTGTGCAGAGAATAAGAGTGAGCCAAGACCTGATTTCAAGATAAATTTAGGTGTGGATTTATTGATCAAGCGTGCAACTACCTGGAGTGTATACTCAAATCAGGCAGTGATCTTTGGGCTTTACAGACTTGATTTTATAGGCCAAAACCACAAAACCACAATCAGGGAGGGGAGCTAGCAGACACATGACATACAAAAGCAAAAGAGCAGCCATTGGTTAGATCTATAGTCCAGGGCTAATTTTGGAATATGGTGTGAGGGTACAGGGGTGCAATTTCCTGTGACACAGGTGTCCCTCAGAAGAACAGGAGGTAGTCAGCTCTTTCCAGAACAGCGTGGCAGATCATGGGATAAGGGGGAACTGGAAAGTCCTAGGACAAGCTAGGGTCATGTTCCAGGCAGAGGGTGTGGGGACCCTGTTTGGTTAACAGAACAGGACAGGGTCTCTATGTTGCACCATAACCCTGAGTTGCACTTTGTACACTCATAATGATTCAAGGAAAGAAATATATATATATGTATGTATGTATGTATATATATATAAGTATATATATGTGTGTGTGTGTGTACATATATGTGTGTGTGTGTGTGTATTAGGGAACTTTGCCCTGAGCAATGCCCAATCATGCCTTACAGCTGTTCCAAGCTACAACATGATATAGGATAGGGACAAAAACGGAAATAAAAAGGGGCTTAATGGTGGGGCCTGGGTGGGCCACAAATCAGGTGGTGGGCAGGTGACCTGAGATTTGGGTTTAGGCACAACACCATCACCCCTGCACTAGCTATACTTTCCTCCCTTCCCCATTTTGTCCCTTTGGTGAGCCATTTCAATTCTATATTGGCTTTTTATCTCAAGTTTGATGACTCTTTGTCTTAGCAAAGCTCTTACCCTGCCAAGCCTCAACTTTATATTATTCCTACTACCTGCTGCCTTCATTCCTTTTCATATGCTACTGAATGAAATTAGAGAAAATTCACAAAACTTGATTAACTGTGTCCACTACCAATTTATATGGCATAGTACCACCTAAACAATCCAGTTATACTGTACTAATTAATTCATTCTCCTATTCAGTATAGAACCTTCCCCTTTCATCCCTCCTTAAATACGCAATTATTGCCCTTCCAATCGGCCAATGAATTTATCTTCCTAAAGTACATATCTAACCATGTTTCTCTCCCCTGACTTAACTCCATACGTACTTAGTAAACTTCTGCAGCCCCCTTATACCTCCAGGATCTAATATGAAATCTTAGATTTGGTTTTTAAAGCCCTATATCACCTAGCCTTTTTCTACCTTTCCTGTCTTCCTACAATGAATAACCCCTTTCCTTTCCCTGTCCCTATATTCTTTGAGAGCCAATGACACTGTCCTACTTGTCACTCCAAACTCATAGCAATTCATTTGGTGATTCCAATCATTTTCACTGACATTTCTTAATTTCTGGAATTATCTTCCTCCTCATCTCTATCTCCTGGCTTCACTGACTTTCTTTAAGACCCAATTCAAATCCCACCTTCTTCTAGAAGCCTTTCCCTTATCCCTCTTGATACTAGTGACTTCCATTTAAGATTATCTTTAATTTATCTTGTATATATCTTGTTTGTCCAGCACAAAGTAGACATTTAATGAATACTGCATATTATCTCACCTAAAAGACTGTGATTTCCATAAGAGAAAGGATTATTTGCTGCCTTTCTTTGCATGCCCAGTACTTAACACATTTCTTGGTGCATACTTATAGACTTAATAGATGCTTGTTAGCTTTAAAAAAACCAATGCATATTTTATTTTTCACCTCAGGGACTGGGAAGTGTTGTATGTATCAAACAGTGGTATATCATGCCTTGGGAGCTATAACTGAGTCCATACCTATGAAGAATAAGAGGGAAAGGTAGAGCACATGAATCAATCAATCAACAGTTTATTAAGTGTCTAAAATGTGTTAATCATTGTGCTAAGCACTAAAAATTCACTTAGGATAAAATGAGTGAAACATTTTGAACACCCAAGGCACTCTAAAAATGTAGGGAATAGAGATATTTATAAGTCATATATGATAAATAAAATTAGAATGAATACTAATAAATATAAATAATTTAAATGCAAAATAATTTGGGAAGGAGAGAATTAGCAGTTTAGGAGAATCAAGAAAGGTTTAATGTAGAAGTAGGTGTTTGAGCTGATTCTTAAAAGAATAGAGCGATTTTATAAGGTAAGATGAAGAAGGACTTAAATACATTCCAGGAATGAGGGTTGGCCCATACAAAGTCACAGATGAGAGATGGAGTACCTTATGTGAAAAACAGAAAGAAGGGTTGTCAAGCCAGAGTGAAGGAAGGGGAAGCAATATCAAATGAAACTGGAAAAAATAGGCTTAGTTTTTAGAAAAAAAAATAGTTAGACAAGGTTTTTGTTTTACTCTAGAAACTGTAGAGATCCAATGGAGTTTATTGAATAGGAGAGTGACACGATCTGTGCTTAAGGAAAATCAGTCTGATAGCAGATCAGGGGATGGATTGACTTAGGTAAATACTTAAGGTAGGAGATCAATTAGGAGGTCATTGCTATAGTCCAGACTAGAAATGATGAGGGACTGAAATAAAGTGGTAGTTATGTAACTAGAGATAAAATGGTTGGATGCAATAAATGTGGAAGCAGAAATGGCAAGATTTTGCAACTGACTGGATAAGTGGAGTAAGGGAGAAGAAAGAGTGCAGAACAGAATGAAGGTATACACCTGAGAGACTGGAAGAATTATGTTTTAGTTGGAAGAAATAGGGGTAGGAGGGGCAGGGTTGGGGAAGATTGAATTAATGAGTTCTGTTTCGCACATGTTAAGGTGTATATATACATATATATATATATATATATATGTATATATGTATATATGTATATATATATGTATATCTGGACCACCTTCTTTGAAATATCCAATATTCATTATTGATTTAGGATTGAATCTTAGATGAGCCAGGTTAGATATGTAAATCTCGTAGTCATTTCCCATTAAAAATATGGCACTTGATGAGGTCATAAAGAAAGAGAATATAGCAACTAAAGAGTAGGGAACCTGGGTGGGTGGGGAACTTTGTGAATACGAACAGTTAGTGAGAATGATCTGGAAGATGAAGCAACAAAAGGACCTAATAAGGAATATTTATACAGGAGAACCAGAAAAGATGAATGTCATTAAAGCCCAGAGAGAAAAAAGTATAAAGGAGGAGAAAGTTTTTGTTTGTTCCTAAAAATGAATGACTCGCTGAAGGTTGTTGAGTCTCTACTCAATAATATGGTTGTATCATTGCTTAAGGAAAATGACTATGGCAGAAGCATGATATAAGGATTGGTCAACAGGGTCAAATGCAGTAGATTGATAGAGAAAGAGGAGCGCCCCAAAAAAAAGACCATCAGAATTGGTAATTAAGTGATCATTGGTAACTGAAGAGAGAAAAGTTTGAATGGAGTGATGAGGTCTGATTCTATATTGTAAAAGGGTAAAGAGTAAGTAAAAGGAAATGAACTGAAGGTAAGGAGTATAGACAGCTTTTTTTTCTTGAAGTTTGGTTGAGAAAAGAAGGCAAGATATAGAATTATAGGCTGAGAAAATGGTAAGTTCTAATAAAGGCTTTGTTTTGTTTTCCCCAACAATGAGGGAGAGGTAGATAGGTTTAAAGACAGCATGGAAGGAACTAGCAGATAAGCTCAAGATTCAAACAAGATAGAGGACGACTATAGTTAATATCTGCCATAGAAGATGAGAGGGTATAAAATTAAGGTACGTGAAAGGAATGGAAAAAGCACTTATTAAATGCCTACAATATGTCAGGCAGTGTACTAAGAATTTTTCAAATGGTATCCTTATAACAACCCTGACATGTAGGTACTATTATTATTCACCTTTTACATTTGAGGGAACTTAAGAGAAGGTTAAGTGATTCAACACTCCACCCTTTATAGAGATAAGAGGTCCACAAATGTGATACATTGAATATACTTATAGACTTTTTCAATGTTTTGATCAGTTTGGGTAATTTTTTTTTCCTTAAAAATATTATGTGTCATTATAGGATGGCAATCTGGGAGAAGAGGGAGAGGGATAATTGATGAATTCTCTGATGTAAAAAAATGAGCTTAATAAAACATTTTTAAAAAACCATTACGAAAAAAAAACCATTACGTTATGGTGCAGAGCCAAGATTGTGGAGTAAAAGCAAGAACTTACTTAAACTTCCACACCAACCACCTCCAATGCCTGCAAAATATGAATCTAAACAAATTTTACAGCTACAGAACACACAAAGTGACAGAGAGAAACAAATCTCCTGCTGAGGGCAGCCAGACAGCCCAACAGGAAGGATCTATCACACCAGACGAGGAGCACAATCTTGCATGAGCCAGATGGGCCCAGACCCAGGGCAGCCCTGACCAGTGGCACAGACTCGCCAGAGAAAACTTAAAGAGAGTGAATCACAGGCAGATTTGGCAGTTTCCAGACTTCTCAACTCACAAATGCCAAAGAGAAAAATAGGTAACTCTGTTGGAACTGGTGGAGAGAAAAGAATGGACCAGCCCCTGTCTCTAGGGCAAGAGGTGGTGGAAGTGTGACAGCTGCAGCTGCTGCCACATGGCTGTCTCTTGAATTCCTGGCCTGCAGATTATAGGTGGACCAAGTGACCATTCAGAAGGTAATTGCTCTTATTTTGACCTGCTTAGATCTGGGTCACATGGGACACAGCTCTCTCCACTATGAAAGAAGAGTTCTACCATGGCAAACAGCTCAAAAGTCAAGTAATTGTCTGGCAAGACGAACAAGTAGATGAAGTACTATCAGACCATAGAATCCTTTTGGGGGGACAAAAAGGATCAAAACATGGAACCAAAAGAAGACAACAAAGTCAAAACTCCTGCATGAAAAGTTTCCAAGAAAAATATGTACTAGTTATTGGAATATGGAGGAGGTCAAGAAGGATTTTGAAAATCAAGTAAGGCAAGTGGAGGAAAAATTGGGAAGAAAAATAACAATGATAAAGGAAAATCATGAAAATGAGTCAGCAGCCTGCTCTTGGCAACCTACCAAAAATGCTGAAGAAAATAAAGGCTAAAAGAGAGACTAACTTAAATGGCAAAAGAGGTCCAAAAACCAATGAGGAGAAGAATGCCTTTAAAAGCCTAACTGACCTGTCAGATTTATGGAATAGGGAAGACTTTATGACCAAAGAAGAGTTGGACAGCATTATAAAATGCAAAATGGATAATCTTGGTTACATTAAATTGAAAAGTTTCTGTACAAACAAAGCTAATGTAACCAAGATTAAGAGGGAAGTGGGAAACTGGGAAAGAATATTTACAACCAGTGTCTCTGATAAAGGCCTCATTTCTAAAATATACACGGAATTAAGTAAAATTTATAACAATACAAGTCATTCCCCAATTGATAAATGGTCAAAGGATATGAACAGGCGATTTTCAGAGGTAGACATTAAAGATATATTTAAGCATATGGAAACATGCTGTAAATCACTATTGATTGGAGAAATGCAAATCAAAACAACTTTGAGTTACCACATCTCACCAGTCAGATTGGCTAAGATGACAGAACAGGAAAACAACAAGTGCTGGAGAGAATGTTGAAAAATTGGGACTTTAAAGCATTGTTGGTAGAGCTGTGAACCGATACAACCATTATTGAGAGCAATCTGGAACTATGCCCAAAGGGCAATAAATAATTGCATACCCTTTTTTCCCAGTAATACTACTTTCAGGGTTGTATCCAAAAGAGAACATAGAAGTAGGAAAAGGACCCATATGTACAAAAATATTTATTGCAGCTCTCTTTGTGGTGGCAAAAAACTAGAAATTTAGGGGATGCCCATCAATTGGAGAATGGCTGAAAAACGTGTGGTATATGAATGTAATGGAATACTATTGTGCTATAAGAAATGGGAAGGAGATGGACTTCATAATTACCTGGAGAGGCTTATACAAACTGATGTTAAATGAGAAGAGCAGAACCAGGAAAATTTGTACAGTCATAGACACATCATATGTGTGGCAACCAACATTGATAAACTGGACTCTTCTCAACAATGCACAGGTAAAAGACAACTCTACAAGTCTCAGAATGGAAGGAGATATCTACTGCTGCTGCTAGCAAGTCTGGGCCTAGCTACCAACTGAGTGAAATAAAGCGACAGAGAGAGAGAGAGAGCTTCTAGCTGAATAAGAAAGAGGGAGAGAGACGGGGTTGTATTCTATAGTCTGTTTATTGCAGACCTATTTCATACAGAGCCAAAGATACATGGAAGATACAAGGTTTATATACCCTTAGCAGAATGCAAGGAACCAGCCTTGGTCTGGATCTTTCTCTACCCCAACCCAAAGCCAATCACTGGTTAAGCTCTTTATCCTGGGACCATGTCCAGAGGCACAAACAGGGTGTTACAATCAAGACTTGCAAATTAACGCAGTACTTTCTTTAGATATTCATGAATTAACTCAGTACTTTCTTTAGATATTCATGAAACCAATGAGAGCATCCACTCAACAAGATTAAACTTTCCTTGCGTATCTGCCTAATGACCTTTGTAGAATTGGGGAGCTAATGTGGCCAAGGACCCTGAAAGTCTTGGCCCACAACATCCTACATTCAGAGAAAGATCTAGAAAGACCAGAGTTTAAATGGAGATTGAAGCAATACATGCTATCATTCTTTCCCATTTTGTTTCTTTTTTCCCCATTTTCACTCCATTGGTTACAACCTTTCTATACAACCAGACTATTGTACAATGTGAAAGTGTTTGCAGATCCTACACATGATTGTGCGGAGGCGGGACAAGAGAGGGGAGAAAATCTGAAACACAAGTGATTCTAGAACTGAATCTTGTAAACCAAAAGTAAATAAACAAGTCAATTTTTAAAAAAAGCCTAATTGGACCAATGGGAAAGGAATTTCAAAAACTCACTGAAAAGAATAATTCCTACAAAATTAGATTGGAGAAAATGGAAGTTAATGACTTTATAAGAAATCAAGATACTATAAAAAAGATCCAAACAAATGAAAAATAGAAGGCAATGTGAAACATCTCATTAGAAAAACCACTGACTTAGAAAATAGATCCAGGAGAGATAATTTAAAAATTATTGGACTACCAGAAAGCCATGATAAAAAAAGAGCCTAGAAATAATCCTTTAAGAAATTCTCAAGGAACATTGCCTTGATATTCTAGAACTAGAGGGCAAAATAGAAATTGAAAGAATTCACCAATTGCCTCTTGAAAAACATCCCAAAAAGAAAACTCCTAAGAATATCATAGCCAAATTCCCAGGTCAAGGAGAAAACATTACAAGCTGTTAGGAAGAAACAATTTGAGTATTATGGATACACAATCAAGATAACACAATATCTAGCAACTTCTAAATTAGTGAATTGAAGGGCTTGGAATATGATATTCTGGAGGTCAAAGGAGCTAGGATTAAAACCAAGAATCACCAACTCAGCAAAACTGAGTATAATGCTTCAGGGGAAAATATGGTAATTCAATGAAATAGAGAACTTTCAAGTATTCTTGATGAAAATACCAGAGTTGGACAGAAAATCTGACTTCCTAATACTTGAAGCAAGAGAAGCATGAAAAGGTAAATAGGGAAAATAAATCATAAGAAATTGATAAAAGTTGAACTATTTACATTCTTGCATGGAAAAACAATAACTCATGAGACTTTTCTCAGTATGAGGATAGTTGAAGGGAATATACATATTGTATGTGTATATGTATATGTGTATGTGTATATACATATATATAGGTATGTATGGGAGGGTGTATGTGTATATAAATATATATGTGAGTGTGTGTGTGTGCATGTATAAATAGCCAAAGGGCACAGGGTCAGTTGAATATGAAGGATGATATCTAAAAACATATTAAGAGATGAGAGAGGAATATAACGGGAGAAGAAGAAAGGGAGAGATAGAATAGATTAAATTATCTCATATAAGAGAGGCAAGAGAAAACTGTTCCAATGGAGGGGAAGAACAGGAAGGTGAAAGGGAATGGGAAAAGAAATTACTCTCCTTGAATTTGACTTAAGGAGAGAATAACATACATACTTAATTGGATATCTTACCCTATAGGAAAGTAGGGGGTAAGAGATAAGAGAGAAGATAATAGAAGGGATGGCAGATTGAGGGAGAGGATAGTTACAAGCAAACATTTTTGAAAAGGAACAGGAAAAAGTAGATAATAGAATAAGTGGAGGGCAGGATAGGATTGAGGTAAATATAGCTAGTCTTTCACAATATAACTACTATGGAAATGTTTTATGTAATTACACATGTACAACCTATATTGAATTGCTTGTCTTCCCTGTGGGGGTGAGTGAGGAGGGAAGAAGGAAAATAATCTAGAAATTCTATTGGTTTACAATAAAATTAATTATTAATTTCAAATAAATAAATGAGAATAATAAAATACATCTATTTTATGTAAGTATAAAGGAGGAAAACATTTTTGACTTTCATTTCAGTGGGAGCAATTACAGAAGAAGAGCTAAAGACTGAAAGACAGGATATTTGTTATGAATAGATGGGAATCAGAGTACTTTCCTGCCTAAGATTTTAATTATTTTTTTTCCTGGAGAGCAATTTATATATTTAATTATTTATAATATATTTTTTAATTTGTTTTCTTCTTTACATCATTCATTTTCATTACATTTTTAATTACAAATTTTCTCCCCATCTTGCCCCTATCCCAACCCTAAAACAGCAATCCCACTGTAAAGCCCCTCCCCTGACCTGCTCTCTTACTTTCTGGTGGGGCAGGGAGGGTCTCCCTATCCCAGCCCCTGTATATCTTAATTCCTAGTTGCAG
>CM053594.1:135127618-135167947 GCA_028646575.1 Pseudocheirus occidentalis | reverse complement strand
ATGTTTTTCTCGCATCATTCTCATTTCTCTTCCCAATTTTTCCTCCACTTCTCTTATTTGGTTTTCAAAGTCCTTTTTTAGTTGATGTATAGCTTCTAGGCATTCTTCAATTGTCTTAGAAGTATTTGGTGTGGGAGTTCTGAGTTCTGGGCTGCTTCCTCCCGTTCCATGCTTTGACCTTTTTTGTCCACAAAAAAGGATTCTAGAGTTTTATTGCTGTTCTTATTTTGCTTCCTTTTCCTCGTGTTGGCCAGTCAATGAATTGGTTGGGTTATTTTTAGCTCTGTGAAACTCTGCTTCCAGGGGGGAAAGCTCTGTTCCAAATCGGTGGGTTTTTCCCAGCTGCCGGAGCTATTAGGGGGGTGTTGCAAGTCCCCCCAGCTTTGGCTTGCTGAAAGCGCATCCCAGGACCACCACCCAAGACCACAATCCTTATCCAGGATGCTCAATGCAAGAGCACTTGGCCCTGATCAAGCAATTCAGCCCCCCTGTGGATTCGGCAGTCCAGGGTCTCTGAAGCAGTCTGTTGGGGGCCACCGCAGGTTCCAGCAGTTCCCTTCCCCCACTGCTTCCTTGCCCCTGGGGGCAGATTGGCTGAACTGCTTTACCTCCCCCCCAAATTAATTTTCAAACTTTCACTTTCACTAACTGTCTCTGACTGGGATTTTAAGATCCCCTCAGGCAGGTGCTTTAGATCTCCTGTGAAGTAGACTCAAGGTGCGGCTTGGGAGGCTCAGTCCTCCTGGCCGCCCTGGGGCCTGGCCTGGCCACTGCTGTGGTTTTGGGCCATCTCTGCTCTGGTGCGACCTGCCCCTCTCCCGTCGGTTCCTCAAGCCTTGGCAGATGTGGAGGTGCTTGGAGCTGTAGAACCTCTGAAGACTGGCTGCGGCACAGCTCGGCTCAGCTCAACTTGGCTCCCTCCCACTCCCCCAGGCCTGGCCGCAGTCTTGGCTTCAAGCTGGGCCAGCCTCCGCTCCCGGCCACACTGAGCCCCTGCTGCCAAGCTGCCTTCAGCGAGACATGTGTTTTCTGTATTTTTGTGTGAGTCTGAGAGTCCTAGACTTTGTCTGGGCTCATAATTTTATGGGTGTTTAGTGTGGTGGTGTGGGAGCTGTGGGACCTTGCTGCTTCTATGCTGCCATCTTGACTCCACCCCCTCTAAGATATTTATTCTATAATCCAGAATCCATTATCACCAAGTATTCATTACATCCAATGTAACTCAGCTGTAATAGTGGTTAAAAACTTCACACAAGTTGTTAATTTTAAATAAACTTTATATCCTTCATGTTCTCCCTTTTGAAGGTATGGCATTTACTTTTCAAGCCAATCATTCAGTAAAATAATATATTAGATTTTCTGATTTCTCCCTCCCAAAATGAGCATTTTCACTCGTTAACTTTATATTAAGTAGTATAGCTTTCTTTAAAAAATCTTATAACAAGATGTCTTGCAAATGTAGGCATCAATATGCATTCAAAATTTGAACTTGCATTCTTACTATATTCCTTTCTCAGCTGAAAACTTGTTCATGTGTATGTTTGGAGTATATTGATTTCTGAATAAGCAGCTATGTTAAGGTGTGATCAGTTATATGGACAGGCTCACTGCACTTTCTTATATCCAAAAGATCCCTGGGGGCTCTTCCCATTTCTCAATGTCACAGATGCTAATCTCTATGGATCTTAAGTGTGAAATTACTAAGCATAGAATATCTTGATTAGCTAAAACATAATAAATATCCTTATTGTAGGAACCATAACTCAAGTTATATAGCACATATAAATACTGTTTTATATTAAAATGTATAATCAACCACTTTCTTTCTCCAAGGTGATTCAGGGTTTTTTTTAATTACTTAAATAATGGCCACATTGTTGTAACACTTCAAAAGTCACTGTTTTGAAGTCTTGACATATTCTATTTCCTCCATTTCTTAGCAAGTCACTTTCCCAATGACATAGAATTAAACCTTCTCAATTTTAGTAGAGGGTCTTCATAAGTTGCCTTTGCCTATTGGTTTACAAACCTTCTGGCAACAAGTCTCTCTGAAGTTATTCTGGACCAGCTATCTTACTCTTGCCCTTATTCAGTCTTCCATTTCTCATTTCCATGCCTTTGCACTGATTCTCCCTCACAAATAAAATATATACTCACCTCACCTCAGCCTATTAGAATCCCTTGTTTCTTTAAAGGCAACTTCAAGTACTGCCTTCTACATAAAGCCTTTGTTGACTCTACACATTTGTTAATGTTTTATCATTCAAAATTATGTCAAATCTATTGTGTATATACCTATATATGCATATGTTACTTCTTTAGTTAGAAACTAAGTTCCTTGAATGCAGGAACCACATCATTTTATCATTATATTTTCAGTACCTAGTGCCTGACACATGCAGATCCTTAATAAATCATTATTTGCTGGCAAACCCTTAGATGACAACAATACAATCTAACACTAGGTGTGCACTTACAGCATTCCATAGCAAAAGCATATAACATCTACACATATAGGTGGTGGCTGAGGCAGGATATGAATACAAGTCTTGTTAACTCCTATTCCAGAACTATAGCCATTATACCACCTAACTTTATCTGAAAATGACAACAATACAATAATACCACCAATAATAATAATAACTGGTATCTACACAGTACTTTAAAGTTTGAGAAGCAGAACCCTTTCCCTTGCTTGAAATACTTTCTTATTGTATTTTCTTCTACTTTATCTCTATTTAAGGCTATTCATAGGTCCCATAAATGGCCCATACATAATATTCCATTATTCCATATATTCTTTTCATTCTTTTTTTTCTGTGTTAATCAATATGAAGGCCATGCCCAGCAAATATTGAACAAAATGGACTCAAGATTTATGGATACATACTGATTTTCATACATATTTTCAGGACCGCCTACAATGGCCTTTAAATATTTTACACATCACATTGTTGGACAGAGTCCATAAATTCCCACAACCTTTGTAATGTAAATTAATGTTGCCTTGCCCAAATGTTGCCAACAAAAACCCTCAGCCTATTTGATGGGCACAATGTAAGGTCCAACCATAAAAGCTTTCAAGCATGTTCACAAAAACAAAAGATTCAATGTATTGGATAAATTATACTCATTTTGTTGATTTTCTTTCCTAAATAATACATGTTCTAGTCTGTGAGCCTGAAGACTCCAAAGAAACAAACTAGTCATCATTTTTCATGTAACCCTCATCTCCTCCTAAAGCATAAAGTACACAAAGTATGTTGTTTTTGGCTACTGCATTACTATTTTTTTATTTTAAATTTTTTGAACATTTTGTTTTCTGCAATTACATGTAGAAAAAAATTTAACAGTTTTTGAAAAAAAATTTTTGAGTTCCAAATACTTAGTATTTCTATTAGGCAAGAACCTAAGCTCAGAATTTTCCTAAGTCTTCATGAACTTAATTAGAGGAATCTGACAAAAGTTTTTCATACCCATCTCAAATTCAGCACTGAAGTTTTAGTTATGAGATCACATTCATTGGAACAGTCATTTTATCTCATTTTAAATCAATTTTCCCTGAGCTGTTTATTCTCTTGTAGATTTTTTAATGTTTCTTTATTACCATATTCCTTCAATTCCTCTGTTGAATTATATGTGAGGTTTTCCTATAGGGATTTCCTTTCCTTTTTTCTTTTTTGGAGGAAGGGAGGGAGTTGTTGTTAATTTACAATAAGTGACTAGTAATAATAAATCACTGGGGCACAGCCAGGATAGTGGAGCAAAGGCAGGAACTCACCTGAGACCTCCCTGAAACCCTTTCAAATACCTTTAAAAATTAGTACAAACAAATTGTAGAGTAGCAGAACCCACAAAATGATGGAGTAAAATAATACTCAGATCCATGTCAAAATCCATGGTGGCAGTTGTAGAGTAAGGAGAAGCATTACCGTGTACAAATGTAAACAGTTTAACTTTAATTAGTCCCTTATGATTTGTCTTTCCTATTTACCTTTTCATGCTTCTCTTGAGTCTTGTATTTGAAAGTCAAATTTCTATTCAGCTCTGGTCTTTTCATCAAGAATGCTTGAAAGTTCTCTATTTTATTGAATATAAATTTTTTCCCCTGAGGTATTATACTCAGTTTTGCTGGGTAGGTGATTCTTGGTTATAATATTGGCTCCTTTGACTTCCAGAATACCATATTCCAAGTCTTCCATTCCCTTAGTGAAAAAACTGCTAAATCTTGTGTTATCCTGACTGTGGCTCCACAATACTTGAATATCTTCTTTCTGGCTGCTTGCAGTATTTTCTTCTTGACCTGGGAACTCTGGAATTTGGCTACCATATCCCTAGGAGTTTTTCTTTTAGGTTCTCCTTCAGGAGGTGATTTCTGATTTCTTTTTATTTCTATTTTACCCTCTGGTTCTAGAATATCAGGGTAGTTTTCCTTGATAACTTCTTGAAAAATGATTTCTAGGCTCTCCCTCTTTTTTTATCATGGGTTTCAGGTAGTTCAATAATTTTTATATTATCTCTCCTAGATCTATTTTTAAGGTTAGCTGTTTTTCAAATGAGATATTTCACAGTCTTTTATTTTTTCATTCTTTTGGTTTTGTTTTATTGTTTACTGGTTTCTCATAAAGTCATTAGCTTCCATTTGCTCCATTCTGATTACTATAGAATTTCCTTCAATGACCTTTTAGATTTTCTTTTCCATTTGGCCAATTATTCTGTTTAAAGCATTCTTCTCTTCATTGGCTTTTTGTACCTCTTTTACCATTTGGCCTAGTCTGTTTTTTAAGGTGTTATTTTCTTCAATATTTTTTATGTTTCTTTTACCAAGCTGTTAACTCATTTTTCATGATTTTCTTTCATCACTCTCATTTCTCTTCCTAATCTTTCCTCTCCCCCTATTTGATTTTCAAAATCTTTTTGAGTTTTTCCATGGTGTGTGACCAATTCCTATTTTCTTCTTAGAGGCTTTGGATGTAGGAGCTTTGAGTTTATTTCTTCTTGAGTATGTGTTTTGATATTCCTTGTCAAAATAGTAACTTTCTTTAGTCAGAGTTTTGTTCTGTTGCTTGTTAATTGTCCTAGACTGTTAGTTGACTTTAAACTTTTTATTAAAGTAGGGCTTTGTTTCTAGGGTAGAGGGCACTCTTTCTCAAGCTTCAAGGGTTTTGTGCAGCTTTTTTCAGAGATACTTCTAGGGACCTGTAAGTTTTTAGTTCTTCCAAGGTGGTATGATGTGAGGACAGGTGTTTATTATTATCCTGGACTATGCTCTGGTCTATGAGTGACCGCAAACACTCTTTTCTGCCCTGGAATTGTGAGGAGGATCTCCTTTCCACTGCTACCACAAGTTCTGCTCTGCTAGTGTTCCTCCTTGCCCTAGGACTGCCACCCTGATATTCTAGAGCCAGAAGACAAAATAGAAATTGAAAGAATCCACTGATTACTTCCTGAAAGATATACCAAAATGAAAACTCTCAGGAATATTATAGCCAAATTTTAGAGTTCCCAGGTTAAAGAGGAAATATTATAAGCAGCCAGAAAGGAACATTTCAAGTATGGTGGAGCCATAGTCAGGATAACACAGGATTTAGCAGTTTCTACATTAAAGTATCAAAGGACTTAGAATATGATATTCTGGAGGACAAAGGAACAAGGATTACAAACAAGAATCACCTACTCACCAAAATTTAGAATAACCTATGAGGGGAAAATGGATTTTCAATGAAATGGAAGATTTTTAAGCATTCTTGAGAAAAGACCTGAGCTGAATAGAAAATTTGACTTCAAATACAAGACTCAAGAGAAGTATTAAAAAGATTAATGGAAAAGGTAAATCATAAGGGGTTTCTTAAATTTAAACTGTTTATATTCCTACACGGGAAGATGATAATTGTAACTCATAGAAATTTTTTTCATTATTAGGATAGGAGTGTATCTAGACAGATGACACACGTGTTTGTTGAATATGAAGGGGTGATGTATAAAAAATAAAATTAAGGGATGACCAGAATGTACTAGGAGAAAGAGAAAGGTAGAGACAGAAAAGCACAAATTATCTCACATAAAAGAGGCAAAAAAAGTTTTATAGTGTATGGGAAGAGGTAGAAAATGGGGGAGGGAGGTAGTGAACCTTACTATCATCAGAATTGGCTCAAAGAGGGAATATCATACACACCCAATTGGATATAGAAATCTATCTTACTGTAATGCCATGCACCAGAAGATTCACAAAAGAATGCTACTGTGAACAGCTTTTAAGGTTTGGATTACATAGTATAGTTAACATGCTGATTATTCCATTAAAAATCAAGGCAAATATTCACAATATATCACAATACAATATTCACAACATTACATCTTATTACAGAAAGTCATAATATAGTGTTCATAACAGCTTAACATTAGAATGGACACACAGTTTTCACTACAGTGGCCACAATATTTAGAACAAGGAACAAAATAATTATCTGGTTTCTCTAAGGGGGAAACCCTTCTCACTTAGTCATTCAATCAATTCACAATATATCAGTCTTCCACTTATGGGGCAACCATTAACTTAATCAGTCACAATACAATAATCAAACTTCCCCTCATGGGGCAACCGTTAACTCAATCAGTCACTAATCTAGATTCACAATTACTAAATATCATTAATCACTAGTACAGTCATTAGAAAAATCACACAATCTCTTCACCCCAAGGTGTCCAGCAAACCTCAATTTCCTCCAAGAGGAGGCCTTTTCTTCATCTTGACTATGGATGGTCTCTCTGATTCCCTGGATCCCCTTCCATGATCCCAGCTCCCTCCTGAATCCACCAAACAGTCACCTGGCTTCAGAAGCAGACAGCTGCCAGGTTCTTGTATAGTCTTCAGAGGTAGATAGCTCCCAGGTCCTTGTTCAGTCCTCAGGGAAGTCCCTGGCACACACTGAAGTTCACAGGGTCCTGCACATCTCAAACCCTTCACCACTTCTCTTGCCTGGAACTCAAGGATCAGCCAGGCAATCAAGAAAGTCTTATCCTGGTCATGCTTCTTCAGTCTCCAGCAGTTCAGCTAGCCCTAAGACCCAGAAGGAATATTGGTCTTTTGGGTGGCCTTCACCAGATTCTGGTCTCAGGAATACTCCATCTCTTTATTCAGTCAGCTTCCAGATGCTGAGAAACACACACACACACACACACACACACACACTTTCTCTCTCTCCCTCTATATCCCCCTCCCCCCCCTCTCTCTCTTTCTCTCTCTCCCCCATCTCAAGAAAACTCCAACTCACTTCTTCAGTCCATCAGCCCAGCTCCCAGATGCTGAGACAATCCTGCTTCTTCCAACAGGAAAATTCCAATTCTGTCTATGTCTGGAATCCTTCTTTATGTACACACACTGGCCTCCTGACTCAGCCAATCCCCTTCTTCCACATCAGCAGGGGAGTTCACGCCTTCTCAACAGTAGACAGAGCTCACAACTTCCATACTTAGCCCGAAGTTACTAAAGGCTAAGTATCTGCTAAACTGATTGCTGTTACACTTACCCTACAGGAAAGTAGGAGAAGTGGATAAGAGAAGGGGAGAGGGGTAGCAGGGAAGGCAGATTGGGGAACAGGAAGTAAGAAGCAAAATACTTTTAAGGAAGGTCAGGGTGAAAGGAGAGAGAGAATAGATTAAACAGGGTTGTGGAATAGGATGGAGTGAAATACAGTTAGCAATAGCTAATGTAAAAAAATTTTCAAAGAAAGTTTCTCTGATAAAGTCTTTATTTTTCAAGCATATAAAGAATAGAGCCATTTTTTAAAAAATAAACATTCCACAATTGATAAATGATCAAAATATATAATCAATTTTCAGATGAAGTAGTCAAAGCTATCTATAGCCATATGAACAATACTCAAACTCACTATTGATTGAAGAAATACAAATTAAAGCAGTTGTGAGGTACTACTTTATACCTATTAGAATGGCTAATAGGACAGCAAAGGTACATGTAAATGTTGAATGGGATGTGGGAAAAATAAGACATTAATGCACTGTTGGTAGAATTGTGAACTGATTTAGTTATTCAGTAGAGCAACTTGAAACTATGTCCAAAGGATATACTATGTATACTGTTTGACCTAGCAATACCACCACTAGGTCTGTATCCCAAAAGAGATAAAAAAGAAAAGTACCTATAAATACAAAAATATTTATAGCAGCTCTTTTCTGGGGGCAAAGAATTAGAAACTGAGGGAATGCCCATCAATTGGGGAATGACTGAACAGATTGTGGAATGTGATTATGATAGAATACTATTATACTATAGGAAATGATGAGCAGGATGCTCTCAGAGAAACTTGGAAAGACTTAGATGAGCTGATTCAAAGTGAAATGCACTGTATACAAAGTAACAGTAATATTTTTTTTTGGATTATCATCAGTGAATGACTTAGCTATTCTCCACAATTCAACAATCCAAGACAATTCTGAAGGATTTATGATGAAAAATGCTATCCATCCCCAGACAAAAAAAACTGACGGTGTCTGAAAGCAGACTGAAGCATCCTTTTTCACTTTTTTTCTTGAGGTTTTTTTAGTCTCTTTTCTTTCACAACATGATTATGAGAGTGCAATGGTAAAGAATCATATGTGACTCTTGTGACAAAGGAATAACATAATCACTGTCTACTATCTTCATGAAGTACTTGTGAAGTTCTCCTTTGTTATAGTAATGGACCGTAAGTGTCTGTGCCCTTGAAGAGTTCTGGAGCTGATCTTTCCTTCATGTGTTTACTTTGTCTTTGATGCATCTCTAAGTTCCAGGTGCAGTCACTGCCCGTAGGCCCATTTCTCCAGAAACCTGTCTACAAATTTTGATGGGAAGTCCAAATCTTCCTAATTCTAGTCATGAGGGACTGATAAAAGCAGAAAGAACTCAGTCATACACCCCCACCCCTGAAAGGGCAAGTTCTTTGAATGTATCATTGGAGTAGTTTGTTCCTAGAATGCTCTTGCTGTAATGATCAGTTGAGAACTAGTTTCCTACAAAACGTATGTGAAGAAGATTGTAAAAAACAATTTTAACTAACCTCAATAAATTCCGTATTTCATTGGATTCCATCCAATGTTCAAAGTATTTCATTTCTTTCAAATTGATTGTCTTGTTTTCATCTGGTTTACTTTCAGTTAATTGATTTAATACACATGCTTGAGACTTCTCATACAAAGTTCACATTTTTGACAGAATGACTGATTCAATGAAGATGCCCAAGCCTTTTATAATTGCTTTACAATAGGTGCAATGATTAATCAGGAAATTCAAGTAGGGCCCTTTTCACTCTCAGCTCTCTACAATCTGACTTCTGCCTTCATCATTCCACTGAAAGTGAACACACTAAAGGTACCAATCATCTCTTAATGGCCAAATCTATTTATCTCTTCTTTTTCTCAGCCTTCTTGATCTCTCTAAAGACTTCAGCACTGTTGATCACACTCTTCTTCTTAATGCTCTCTTTAGACTTTTGGGACATCACTCTCTCCTGGTTCTCCTCTACCACTCTGACCATTCCTTATCAGTCTCCTTTGATGGATCTTCATCCAGTTTCTGCCTGCTAATGCTGGGCTCTGTCCTGAGTCTTCTTCTTTTCTTCCTATTATTTCACTTGATGATCTCATCTGTTCCTCTGGATTCAATTGTCATCTTTATATTATTTTCATATCTATTTATCCATCTCTGACTGCTCAGTTGATTTCCAATCTTATATCTCCAGTTACCCACTCATTATCTAGAACTGTATACTTTTTAAAACCCACATGTTCAAAACTGAATTAATCTTTCCCCCACGAGATCTTTTATTGACTTCTTCAGGGTACCAATATCCTCCCAGTAACCTAGGTTTGGGACCTAGATGTAATCCTTAACTCTTTGCTCCCTCTCTAATCCCTCTATCCAGCCTGCTGCCTAAACCTGTCTATTTTATCTTTGCAACACCTCTCATCTACACAACACTCTGTCCTCTCATAGTGTCATACCTGGACTATCATAATAGCCTGCTAGTTGATCTTCACGTCACAAGTCTCTCCCCATTTATGTGTAATCTTTCTAAAATACAGATCTGAACATATTGGCTCCCAATTCAAACTCCAGTGACTCTCTGTCCTCTGTTTAGTTGTCAAAGCCCTTCATAATCTTTTTCCCCCAACACCTTTTCAGTCTAATTTACCTTTTGTTTTGTGTTTGTTGTTCAGTTGTTTCTGATGTTTCATGAACTCATTTGGGGTTTTCTGTGCAGAAATACAATACTGGCATGCCATTTCCTTCTCCAGCTTTACAAAATGAGGAAACTGAGGCAAACAAGGTTAAATGACTTGCCCACAGTCATACAGCTAGTAAGTGTCTAGACTGGATTTGAAATCAGGTCCTCCTGACTCCAGGCTCAGCACCCTATCTACTGCACCACTTTACAGCTCCTCTTAAACTTACTCACTCTCATGCATTATTATGTAATCCAATGATACTGGCATTCTAGCTGTGCCTTGAACAAGATACTCCATCTTCTGACTCTGGACATTTTCACTAGTTGTCTCTCATCTTTACAAATCTTCTTCCCCATCTGTCTTTTACTCCCCAATTTCCTTCAGGTCTCAGCTAAAATCCTTGGTTCTACAGAAAGCCTTCCCCAATCACCCTTAATTCTAGTGCCTTCCTTCTTTTAATAATACCTAAGTTATCCTAATTATAATTATTCTAATAATTTATAAATTATCATATATATACATATTATTTGCATATAGGTATTTGTATGTTGTCTCTCCTGTTAGATTATGAACTTTTTTGCTTTTTCCCATATTGCTAGTATTTAGCACAGTACTTGTACATGGTAGGTGGTTAATAAATATTCACTGAATGAATGTTTAAGTATGTTAGCAAGTGCTCATTTACTACTTATTGAATTTAATTCAATGACAGGATCACAGCAGCTTTCTGAACATCAGTGTGTTGTCTTGAAGTAGACCCTAACTGATAATGAAGGCAACATGTTACTGGGAGAACTAGGATCTCCTACTTGAATGAATAACTCATGGCCAACTTTGGATTCATTTTCCATGCATTCCTCCCACAACATCCCATTCTCTCTGCTTCAACTAAAGTGGAGCAACAAAAAGCATCATTAGATAGTTTACACACTACCATGATATTATGTTAACTGCAGGTTTCTGTATGAACAATAATCTTACTGTTACCAGTTTCCTGGAAAGCCCTTAAAGGAAATTAGCAGATCTTATCATCTTTCTTCCCTTATTGCTATTTATTCTCAGCATCAATATCACCTTTCCCTTCATGACAGCCAGTCAATGAATACTTATTAAGTGCCTACTGAGGGTTCAGCACTGCATTAAACACTAGGAACATGAAGCAAGGAGGAGACATTTCCTGCTCTCAAGGAGCTTTAGAGTCTAATGGGGGAAATAGCATAAAAATGACTGCATACAAACAAAAGTTATACGAGATGAATTAGAGATAATAAACAGAAAAAGTACTAGCATTAATGGAAATCAAGAAAGACTTCTTGCAAAATGTGGGGTATTTCTGAAATTTGAAGAAAGCCAGGGAAGTCAGGATGTGAAAATGAGGAGTCACAGAATTACTGACATGGGGGATAGCCAAAAACTCCAAGTCAGAAGATGGAGTGTCTTGTGTAAAGAACAGCAAATAATCTGATGTCACTGGATCACAACATATGTGGTAGTGAGTAAGATATAGGAAGTAAAGACTGGAAATATGGGAGTGGTTTGGGTTAGGGAGGTCTTTGAATACTCAATATAGGATTTTATTTTTGATCTTGGAGGCAAAACAAAGCTACTGGAGTTTATTGAAAGGGGACAAGGGTAATACAGTCAGACTTGTATTTCAGGAAAGTAAGTTTGACAACTGAATGGAATATAGACTGGAAAGTGGAAATACTTGAAGCAGGGAAACTAGCCAACAGATTATTGCAATAGTCCGAGCAAGAGGTGATGAGGGCTTGTGCCAGGGTAATGGCAGTGTTAGATAAGACAAAGGGTCATATATAAGAGAGAGGTAGAATCAACAAGACTTGGCAACATACTAGACATACATGGTGAGAGAGAGTAAGAAGTGAAAAATAATACCTATATTGTAAGTGACAAGGAGAACAGTGGTACCCTCAACAGTACCACCATATGGAAGTTTAGGAGAAGATTTGGGAGGAAATAGATAGATAGATAGATAGATAGGTAGATAGATAGATAGATAGATAGATAGACAGACAGACAGACAGACAGACAGATAGATAGATAGACCTTTCAAAAAACCACCATCCCCTCCACACCCTGCACACAAGTTGTCATGATTTTTTAATTATAGTACTTAGAACTCTTGTCCCAGTCATTTTTTTTAGTTTTGTTCAACTCTTTGTAGCCCCACTTGGGGTTTTCTTGGCAAAGATACTATAGTAGTTTGCTATTTCCTTCTCCATCTCATTTTACAGATGAGGAAGCTGAGACAAAAAAGATTAAATGACTTACTCAGGGTCATATAGTTAGTAAGTGTCTAAAGCCAGATTTCATCTCAGGAAGATGAGTCTTCTTGACTCCAGGCCCAGCACTCTATCCACTGTACTACCTAGGTGCTCCTTTAGACTCTCCCAAATAATGTTCATATAGAGGTAGCATAATGTAAGGCAAAAACAATTCATTAGAAGACTTGACTTTGAGTACTGGCTATTTATTTTCTAGGTTTATGATTTGGGCAAGACACTTAACCTCTCTGTGTCTCTGTTTGCTCGTCTAGAAAAAAATTCAATTAACAATGTAATGAATCGACCAACATTTGGCTTTTACTATATTCTTTGAAATCACTAATTTAAGTATCACAATAACCATTACAATTTCCATTTCATAAAAGTGAAAAGACTAGAAAAGTTAGATTCATTTACCCAAAGTCAATCAGCTACTAAATGACAAAGCTTGAATCCAAGACCAGACCTTCTGACACCAAGTTCAACAGGATTTTGAGAATGGGTTTTATCCATTCTAGAGACAATAAGAAAGCAAACAGTCTCAAGCAATGGACCATTGATGAAAATGAGAAGAAAAAATATTTTAATAGATAATGTAGACCCCATTCTACCTGACTTTAAATGTAAAAAAAATGAAGAGATCAAAGGACATAGACACTAGAGCAGGAAGAGACCTCAAAAGATATTGAGCATATGCTCAGCTTACTTTCTTTAAGAAGGTAATCATACTTATTTTAAAAAGTGTCAAATTTGACTTAAAAAACATGGAGGGGTGACTAAAAATAGATCATGAAATTGAAATCAAGGGAGATTGCATTTCACTTGCAATTTAAGGTTTATAGAGTCCTTTCCTCATAACAACATATGTGAAGTGGGTAGCACAAGTATTATTACCCTAATTTTCCAACACATATATTTCTAATATTGTCATTATTTTAATTAAATTTATTTATTGTTAGATGTTAAGTTTCAAATTTTCTCCCTCAATCCCTCACCCACACTAGAGAACACAACTATTTCACACACACACACACACACCTATCTATCTATCTATCTATCTGTCTGTCTGTCTGTCTGTCTATCAAATCTTCCTTCATAGGTCCTTTGTAGTTCATTTGAACATTTATAATATTCAGAATAACAGTCATTCACAGCTGTTCTTCAAGCAATATTGTTCTTACTGTATTCTTCTCCTCAAGAAACTATTACGATTTCACCAGTTCTACTCTATCCAGTGTTAATAGGAGGCAATCTGGTGCTTTAGAAAAAGCAATAGCTTGAAAAGCAGAATATTTGATAACTTAGAGGAAAAAAAGATTGGAAGGAGAGGTAACTAAGTTCTAGATTGTTTGTGGTGAAATTACAAAAACATAAGGGGAAAAAGCAGAGAATCAAAGATATCTCCTTACATCCCAAGACTCCAGAATCAAAGTATTAACAGTCCATCTAAATTAAAGAAAGGAAAATGTCTAGGAAGTAGAATCCATGGAATGAGCTCCTAGGATTCCTGTCCTTCACTGAACATTTCCTATTTCATACTCTTTGTCCTCAATTCAAGGATTAGTTTTGGATGCTGCATTGGAACAGAGAAGGAGAAACTTGCACAGAAATCGTATATAAAAGATGGACACATTTTACTATTACATTGCTATGGAAGAGATTATCTTTTCAGCACCTTCCAGATCTTAAGTGTTAATATTCTATGATTCTATTACGAAATTCAGCCATCTCTCTATGGTATCAACACTATCTTTAAAACAAATTCTAAGACTGCTTTCCTGTAGGGACTCCCAAGCATGGAGGCAGAGTGGGGTGGGCAGAAAGGGGAAGCAATAAAGCAGTACTATTCAGTCATTATGAGTAATCTTAATTTTTAAATGATACTCCATTGAAACAATATCATCAATCCCTCTCTTCACTGTTATGTGAATAAAATGTTAATTACTCCCTTTAAACTAAATTCTTGCTGAGAAAAAGGAAAAGTTTTATTGAAGTAGGTCATCTGTAAATTCACAAACTCACTACAGTATAAATTTAAAAAAATTATATGTATATAATACTTGGAGTTTTTCGAATTATTTTTCTATCTATTGTCAAGGCATAGTATGTATAGGAATGAGTATTGAATTTGACTTTAGAATACATTGGCTCAAGTCCTAACTACAACAATGAATAGCTGTTAATATATGATCACGTGGGTGGGATTTATTTATTGTACACCTGTTGCATGTAAGGCACTTTTCTCAAGAATTAACAAATTTCAGGAAAGGAATGTGACTCACTCCTCACAAATGCAAACATATGTATTGCTACTGGATTCAACAGAATGAAAATGTTAATCAAGGGTACATTCAGAATCATTAAAATAATGTAATATGGGAACCAGCTAATGAAGGTGCTAGTTCAAATGAAATTGTAAAAAAAAAATTTAGGATATGATGCCTCATTGCTTAATAACTTTTCTTTTGTTCTAGCAGAGCTCTGAATAACTGCTGCTGGAGCGACAAAGTTGCTGCGTCCAACTTGCTGCTCATGGAATAATAAAAGCTGAAAATTGTCATCAATCATACAATACTTTGAGGTTTGTTAAGCACTGTATGTGTGTATGTGCATATATATCATACATGTGCATGTGTTAGATATATACATGTCTACACATGCATGCATACATACAAAATATTTTTTCATAAAACCTTGTGAGGCAGACACAATAGGCATTGGTATTCTCATTTTACAGATGAGGAAACTGAGGTCCAGTGAAGCTAAATGGTTTTACCACATTCAAACAGCTAGTATTTGTCAGAGGTAGAATTCAAACACAGATGTTCCTGACTTCATGTACAGGATCCTATCTTTTAAACCATTCTATCTCCCATGTAGCTTTTAACAAAGTAGGATTAGACTTGATCTTTACAATTACCCAAACTAAATTTAGCAGCAAATATATCTGAGAATTAAGTCAACCCCAGTTTGGAGATAAGATTCTTTATCCTTGAAATATCAGTATTGGTTGGAACAACATCATAACCCTTGTTCTCATTCAGGTTAGAATATATTGTTCCCTGATAAAGTATAGAAATTATTTTCATGTCTTAGCTATCTCAAGGAGCAAAAAGTTAAGGCTACTGATATCATGTCTTAGTCACATGAATATAAAACTACCATGAAGAATTTGAGGACCTTTCTGATGCTTGGCTGATGGAAAATGAAGAGCAGCTGAAGTAAGGTAGCTTCGTTCAGCTAAATGAGTTCAAAAGGCACTCACTGAATAACTTTGATGAGTACCTTCCGATTATGTCTAAGTAAGCCTCCTTTTTAAAACAGTTGAATGACCTAAGAATATCTTATTTCATTCCAATATTGGCATAAACTATCAGGGTATTAGAGTGAGTCAAGTCCAGCCTACCACATCAATTATATATGAAGATGAATTAAAGTATAAGCTACCTGAGCAATGTAGCTAGGTCTAAGACATGACGCGGCCTGAGTATCAAGAAAAAAATGCTAAAACAGTAATAATCTCTAAAATCTGTGTACATACCCCACTTCAAATCAGAAAAAATGAATCTCAGAGATGTGATACAATATAGTTGACAGTGAATTCACTGGTCCAGTAATCAGGAATCATATACAGTAACAGCTAAAGGTGACAATCGGTTAAGGAAACTGAAGAATTAGCCTTAGTATGAAGCAGTCAGAGCTTTAACCTGCCTCCTTTAATTCTAAGGATACTTTTCTCTTTGTTCATTACATCATAGTTGCTTCTCAAGCCCTGCATTCTAGCCCTGCTTTTGATCAAAACAGTCTTGTGAATATAAAAGTTAAAGTTCACTGGGGAGTGGCAGTTTGCATTCACTTCTTTAAACAAGTTGGACAGTTGTAAGAAACATTTCAGTTATGTCATTGTGATTAAGTACCTTAACAAATGGCAAAGTTAATCATGATCCTCTCAATTCATAAATATAGTATTAAAACTCATTCTTGTCTGAGCCATGTAAAAATCATAATCAGCAATTAAAACATTCATGTTGTGTTCACACACTACACACCCATACAAATAGAGTGCGTGTATGTCTTTATGTGTGTGTGTATCATATTGTGTATATGTGTGTATATATTTGAACTATGTTCACATCTTTATTCCTGAAACCCATATAGAAAACAATTGGATAGAGTATCCTGGGAAAAAAGGATCATTTGCCACTAGATTTCAATGTGTGATTACTTGTCAATTTTCAATTACTTGTAATTGAAAGCATGACTCTCCCAATGTATTGCCAGATTTCTATTGCCAAGAGATTTTATCATTAATGATACAGGGCATTTGGAATCTTTTTGGGGGAAAATCACATTTATTATAACAATAAGCTTTATTTAACATTCACATTCATTTTTCACTTTCAAATACTCTGCAACTTGTGGAAATTCAGTGTCATATTAGCATGAATAATCATGAAATAAGAAACCAGTTAATAATGCTTACTGATATTTAAATAGCTTTTCATTGGTTACAGAGCCCTACACAGAGCCCTGTATTTTGGAATTGTATCACTCTCTTGCCTAGAACACATTCCATCACCATCTCTATGTGTAAAAATTTTTTGTCTTCTTCAAAGTCAAGCAAAGGTACCCCCATAAAACCATCCTAATCCCCACAGATGAAAATTATCTTTCTCTGCTAAAATATTTTAGCTTAATCTACATCTCCATGTTGTCCTATCATAGTCTACCTTACAGGATATTTAGTCATGAATGTGTTATGCTCCCTCCCCCAATAGATTGTAAAATTATTGTCAATCATTATTTTTGACATCTCCATCATACCTACCT
The DNA here is from genome assembly GCA_028646575.1 of Pseudocheirus occidentalis. Taxonomy (NCBI): domain Eukaryota; kingdom Metazoa; phylum Chordata; class Mammalia; order Diprotodontia; family Pseudocheiridae; genus Pseudocheirus; species Pseudocheirus occidentalis. The sequence continues at coordinate 135,150,605 of CM053594.1, read as the reverse complement.
ATTTGTCAAGGGTACCATCATCCTTCAGTCTCTCTCTCCTCTCTTCCTCACAAGCCAAATTCAATCATTTGTCAAATCTTGTCAATTCTATTTCTGTAACATCTCTCAAATCTATATCTGCTTAGAAGGGCAGCATCTTAAGCCTTCATCTCCTCTCATCTCAAGTTCTGTAATAGCTCCCTAACTGAACTTCTTTATGGGTCTCCCTGCCTCCAGCATATCTCTTCTCCAAGGGGTTATTCAAACAGCTGCCAAATGAATATCTAACGGCTCAGATACGCTTTTATCAATCTTCTCACAAATAGTTTTTAGTGAATTTGTAGGATAAAATATAAACTCCCATATTTTGTATTTGTCCAGACTGGTTTCATACTACTTCCTCTTGCTCACTCTGCATTCTAATGAAAAAAACATAATCAATTTGCTATCAGTCTTCCACCTCCATAACTTCACATGGGAAATCCCCATACGCCAAGAATTTTCTCCTTTTCTTCATTTACGAATGTGTCACTTCATTCATGGCTGATTTAAGTACCACCTTAAGGATTTCCTGGTTTCCCCAGTTAATGATGTCCTCAACTACATAAATCATTTTGCATTTAATTTGCTTATGTTTTGTGGTTTTCTGTTTATCTTTACAAGTTGCCCTACCCCCCCCCCAACCACAGTAGAAAGTGAGTTCTTGATTTTTCAAAAATCCTTTTTGATCTCTTCCATGGCCTGAGACCAATTTATATTTTTCTTGGAGGCTTTGGATGTAGGAGCTTTGACTCTTTTGTCTTCTTCTGGTTGTATGTTTTGATCTTCCTTGTCACCAAAGTAATATTCTATAGTCTCACTTTTCACATTGTTTGCTCATTTTCCCAGCCAATTACTTGACTTTTTAGCTCTTTGTTAAGGTAGGACTCTCCTTTCAGTGAAGAGGGTGTGTCCTAAGTTTCAGGAGATTTTGTGCAGCTGTTTTCAGAAATATTTCTAGGAACCTGTAAATTTTCAATTCTTTGAAGGTTGTATGATCAAAGGAGAGGCGTTTACTCCTCTCCTGGCCTGTGCTTTGGTCTACAAATGACCATAAGCACTCTTTTCTCCCTCAGAACTTTGAGGAGGATTCCTTCTCCACTGTCACCACAAACTCTGCTAAGTCAGCACTCCTTCTAGCCCCAGGACCACCATATCTGTGGGCCAAGAGTTTCAGAAGCAGCCATTGCTGCTGCTGCTACTGCCGCCACTGCCCTGGGGCTAGGGTTAGACCATGTTCCTCTCTCACCCAGAACCTACAGACCTTTCCTACTGACCTTCTAAGTTGTCTTTGGTGTTTTGGGCTTGAGAAGTCTAGAAACTACTATGGCTGCCAGCAATTGAGTACCCTGAGGCCTGCTCCAGTTTTGCTAGGGCCCCATCTGTGCCTGCACAGCCTACACTAGACTAAACTCTTCTCCCAGCCTGGTGCAAAAGAACTTTCCTGTCCACTTCTAGGTTGTCTTGAGGTGGAAATTTGTTTCACTGTGTCATTTTGTGAATTCTGTTGCTGTAGAATTTGTTGAGTCATTTTTTGATTTTATACAAGTATTTGGAGGGATTTGTGGGAGAACCCAAGCAAGTCCCTGCTTTTACACAACCATCTTGGCCCCAGCCCAAAGGTGAGCTCTTTCAGAACAAGAACTGTAATCCTAGTACCAAGTACCATACATATAATGGGTGCTTAATAAATGCTTGTTGCCTTGAATTCCACACATGAGATTCATATGTGTTTATTGGATTGGATTCCAATTTAAATTTTCCAACAATCCTTTGAGATAGGGATGGCAAATAATTTTATCCTCCTTTGAGAGATGAAGAAATTGAGGATTAGGGAATTTGAATATTTTGTTTAAAATCAGAAATCTAGTAAGGGACAAGACTTCATACTTACATCTTTAGGCAGTTAGATGGCATAAGGATAGAGTTCTGGACTTAAATGTCAGAAGACCTAAATTTGAAATCTCCCTGAAACACTTTACTAGCTTTTTCACCCTGAGCAAGTCACTTAACATTAGTTTCTTTATCTGTAAAGTGAGGATAACAATAGCGCTTACCTCAAGATTTTTGAGGTCAAATGAGATATGTAAGGAGCTCTACAAATATTATAGAGCCATATTTTTAGCTACTATTTTGGTTCCAAAGTTAGTCTTTTCCCACTAAACCCCACTGCCTCTTATATCAATAAGAGAAAAGTGTCTTTAACCAATAATGCTGCATTAGAGCAAAACCCAGATTTACCAAAATCAGTATTATTTGGACTTCATTATTGTTTATCTACAAAAATCTAATATGAGGAGAGCACTAAGGTGATATAAAAAAAGGAATGAAAAGAGAACACTCAAAACTCATGTCTGTATTGATGAAATGTTCTTTCATCATGACATGAATCACATGGAGCCAGTCCCCAAAGAAATCCAGTCTTTATTTTGGTCTGGGATTTATGTCTTGTAACTGACATGCTTTGTTCCCATACAAATCTTTCAGAATCTTCCATTCACTTGTAAAACGTAGTCCAATATTTAAAAGCTGCTTTCTTTTTGGATATATTTACATAATTTCAGGAATAGAATTGGAATAGCAAATGATCCAAATAAAGTAACTGGGCTACATCACAGTTATTTCAAATTTGAATGGAATCTATTATTTACATTAATAAAGGGATATGATATGCCTATATCTCTAAATTTTCAATGTAGAAAAGTATGGCAATCCCATTAGAAGTCCTTAAGCCTATTCTTTTCATGACAGTTGAAGTACCAGAGCCTTTTGGGCTTTGTAACATAATAGGCCCCTTTATCACATTGAATGCTTTATTAGAAACAGCTTGTACAGACAACTTAGCTCTACTTCCACGAGACTACAACTCCAGGGTTTTTGTCCTGATTTGGGAATTCCTGTCATTTTTTAATATTTAGAGGTTTATCTAGTTTTGTTTTGTAAAATGACCCTTTGATTGATTTCAATATCATTTTAATTATTTTGAGGCAGTTTCAAGACTTGGGGTGGGACTTGGCATACTCATCTTCTGAATCCCTATGAAATCAAAAGCATACCAATGCCATTAAGAACAATCTCATCCTTGGAGCCTATCAAAAGCAAATTCTTGTTCAAATGTACAGTGACTGATGCAGTCAATTACAGAAACAAATGTGACAAAAACAGCTGCAGGGAAAGACTGGACTACTTAAATGATAGCAACTTGATTCACATCCTTCAAAAAGCTGATTTCTGATTTATGTTTGCAACTTTAGTTACACTATCATAATTTTATAAATTGTTTTCAGTTTTAAATGATATGGAGATAGTGGATATGTTGCTTCATCCATGAAGTTATTTGGAAAGCTTTTGTTACTTAGCATTTTAAAAGAATGCTATCTCTTGGTTTTAGACTAATGCTATTGATCATACTAAGAAAATTCCCTTCATTCTTATGCTTTTAAGCATTTTCATGAGAAAGGAATTCAGTGTATTGTTGAAGGTTTTTTCAGCATTGATATAATCTTGTAATTCTTGATGCTTTTATTATTGATATGAATAATGAATTTTGGTGTGAATATGATGAAATTTGTATGAAATAAATGAATATTTGAAATTATTTGGGTCCAGACTTTTTATTAACTTGAATTAGTTTTGTACCACTCTTTATTGATGACACTAGTCTATTATAATTTTTCCCCCTCTTATCTCTTCCTGATTTTATTGTTAAGACCATATTTGTTTTAAAGAAAGGGTTTACTATGGTGTGTCCTTTCTCTGAGAATAGTTTGTATAGCATAGAGAATGTTTCTTTAAAATATATGATAGGATTCAACTGTAAACCCATTGGGAAAAGATTTTTTCCCCTTAGGTAAGTTTAATTTATGACTTGTTTGATTGTTATTCCCAAGATTTGGTTATTAACATGGTCTATTTCCAGTTTTGTTAATTGGATATTTTATAACTTTGTAGCTATCCATTCCCTTGTTTTCAGTTTAATTTGCAAGTGTTTCATTATAGCACATTTTGTTGTTTTAAATGTTCATCTTAGCATGAATTGTACCTTTCAAATCTTTCATTGTTTTCTTAATAAAATTAATAAGTATTTACTTTTATAATCTTCCTTTCAAGTTAAATATCCATTATTATATTGTTTTAAGAATCATTGATTTATATTTTCTAGTTCTTAGTGTTTGAAGAATTCATCTATTTTCTATTTTTATTTCATCTAAAAATCATTTAATCTCAACTAGATCTTCATTGCTGAACTTGTACTGTATCTCCTTAATTGATTCACTTTCCCAACCCAATTCTGCTATTATGACTAGACCACAACTTAATCACCTTCACATACTCTTCAATCCAAATACCTGAAATCTTGATGTTCCTTAAACAAGATACTCCATCTCTAGGCTCCCGAATTTTTTCTCTGGCTGTTCCTCATTCTTGGTATGTTCTCCTTCCTGAGCCTACTGCCTTCCCTCATTTCCTTTAACTCCAAAGTAAAATCTATTCTTTTACACAAAACCTACCCAAATACTTATTAATTCCTGTCTTTCTGGACTCTGCTAATTACCTCCTATTTATCCTATATTTAACTTGTTTGCATACATTGGTTTGAATGTTGGCTCTAGTTTTTTATTGCAAGTTCCTTTATGACATGGACTATCTTTTGCCTCAATTTATACCTCTAGTCCATAGCACAGTGTCTGGCATACAGTAAGCATTTAATAAATGCTGACTGATTAAGTGACTGATTGTAAATGAAACTGTGAGTAAAATTAGCACAGCAAAGATAGCAGAGTAGAGGAAGCACTCAGTCAAGCTCTCACAACATTCCCTTCCAAACAAATATAAAATAACACCTTCAGTCAAATTCTAGAATGGTAGAGCCAACAAAAGGTCAGAGTGAGACATTGTTCCAGCCAAACACAATCTAGAAAATTGGAAAAAGAGATCTGTGACATGTGGGCAAAGGCTGGCCTGGAGCCCACAAGGATAAAACATTTAAATCAACAAAACAGAAAAAGAGCATATGGATGCATGTAAAAAACAAACCTGGAAAAAGAATAAATTAAAAATCCACAATTAAAGACCAATGTGGAACTCCTGAAAAGCAAAGGAGAGATTAATAAAACAGAACATAAAAAATAACATTGAACTAATAAAACAGAGTTGATGTTATTTGAAAAAAACACAATGGAATAGATATAGCATTTGGTAAATTTAATTTTAAAAAAAGGAAAACCAAAATGCCTATAGTAAAAATGAAAAGAGTGAATGAACTACCAATGAAAATTAAATGAAAGCAATTATTAGAAGTTATTTTTGTAATTAAAACAAACAATTTATGTGAAATGAATGAATATTTACAAAAATAAAAACTACACAGATTAACAGAAGAGGAAATAGATATTTAAACAACTCTGTCTTTTTCTAAATTAACTTTTCTTTATTTTTAGTTTACATCATTCATTTCCACAAGATTTTGAATTGCAAATTATTTCCCTGTCTTTTCCCCAACCCACCACCCCAAAACAACACTCCCACTGTATACTCCCTCCTCCAATCTGCTCTCTCCTATATTGTTCCCCATGACCTGCCTGACTTTCTGGTAGGGCAAGATGAATCTCTGTCCCCCAGTGCCTGCATATCTTATTTCACAGTTGCATGTAAATAATAATAACATTATAATTTTACGTGCATGTGTGTGTGTGTATTAAACATTTTATTTTAAAACTTTAAATTCCAGATTCTTTCCCTTCCTCCTTCATCACCCACCCCCAATGGGAAGACAAGCAAATCAATACAGGTGGTATATGTGTAGTTACGCAAAACACCTCCACAATGGACATATTGTGAAAGACTGACTATATTTCCCTCCATCCTATCCCTTCCCCCAATTGTTCTCTACTTTGCCCCTGTCCTTTTACAAAAGCTTGTGCTTCTAACAGCCCTCCTGCCCAACCTGTCCTCACCTCCATCATCCACCCTCTCATCCCCTTCCCTCCTACTCTGCTGTAGGGCAAGATACCCAATTTAGAGTGTACGTCATTCCCTCCCTAAGCCAAATTCAATGAGAGTAAGGTTGACCCATTCCCTTTTGCCTTCCTGTTCTTACCTTCCATTGTAACAATTATAGCTTACCTCTCCTATATGAGATGATTAACCCAATTCTGTCTTTCCCCATCTCCTCTCATTATATTCCTCTCCACCTATCAATTTTACCTTTTAAATATCATCCCTTCCTATTCAATTGATCCTGTGCCCTCTGTCTACGTATACCTGTATACATATATACACACACTCACATATGTATTCATATGCATATATACCCTCCTGTATAGACATAGATTTATGTACAAACACACACACACACATTTATATTCACTTCAGCTGTCTTCATACTGAGAAAACTTTCATAAGTTACAATTACCATTTTTCCATGTAGGCATGTAAATAGTTCAACTTTGATAACTTCCTTACAATTTCTTTTCCCTGGTTATCTTCTCATGCTTCTTGTATTTGAATATCAGATTTTCTATTCAGCTCTGATTTTTTCATCAAGAATGCTTGAAAGTCCTCCATCGCATTGAATGAGTGTATTTTCCCCTGAAACATTATAGTCAGTAGAACCTGCTAGATCCTGAGTTATCCTGATTGTGTTTCCATAATATTCAAATTGTTTCTTCTTGGCAGCTTGTAATATTTTCTCCTTGATCTTGGAACTCTGGAACCTGGCTGTAACATTTCTAAGAGTTTTCTTTTTGGGATCTTTTTCAAGAGGTGATCAGTGAATTCTTTCAGTTTCTATTTTGCCCTCTGGTTCTAAAATATCAAGGCACCTTGCCTTCAGAATTTCTTGAAGAATGATTTCTTTTATTGATCATGGCTTTCAGGCAGTCCAATAATTTTTAAATTGTCTCTCCTGGATCTATTTTCCAGGTCAGTGTTTTTAATGATATATTTCACATTGCTGTCTATTTTTTCATTTGATTGGACCTGTTTAATAGTATCTTGATTTCTCATAAAGTCATTTGCTTCCATTTGCTCCAATCTAATTCTTCAGGAATCATTCTCTTCAGAGAGAAAATGTGCAAATTTGGCTTTTGAAGGCATTCTTCTCTTCATTGGCTTTTTGGGCCTCTTTTGTCATTTGAGTAAGTCTGCTTTTTAAGGTGTTATTTTCTTCAGTCAGGTTGTTGACTCTCTTTTCATGATTTTCTTGCATCATTCTCATTTCTCTTCTCATTTTTCCTCCACTTATCTTATTTGATTTTAAAAATCCTTCTCAAGCTCCTCTATGGCCTGTAACCACTTAATATTTTTCTTGGAAGCTTTTGATGCAGGAGTTCTGACTGTGTTGTTTTCCTCCTATTCCATGCTTTGATCATTTTTATCACTAAAAAGGAATAAAGGAATCTAAAGTTGGATGGTTGTACTTGTTTTGCTTCCTTTGCTTGTTCATGTTGCCAGTCAATTCTTTGACCTTTGAGTTCTTTACCACAGTAGAATTCTGCTCCCAGAGGGAAGAGTGTTGTTCCAAATTGCTGCAGGGGAGGGGAGGGCTTGCAGCTGCTGGAGCTATTAGGAGGTTGCTGTCTCTACAGCCCCCACCATCCTTGGCTCACTGGTCACACACCTTAAGACCACCACCCAACACTGCCATCCTAATCCAGGCAGGTTAAGGCAAAAGCTCTTAGCCTCTGAATGGTTGTTTGCCTCCCCCCCCCCCATGATCTGCTTGCTGTGGACTCTGAAGCAGCCATGTGGAGGTGGCTGCAGGTCAGCTGCTTTTGTTGCTTCTGGCCCTGGGAGGATAGGGCCAGTCCCGCTCTTCCCTCCTCCCCCCCACCCCAAATCCAGCCGAGTTCCACTGACCTTTTATTTTATCTTTGGAATTTGTGGAATGATAATTCTGGAAACTGCAAGAGCTGCTGGTGATCCGCTCTCCTGAATGCTCCAGCCACAGCTGGTCCAGGCCACCCTCGGGCTAAAACTGCTGGTTCATATGGGGCTGGGCTTGGCTCCCAGTAGGCTGCAATGAAACCTCTCTGTCTGCCTGCCAGGCTGCCTTCAGTGGGAGCTCTGTTTCTCTGTCACTTTGTGGGTTTTGTACCTCTATCAAGTCATATTTTATAGGTATTTGAGATGGTTATGAGGGGTACTATGGAGATTTCTGTTTTTAAGATAGGGGAATGGCTGAACAAGTTGTGGTATATGTTTCCTATGGAATATTATTGTACTATAAGAAATGACAAACTGGGGTGGTTTCAGAAAAACCTGAGAAGATTCATGTGAATTGATACAATGTAAACAGAACAGAATTAGAAGAACATTGTATATAGTAACAGCAATATCGTAAGGATGATCAACTAAGAAAAACTCAGCTTCTGTGACCAAGACAATGATCCAAGGCAATTCCAAAGGAACCATGATGAAAACTGCTATCTATCTCCAGAGAGAGGACTGAGGAACTCTGAATCCAAATTGAAACATACTTTTTTTAGACTTTATTCTTCTTGATTTTTGTCTGTGTTTTCTTTAGCATCATAGCTAATGCAGAAATATATTTTGCATTATTTCATTTGCATAAATGATAACAAATTGTTGCCGGACATGGGACAAAATTTGGAACTCTTTTTAAAGAATGCTTTTGTAATTGGAAAATATTTAATGGGATAAATATAAAATAAAAAAAGAAATTGAGTCCATTGATGCAAAATGAACTTGAGGAGAAATGTTTACACATCATATCCTCCATATCAGGATGAGAATAAGACAGCATTATTATGAAGTTGAAGAAAGTCACAGAATTATTATGATGAAATTATGGATCCCCTATATAACACACTGTATTTTGATTCATACATACACATGAGTAGAACAGGTGAAAAACTTCTCAGGTAATATTCTAAAATCTAGACAGATTTGTAGCAAGTCACCAAAGACTTAGCAGCCTGGGCTAGCAGCCTGGGATCCTTGCCTACTTCCCTGGTCATAAGTTGAAGTTTTTGCTAAGCTAACGAGTAGAAGGGGAAAGTATATGTTCCTCAAATTTGGCCATGGACCCAGACTTATTTCCACTGACCACCATCTGATCTATACAAATATAAAACTGGAAATCCTGTTGCGTAACTCTAGGCAGGTCACCATGTCCTAAAACCCCCATGATTCATAACATATTGTCTGCTTTCATATCTATATTGACACTGATTAAATACTTTTGTCTGCTTTCATGCTCATATTGATTCTGCTAGGCATGTATCTTCTGCTTTTATATCTATTTTTGTTATTAACATTTCACCTGTGATGGCAACAGATTTTTGTGGTCAAGATTGGTATCCTCAGTTCCTAAATAACATGAACAGGATAGAAGAAGTGTGGTCTTGTGGGTATATAACCGAGCTTTGTATTTTGTATTTTGCCTCTCATACTTGACTGCCTCTGGCAGTGAGACTGCCCTTCTTGCAAGCATAAATAAATAAATAAACAAACAAATAAATAAATAAATACATGAATAAATAAATAAATCCTTCCTGTCTCTACTTGGAGATATCTCTGCTTGTTTTTATTTGGACAAGGATCCTTTTATTCCCCCCCACACACACATTTATATAAAACTTTATAAAACAACAACAGATAATAAAATTTATTCTCCTTAAAGCAGAGGTTTTCTTGACCTCTACATAAATTTCCTACTCATACATGTAAATAGATTTTCTTCCTCCTATGATCCTATTTGTTCTGTTCAATTATCTGCTACTATAATATTTATTTATAATAATATTTTCTTTACTTTCAGAGTTTCTGCTGAATGCAAGTGATTGACAAATTGAGACAAAAGAACCTGCTTCCTTCATTTCTGTGCTTTATATTTTTCTTTTGGTTTCCTACCTGTAATGTCACTATTGTAGAGAACTCATGGTATGGAATCTCCCTTTTCTATTGTAGACTAGCATCTCATCTTTAATATGATAATAATTATATCCAGCAAATTAAAAATAACTTTTATTTATAACTCTTGTTTTTACATTGCAAAAATTATTCACAGTATCATTTCTTTACCTTCCCAAAGAATTCCTCTATATAACAATGAATATTTTTAAAGAAAAAAAGATGAAAAACAATCCACATAACTAATCAATACATCAAAAAAAAGTCTGAAAATATATGCAACAATCCACTTCTGTAACCCTCTAACCTTTACAAAGGAGTAGGGCAAAGGTATCTTCCCCCATCTCTTCTTTAGGTCTATATTTGTTCTTTGTAATTTAAAAGAATTACCATCGCTCTTTAAATCCTGTAAAACACCTTATATGTGTTATCTATTATAATACCCACAAACAACTCTGTGAGTTAGGGATAATAATGATTTTCTTCATTCTGTAAATGAGGATGTTTAGGGTAAGTGAGCTTAAATGACTTGCCCAAAGTCACCTAACTATTTTCATTCTCAAAGATTGCCCAGGACACTGAGAGGCTAAGTAACTCACTCATGTTCTCATAGATAGAATGGGTTATCTTCCTGATTCCAACCTGAGCTCTCTTTGCTGCTATCTCCCTAGACCTGCTTATAGCCAAGATACCAGTAATAGACCAGTGAGTGGGGTTTTACTTACTGATGAATATCTTAGACAAAAAAGAAAGATTTGTGAAACTGATGTAAGAATGAGTATATAAACTTCAGTTCTTAGAACCAAATAAGCATATAGGAGAGACAGCAGGAGTTCTAAGAAATAAAGATAAAGAGTCTGTAATGTTCAATCAGGATATAATCATATATTATCTAAATTGCTCTTCACAATGATGCCATGAAACAGACAAGATGAAACCTGTACTTACCACATATCACTTTCAGATACACTAGAATCCAACTTCCTGTTTGAATCAGCAGAATTTTATATCACACATAAATATTTTACTGTGATTCTGTTGAATTAGGGCTTGATTGATTAACTGATTTCAGCATCCATTTTACTTCAGGCACCAAGGACTCATTCTATTGGCAGAAGGCCACCATTCAATTATTGTACAAGAGTAAAGCACGTATTTTGCTATTAGCAGTTCAGAGGTCAGCAAAAATTCCCAGTTGAAACTAAGACATCTTAAGAAAAACATGGGCCCCAAAGTTGAAACTTTTTTCTTTCACTTGTGGCTTAAGCAATAATATGATAGATTCAAGAAGGAAGAGAAAAACAATGGTTAAGTCAACCACAAAGAAGAGAAACACTTAGATATGGAATATCTAAGAACAGTATGAACCCCAATTATTCATCCTTATGAAAATGTTGCACTTATAATTTTGTCAGAGTGTAGGGGGAACTTGTCGGAAGGGTTATACACACCAGAAAGTAAACATTCAAATGACCTTTCACAATTCTCCTCTAGTGTTGAATTGTGAAAGAAAACCAAAGAAATAACTCTTAGAAATTTTGGCAATCTGCAACACAAAGATACGTTTACTAGTGATAGAACCAAATGAACTCTAAACAGAATAAAACACTAAATGTGTAAAGTAGGAGGAGAGAGAAAAACAGTTTAAGGCATAAATTCCACTACTTTTCTATACGTAATTTTCATTCGACAACTTGAGTACACAACACTGTTCTTGAACTTAATGAAACACTAGAATTTGGGTACAACAGTCAGACGTTGATACTTCTTAGTTGCCAAAAATTATTTTTAAAAAACCACTATTATTTAATTGACAAAAAATAACCTATAGGATATCTTTGACCTATTGTTCAATTTCTGGGAATTTCAGAAGTATCAGTTTATAACTCAGTAGCTTACCTATATAACTGTGTGCATGGGGATTTAGTTTTATTCTTAGCTAGAGAGTGTAACCATTATCATGAAGATGCTTCTACAGTGGATTTTCCCTAATTTGGAGTAGAGTGCATATAGGTTTTATTTTAAAGAATTATTTTCATGTGTACAATATCGTGTCACAAAATCATAAAAATAAGATATCTAAATATTTAAAATCCAATGTAAGCATGCAGTTGGACATCCAAATTCCACTCTAAAACCTAGCAAATTTTTTTAATTAATTAATTTATTTTTTATTTTTCAACATTCATTTCCACAAGATTTGGAGTTACAAACTAAACCTAAAAATTTTGTTGTCAGGAGACAATCCTGAAGCATTTCTGTTTTCTCAGTTATTTGTATTATGAGACAAAATTATTTCTACTAACAAACTTAATGTCAGAGTTTTCAAGGCTAGTACACCAGATGTCCCTAAACCTTAATATTCAAGAAATTAGGATTAAATTTTAAGACTGAAAAATACCATGCTATTTATTCATAAGAAAATACCTTCCCTCAGGTTTTATAACATTGGGTGAATTTCCAAACTCGAGTTTTGTCACGTTATATTAGTAATTACATGTTATGTTGGTAAATTATAAATTCTTTTCAAGCTAAAAATGTGTTTTTTCATTCTCATTAAGAGACTGATTTTTTTTAGGTCAAAATGGAATCTGTTATCTCAGATTTGTTCTGTCCTTTGTCCTTGTCAGACCAGATCTAGAGTGTCATAGTCAGTTCTGCCTGCCATATTTAGGAAGTAATTTGACAAACCAGAGATTTTCCAATGGAGGTGACCAGGACAGTGAGAAACAATATCATACTGGGATTAGTTGAAAGAAGTGAGGGTGACTACCTAGGAGACAAGAATTCTAAGAGACAAGGAGACACAAAAGCTGTCTTAAAGTATTAGAAGATCTGGAATGTGGAAGAAGGGCTAGCTTTGGTTTACTTTGTCCCAGGCAGAATAACTTGGTTTCTGAGGCTGAATTTAAATTAAAATCTCTCTGACTCCAGGTTGAGTAGTCTATTTATTATGCAACCAAGCTGCAATCTTCAGGAATTTAAGATTTAAAGAATTCCACAGGACCAGCATACAAAAATATCCTTAACACAAGAACTCATCATATATAACAGAATCTCTGCTCCAAACAAGAGGCCCCACCAACTGCAGACAAGATGCAGGCCCAATTAATTAGCTTTATTTGAGTACTGTAACTTTTCCAAAATTATTTATTTTGTTATTCTATTTTTGCTACTACTCAAAAGGAAGAAAGGTATGGGATCCATACATTTTCTGGATTTCAGAAAATAAGTAAAGTATAATGTAAAATCCAATTGAACAAAAGGAAAATTACATCAGTCTTTAAGTGGTCACAGGATTTTTCTGTTCAACAATCAACAACTGTCATGTATGCTTTCAGTTTGAAGAGAATTACTACACTGGCTGAAAGTATATTGGGGAAAAATGTGAATGTTAGGACTGAAAAGAAGCACAGAGGTCATATAGTACAAGAATCATAGAACCTCAAATTTCCAACAAACATAAGGATTCATTTGGTCCCTCCCCACACTTGTATCCAAACTCCTTCTACAATCAGTATACTGCACCTAAATAGACATCCACCCTTTGCCTGGAGCTCTTCAGTGAGGCAAAACCTAATACTTCCTAAAACATCACATTCAACATTTGAAAAGTAGTTCTAATTGTTAGAAATGTTTTCCTTATACCAAACCTAAATTTGCTTTTTTGCAACTTTCATCCATCGCTCTGTACTATGGTCAAAAAATCTTAAATACCTCTTCTACATTACAACTTCCAACTCCTCAAAGGCAGCTATCATACAGAACTCTTCTCCAAGCTAAGTATTTCCAATTCCTTCATCCAATTTTCAAATAGCATAGTCTCATGACTCTTCTTCATTTTGGTTTTAACATTAAAGTTCTTACCAAAATAGCTCTACAATAGCTAAATACCACATTATAGATGTCGTCTCCACAAGGGAGTTAATCATGAGATGATCACCTTCCTTATTCCTGATATTGTGCCTGTCACTACAACCTAAGATGGCATTATGTTGGGTTATATTTTGGCTGAATGCTTGACTAATATTGAGTTTACAGTCTACTAAAGACTCCAGATCTTTTTCAGATTAATTTCTATGTATTCGTTCCTCATTAAGTTTATATTTCTGTGACTGCTTTTATGAACTCCAGTGTAAGGTTTTAGGTCTCGAATTCCATCTTATTACACACAATTCAGTGTTCTAGCCATCTGATTTCTTTTTTATCCTGGCTCTGTGATCTGCCATATTAACAATCCTTGCTAGATTTGTCTGATCTGCAAATTTCATAAGCATGTGTTTGTCCAAATCATTGATTTAAAAAATATATATTAAATAATAAAGAATGAAGGATAAAGTATTTGCAGAACTCTACTAGAGACTTTTAAAGTTAATTTTTATTTATAACTATTCTTTGAATATAGTATCTCCATTTTCTTTATTTTTTAGATCAGGAAATTAAGGTCCTAAAGCTCAGTGTCATACAGGTTGGTTTGTGGACAAAATTTGTTTTTCTTCACTTATTTGTGGGTTAGAAAAAAGGAGGAATTATAAAGTAGTAATTATCAAAACAATAAAGTATTGGCTAAGAAATAGAGTGGTGGATCCGTAGAATAGATAAGGAACACAATACATAGTAGTAAATGAGCATAGTAATTTGGAGTGTGAAAAATCCAAAGACCTCACTGGCTTTTGGGACAAGAACTCACTATTTGACAAATACTGCTGGGAAAAATTGGAAAACAACATGACAGAAATACACCAACATCTCAAACTGTACACTAAAATAAGGTCAAAATGGGCATATAATTTAGACATAAAGGGTGATGCCATAAGCAAATTAGGGGAGCATAAAATAGTTTGTCAGATCTATAGATAAGTGAAGAATTTAGAACAAAACAAGAGATAGAGAGCATTGTAAGATGTAAAATGGGCAAATGTGATAATACTAAATTAAAAAGGTTTTACACAAACTAAATGAAAGAAACCAAGATTAGAACAAAAGATGGGGGAAATTTTTACAATAAATAACTCTGATTAAGGCCTCATTTATCAAGTATATAGAGAATTAACCAACTGATAAATGGTAAAAAGGATATGAACAGTCAGAAGGCAGTTTTCAGAAGAAGAAATGAAAGTTATCTATAGTCCTATGAAAAAATGCTCTAAATATCTACTGGTTAGAGAAATGCAAATTAAAATGACTCTGAGGTACTAACTCATGCCTATCAGTAATATGACAGAAAAAAATGATAACTATTGGAGGAGGTATGGGAAAATTGGGACACTATAACACTTAGTAGAATTGGGAAGTGACCCAATCATTCTGAAAAGCAGTTTGGAACTATGCCCAAAGGACTATAAAACTGGGTGTACTCTATTATCTAACAATACCTCTATTGTTTCTGTAATCCAAAGTGATCAAAAAGGGAGAAAGGACTTATTTGTACATAAGTATTTATAGCTGCTCTCTTTTTGATAGCAAGGAATTGGACATTGAGGGGATACCCATAAATTGGGGAATGGCTGAACAAATTGTGGTATGTGCTTTGATGAAATACTATTGTGCTATAAGAAATGACAAGAAGAATGATTTTGGAAAACCTGGAAAGACTTACATGAAGTGATGCTGAGTGAAGTGAACACAACCAGGAGAACACTGTATATAGTAACAGCAATATTGTATAATGAAAAGTTGTAAATGTTTTAGCATTTCTCAGCAATACAATGATCCAAGACAATCCCAAAAGATTTATGATGACAAATACTATTCAACTGAAAGAACTGATAGAGTCTGAATATTGATTGAAGCATATTATTTTTCACTTTCTTTCTTTCTTTCTTTTTTCTTTTGTGTTTTCTTCCAGAAAATGACTAATATGGCCATGTTTTACATGATTGTATATGTATAACCTATATCAGATTGCTTACTGTTTTAGAGAGTAGGGAGGGGAAGAAGGAAAGGAGGGACAGAAAGAATATGGAACTCAACATGTTTTTAAAAGAATGCTGAAAATTGATTTTAATATGTAATTGGAGAGGAATAAGATACATTTTTAAAAGGAAAGAAAAAAGAGGACATGAAATTAGTATACTCCTAGGAAATAAATAACAGGAAAAAGAGGATGTCCCACAAGATCCTTCGGAAACCACACAAGATCAGGAGAAAGTGAGGATCTGATTGAGCATACACCATGGTTGAACATACAGATGGTGCCTCAAATAAAGAAGAAAAAGTTGTCTTGGGCTTCAATATCACCTCATAGCATGCTCTTTTAATTTTAGAGTATAAATTATTATATTTTGCAATAACTGTTAAACTGCTTAATGTGGACATATGACCATGAAGAAGAAAGACCACATTCATTCACAACATGTGTTCTTATGTCCATGGTGCTATAATGAATCTTCTCTTATCCTCTGATTAATATTGACAAATGTTATTTGACATCGCATAATGTCTATAATCCTGGTTATGCATATTCTACTGAAATAAAAGCCTGTGACTTTACATTTTAATTCAAATCTATGATACTCATTTTTCATTTTAAAAATTAATCACTCTATTGTGAAAGGAACATATGAGTTATACTAATTGCCAACAGTAGTGTAAATACCCGAGACTAGCTAGTAACAAATTTACATAAAGATTGTACTATCATAGTTTGCAGTGTATTCAATAAACTGAATAATAATCAATAGAAACTGCCTTTGTCTCTTAAGTTAGGCCAGTGAGGCTCCAATTCAAAGACATCAAGTATTCCATTTTAGTGACACTCCAAAAAAAAGTATATTGGAACATGGTCTCAATTATTCAGAGTATCTTATCATCACGTATCTTATGCATGTTTCTTGGAAGCAAAATAGGATATAAAGAATTTTTCAGTCTGATTGATCTAAAAGTCTGGGTGGCTAAAATACAGTCTAGCAAAGGATGGAGCATTTTTCTTTTACTACCATTTCTTCTCTACTGACCCTAATAACATAGGCCAACTTAACCTAGCATTTATTGATGAGTGATTCAAAAGTGGGGTGGGGCTAAAAATATTTTTAAAGTTACTAACTGCCCAAATCTCAAGTTTTGATCTATTCTTCATGGCCACATTTTAATGAGGGGAATACTGTTGGTGAACTTTTGGTTGAAGGCAACCAGACCTTAAGTCTAAATGAAAATCATGTCAAACCCAAGGTGTAAAAGAGGGATTAACTCACAGTTCTGTGTTTGGTAAAAGGTCAGGAACAACTTAGTGTCACAATTAAAATACTAGCTGTGAGAAATATTTATTTCTAAATCATGTCATTATGCTTACAATAAAGTAATATAATGGTAAAGCACATGCAACAGTTACTTTGAAATGCTACCTGAGTAACCACACCCAAAATGACTTAATTGTAGATTTACGCAGTGTTCTATTAATATATATATATATATATATATCTTTATTTTTTCTAAGTTTAATAATTATTGACATTACTGTGTATAACATAAGCCATTGGTTTTCTTAAAACTCACTGGTCACCATTGATGACTATTTATTTTAATGAAGTATCCGCTATGCCTGTATATACTATGGAGGCTCAAATGCAATGATACATATATATACACATATACATATATCATTTATTTATTTATTTATCTAGCTATTTATTTATTCATTTATTTATTCTGTTGTTTGTTCAATCATTCATTCATTCATTTATTTGGTTGGTTGGTTGCTTGTTGGTTTGCATTTATATTTATGTATAATTTATACACATAGGCACAATGTGTGGATCCTAGATGATACGTGCATTTCAAGTAAATATAATTGTCTCTTTTTGTTTTGTTTTGGTGCATAATCACCAGGTGTCACTGGTAAACAAAGTATCAGGGAAAGAAATGGAATAAGCATTTATACAAAACCTACTATGTGACAGGTTTTTCTTTTCTTTATCTCTGGGAAATTCTATAGTAAAGTAAAAAACTCTCATCTTTATTCAATATGTAGTTCCTATCTCCAAGCAATTTGCACCAAAAAAATGATATCGGGTATACAAAGTCTCAATAATTTAAATCTTCCATGCTGTCCTTCCTCCTTTCCAATATACCCACATGCACTGATATAAACTAGCATAACTTCAATAACTGTATGGCTTTAATACTGTTTCACACTCATAAAATGACAACAACAAATTCAATTTAAAGAGATAATTTTTCTAAATGCCAGAATGTCATTATGGAACCAGAACAGCATTCTCTGTTGGAATGTGTAAAAGCATAAAGAAGATGATGACATGAAAGAAAAAGTCTCTATGCCAGGAGCGGGTGGGGGAAAGCCAATTTAGTCTCATCAATAGGCAATCATTATCTCAGCAATTCGAAGGAATCAATTTCTTTGATTGATAGCAGTCTCTAAGCTGTGTCTTTTCTGCATACCAGTTCTGTTAGTGCCTAGGAGTCCACTCAATATGGTTAGGGGAACAGAAGCCACTTGACCTGTAATCAAACTTACCCTAGAAATGTTTAGCATAAAGGCTCTGTTTTGTCCCTATCACTGTGGTTATTTGTCATCTGTCCAAATCTCACAATATTTCACAAAGGGTAGGAAGTGAGGAGAACCTTGACACTTCTTAAAAAATTGGTGAGAACCAGAAGAAGCTCTAGAAAAAAAAGTGTCTTTGTTCTATTTAGGTCCCAAAATTCTGACCCTTGTTGGCTTCTGACCTCGTCTATAAGGCAATCATAGTCAGATAGCAATGATAGTCATACGGTAAGGGCATACTTGAATGTATTATGATCTGTGATATAAAGAATATTCAGATTAATTGAGATGAGTCTACAAATCTATTGGAGCAGTATAGTTTCCATCTTTTGTTGTTCAAAATAATAAGGGGGAGATAATATGGTACCAAGTATCCTAAATTAGAATGACCTTCAATAGCCTTGATGAATAATCTTCATTTATCCACATCCAACGTCCACAATCCTATAACAGGTTTTTCAAAAGGTAGAATAAAATTTTATATCTGAAACAGAACTGACAAGAAATCTAAAACTCTCCATATCAGCCATTTAGACCTTTTGTACTCTTTGTTTGTTTGTTTCTTGGCAAACACTGATTAATTCTGAGCATATGAAATATAATCCCTGTGCTTTACTTTGATGTGTCAGAAAAATAAAGAACTTCATTTTTTTCTTTACCCGGCCTTTCATAATTTAAAACGTAACTTTTTGGTTTACATGGTGCCTCCGAGCATTGACATAAATGTTGACAACATTAATATCACTATTTCTGTCACTAAAATCTATAGCAAATACATTAGTAGCCACAAACTGGGGTAGTTTTTCAGAGAGCCTGCTAATTGTATTGCTGCTGTGAACTAAGTTTAGCAGTGTTAATACATGAATACCCAAGGCTGAGGAAGAAATGGAAACCCTGGCATGATGTGTAAACAGTTGTATTTCTGCTTTTGAATTTGGCATTTATACCTAGAGACCACACAAGGTTCCCTGGTGGTCTAAAAATCCCGGTAACTGATTTTTCTTCACTCTATTTCCACATGTAGTGACTGGAAAAAAAATGGGAGAGAAGAAAATAGACAGGAAATATAAAAGACAAACAGAACCAGAAGCAGAGAGAGACATAGAGACTGAAATAGAAACACAGAGAAAGAGAGAGATGGAGAGGGAGAAAGAGCCAGAGAGAAGATAGACAGAACCTTCTTACAAAAAAGCGGTCATCTCACAATGTCCTTAACTAGAATGGGACCCCTAGTTAAAATCAGGTTTTGAACTTGATACAATTTAGGAACAGGAGGTGAATATTGCAAAGAACTATTTAGGCTGGAGAAGAGAAAAATCTTCCTAACAATTAGCCTCATCCAGACATGGGATGGTCTGTCTCAGGAGGAAAATGGTTTTCTTCTCACTGGAGCTCTTGAAGTGTGGTTTAGGTAGCCACTGGCCAGGGACATTGTCAATTATACTTCTATTTTGTGCAGAGGAGAGGCACTAGAGCCTGAACAGGGAGCTGACTCCAGTTTCAAGGTGAAGGAAAGAGAAGGGAAGTAAACATTTATATAGTGTCTACTACATTCCAGGCACTTGTTACCAATATTTTGTTTCATCCTTAAAACAACCTTGAGAGTTAAGTGCTGTTTTATCCCTTTTCATAGCTGACAAAACTGAGGCAAACTGAGGCTATGTCTTTCCCAAGGTCACAAAGCTAGTAAGTATGTGAGGCCAGATTTGAACTCAAGTCTTCTTAATTTCATGCCCAATGTTCTGTCTACTATGTCACCAAATGCCTCCACTTGGGAAAACCTGAGTCCAAGCATTTAAACTCAATCTCTACATACTGTTCAAGTGATCACTGGCAAGTCACTCAACATCTAAGTGTCCCAGGCAGCTCTCTAAGACTTTAAGTTGCAAGACAGGTGTTGAGATCTGTATCTACATAGGAGGAAGATTCTCACTAAAAATTCCCTACAATGCAAACAGAGGTAGAATTTTTAAAAAGCATGAGGAATGGAGATAAAAGGTAGGTACTAGGTAAAACTGTATCTGCCAAACAGGCTGAGAAAATCTTTATCCTCTCCAGCTACCAACCTAGCTTGATGACATTAGTAGTTATGTTGAAGTACAAGAAAAAAGCAGAACTTAGTGATCTGACACAGCTGAATATTCATTAATATTTACTAAGTACCTAGACACACACAATAGGTGAAGCATGTCTTTTTATGAGATTTATGGAATTCATTGTTAGATCATTGTTAGTACATAGATCCTGAGTAGGCACATAGATGGATACTCAATGTATTGGGTCATAACTGACTAGAAGGAGGAGAGTGAGCTAGATTTCATTTAGGAAAGTGTGCATGTGTGTGGGTATATGTATGTGTGTGGGGGTATACATAGTAAAACCATTCTCCTGGTGATATAAAAAATTGTTTACAAACCACAATCTCTAAAGATTCAAAATTGTAAGTGACAACTCCCTCCAAAAATATTAATATGTAGCATATTAGCCAGAATTATCTCTATGCAGAAAGGAAACTTCAATGACATGTATAAGCAATCAAATGATCAAGGGGAATATATTCAGTATCTACTATATACGTCAGGCACTACAGAACAGGAGGGCAGGGCGGCTAGGTGGCGCAGTAAATAGAGCACCGGCCCTGGAGTCAGGAGTACCTGAGTTCAAATCCGGCCTCAGACACTTAACACACACACAAAAAAACTAGCCGTGTGACCTTGGGCAAGTCACTTAATCCCAACTGCCCTCCAAAAATCAAAATTAAATTAAATTAAATTAAAAAAAAAGAACAGGAGGGCATACAAAGTCAAAAATGAAGCAGTTTCTGCCCTTAATAAGCTCATATTGTATGAGGAGAGATAACATGCAGACATATAAAAATGTACAAAATACATTCAAAATCAAGATTGGGAAGCACTAGCAGGCGGAGTTACTTATTGTAGGAGGTGACATCTAACTGAGCTTTGAAGAAAACTAAAGATTCTAAAAGCAAGATAAGAGGCACGTGAAATTCAACTGTGATATGTTTCACAAATAAAGGAAATAAAGTCCCAAGAGATTATAACGTGACCATGGTCACATAGCTACTGTTTCAGTGGCAGTACTTGAACACAGGATCCTCTGAGCCCCAGTTTAGCATGGTATTCATGAAACCAAGTTGCCTTGATGTTATATTTTATTTTTGTCTTTAATATAGACTTGAATACTGAATTCAGATTTTTAGAAATAGATATTCTCTTGTCCACAGTCTTGACTTAAGAGATGGCACAAACATAGTTCCAGGTCGTTCAAGTCATGCAGTAGTAACTTACTGATTGAGCTGGGACTAGAACTCAGGTTTCCTGTCTTCTAGTCTAAGGCTATTTGTACCCCACTATCTTGTCTCCATGGCACTGAAATACTTTGCTCTGTCCTTACCCTCATGGAACTTTTAGTATGGTAGAGGAGACGAAACCATTAATTACATTATATTTAATGTAAGGTAATAGAAGATAAATTGTGGAAGAGCAAGAAGAGATATTAATAAACTATGGTAATTCAGAAGAGAGAGAGAGAGAGAGAGAGAGAGAGAGAGAGAGAGAGAGAGAGAGAGAGAGAGAGAGAGAGAGAGAGAGCCCTTCAGGCCAAGAGAACTGAGAAAGGCTTCATATAATAAACTTGAAAACTAGATGAGGGTAGGGAACCTGCACCCTCAAGGTCACATGTAGCCCTCTAGATCTTCAAGTGTGGCCCTTTGATCAAATCCAAACATCACAGAACATGTTTGGATTCAGACAAAGGGTCACACTTGAAGACCTAAAGGGCCATGTGTGTTCTCAAGGCCACAGATTCCCCACCACTAATTATTAGACCTTCTGTGACAGGCAGAAATTTGGCAAAATATGTTTTATTCTTCTATCCACCACAAAAGTAATGACACTTTTGAGAAACTGCCTAAAATTCATGTACAGAACCACAACTCTTTTACTAAAGAGGGTCCAAGAATTTCTGGCATGCCCAGAAGTGGATAGCTGTCCTCATTTAATTCGGAGGAGTATTCGGAAGTGAAAACACAAAGGCTTCTGTAGGTCTTAGCGAGAGTCTTGGGAAGAGAATCTGAGCCCAGTTCCCAGGAATCTTCTAGTTAAGTTTTCCATGGTGCTTAACACATTGCTCATGTGCTGAACAAGATTTCAAGAATACAACTAAAAGCTTCTAGAAATCCTTTTTCATCTAAAGCAATTGAGCTATGGCTATTTAGATCCCTGTAAAAGTCAGCTCTGAATACTTGGGGAAAATACAAAATATACAAAAAGAAAAAGCCCTTTAGGTCATTTTCTTATGTCCAATCTGGTAATTCTATCTCTAGCCCAGGGAAAAAAAATGTGGAGACTTTTGATTGACCTTTAAGAGACTAACCAAGACATATTCTCTGTTTTTGCATTCCTTATCAGCAAGATCATTTTTCTTCTTCTAGACTTTGGATTTGGTATGATTTGGTTTAATAAACTTCCTTTTATACACTTTCCCATAGGCTTTTTGGCAAAGTATGTATTGTCAAATCATTAGGAAAGGAAAATTGATAGCCTGTTGATTCTCATAGTCTCATATAAT
>CM053594.1:135109670-135127118 GCA_028646575.1 Pseudocheirus occidentalis | reverse complement strand
AGGGGAAGATGGAGGGGCTGGCTGACAACACTTGAACCTTACTTGTTGCAATTGGTTCAAAGAAGGAATAATATATATACTCAATTGGGCATAGAACTTTTCTTACCCTACAAAAAAATAAGAGGGGAAGAGGATAAGGGAAAGGTGAAGCCAGTAGAAGGTAGGACAGATTTGGGGAGGCAGTGGTCAGAAGCAAAATACATTTAAGGAGTGACACAGCAAAAGGAGAGAGAAAGGGGTGGGGAAAAACAGAAGCAGAGACAGAGAGATGAAGGAGGAGGAGGAAAAGGAGGAGGAGGAGGAGGAGGAGGAGTAGGAGGAGGAGGAGGAGAAGGAGGAGGAGGAGGAGGAGGAGGAGCAGGAGGAGGAGGAGGAGAATAAATAGGAAAATTGGATGGAAGGAAATACACAGTTAGGGATCATAAATGAAAAAAAATTAGCAAGTTTCTCTGATAAAGTTCTTATTTCTCAGACAGAGAAGTGAGTTAAATTTATAAGAATACATTTACCTGTTGATAAATGTTCAAAGGATATGAACATGCAGTTTTCAGACAAAGAAACCAAAGTTATCTGTGTCATGTGAAAAAAATGCTCTAAATCACTATTGATTACAATAAAAATACAAATTAAAACAATTCTGAGACACCACCTCACACCTATCAGATTAATTAACATGACAGAAAGGGAACGTTACAAATGTTGGAAGGGATATAGGAAAATTGGGACACTAACGCACTACTGGTGGAATTGGGAACTAATCCAACCATTCTTTACAGCAATTTGGAACTATGATCAAATGCTAAAAACTGGGCATATCCTTTGACTTAGGAAAATCACCACTAGGTCTGTATCAATTGAGATGATCTCCATCAGCTGGGAAATGGCTGAACAAGTTGTTGTATGTGATTGTGATGCAATATTATTGTGCTATAAAATGATGAAAAGGATGCTTTCAGAAAAACCTAGAAAGACTTACATGTACTGATGCAAAGTGAAGTGAGCTAAACCAGAACAATGCAGACAATAATAGCAATGTTGTCCAATGATCAACTGTGAATGACTTAGCTATTCTCAGCAATACAATGATCCAAGACAATTCAAGAGGACTTATGTGAAAAATGCTATACAGCTCCAGAGAAAGAACTGGAGTGTGAATGCAGATTGAAGCACACTTTTCTTTAACCTCATTTATTTTTGGTTTTTTTAACTACATTTTATTTTATAACATGACCAATGTGGAAATACGTTTTGCATGACTACATGTGTATAACCTACATCAGATTACTTGCTTGCCACCTCAGGTAGAGGAAAAGGAGAAAGGGAGGAAGGGATGCTGTAACTCAATTTTTTTAAATGAATGATAAAAATTTGTACATGTAATTAGAAAAAATAAAGTGAAAAAATGAACCACAAAATCAATAATTACACCTACACTTTAGAAGAGGAAAGGAAAACAAAAGTCCTAATAAACCCATACTGTTAGGTCTCTGATACCTCACGTGGGGAGGAGACTCAAAAAGAGGGTCGTTGATACTCCACGTGAGATGGACGGGTTGAACCAGTCCTCAGCTAACACCATACAGAGAAGAGAAACACAAAAAGTTGACTTAATGAAGAAATTGACATCTTGTCTTGATATCCTACAATCTACTTAAATCATTACTTTTCCGTTAAAAAAAAGCATAAGGTCAGGAAGTATTCTTTTTCTTCTGATCTGGATTCTATTAAGCCTTGTTTAAACTGGGAGGCTTCTTCTTCCTACTCAGGGTGGAGGTTTAAACAATTGCCTGAATAATTGAAGGTAAAACATGTTTGACCTGTGTCTAGATATTTGAGGTGAAAATAGTTTGGCAGTCCTAGGATGGTTCTTTGTTTCATTTCTCCTGAGACTTTTCCTATGTGGAAGCAATAGGCTACTAATATATAACAAACAGGCAACAAAAAAGTAAGTATTTATTTAGCACTTACTAAGTGCCAGGCACTGTGCTAAGAATGGAAATACAAATGCAAGCAAAAAGAAAGACATTCTATATGCACAATGAAGTTTTGAAATGAGGAAAGTACTTCGATAATTAAAGCTAAAATGTATTTTTTTCTCTATTTTTTTTTTTGCTTTTGGGAGGGGGGAAGGTAGGGCAATTGATGTTAAGTGACATGCCCAAGGTCACAAACCTTGTACATATTAAGTGTCTGAGGCTAGATTTGAACTCAGGTCCTCCTGACTCCAAGGCTTGTGCTCTATTCACTGTGCTACCCAACTGCCCCTAAAATGTATTCTTTTCTATCATGAACATCTAGGTAATTGAAGTAAAAGTTAAAAGTTTACTCAGTTGAATTCTGGATATCATATATTCTAAGCATTGGAAGTTACATCAGACTCTAAATAAAAGTCTGATATTGTTCTGCTTATTCCTAACTTGGAGGTTCTCTCTCTATCCACTGCTTTCAAGGTTCTCTGGTGTGTGTGTGTGTGTGTGTGTGTGTGTGTGTGTGTGTGTGTGTGTGTGTGTGTGTGTTGTGAGAGAGAGAGAGTGAGAGAGAGAGAGAGAGAGACAGAGAGAGAGAGATATGGTTTATTTATTTTGTTTTTAAATGTGGTCATAACATTTTTTTTTACTTTTTTTACTTCAAAGTGATGGAGATATATTTCCAAAGCTTAAGAATTATTCACAATCCTTCGGAAAAGCAATGCACACAGCATCATCCTATCTTATCCCCTTAGTAATCTTTTATTTTTCAAAGGGCACTTTTCTTTATTGAAAGGTAACATAATTGGTCAAAATAGGTGCTACAATGATCCTGACAGGTCTGTATTTGGTCATACAATGGTGCCATTGAAATAGAAATCATTCCAAGTAAAACAAAGCTAGCTGGCAACAGAATTTGGGATTTCCCCACTAAGCAATAACATCAAGTGTTATATTGCTAAGCTCCAACGGTCAATGTCAAAGAAATAAAGAGACTGAGAAACCGAAATACTTACTCAACCCTTCCTTGCCAGATTATCTTCCCTGTTCCCTCCCATTACCACCTTCCCTTAACTGCCTTATACAATTGAACATTTTTTAAAAAATCTTCTCTTCATTAGTGTAATTTTATGGTGTACTTAAGTTTCTTTGGAACTTTTCAAAGATGAAATCAAGTAGAATAGGTGGCTCATGCAGAATCATTCTTGAATTTATTGTTAAACTTAGTCATTTAATACTATTTCTAAACATTTGCCCAGTATCTTTGTCCTTAAGATCATAACATATTTTTAAAACTTCCTATTTATAATTGGAATGGAATTAAGACATCATATAGTTCTTCAACCTTTCTACTTCCTTTTCCATGCTGGTGTCCTGACTGTCCCATTTTACAGATAAGGAAACTGGAGCCCAGAAATGTGAAATAATCATGGTAGGAAACACACTAATGGGGACTCATAAACTATAATGCTAGAAAGATAAGCCTTAAACTTTTAGGGCTAACCTCAGAGGCCTGAGGGAATGTAGTAGATACACTCTAGAGACCCAACTCACCCACGCAAGTTCAGAGTTGGGAAAATAACTATACCACAGAATGCACTACACCTGGCTCACTGTTTCCCCCATATACAAAAGCCTCTGATTTTTTAAAATACGTGGTATATGGACTCAAAATGCACTATTCTTTCTTCTTATTTTCTCAAATATGTTGGTCTCCCAGTTCTTGAGTCATCTCAACTCATGATTTCCCTTAGCAACCAGTAATCTCTAAGGCAATTACCCCCATGGGGCTCACTTCTCTTTCTTCCCAATAGTCCTATAGTTAAGCAATTCAATGTGTCACTCATCCACTATTCGAGATGGATCTGAAGAATCCCTTATCCTTATCACCACAAATAACCAATTCTGATTACAACTATCATTTACTCCTATCTCTGTTACTCCCTTTAAGAACAATTCCAGAGAAAATCACTTGACTTAGATCAGCAAGTCAGTCAATAACCATTTATTTCCTTCCAGGTATATGCTAAACACCAGGGATACAAAAAGGCAAAAGATAATCAAGGAGCCTGGATACATTACAAATTTAGCTGATCTACTCTCAACTGTATCATCACTGCAGTAAACCTATTCTTTTACTCCTCCCTAATTGATTACCTACATATATCAATTCTTTATTTATTCTCTTCAGATAAGGAGAATTCCCCTTACTTGCTGTTTCAATTTTTTTCTTCTCTCTTCCAGATTTCTACACTTTCTCAGCCCCCAACTCTCTCAGTTGATGGCCTTAATTGATACTTCAGTGAGAAAATATAGATCATTTGCCATGAGTGCCCTCTGTTCCTTTATATCTTAAAACCCCTTGATATCATCCCTATTGTTTCCTGATTTAGTCTCTGAAGTTGACATTTCTCTTTCTCCCCTACTATTACCCTTAACCCTACCCCTTCCAATCACATCCACCTTTTTGCCCCCATTAGCCTCTTTTCCTATAATCTTCAGGCTCCACTTACTGGTTTATCCCCTGGTACCTAAAGAAAAAAAATTGTTTCCCACTATTAAAACAAATGAATGAATGTATTAATTAATTTGAAGATTCACTTGATATTACCATATTTTCAATTATTATTATCCTATGTCTTTCCTCCTTTCACAGCTAACCTCCTAGAAAAAAATCTCTCTACACATATCATCTTCTCATCCTCTCATTTCATTTCTTAATTCCTTGTAATATGGTTTCTAGTTCCATCATTCAGCTGAAACTGCTTTCTCAAGTTATCACAAACCTCCTAATTGACAAATCCAATAACATTTCCTTGTTTCAACCAATTTCACCTTTCTGAGCATTCAATATTGTTGACCCTCTCCTTCTAGATATTTTCTTTTTTTTTCCCTTGGGGTGGGTAAAGGCAAGACATTTGGGGTTAAGTGACTTGCCCAAGGTCACACAGTTAAGTAAGTGTGTCAAGTGTCTGAGATCATATCTGAACTCAGGTCCTTCAGACTCCAAGGCTGGTGCTCTATTTGTTTTACTTCACAAAGCTCTGTAATTAGCCTTTGCCTATAGACATTAGAGTTATTGTTCTGTAGTCTCTAATATCATTTATGCTTTCTGGGACAGAAGATGCATATATTCCTTTGGGGCCAGATTTAACTCTAAGAAATTCCCAGAAGATTGAGTATTTGATGGTCTAAAGATCACTATGTCAATAACAGTTGGCTCAATGTGGTTAAACAATGGTTGCATAGGCCCTCAGGAACAGAGGCCACTCTGGCCCAAACCATATGGGTTTTATGGTAGTCCAGAATCTATAGCTGGTATTGAGGAGGCAGGATGACAATGATAAGATAATCTGATAGAAGTAGATGGGAACCATTTGATTCAATTAGCATTCATTAGGGCACTGTGCTAGGCTCTAGAAATATAAAGACAAAAATGAAGACAGTCCCTGCCCTCAAGGAGTTGTAGTTTGCCCACTGTGGCCTCACTCTTAGGCCCTCTACATACCACCAGAAACTACTTCTCTACTGCTGACTGTGCTAGCTTAGTCTTTTTACCTTAGCTGTCCCTGAATGAGAACCCCACACTACTCCTAGGAGATTTGGCATCCAGTATGCTCCTTTCCCTTTCCAGCATATCCTTCATTAGTGATCATGTCATATTAGAATGCAAGATCCTGAAGAACAGATATATTTTTTCTTTACTTGCATGTGTGTTCCCAGCTTTAGCGCAGTGCTTGGAACATAATAAGTACTTAATAAATACTCTATCTGAGCTACATTCTAGAACACTTAAGTAGCACAGTGGATGGAGTGTTGGCCATGGAATTAGGAAAACCTGAATTCAAATCTTATATCAGACACATAATAGTTATGGAACGCCAGACATGTCACTAAAATTCTTTCAGTCTCAGTTTCCTCATCTTTAAAATGGGGATAATAATAGCATTTGCTTCATGTTTGTTGTGATCTAACAAAATGTGAAACAAATTGCTAACCCTAAAGTGCTATATAAATGCTAGCTATTAGTATTCTGTTGAAAAATACAACACGTACCTAACTCAGAAAAAAAATGCAAAGGGAAAGTACATTAAAACTTCAAGAAATATCAGAAAAAACTTTCCATTTGGGGTAACATCTGAGTTAAGCCTCAACAAAAGCTAAGGAAGGTTTTTGAGAGATAGAATGGAAATGGAAAATAAAACTTAAATGTTGAAATATTACCATGACAATAGTTTTAACTTCACGGACCCTCCTGAAAGGATATTGGGAACTCCCAGGGGTCCCCATATGACACTTTGAGAACCGCTGATATTAAAGAATCCTAGCAACTTCACAGTTCCTGCTCTACAAAAACATTTAGCTGACCATATCATCAGCATTAGAACAACCCCTGGCATGAGCAAACAGTCTTAGCCCAACCACCTCCAACAGAGTCATCAGGAGATGAGGGCATAGTTAAAGTTTTGCTATCTGCAAAACTATCCACTTGTTATGAAGCTGCATCTTCATTTTTCCTTTGCCCCTGTGCTCTGACTGCTGACCACCTCCCTTGCAGTCATTAATGGGGATGGCTTTGTCTGAGGAGTAAGCCCTTTTATGTCCTATTTGGGTACCTGTGTCCTGACACTCTAAGGTATTAACAAATTCATGTCATCCATAATTCTTGTGGATTCCTGTATACCTCCTCATGGATAAAGAAAGATGCCATTGGTGAATTTTATCAAGTAGAGTGCTGTAACAAAGTCTCCGCTACATGATTAAGTATCAGAATCAATCTCAGTCTCCTTGGACGTGACTTCTTTGTTTTCATATGAACAGTTTCTGGTTGTCTCACCCTTGATAATTTGATAACCATCTTCTGAAGTAACAACGTTGTTTCCTCATAACAAGAATCCTGTGGGCACGAATAATCTATATTTATGGGCTTATGAATATTTTGCATTGAGCTGGTAGTTTCTCTACTAACCACACTCAGTTTAAGACATATACAACTTTGAAAGCCAGTATAGTTGATCATACAATTTTACTAGCCTGAAGCAGATGAATCAGGACAATCATCCAATATTGTATCTTCAGTGGAAGTGGCAAGATAATCTGAAGTCTACTGAGGAAGATAGTTGAAGATCTTCACATATAGGATTCCTTTTCTTGGCCTCTAGGCAGATTTGTTATCATATGCACTGGGCAAAGTCATCACTACATATGTAAGGGCATAATAAAAAACATAGGTTTATCCCTAGAAAAGGCTCTTTAAAGGGGATTCTGATTCATAAGGACCATAAGGGCATGGCCATAGGGATAGCAATGGAATTCTCGGGCTCCAATAGTAATAGAGGTATCTCTGTTAGTCTGGGTATTGTTATACTCTCTAGATAACATAATTGTTGAATTGTAAGGAGTAGATGCCACAAGGCCCTCTAGCTTTGTGTGGCAAAGGGCAGTTCAAATGTGATCAGATGGAACATTATAGGTGTGTTAATAAGTTTCAGAATTGCAAGGAATAGGGAAATGCTCACACCTATCTTAAGATAACTATAGGGTTTATTCAGCAATTAATAAATCATATGACAACTCATGCATACAAGAAAAGGTAAAAGAAGATAGATATACCTATGTGCAGCTAGTTGACCTTTAAAAAAATTTTTCCTCTACTCACTGCTACTAAAACCTTTACTTTGATCTCCAGGGATCAAATTATGAAGGAGATCTGGAGTAAGGCTGTCTTGTTTGGTGTGATCTCACAATAGGTAAGCTACCATAACTTCTGGAAAGGAAATGTCAGTCACAGGTCCTATTGGTATACTCCCTTACATAAATTTCTTCCCTCTATTGGAATAAAAGCTCCTCAAGGGCAGAGATTTCTCTCCATTGTATATTTGTATATTCAGCACTTGACAGTGATTGGCACCTATTAAGTACTTAAAATCATGCATTCATGCATTCATTGATTCATTGGTTCGTTGATGTACACATTCATGCTACTGCCATGCCTTGGGTGTTGATCTATATCTGGTTTTGGGAAATGAAGCTATATGGGCATCATTGCTCCCAGAAGGGTAACTCTATTCAGATAATGAATGTTCCCTTTAACTTTCTCCCTCTCCTTCCCCATTATCAGTCTCTGGCTCTATATTCTGTTAGTTGCTTCCTATTCATGAGGTCACACCTGTCCTTTAAAAAAGTAGGAGGGTACTTCTTCAAGCTATTGTCCTATTTATCTCCTCCCCTTCACAGCTAAACTTTTAGAAAGTGTAATCCACAGTAGTTGCCTTCCTTTATAAGATTATCTTGTATCTAATCTGTATCTTATACACACATATTTATATACAAATTATCTCCTGGATTAGAATGAAATCTCTCTGAGGGAAGGGATTATTTTTACTTTTTCTTTGTATTTGCAAGCATTTAGTACAGTACCTGCATAGAACATAATAGGTATTTAATAAATACTTGTCAAGTGATTGAATCTATATCCCCGCTTACTCCCTCTTATTTTCCCCATCATTCCTTGTCATCTTCCTCCTTCCTACTACCCCTTAAATGTGAGCCTCTCCCAAGACTGTTTTCTCTCTTGTTATGATCTTATTTTGTTTTCCTTGTTAGTTGTAGTTACTTACCTTTCTTTTATTTCTATAATCTAGAGAGCTTGCAAGTAAAATAATCTGCCCACAACTAGTGTGTGTTTTGAGAGTGTGTATGTGTATTTTGCATGGATGCTTCTCTTTTATCTCTAAATGCTATCTCTTTTATATGCTTATTTATTCAATAAAATATTGAATGTCCATGTTTTTTCATTGATATTTAGGCTCAGGTTTGCAGGAAATATTTTTAATGCATAGTTTTCTGAAGTTTTTGGTTAGTCTTGAGTTACTCAAAATAGTCGAGTTATTGAAAATTCTTTGTCTTTATATTTGAAAGTCTTTCTCATTGTCACTAGTAAAATTTATTTGTCATCAAATTGTTACATGTAATTACTATAATTTAAGGAGTTAGAGGCATAAGGATTTTTTTCTGTATTCAGAAGGGCTGGATAGTTTTCTTGTACTGTAATGTTCAGGATTTTATTTTACTTGTTGTAGTCTCCTGAGAGGCCTATGAGCCCTAAATTCCCCCTAGGTATCCTGTCATCAATATAAATGTATTGGACTTGTACGGATATCACGTATTGTTTTAATGTTATTGTTTTATACTTTTCTCTTTTTTCATCTCTCCTTCACTCCATTGTATTTATATTCTCAATGTATTATTCTCAGTCTTTGGTGTATTTGAAGAGTCTCACCATTGTGGATTCTACTTTTGCTTATTCTAATTATTTCTATTGTATAGATCATAGATTTCTTCCATTTGTTCTTATATAAATTCTTCTCTCAAGTTTTCTGTTTTTCTCCTAAAATTCTGGACCATCCTTTTGCAATTCCATGTTCTCTTGGGAATCCACAGGGTTCTGTGTTTTATCAGATGTTATCCATTTTGCATTTCATAATGCTCTCTAGCTTTTGTTTGTTCATAAAATCTTCCCTTCTCCATAAATCTGACAGATAAACTATTCCTTGCTCTCCCAGATTGCTTGCAGTATCAGCCTTAAAACCTAGATTGTGCACCAATTTTGACTTGATTTTGGTATATGATGTAAGATATTGGTCTATGCCCGGTTTCTGCCATACCATACTTCGGTTTTCCCAGTTTTACCATTTGTTAAATGATAAGTTCTTAGCCCCCAAACTGGGGTCTTTGGGTTTATCAAATTGAAGATTTCTATAGTCATTGATTTCTGTGTCTTGTGTACCTAATCTATTCCACGGATCCACTACGCTATTCCTCATCCAAATCAAGTAGTTTTGACGACTGCTGCTTTATAAAACAGATTAAAACCTGGTATAGCTAGGTCACTTTCCCTAGCATTTCTTTTCATTAATTCCTTTGATGTTCTGGACCTTTTGTTCTTCCAAATGACTTTTGTTAATATTTGTTCTAGATCAATAAAATAATTTTTAGTAGATTGATTCGCATGCCACTAAATATATAATTTAATTTAGGTACAATTGTCATTTTTATTACATTAGCTCGACCTAGCCACAAGCAGTTGATGCTTTTCCAGTTAATTAGATCTGACTTTATTTGTGTGAAAATGTTTTATAATTGTGTTCATATAGGTCCTGGGTTTGTTTTGGCAGGTAAATTCCCAAATATACATCTACAGTAACTTAAGATGGAATTTTGCTTTCTATCTCTTACTGTTGGATTGTATTTGAAATATATAGGAACACCAAAGATTTATGTGGGTTTATTTCATATCCTGCAACTTTGCCAAATTTATTTATTGTCTCTAGAAGTTTTTTACTTGATTCCCTAGGATTCTCCAAGTATATCATCATATCATCTCCAAAGAGTGATAGCTTAGTCTCTTCTTTGCCTAATGTGATTCCTTCAATTTCTTTTTCTTCTCTTATTGCTACTGCTAACATTTCTAGTACCAGACTGAATAAAAGGTGAGAGTGGACATCCTTCTTCCCCAGGTCTTATTGCTTCTAGCTTACCCCCATTATGTAAAATATTTGCTGATGGTTTTAAATAGATGCTACTTATTCTTTCAAGGAAGACTCCATTTATTCTTACTTGTTCTAGTGTTTTTAATAGGAATGGATGTTGTATTTGGTCAAAAGACTTTTCTGCATCTATTGAGATAATCATGTGGTTTCTGCTAGTTTTGTTGTTGATATGATCAATTATACTGATAGTTTTCCTAATACTGAACCATCCTTGAATTCCGGCAATAAATCCTACCTGACCAAAGTATATTATTCTTATGATAAGTTACTGTAGTCTTTTCATTAACATTTTATTTAAATTTTTGCATCTATATTCACTAGGGAAATTGGTCTATAATTTTCTTTTTCCATTTTGTCTCTTCCAAATTTAGGTATCAGTATCATATTTGTGTCATAAAAAAAAAATTTCCTAGTAAGTCCATCTGGACCTGGAGATTTTTTCCTAGGGAGTTCATTGATGGCTTGTTCAACTTCTTTTTCTGAAATGTGGTTATTTAAATAATTTACTTCCTCTTCAGTTAATATGGGCAACTTATATTTTTGCAAATATTCATCCATTTCACTAAGATTTTCAAATTTATGTGCATACAATTGGACAAAATAATTCCTGATTTTGTTTTTATTTCCTTTTTTTGGAGGTAGGTTCACCTTTTTCATTTTTGATGCACATAATTTGGTTTCCTTTCTTTTTTATCATATTGACTAAAGGTCTATCAGTTTTATTTTTTCATAAAACCAGCTCTTAGTTTTTTTATTAATTCAATATTTTTCTTAATTTCAGTTTTATTAATCTCCCCTTTGGTTTTCAGTATTTTTAATTTAGCATTTAATTGGGGATTTTCAGTTTGCTCTTTTTCTAGCTTTTTCATTTGCATGCCCAATTTATTGACCTCCATTTTCCCTCTTTTATTCATATATGTATTCAGAGATATAAAACTTCCCCTAAGAACTGCTTTTTCTGCATCCCACAAGTTTTGGTATACTGTCTCATTATTGTCATTCTCTTGAATGAAGTTACTGATGGTTTCTATGGTTTCCCATTTGAATCACTCATTCTTTAGGATTAAATTATTTACTTTTCAATTAGTTTTTATCTATCTTTCCATGGCCCTCGACTACATATAATTTTAATTGCATCATGATCTGAGAAGGATGCATTTACTATTTCTGCCTTTCTGTATTTAATTATGAGGTTTTTATGCCCTAGTACATGGTCAATTTTTGTGTATGTGCCATGTACCACTGAGAAGAAGGTATATTTCTTTCTATCCCCATTCAGTTTTCTCCAGAGGTCTATCACATCTACCCTCTCTAAAATTCTATTCCTCTCATTAACTTCTTTCTTGTTAGATTAGAATTATCAAGTTTGGAGAGTGGGAGATTGAGGTCCCCCACTAGTATAGTTTTGCTCTCTATTTCTTCCTCTAATGCTCTTAACTTCTCCTCTAAGCATTTGGATGCTATATACTGCTTGGTGTATTTAGGATTAAATTATTTAGTCCATATATGTTTAATAATGATATTGCTTCATTCTCCATGGTGCTTTTCAGCAGGATATGGCTACCTTCCTCCTCTCTTTTAATTAGATCTTTTTGCATTTGCTTTATTTGAGAAAAGGATTACTACTCCTGTTTTGTTTTATTTTAGCTGAAGCCTAATACATTCAACAGCCTTTTACCTTTACCCTGTGTGTAGCCCTTTGTTTCAAATGGGTTTTTTGTAGACAGCATAATGTAGGATTATGGATTTTAATCCATTCTGCTATCCACCTCCATTTCATGGGAAAGTTCATCCCATTCACATTCACAGTTATGATTACCATCTATGTCTTTTCCTCCATCCTATTCTCTCCCCTGTTCATGGTTTTATTTCTTTCTTCTCCCCCTTCTTAAGACTTTTTCTTCTGACCACCACTTCCTTCATTATTTCCTTCCTATGCACCCCCTTCCCTTTACCTCCACTTCCCCCTTACTACTCCTTCCCTCGCTTCTAACCACCACCCCTTTTTCTTCCCCCCTTTCCCTTCCTAATGCCTGTAGGGCACAATAGATTTTTATACCTAACAATGTTATTCCCTCCTTGAACTCAACCTAATGAGGGTAAGTTTCATACACTGCTCCTCTCCCTCCCTCCTTTCCCCCTACTATAATGAGTTTTCTTGTCTTTTCACATTAGAATCCTGCACTTAATTGATTATGTTAATCCCTCTTTGAACCCAAACCAATGAGAGTAAAGTTCATATAATGTTCATCTCCCTCCCTTCTTTCCCTCTACTATAGTATGTTTTTATGCCTCTTTGTGTGGCATAATTTACCCTTTCCTGCCTCCTCTTTTCCTTTTCTCCCATTATAATCCCTTTCCACCTCTTAATAAGGATTTTTATCATCAGATTAGTTAATTTAAACCCACATCCTCCATCTATGTATATCCCTTTCAAATGTCACAATAATCATATAATTCTCAATATTGACAGGTATCAGCTTCCCATATAGGAATGTGAATAGTTTGCTCTTGTTGAATCACAAAGTGTGTGTGTGTGTATGTGTGTGTGCGTGTGTGCATGTATTGCGTGAGTGTATGTGTTTTCCTTCTTTATCTTTTTATGTCTCTCTTGAGTCTTATATTTGGAAATCTGTAGGGATCAATGTGAGTCAAAAAGCACCTGTGGTGCTGAGGGTCACAGCTCAGTTGCTAAGCTCACAGGGAGATTTCTCATGAAATTACTTGCCTGATGAGTGGTGGCTGAAACAGCTGGCTCGGCGCCTCCTCTATCGATCAGTTCCCCTCTGGTGCATGTGAGAATCATGCTAGGTCTAGGGCTCTAGGGTATATAAAGAGGATGCTACAATACAATAAAGGTCAGCTGCTGGACACCTCTCTCTTGACTCTGGTCTCTTCTGCCCCTCTTGAGAGTGCAGTCTGGGGGTGGCCCTTGGGCTCCTTAGAAAAGCGGCCATTACAGAAATCAAATTTTCCATTGAGCTCTGGCTTTTTCATCAGGAAGGTCTGGAAATCCCTTATTTCATTGAATGACCATGTCCTTGCCTGTAATACTATGTTCAATTTTGCTGGATAGTTGAACATTGGTTGCAGTCCAAGTTATTTTGCCTTGGGAAATATCAGATTCCAATCCCTCTGATCTTTTAATGTTGAAGCCTTTAATGTAGAAGTCAGGATCCTATGTGATCCTGACTGTAGTTCCACTATATTTGAATTGTTTCTTTCTGGCTTCTTGAATTATTTTCTCCTTGATTTGATAAATCTGGAATTTGACTACAATATTTCTTAGAGTTTTCAATTTTGAATATCTTTCAGGAGGTGTAGTGAATTCTTTAAATAACTATTTTACCCTCTGGTTCTAGGACCTCAGGACAGTTTTCTTTGATAAATTCTTGGAAGATGTTGTCCAGGCTGGGTTTTTTTTCATCATGGTTTTCTGGTAGAACAATAATTCTTAGATTATCTCTCCTAGATCTTTTCTCCAGGTCAGTTGTTTTTCTAATTTTACATTTTCTTCTAATTTTTCAATCTTTATGTTTTGTCTGACTGATTCTTGATGTGTCATAGAGTCATTAGCTTTGATTTAACTGATTCTAATTTTAGTGAATTATTTTCCTCAGTTTTTGAAACTCCTTTTCCATGTTCAGATTTAATTTTTAGGGAGGTATTTTCTCCAATTAGATTTTGAACCTCCTGTCCCAGTTCACAAATTTTACTTTTTAAGGATTTGTTTTCTTTAGTGAGATTTTTTTCCCATTTTGGCCAATGTAATTTTAAAAGAATTGGTCGATTTATCTTCTACCTCTCTAATTTGGCTTTTAAAATCTTTCTTGAGCTCTTCCAAAAATGCTTTTTTGGGGTTTGAGACGAATTCATATTTGCTTCTGTGGTCTCAGGTGTGGATATAGAATTGAAGATGTCTCCTGAAAGTGATTTTCCTTGTTCACATAATATGATTCATTCATCTTTCATCTTCCCTTTCCAAGTTGCTTCTGGCCCATTATAATTGTCTATTTCCTGGCTTTTGAAGGGCATTTCTGCTTCTGGTTTACAGAGGGCTCTGACCCATGCTTCTCAAGCTGGAAGCTAGTGGCCTGATTGTTGACTTTGTGTACTGTAGCTTCTAGGTGTCTAGACTAAGGCCAAGGCCAGCACACTCAGTGTTTCCCCTGGGTTACTCGGAGGCTCACAGAGAAAGGAGTGGGGAAGGGGTGGTCTGGCCACTTCAGGTTTCCAGTCTGATTTCCTTGATTGTACTAAGCCATACCTGGGCTTTTGGTATTATTGCTTTCTGGCTTCCCCGTCCCCATACTTGGCTTTGGGATCTTCAGCTGGTCAGCTGAGATGGGATTTGTTGGGACTCCTCCTTCCCTTCCCTTCAGTCTCTGCACAGCTTTAGTCACAACCTTCCTCTAGGACTCCCAAGCCTGCTGCTGGTTCCACTATTTCAGGATTTTACACTGGGGCAATAATCTCTGTGTTTTCACAGTCATGGAGGGGGATTAGAGCAGCTAAGGTTTACTCTGCCATCTTGGCTCCTGAAGTTCAAGTAGGTGATTTTTAAACATCCAGACTGTGGGCTGATAGCCCCAGGAAAAGCTGCTGTAGCTGCTGTGTGCCCTGCACTTTCTCTTACCCAGCTCCAACTGATCCTCTATCCTGTACTGAGAGGTCTGCAAAGCTGGGGCTCACTCTCATTTCACTGTGATCTGATCTCTGACCCATGCTGGTGCAGCCCTTGCATATTCTGCACTCCCCTTGCCCTGTTGTACATGTGCACTTTCTCGGACTGGGAATCTGCCACACTCCATCTCCCAATGGATTCCGTCCCTCTAAAATCCATTCAGATTCATTTTTAGAGGTTACTAACAGAATTCACTGAGGAGCTCAGATGAGTTCCTGCTTTCACTCCTCTATCTTGGCTCTGCCCCCCAATCAGGAAAAATATTTCAAACAGACATAGAATAACTTGCATGAACTGATGCAGAGTAAAGTGTACAGAAACAGAACAATTTATAATATCATTTCAATGTTACAAAAATGAACAGTTTTGAATGCCTTGAGAACTATCAATAAAATGATCAACCACGATTCCAGTGGACTAATAAAGAAGAATGATGTCATATTCATGAGAAACAGAAAATGTTCTAATACACAGCAGCAGGAGCAGTATCAAAATAGCTAGAATTTATATAGCATATATATAGCATTTATATGTTTCAGGCACTGTGCTAATTGATTTACAAATATTGTCTCATTTGATCGTGCAATGGTAACGGGAATTTAAATATCTTCCCTGCCCCTTAATAGACCTAAGGGAATTGAAGATCTTCCTTGCTTTGAAGATCTTCCTTGCTTTGAAGATCTTCCCTGGCCCTTAATATGCTTAATGTAATCACATGGAGCCAACAGTAGGAGAGTTTGCTGAAGGTTGGATAGAAGTCCACAGGGAGTTAGGAGTCAGAGAAGTTAGAGCTGGAGGGAGAAGAGGATACACCCAAAGAGACAGCTAGGCTTCTGAGTGTTTCTTTTCCTCTTCTATGACAGGTAGGCTTGGTAGTATTTGTTTATGTGAAGGCTAAAGGATAGTATGGCTTCCTGCCATGTATTAACTTCTTTGTTGCTTTGATGGATTTGACTTTCTGGTTTGGAGATTTGGTTTTCTGGTGTCTGAAAAATGTTTTGCTTCTGTCTTCTGCATAGATAATCTGCTATATTTTGTGATTCAGAAGTGTGCCTGCATATTCTTAGTCACTGTCATGACTATGAATATTACATTGGTGCTACAGATCCTCACAATAAACATGAAAGGTCATTGCTATTATGATCCCCACTTTAAAAATGAGGAAACTGATTGCAAAGTATAAATGGCTTGCCCAAATTCACACACCTAGAAAATTGCTGAGACCCAATTCAAACAAGATTTCAAGACTTCAAGACATCATTTCCAGCACTCTATTGATTATGCTACCTAATTCCTTAATATAAATAAGAAATGCATTTTTGCAAGTAGCCAATGTGAGAATATGTTTTCCTTGACTGTGATTATATATGACACAGGGATTTTTTAAATTTTCTTTCTGTCCTTATTTCTCTGTTCTTTCCTTTCTTACAGCCTCTTGCTCTTCCTTTCTTCTTTCTTTCCTTCCTTTCCCCTCCCTATATCTTTCTTTTCTTTCTTCCTTCTTCTGTTCTCTTTTCAGTGTGTGGAGGAGGGTTTAAGGGGGGAAAATGTGCTACTTTATGATTGGAAAATAGTAATTTTAAAAAGATTTTCTGCATAATTTCTTTTTGGATTTTCTTTTGAGAGTTAATGAGGACAGAAAAAAAGGTCCAGGACTCTATCTTGTTGATCACATGACCTGGAAATCTATTTATATCTAACTCTGAATATCTCTTTTGAGCTTCAATCCTTCATTTCCAATATCTCTTGAATTTCTTCACCCAAATAACCCACTGTCATCTCAAACTCAGCATGTCCAAAACATAGCCTTCCCTCTAAAATTTGTATCACTCCCAATTTCTGTATTTGTCAATAGCATCTTCACTTTGCTAGTCATCCTGGTTCAAAAGTTCAGCCATCCTTTACTCTTCTTTATAGGACATACACAATCTTTTTTCTAAGTCCTTTCATTTATACAACTGAGATATGTCTTATATTTCTTCTTTATGACTTTATTTCATCTGCAAAGCCACTCTATTAAGCTCCTCTCTTAGCTGATTACTTTTCCTCTGGACCATTATAAAATAGAGTTCTAATTTATCTTTCTTTCTTTAGTTTCTTACAACTTGAATTGATCATTGCCTGATAACAACAGTCCTTTAGAGAAACATTCAGTGTTTCTCTATTTACTATTAAATATTATGCAAACCCCTTAGCCACACATACAAAATTTGTCATAATTGGGTTCCAAACTACTTTTTGAGCC
>CM053594.1:135087741-135103092 GCA_028646575.1 Pseudocheirus occidentalis | reverse complement strand
TGCCATTGGAAAATGGCACTGGAAAAATCCCAAATCCTATCTTTACTCCACTTATAACCACTGGTGCCTGGAAATTCCATGTTGAAAGTCATATGGCTGATTCTCAATGATGAACACATCTTACCATCTGCTCCCTCTTTCTTGGAGTACATTAGCATATGGTCAGTGTCATATTTTGGAAGAGACATTGAAATGAAAGTGAGAAGAGTGGTTGATTAAAACACATCAGAAAGTTGCCAAGTAAGCACATTTATGACAGCAAGTTCTAAACAAACAGATTTTTTTAAAAAGTTATTTACAGAAGCAAAGAAAGTTTTCATTCTGCAAAACAGTTTATATTGCCTCTGGTTGTTTCATAGAACAAGGTGTGAATGGAATGACAATGTACTGTTCAAACTATTAAAATAAAAAAGAACAGCATCTATTTTCAGTTCCTACTATTAAGGTATACTTTTATAGAGCTCCCAACCAACGTCAAATTATAGAACTTAGAGTTCAGTAGTTTGACCCCATAAAATAAACTTTCCTTTAGACAGGAACAGAGAGCAAAGAATGTGATTCTGGATTAAGTACCTGAGTACAGGTTGAGAATGGAAGGTTGTGTTGACATCTTAGTGTCAGTGATAAAATCTGATCGCTGTTGAAAACTTATAGAAATGGGATAAATGTGAAGATTCTTTTCTTCCTATTCCTGAAGTAAATAAGGGGATTTATAGCACTCCATTAATCCAGGGGTTAAAAAACAAATGCTATTTCTATAGGGTCATGTTTATAAACATTTAGAGATCAGTATGATGAAGTCTGTAAAAATAATGCAGTACATAAACACTAATAAGAAAGCAAATAACTTTGAATGAAATTCTACAGTCTTGATACTCTAGTATTTTGATAAATTCATTACAGAAATTTTGTTACTTTTAAGGACAGCAAAAGGGTAAGGGTAGATGTAAGATGAGTGGGAAATAGGAAAAATGATGAAATTTACAGACCTGTAGAATAATATTCCACAATGGTGTATTCTTTATAATTATCCTGGCTGTATTGCACCATCCAAAGTTCTTAAATCATCAGCAAAGCCATTTTCAGTGTAGAGGATATGAGTTATGATCTTTTGACTCCTTAAATTTTCTTCCTTGACAAAAATGATCTACCTTTCCAACCAACCTGTCTTAGTGATCCATAACAGTTGGTACCCTGTTGCCAGATGGATGTAATAGAGAGCTCCTAAAAAGCTCTCAGTCTGAGGAAAGTGATTCTTACACATTACAGGAGTCTTGTGGGATTGAAAAGTGAGAAATCTTTAGTTTGGCTCATTAATAATCGAATTCAGTTGATTTTTCTTCCATAGAGTGTCAGCATTGCTATGTTTGTTAATATTTTCTATCACTGAGAATTTAAAATATTTTAAAACTATGTAGACTTTCATCCACCAAGGTATACCTTTTAGTATCATATCTAGACCAGCAGAATAGTATTAATTACCACCAAAACTTTGACATAAGCTTAAAGTGAAATAGAGTCCATGGCCTTGTTCTAAGTCTCTCATATCCCACTAGTCATAAAACAGTGTCATGTGTTATTATGAAGTATCATATCTATCTATCTTTTCTACTTCATTACTATGGATATGTTCTTTGTCAAGGATGTAGTCCTGCACCACTGGATTTATAAAGACATTTTCTCCATCAGTCCAGATGCGTATATTCTCTCTCTAGTATGATATGCTTCAATTTGCCATGACTAATGATTAAGCAAATTAGGTGGGAATATTACAGAACTGTAAAATTCATAAGCAATGTCTAGATATGAAGAAGTGACTGATACTTGCTCTTTCAAAAATAATTGCTTTATTTACGTCTTTTTAAAAAGAGACTTTCTCTTGAAATATCATAAACTATATGCTTGCAAGTAGGTAGGCACTTTCAGTATATTCAGTATTACCTTATATTGATATCTAAAACATATACAAATCTTAAAATTTAAATAATATAAGAGCAATACAAAGAAGATATAATGCTTGTTTCAGATTGTCTCACAACAAAAGGTCAGTTTGAAGGGCTTTCAGATTTGGTACTCCAGCCATATTATTCCTCCCTTCTTTCTTAAAATACTAGAGTTAATTTCAATTCTCTTCCCCAAAATATAACCCCAGTTAGGTAATTAGATACCAATTCCTAACTATGCTTCCCCAAATCTTCTACCAATTAGCCATAGTAAGACTAAAATTTTTAACATGGATAATCTATAACATCTGGATAATTGAAAGCTAACTGTTTATATCTAATTGCATTATATATTCATTGTATGTTTTGTGTATTATCAAAATTTTCTTTAATTCAAACAGTATTTCTTCTACCTTTTCTTAAAAAGGTCTTTCTTAAAAGACCTAGAATAATATTATCAGATATTTAAAGCAGTATAAAAGCCATTCTCTCCCTTTGAGTTGCTTAGAATTTAATTGGTGAGACAAACCATATATACTTAATTACAGACAACAGCAATAAAAATTAAATAACCTTTGTGTTACATTGTCTCACAGCACAAAATCCTAGATATGCTTCAGAAGAATGTCTCACCCTTTGTTCTTCATAATGCCTATCTGGATTTATGGAGAAATATGTTTGTCTTACCTCCCAGTGTATTAAGCACACATTCCTACTCACAAGAATCAGTACAATCCTAATATTGTCTTTAAAAAGTGTATTTAAAAGGAAGAAAATAAAACTGTTACCTCTGAATAAATCCATCTTTCTCCATATCTAGCCACTGCTTACGCAGTTTTCAGGTCCAATCATCACCAAACAAATAGTCTACCCTTTCTTCAGATATGGGAGATTTATCTTATCTCTCTGAACCCTCTCTCCCATGCAATACAAAGTCACCCACCCTAATCCTTCTCACTAGTTGCATCTCCACAGAAACTTCCTCTTCTTTCTCTTTTTTTAATGTCTTCCTGTTACCCACTCCACCTAATATCTTACATGCCTTGGGGCTCATATGTTTTGTTATGATTAAATATCAAATGAGTGATATAAGCCATATATACCATAGAATTATGGTGGAGAAAAAGATCTGTGGCCTGGAATGGTCAGGGAAGGAAATGCCAATTGAGTGAGAAATGAAGGAATAGGCACTTCAGTTCTTTGATGAAACTATCATTTCATTAACGTGAGTACTTCCTAGGGTCGCCCTGTGTAGCAATTAGAATGAATGCTCTCTTTGTGTCCCTGACAAGTATTAAAATGACAAGTTCTGAGCAGTTTCTTCTACTCACTTTAGTTCCTGCATTTGGTAGC
Organism: Pseudocheirus occidentalis; assembly: GCA_028646575.1. Taxonomy (NCBI): domain Eukaryota; kingdom Metazoa; phylum Chordata; class Mammalia; order Diprotodontia; family Pseudocheiridae; genus Pseudocheirus; species Pseudocheirus occidentalis. The sequence goes on along the minus strand of CM053594.1, from coordinate 135,099,796 downwards.
AAATGCCTCTCCAAATGAATAATTATATATTAATCCAGCTTCCACATGAGAGAAATGAAATGGAAAAAGATTTATATGTGCATAAAAGAGATCTATTAACTAGCATTTATATAGCATTTTAATAGGTAGCATTTATTTAGTGGTGTAACATTTACAAAGTAATTTATAAATATTATCATTTGATATGGAGGATATTCTTTATAGCCTGACAAAAGAAATCTTTAAAGGGTAGAAGGTAGGAAAGGGGGTGAGAGAATGATCAGTAATTTGCATCCAGAATGGCATGATAGCGTTGCAGTACCTCCAAAGATGATTTTTCTGCTTCATTTTTTAAATAAGAAAAGTCCTATTTCTGACATATGCTAGGGATGATCCCTCCTTTTCAGGGGTTCCAACATGGTTAATGGTGGGCAGTAAGATGTAATCTAGAACCTCTGTTACTAAGTCTATACTTCAGAATCTCTGAGTATAACAATTAGTTAAGTGGAATGAGAGTACAGAAAAGCAATGTTTCTTCATTATTGAAGAACAGCTTCAGGTGAATGAAGTGAATATGTAGGATGTTTCAGTGATTCTATGGACAATCTGAGACCACAGAGATTACTCCAGAAAATTAGCAAAAATACTGATTGAAATAAACGGTAGCTTCAGTAAGTTTTAGGATACAAAATAACTCCTCAAAAATCAACCATATTTACATATAACAATAAAACACCAGAAGTAATAATAGAAAGAGGAATCTCATTCCAAATAACCTCTAAATGCATAAAATATCTGGTGATCCACCTCCAAAAGAACAATAAGATTTGTATAGATTCAATTACAAAGCAATTATTAAAGAAATAAAGAATCTAAACATCTTAAGAGATAGTCAATGCTCATGGCCAGGTCATGCTAATATGATAAAAATAGCAGTTGTAACAAAATTAATTTACACTTTTAATGCTATACTAAGGGGATACTTTGTAGAACTTGATAAAATAATAACAAAATTCATTTGGAAGAAATAAAAGATCTAGAATAACAAGGGAAATAATGAAAAGAAGTAAGGATGAAAGGGGAATTGTACTTCCAGGCTTCAAACAGTATTATAAATCAGCAGTGTTCAAAATCATCCAGTATTGAGGAATAAAGAGAGAAGAGAGAGAGAGACAGAAAGACAGAAAGACAAAGAGAACAGACTAGAAAAAGGAGACTCAGAAACAACAGAACTCAACATCCCAGTATTTGATAAAATAGAAAACATAAGCTAACTAAGGAAAACTCTTCATTTGATTAAAAAAAAACTGCTATAAAAACTAGAAAGAAGTCTGGCAGAGCTTAGACCAACTGGCTTAGACCAAGAATCTTTACAATACTCAACAAAATGTTCTAAATGGACATGTTACCTTAATATTAAAGCTTGTATTATTTTTTAATCAGAAGAGAAACAGATTGTGTGCCTTTTATACCTATGGGAAAGAGATCTATTTTTAATAAAATAAGCTACATTCAATTGCAGGAGATAAAAAAGATAACTTTGCTTGAAAATAAAAGTTTCTTTATACATAGTATTAATAAATCTAGGATAAGAAGAAAAAGTGGTTGGATGGGAAAAAAATCTTTGTATCAAATTTCTCTCATAAGGGTTTGATATATATAAACAACTAATAAATACATATTATATATGGACATATGTGTGTGTGACTAAAAGACAATTCCCCAAGAGATAAATGATGAAAGGATATGAGCAAATGGTTCTCAAAAGAACTGCAAAGTATTCACAATCACATGAAAAAACGTCCAAATCACTAATAACAAGAGAAATGCAAATCAAAACAACTGTGAAGTTTTCTCTCACACCCTCAAAATTGGCACACAAAAAAAGGAATTACCCAAAATGGAAATAGTTAATGTTGGAGAGGTTGTGGTCAAATAGGCACGCTAATACATTCTCTGTGGAGATGTGAAATGGCATTTTTGTAAAGTAATTTAGAATTATTCAAATAAAGTGACTAAAATGTTCATATCCTTTAAACCAGAAACACTATACTGGGCTTATATGCCAAGGAAGACATTGATAAGGAAAAAAAGTTTCCATATATGCAAAAACATTTATAGTAACACTTTTTGTGATAGTTGAGTATTTGAAACAAATTAAACATCCACTGATTGGGAAGGGGGTAGCTAAACAAATTGTAGCACATGAATTTAATGAAATATCATTATATTGTAAGAAAGTATACATGTGATGAATCTAGAGAAACATGTAAAGATCTATATGAACTAATGCGGAGTGAAGTAAGCAGAGCCAAGAAAATCATATACACAGTAACTACAACAATGGAAATGGGGGTAAAATGACCCACCAAAAAATCAAAAGTACATGCAACAAAATCATGAAGTTCAAGTGGTACTTGAATGATAAAATATGAGAAGACACCCCTAACCTACTCCTTGGTTGAGGTGAGATGTCCCCAAGTGTTACCCATTGTGTTTTTTAACTTTTTTCAAAATATTGATCAGTTATTTTTTTCCTCTAAAAAACAAAAAAAGTGCATTATTTATCATATAGGATGGCTCTCAGGGAGGGGCATAGGAAAAGATAGATAGATGATAGATAGATAGATAGATAGATAGATAGATAGATAGATAGATAGATAGATACAGATATAGTTATATGCATGTGTATATGTATTATATATATGTATAAAATACCTTGGTGATGTAAGAGATACAATACCTCAATTAAAATTATTTTTTAACTACATAAGACTATAATAAAGTTGCCAACTCTAAATCTCTTGGCCAGTGTCAGAAATATGCTCTATCCAGAGAAGATCAAAGGCCTCTAATAGAGACAGACCAGTCTCAGGCTCTTTGTTTGTTAAGATTTTGTGTTAGCACAAAATTCAAAACTCATAAGGCATTCAATAGTTAATCAAAGGAGGTTTATTTAGCCATACAATATAAAGGATATTTAACAAAACTACAACATCATTTAGATTGGGTAGATATGTTCTCTTCCATATGAAAACATGGTAAGATAATGGTGTCTTCTGCATTCTTGGGATATTCATCAAGTCTATAAGGCTATGACTCTAATTAGTGAAACATTTTAATGTTCTTAGGTAACCAGAAAGTTACTTCAATACTGCCAGAGCTCACCAAGAAGTTGCCTCAAGAGAGGTACAGATTGATCCATATCCTTAGGATAAATCAAGTCTTAGGGATAGTTTTCTTACTTTCCAAGGTAAAACTAGAATAATCTATGTGGTGGAAGAGGCAGAAACCTTGGTATTTACCAAATAGCTGTCTTATCACAGAAGTACTTAGAACTTTTTCCCTTCTGTATATGGATTCTATGTATGAATACTAATTCAGATTTCTATAGAATGCAGAAGTCTTAAAAGGGGGAGAAAAATTATTATTTATTAATGTAACAAATATTTATCCATATGTATCTATTCTGTAGCAAATAGTATTAATTTATTGGCATTTCCCACTGAAGAAAGATGATACTTGGAAGAATAAAACTATAACAACCACAAATATATAACATATGCTATGAAATTAATTCCAGCAGTCACAGTTTAACAGGCATTAAACTATTTCTCAGTGTATGCAGATTATAACAAGTTCATAGTTATAATTAATTTGTATGTTTCTTATGCATGTCTTCCCTAAAAATCCTCCTTAGATGAACTTCCCAGTAGACTTGAAGTCCATTAACATGTCCTTAAGTCTATTACCATGTCCTACTTGTTATTCCTTATTTTGATGACACAATCAGAAAGAATCATATTCTCATGTTCTGATCACACAGTTCCTGAATTCATTCATTTTTGCTCACTCTTCTTTCTTTGTTTCTGTTTGTCCCTCCCTCCCTCCCTTCCTTCCTTCCTTTCTTCCTTCAAAGGAAGGAAATCTATCTATCAATCCATCGATCCATCCATCGATCCATCCATCCATCCATCTATCTATCCATCTATCTATCTCTAATCTATTCATTCATTTATTTTGTTTTTTAATCAACAAAAATATCTCCCTAACATTCTCTCCATTCCATCATCCCAATGAGAAAGAAAAACAAAACATCCCTTACAAACATGCATAGTCAAGCAAAATAAATTCACACACTGCCCATAAAAGATGCAGTTTAAAAGCCAGTGTATACAGTTGCCCACTCCTTTCTCAAGGCTTTTCACCTTACCAAAGGCAAATATTCCATACTTTTAGAATCTTTTGAAAGCTGTGTGGCCAAAGACCCCGTCGATGATTTCCTTCTTTCCTTCCTTCATTCCTTGCTTCCTTCCTTCCTTCCATTACTTCCTTCCCTCCTTTCTTCCTTCCCTCCTTTCTTTTTTTCTTTCCTTCCTTGTTTCTCTTTCTTTTCTTTTCTTTTCTTTGACTATTTGTAACACATATCATCACTGTAATATATTGTATCTATTTACACCTTTACACAAAAATTCATCATTTTTTTTTACAGTACTAGTGAGAAACAGCTTGGTATAATGGGTAAAATACTGGCGTCAGCATTGTGAAGACCTGGGTTCAAGTCCTGTACGTAATACACTGGCTGTATTACCCTGGGCAAATCACTTCACCTCTTGATGCATCCACATAACTTTGAAGACTCCAAGTTACAGGATAAGTGTTAATCTGCTCAGTGAAAACAGTTACTTTATTGGAAGTCCCCTACATTGATAAAATCATATCTCATTTTCCTCATGATACTGTAGGTCCAACAAAGCACTAAAGTCTCTAAAGATTCCAAATTGGAAGTGATCCAATGGCCAGTGGATAAAAACTTAGAGGATACAAGTTAATGATGGGTAAGAGTAAATATATGAAGAGAGAAGGAAGGAGAGTGAAGAATGAGGAAAGATGGACATATGGTTGATACATTTTGCTAGAGGACAGCAAGGATATCTGGTAAGAACTGGAAGAATCTCTTACAGTAAAAGGCAGAGTGAGAAGAACTTGTGATGACCCTTACCTATGCCTCAAGATTAAAAGAACTATCTATCACTATTTATCACACAGAGTAAAGGATGCATGCCTTCTACAAACTAGGTATTAAATTGCTTTAGTCAAAGAGTCATAGAATTTTTGAGCTAGAGGGTTCTTCTAAAGAATCTTATCTCACCTATCCCTCTCTTTCCCAACATTATTGACCTCTCTTTTGGAAGGAATGAGGCAACAGATCTGAGATCATGTCCTATTGTAACTGATTGTTCAGAATTCCCAGTCTGTTACATCTGGTGTCATGTCAAGCATCTCAGAAGATATCCTACTGCCTCTGCTGCAGTTAGTGTTCAATAAATATGTGCTGATAAATCTGTAACCATGCCTGGTATATAGCAGGACAATTTTAAAGGTTTGCTTTTGAGAACCATAAAAGGAGCCATAAATGCTCACAGAGATGCTTGAAAAGGAGATAATCAAATTATGGAGCAAACCTCACAATGTATCACTTCCTTGAGCCCAACAGCTGCATCACACTGGCAGAATGCTTAACAAACTTTGAATATTTCCTTACACCCTATATGTAACCACTCTTGGCAACATGGCACAGCTTCTTAAGGCTGAGAATTCCACAGGCATTGTTTCTTCCCATTCAAAGCAGAACAAAACAGGTTGAAAGAAGCAGCACAAAGCCAAGGTATAGTAGGTTATCATCTCCCACAGACCTAGCAGGGAGCCCCTAATCAGCAAGACCACTTGGAGGAACAAAGAGCTTTGGAAGGATAATCACTGCTTAGAAGTCAAGTTATGCAAAATGTATTCCTTTTGTGTGAGAACTTCAGTGGGTTAGATAGCACCTATTCTGGAGATCCAGAGAATTACCTCCTATATTAGCTTCTCTTGTGTAAAGGAAAGAGTCTTGAACCATTCTTTGCTTCTTTTTTATTTTCCTCCATGCAGGTAAAAGCTTTAAAAGATAAATAAATAAGGTAAGAAAAGAAGCAGTGCAGCCAAAAAAAATCAGTGATCATTTTCTGAATTATTCACTGGAGTCTTTGGCTCCATCTTTGCATTTTTCCAAATATTTGTACTGTTTCCCATCTCTTGTCAAAATAAAAGGCTGACTGACTGCCGTCGGTAACTTGGGCATCAGCTTCCTTTTAACTACATTTATTCCAAATATGCAATTTCTCAAGGCTTTTTGTCTTTTAAATAATGAATATTCATCTTGAATTGTGTGCAGAAATTTGGCCATGTGGGAAGACATAGGTACCACTCTATCTTACTTTATCAAACCAGCTGCTTGGGCTTGAATTTTCATTTGCCACTGGCAATAACTCAGCACCAAAAGGTTTTTTTATTTGTTTTTGCTCTTTGGCTTTAAGACAAGTAGGCAGATGATGATTGGTAAATACACATGAGAAATACAGAATCATAGAATCTTAGAGCCGAAAAGGACCTTAGAGGCCATCTGATTCAATCTATAGCTGAACAAGAATTCACTCTACAGAATACCCAATAACTTGTGATCCAGTCTTTACTTAAAACTTTCCAGTGGGTCAGAAGCTGGAATGTTATCATGAACACAGACTGTGACTCCTGGCAAGGAGCTGTATTACCTCTCAGCCTCAGTTTCATCATCTGTAAAATGTCATTCCTTAGTGTGCTGTTTTTCCAAGCTAAATATCCACAATATTCTTCAACTTATTTTAAAAAAACATGCAGTAAGTTACTTATACTACAAATAATCTTTCCTTAAAAGGTCTATTTTAAGATTTACCACTTGAGTGACTAAATAAAATCACAGTATTATAGAACTGAGAGGGATCTTGGAGATTCAATTCATCGGATATTTGTTGAATGATGACTTGACACATGTCATCATGCTTTACACTAGGGATACAAAAATGATATCATATCCAGCCTCCAAGCTCAAGGAATTTGTAGGCTAGAATGAGAGAGAAGTCATATATACAAATTATTATAATACAAATTAGACAATGAATAAAAAGGAGATGGCCATATGAATTCCTGCAAGAAATGCAACAAAGACCATTTTTAGGGTCTTTTCCCTGAAGATCAGGGAAGATTTCATGGAGGACATATACCTGAATTGAGCCTTGAAGGCACGAAAAAGAAAGTCAATTTGAACGTAAAATACGTATATGACAAAGGAAAGCTTGAAAACAGGTAAGGTGGGCAATTTGGTTTATCCAGAATCTAGAATTACTATGAAATAAAATGTAAAAGCCACCCCAAACTGGAGACAGATTTTACAGAGGCTTAAATGTTGGGCTACAGAGTTTATCTCATATTATTAGGTAATAAGGAACTATTAAAGTTTTGTTTTTGTTTTGTTTTTTAATAGAATTACATGATTAGATTGATCCACTTGGAAAATTAATTAGGTAAGAAGACCAATTAGGATGCTATTAAAACAGGACAAAACAAAAGTAATGAGAATCTGAATCAGGGTAATAGAAATGTGATAGGACTAAGAACAATGTAATATAGTGGGAAGAGTTGTGGATCTGGAGTTAGAAGAGGCCCAAATATGAATTTTTCCTCTGAAACTTGCTTTATTTGTGACCTTAAACAAGTTGCTGATCTCTGTGGATTTTCAGTTTCATCTGTAATACAGGGATCCTAAAACCTTTAATAAGATCTCACAGAGTTGTTGTGAGGATCAAATGAGACCATTTTATAAGGTGCTTTGAAGAAATTCCACGATACATGTCACCTGTTATTAATAAAAGGAGGGAAAAAAGCTATTTCAGAAGTAGAATCAATAGGATTAGATGCACTTTCATTTTTTGGAGATTTGTATCATATTAAAATATGCAACAAAAGTCTTTGGCTCACTGGGTAGATTGCTTAGAGAGGAGCCATGGAAAGATCTGGACAAAAAAAAATCATATCATAAGGAGGTGTATGTGGATGCTAATCTTTATTTGTGAAGGAAGTACCTACACCACAGGTGGGGAACCTGCAGCTTCCAGACCACACATTGCCATCTAGGTCCTCAAGTTCAGCCCTTTGACTGAATCCAAACTTCAAGGAACAAATCCCCTTAATAAAAGGATTTCTTCTGAAAAACTTAGACACTGTCAAAAGGCTACACCCAAGGATTTAGAAGGCCATGCCCCCGACCTACACAGATAACTCTAATTGTTGGAGTCAACTGCCTAAGGAGACATCACTTCAGATTATTAAAAACAACAACAACAACAACAGTATTTTGGATAAAGCAGCAAATTCAAAATCCCACCAGTTTCAATCCAAGAACAGATTAGCTGACTATGCAGGGCAAGAAAGACCCTGTATCATCCTACAGAGACAAACATAAACACAAGCTTTAACCTCAGTTCAATTCAGATCAACAAACATGCCTTACTATGATACTAGATAATAGATACTTATGCTGGAAGGACAAAACACAAAAGTAATTATTATGCTCAATGAGTCTAAATTTTTCAGGTCTTATATAGAGTATATATACAGGTAACTAAATACCAAATATGTGTTGAGGTTAGGATTTTTTGTTTTTGTTTTGTATTCTTTTTACCAGACTTGTGATTTCATTAGTAGAGTTAACTGCTGATGAGCAAGACCCCTCTATTAATTCAGACCATCCACTGCTCTGCAATTTGCAGTGTGAAGAGTGTTATCAGGGACACTAAGAATTTAAGTGTCTTTCCTAGGATCATGTAACCAGTCTGTATCAGAGTTAGTGATGAGGTATAGGCTCTGGGAATCCCTTTGAACTCTGATTGAATCTTCCCATTTGATGAGGCCACAAGCCTTTCATTAAAGCTAGGCCCAAATCTGTGTTACTAGCCTAGCCCTCCTTTTGTCCAGCAACTTCCCACCTTTGATCCTCCCAAACCCTCCCTTGTCTCATCTCCAGGTAGCCTTCAGCTACTTCCCACCTTAATCTCTCATCACTGGAGTCTCATCTCATTTGACTCCTCCTGAAGATCCTCCCCAAACTCCTCCTCTAGACCATCCCTAAAATCCTCCCACAACCTTTCTGTATATAAAATCCCATCTTCCCTCCATAAGGTGTGAGAGCTCTGGAGGATGGTCTACCACAGACTCACTCTGTGTCAGATGATTAAGATTCTACCCAATATGGCGAGTTAAGGAAAACATAAAATGTTGAGGTTTAGGATGTACGGGCATGCAAAACCCCAAAATACCAACATGCCAGGTCCTGCCAAATGAATTTGACTCAAGTCTTCTCTCATCCAAAGAAAAGAAAAGTTGTTAAAAGTTCACCATCATGGGTACACTCTTAAGGAGCCTCAGTATCTTGTACTGGACAAGCAGGCCAGAATCATCTGACAAAGAGTAAGTCTGTGCTAGATCATTTTTCGGAGCTCTCACACCTCATGGCAGGAAGATGGGATCTTATATACAGAAAGGTTGTGGGAGGATTTTAGGGATATTCTAGAGGAGGAGTTTGGGGAGGGTCTTCAGGAGGAGTCAAATAAAGTGAGACTCCAGTGATGAGAGATTAAGGTGAGAAGTAGCTGGGGACTACCTGGAGATGAGACAAGGGAGGGTTTGGGAGGATCAAGGGTGGGAAGTTGCTGGACAAAAGAGAGCTAGGCTAGTAACAGAGATTTGGGCCTAGCTACAAAGAAAGGCTCATGGCCTCAGGCATATGCCTCATCAAATGGGAAGATTCAATCATAGTTCAAGGGGGTTCCCAGAGCCTGTAAACAATGAGTTATTTTGGAAACAAATAATTTGAACCTTTTGTAGCTTAGTGTGGAAGCCTTTCAGGCAAAATCTAAAGAAAGATTTGTTGGATATGGAAGAAAATGAGAGAGTACAACACCTTCAGTCTCAGTCTTGGTCTCTTTCTAGCCTTGACCAAAAGAATACCTCATATACTTCAGAGGATTAGATGATTTGGATTTTTCTTTAGCATCCTGTTGGGGTCCTTAGGGCAGCAATGGGATGATAGCAACGTCTGTGTTGGGTTCTAAGAGCAGACTTGATGCAATAATAAAAGCAAGATTCAATATTCTTCAAGAAATCTAGCAGAAATTTCCCATTACTCCTAAAGGGTGTTAACATCTTAAACTCCAAGAAACTCCAATGAAAGGACATTCAGGAGCCAGAAGTTACCCCAATTTGCCACCTTCATTATAAGCTTGGGTCTGCTTGGGAATTTTGGAATCAACTTTAGTATTGTGAAAAATAACAGTTCTGAAAAGTTAATTAAGGATGACTGACTTATTGATGTTAACTGATAATAATGGGGGAAACATACCAGTGGGGGTTTACGAGTTATAGCATTAGGGGAAAAAATGTTCCCAAACTCTCAGGGCTACCCAAAGATTTTAATGGGACAAGTAACCAGCATTATGCTGAGGATCGTACAAACCAAGGGAGTTTGGGGTTGGGAAGAAAAGCTTCAGAGTCTTTATCAACCCATAGCTAAGCCAACTCTATTTATGGTATACTTTGCTGCTCTAATATAGCCTAGCAATGATTGTATCATTATAGAGGTTTTTTTTGGAAGACAGATTTTAAAATTAAACACACATAAGTATGATTTACCCATTCCATCTTTTCCACGACTCAGTTGTTCCTACCATAATGTCATCCCATGTAGAGAAAAAGCTCAAGTATTGTACTCCAACAAATCAACTGACATCTTTCCCACAAAAGCACAGAATTCAAGAGAATCAAGGGAAAAAATGAGATAGAATATATAGAAAAAATAGTATTCCTCAAGAAAAGGAACAAAAAAGAATAATATACAAAACACTTGTGGCATATGACAATGAAAGGTGGACTATTTTATGAAAGCCTCTCTAGTTCTAACTCTCTCCTAAATACCAAGTAGGTATGCAGAGAATTCCTAGAGAGCATTAACTATGAGTGAGGAGAGAGGTGTAAATAAAGGCCTCACATAGGCCCAAATTAACCTTTGAAGTAAGGTAGGAATTCAAATAGACATAGACATAGACATAGACATAGACATAGGCATATGCATATAGATATACATACATATCCATACACGCATTACACATATATGTGAAGGAAAAAAATTTCAAGCATGTGGGAAAGTCCATAGACAAGCATGAAGATGGGAAAGGAAAGTCTTGTATGAAGAACAGGAATGCCAAGTAGGTGAGTGGAGTAATTTGAAAAAAAAAAGTACTGGAAAGTAGGTTAAAGTTATATGGTGAAGGGCTTTAAAACATTATTTTATTTTGGAGGCAATAGGTAATCATTGTAGTCACTTTAAAAGAAAAAAAATTATTGATGACTTTGTTTTTAACACATTTTCCCGTCCTATTCACCTATCCCTTCTTTTCCACTCCCTAACTTAATCCTTTCTTATAACAAAGAAAAGCCCTTAAGTTAAAAAAAAAACTAGTGATGTTATGTTCTTATCAAATAATGCATCCAATATTCTGCCTTTACAACTCCCTGCCTCTTTGCTGAGAGAAAATAGGTATTATCTGCTTTCCAGGTCAATAACTGGTTTTCCAATTACTTAAAATTTAGTGATATTTTGATTTCCATTTTGTAGTCACTGGGAATATTATAAAGCAATTGTAATAATCCAAACGATGATGAAAGCCTGAAAAAGGTTTGTGGCAATGTTAGTGGAGAGAAGTGGTCTGAAGATACAAGTAATCTTGTGGAAATAAACTAAAAACAAGCTGGCAACTGATTAGACACAGTTCTTAAGGGAAGAACTGAATTGAGAGTGACATAGGTTGTGAAACTGGGAAACTAGAAAGTTGCCTATACTTTCTTTTTTTATTATTTTTTTTATTGACTTGTTTGTTTACTTTTAGGTTACAAGATTCTGTTTCAGAGTCACTTGAGTTACAGATTTTTCTCCCCTTCCTCCCCATCCCCCACCCCCGCCATGGTGGCATATAATCATGTATAGGATCTGGAAACTCCTTCACACTGTATAATAGTCTGATTGAATAGGTGTTATAGTCAATGGAGTGAACAATGAGAAAAGAGAAACAAAAGCCAAACATTGAAAAGAATGATAGCATGCATTGCTTCAGTCTCCATTTAAACTCTGATCTTTCTGGATCTTTCTCTGAATGTAGACATCTCCTTC
>CM053594.1:135052603-135087241 GCA_028646575.1 Pseudocheirus occidentalis | reverse complement strand
GGGTAATGTAAGACTCAGGTTTTGGGGCAGTCCGGGTTTGGTCATTCCTCTTGAAATGTTGCTATTAGGCTTCCCCAATGGAGAGGACTCAATAAACTTAATGTTTGCACCTCTGAGCCTTTGGGACTCTTCTGTTCTAGAGAAGGCACTGGTGCCTTCTCAATTGAGGTGGTAAGTAACCTGTTGCCCCTGCCAGAGTTGTCTTCAGGGAAAGTGGCCCTGACATACCTGACACACAACTCCTCTTAAACATTTTGGCAGACTGCACTAAAGCAAATCCTGATGCAGAAATTTAAAAAAAGTATACTGAAAGGAAGGGGTAAGGGAAAAGCATTTATTTATTTTTTTAAAGAGAGTTTTTTTATTTTATTTTTCTTGATTACATGTAAAAACAATTTTTAACATTTGGTTTTTAAAAATCATTTTTGAGTTCCAAATTTCCTGCCTCCCTACCTTTTCCTCAAGATGGTAAGCGCTTTTAAATAGATTATGCTTGTGAAATCATGCAAAGCACATTTCCATATAAGCCATGTTGTAAAAGAGAACACAGACCAGAAAAAAGGGGAGAGGGTAGAAAACACAAGAAAAATAAGGAGCACTAAAAAAAAAATGCTTTGATTTGCATCCAGATTATGTAGGTTCTTTCTCTGGAAGTAGATAGCAGTATACAGACTGCCAGACCTGAGATGAGGAAAACCCATTTCTCTAGTTAAAATTTAGCCTCAGACACTTAGTATCCATGTGACCCTGGGCAAATCACATAACTCTGCTTGCTTTAGTTTGCTCTGAGATGCAGAAGGACATGGCAAACCATTCCAGGATCTTTGCCAAGAAGACCCCAGGTGGGGTCACAAAAAGTAGGATATGATTTACCTGCTTAGTGCCATACCAATCAAAATGCCAAAAACCTGTTTTATAGAGCTAGAAAAAATAATAACAAAATTCATCTGAAAAAGCAAAAGGTCCAGGATATTGAGGGAATTAATGAAAAAAAAATGCTAGATAAGTTGGCCCAGCCATACCATATTTTAAACTGTATTATAAAGGAGCAGTCATCAAAACTACTTGGTACTGGCTGAGAAATACAATGGTGGATCAGTGGAATAGATTAGATACACAAGACACAGTAATCAATGACTATAGTAACCTACTGTTTGATAAACTGAAAGACTCCAGCTTCTGGGGTAAGAACTCATTATCTGACAAAACCTGCGGGAAAAACAGGAAAATAATATGGCAGAAACTGGGCATAGACCAATATCTTACACCGTATACCAAAATAAAGTCAAAATTGGTTCATGATTTAGATGTAAAGGCATCTGATACTATAAGGAATCTGGGAAGCAAGGAATAGTTTACCTGCCAGATTTATGGAGAAGGGAAGAATTTATGACCAAATAAGTGATAGAGGGCATTACAAATTACAAAGTGGATAATTTTGATTACATTAAAATGAAAAGTTTTTGTACAAACAAAGCCAATGTAACCAAGGTTAGGAGAGAAGCAGAAAATTGAGAATTTTTACAACCAGTGTCTCTGATAAAGGTTTCATTTCTAAAATATACAGAGAACCGAGTCAAATTTATAAGAATACAATTATATATAAATATAATTTTATATGTACAATATATAAATACAATAAATACAATACATTCACCAACTGATAAATGGTCAAAGGATATAAACATGCTGTTTGAGAAAGAAATGAGAAAGAAATTAAAGATATCTATAATCATATGAAAAAATGCTCTAAGTCACTATTGATTAGAGAAATGCAAATTAAAAAAACTCCTAGGGACCACATCTCACTGGTCAGATTGGCTAACATGACAAAACAGGAAAATGATAAATGCTGGAGAAGATGTGGGAAAATTGGAACACTGATGCATTGGTGGTGGAGTTGTGATTTGATCCATCAATTCTGGAAAGAAATTTGTAACTATGCCCCGAGGGCTATAAAAATGTATAAACCCTTTGACCCAGCAATATCACTTCTAGGGCTGTATTCCAAAGAGATCATACAAATGGGAAAAGGACCATATGTACAAAAATATTTATAGCAGCTCTTTTTGCAGTGGCAAAGAATTAAAAATCAAAGGGATGCCTTTCAATTGGGGAAAGCTAAAGAAATTGTGGTATATGAATGTAATGTCATGCTATTTTGTTATAAGAAATGAGGAACAGACAGACTTCATAATAACCAGGAGAGTCTTATATAAATTGTTGCTGAGTGAGGGAAGCTGAACCAGGAGAACATTGTACACAATTACAGGCACATCATATTTGTGATGACTGACTTTGATAGACTGGACTCTTCTCAGCAATACAAGATTATAAGACAACTCCAAAAGACTCATGATGGAAAAGGCTATCCAGATCCAGAGAAAGAATTATGGAGTCTGAATGCAGATTGAAGCAAATTACCTGCTCTGTTTTTCATTTTGTTTTGTTTCCTCTTCCTCACTGTTTATTCTATTGGTTATAATTATTCTTTACAATTTGACTAATGGTTAATATGAAGGTATATGTAGAACCTATATTGGATTGCATGTTTCCATGTGGGAGGGGAAGAGAAGAAGTGGGAGAAAATTTGGAACTCAAAATCTTCTGAAACTGAATGTTGTAAACTAAAAGTAAATAATTTTTTTTACAAAGTCAGATGTGACTGTAATGCCTGAACAGGAACAACAAAAGCATTTTATTATGTCCTTCAGTATCTCTTGTACCATTGTATTGGTGACAAAATCTTAAGTGTTCACAGTTCCTCATATAATATTGCTCTTATCATGTGCAATGATCTTCTGACTCTGTTCACTTCAGTTTGCGTCAGTTCATATAAATCTTCACAGGTTTTTCTGGAACCATGCTTCTCATCATTTCTTATAGCACAATCATATTCCATCACAATCATATACTAAAACTTATTTAGCCATTCTCCAATTGATGGACATTCCTTCAACTTCCAATTCTTTCCTACCACAAGAAGAGTTGCTATAAATTTTTTTGTACATATAGAATCTTTTCCTTTTTTTTTTTTTGGATCTCTTTGGAATACCACCTAATAGTGATATTACTGAATCAAAGAGTATATACAGTATCATAGCAGTTTACCCTCTCCAAAATGGTTGAATTAGTTCTCAACTCTATCAATTGTGCACTCATATCCCTATTTTTCCACAACCCCTCCAACATTTGTAATTTTCTTTTTCTGTAACATTAGCCAGTCTGATAAGTGTGAGGTAGTACCTCAGAGTTGTAGCCAGTTGTAGAGTTGGCAATTGAACTAAATCTTTTAATCCTAGATCTGGGGCTCTCTCCAATCCAACACACTGTGCTCTTTCTCATTTATTTTGAGCCATAAAGTTATATTAATGTATCACTTACATATTTGTATATTATATATTATAAAATAAACACATATGTAATTAAAATGAAACAACAACAGCAAATACAGACAAATTTGTTAAACTCTTCATTTTGAAGATTAGATAATTGACAGGTGATGTAATTTCCCTAAGGTCACATAGCTCACAAGTGGTTGAACTAGGAGCCAATCTAGGACTCTGACTCCAGATCCAAGTTTGTTTTTTTTTTCCCCACTGTAAGAGTTTATCCTAATCAGTGATTCTCTATCAGTACTAAACATCATGAGATATGAAGTATTAAAGACTTTTCTTTTTAGTCTCACCATGTAGCCTTTCTGACTTAGCTAAATTTTCACCTTTTTATGAAAAGTTGCAACCTATAATGTGATGAGATATATCCTCTTTCCTATCTACTTAATGAAGGAAGAAAAGGCCTAGAGCAAAGTGATTAGGAAGTACTGGCTCTCTCCCTTCTTTTTATGGAAATAAAGGGGGAAGAAACCCTATAATATCTTGCTATGTAGGGATGAAAATTTCACTAAAAGAATGAAGTTCATTGAACTAAGTTATAGTCAGAGATTAAAATGGCACAAAAGTTTCCTAATTTTACTTTTTTTTTCCTTTTTTTGACCACTGTTTTTCAACATTGATGTATCACTTAATCTTCTCATTTCTTTATCTTTAAGGAATAAAAATGATAATTTTCAATATATAATTCTAAAAATATTATAACAGTTTTCCCCTTCATTTCTTCCTTTTCTTTCGCCTTTTTTTTATTCCTTTTTTATTACTGAGAACTGATTTCAAATGGTAGGTTTAGTGTAAACCCACTCAACATGTTTGTATTTTTTTTTAACTGTTCTAGCTTTAATTCATAATTACAAGCTTATTCCAATTTCTGCATAATGAAACCACATTTTAGACCAACAGCTGTTATCTACTTTTGCTGGTAGCCTTGGGGTATGCATATTTTAATATTCATTTACTATGTGCAGATAAACTAAATACTTCCTACTGGAAGTCTATCAAATTAATCACAATATCTTAGTTGCTGTTCTGTCTTCCATGTAACTCACATTTTTTTACACTTGCTAACTTTGCACCCTTATTTTCTAAAGCAAAAAGTGTTTTTTTTAAAGCAAAATATACAAAAGAAGAGAATTCAGTAAAATTCAAGTCAATAATGAAACACAGAAATGAATAAAACAATAGACATTTCAGTGACCCCCTTATCCTCTCCCCACCCCATCTTGCATAAAGCTACTTTAAACCCTATTATTTTTGCCAATGGCAATGTTTTAATAACTGGGTTTGAGTTTGAAGGCTGTGATTTTGACTATTATTTAAATAGTATTGGTCCTCATATGCAAATAAAGTGGCCTAAAGGTAGATTTTTTCTAATTTTCGAGTCATAATCACAGCTCCAAACATGGTTGTGATACACCATAAACCATGTGGCAACTTTTGTATTTGAAATGCAGTGAATGAGTAGAAAATAAAAGGCCTGCATCCCATTAAAGTTTAAGGCTGTTTATTGTGAAGCATGGATAAAGATGAGGGAAAGGCTCTAAGAAGGAATGAAAATAGATTACCTCATTGGTGATAGAAGGTAATCATGTCAAAGCTGGGAATGTTGGAGCTGGATTTCTTGTGCTTTTATCTCTTATAAAGCAAGAGGATTACTGCCACGGCCCAGCCCCCTTTACCCCATTATAAAAGATGGGCATTATTTTTGGACAACAATAAACAATAGATTTATATAGAAAATCAAATCTGTATCATTAGCAGTTCCAAGATTAAATATCTTATAAATGAGAAACCATGACTGTGCCTGTCTGATTACTGTGCTGGAAAAATAACTACAGCAACAGTCCATATAAAATGCTGCACTTAACCTTTTTTTTTCTAGTTACAAGGACCAGACATCTTCTGTGAAAGCTTATTTGGCCACAGCCAGAGTACATGTGACAATATTCTGTGTGATCTTTCCTTCTAACTTTATGTTGTTGGCTCTTGGGATAACAGAAGACAAATGTTCAAGCCCTGAGTTTCCTAGGAACAGATGCTTTGTATCCATCCTTTGGAGAGAACTTTTATCTGCACTTGATTCTAAGAACAGATAAGAGCTTCTAATCTTTTCCACAGCCTGGAAACAAATAATACCTTCCTACCCATCTCACTTGCCTCTTGTCCTCCAACTCCCTTATCTTCCTACTTCTCTCATTACTGTTCTGTCCAAACTGTTCCCCATGTGGGCAAATGCCTATTGACGATAAGGCTGTACCTTATTTCTTTGCTCTTTTTGGCTTTACAAAATACTTGTTTCTCTCTTGAAGATCTAACAAACCGTGGTATTGAGGCTTGTCCTTCTCTTAACCCTCTTAACTCAATGGGAGATCAAGGGAGACATGAGATTTTTGTTTGATCTCCAGGGACAGTTCTGTACCATCAAATTTCCAACTTATTTCCATTTCTTATCCTCTCTAGTCCTTCTTTAATTATTGTTGATGTTGCTTCATAAAGTAGTTATCTGCCTACATCTGCCCCTATTCAGAAAACTCCAGAGACTTCTTACTACCTCTAGGACAAAATTTAAAATTATCTGACTACAACTTGTCTCTTTCCTTCTTTTCTTGTCTTCTTATACTTTATTCTTCCACTTCCTTTTCAATCCTAAGATGTTGGCCTCCGTGCTTTTCCAACTGCCTGAATTGTTCCCCTTCCTTGTCTCCTTTTCTAAGCTTCCCTTGCTTCTTTCAGGTTCCAGTTAAAATCTCACCTTTTAAAGAAACCTTTCTGATTCTCTTTAAATATAATGCCATCACTCTAAACTTATCTTCACTTTATCCTGTATATATCTTATTTGCAATTAGTTATTTGTATTTTACTTTCCCCATTGGAATTACTTGAGAGCAGGGATACTTCCTCCCTTTCTCCCCTCTTCTTCTCTTTCCTTCCTTCCTTCCTTCCTTCCTTCCTTCCTTCCTTCCTTCCTTCCTTCCTTCCTTCCTCTCTTCCTCTTCCTCATCCTTCTTCCTCTCTCCCTCTGCCTCTCTCAGTTGCTAGCATGTTGTCGATCCCATTAGTCTGAGTTCTCTGAGAGCCAGACTGTATTTTGCCTTTATTTGCACCCCCAATAGTTAATATAGTGCCTCATAGTTAGTAGGTGCTTAATAAATGCTGAGTAAGTCAGTGCATCCCACTTTAGGACAGCTTTATTGTAAAGAAGTTTGTCTTCTCTTGAACCAAAACCTGATTCTTTGCAATTCCCACACATTTCTTCTGGCTCTACCTTCTAGGATCAAGAAAAACAAATCCAATCTCTCTTCCATATGTCAGCTCCTTAAATATGTTCTGATGGCTATGGTGCTTCTGTATATAGTGAGTATCTATATAGTGTCATTCCCCTCTTCCATTCCCGCTTATTAAAAATTGGTTTGATGTAGTTTTATAGAGTTGTCTTGGATACTCAGAGGCTAAGTGACTAGAGTCACAATTTGAACCCAGATCCTTTTAACTCTGTCTTTTATCTACCACTCTAGGCTATTTTTCAAATCTTTTATATTCTAGCCTAAACATCCTGTCCTTTAAATCAGCTCTCACAAGGCCTGGTTTTTAATCATTTCACCTTCCTCCTTGACTTCTGGACATGTTCAGTCTTTTTTCAACATCCATTCTAAAAGTGGTATCTCAAACTGAACACAATATTTGAGATGTAGTCTAAACAGGAAATGTTATAGGAGCAGTAGTACTTTTACCCTTCTTATTCTATACAGTATATTTCCATTGATGCAGCTTAAGACTGAATGAGCTTTTTTGTAGGAAGAGAGGCTGCCAACTCATACTATTTATTCATTTTGAACATGTGATTTACTAAAACCCCACATGGATTGTTTATCTATACATTCCTCACCCTGTTCTTTTGCATTCAGTTTTTTGAATTAGAAATATAAGACTTTATATTTAATGTGATTAAATTTAGTCATATTATATTGTCTTAACCAACTGAGATCTTATTGAATTTCAGTTCTATCAGCCAAGATGTTAGTAATCTCTAGTAGCTGGGTGCCACTTGAAAATTTGATAATCATGTTACCTATGACTTTATTCATGACATTAATCAAATATTCAACAGAAAGGGACCCTCACATTCCACTAAAAATCTCCCTGTAGGTTGACATTGATTGATTCATTGCTATCTTCTAGTTCAGTTCATTTAGACAGTTCTGAAAGTACTTGACTATACTATCCTCTAGTCTATTTGATCTTTTCTAGGATTTTGTGATAGATTTTTGTAAAATGTCTTGCTGAAAGTTACATTATTCCTATAGTATTTCTCTGATCTATTCTTATTACCTTCTTCAAAAGGGAAATCAGCTTAGTCTGATATAACTTGTTCTTGATGAAATAATGGTACTTCTCAAAAACCATCCCTTCAACAATGCCCTAAAATTCTTCTAGGAACCAAAGTCAAGCATGCTGATATCACGTCTGAAGAATCACTTTCTTGCCATTTTTGAAAATCAGGATACGTCTTTCACATTTGTCTGAGATATTTCTCCCATTCTCCAAAATTTTTCAGATATCTCAGAGTAGTTGGGATATAGCTCATCTGTCCTGATGGATAAAATTTATTGAATCCAAGATATTATCTTACTATCTGATCATTTATCTTGGGCTTCAGTTGTCTGTTAACCATTTTAAATCTATTTTTACCTTTTTTTTGGAGATTATTCTTTTTTAAAATTCAGTTCCTCAATCAATCAACCAAAAAGTATTTTTAAGTGCTTACTGTGTTCCAGGCACTGTTCTGAGCAATGAATATACAAAGATAGGTAAAACAGAAAAGAAATAAATGTTGAGCTGTTTTCCTTTAATGAACCTCCCTTTAAAAAATTACTAAACTAAATAATGGAGATATGTATTTATCAGCAGAATATGGCACACAATATTTTGATAATCTCCTTAATTCTCATCTGCTGCCTCCCTTGGCTGATCCTCTCTATTATCACTTTTTCATCCTCCTTTCCCATCACTCTTCCCTATCCTCTTCCTTTCCTGCTTCCCTGTTGGATAAGATTATGTCTATATCCAACTGAGTAAATGTCTGTTCTTCCATCTTTGAACCATTCAGATGAGAACGAATTTCATGTGTTACTCCTTTCCCCCTATTTCCTCTTCCATTGTAATAGTTCTCCCTTGAATGCCTTTTTTATGTGAAGTAATCTTCCCCACTCTTTCTTTCCCTTCCCCTTCTCCCTGTATATCCCTCTTTCTCACTCCTTCATTCTTTTGGAGATCAGACCAACATAATTGACTCACGTTCATCCCCTTCTGTCTGTGTAGACTGTTTCTAAGTGCCTTGATGTTGATAAAGTTCTTAGGAGTTGCATTTATTATCTTCCCACAAAATAATATAAAAATAGTTTAACCTTATTAATTCTCTTCTGATTTCTTTTTCATGTTTATCTTTTTATGCTTCTCTGAGTCTTATGTTTGTATGTCCAATTTTCTATTCACCCATGGTCTTTTCATCAGGAATGCTTGAAAGTCCTCTTTTTCAACCGAATTTTACTGGGTAGGATTTTTGTGATCCTAGCTCCTCTGCCTTACAGCAGATCATATTTAAGTTTTCTGAGGTGGTAGCTTCTACATCTTGTCTGATCCTGAGTATGATCCTAAGGTATTTGAATGTTTTCTGGAATTTGACTATAAATTTTAATTTTGGGATCTTTTTTAGGAGGTGAATAGTGGATTCTTTCAGTTTCCATTTTTCTTTGGATTAAGAGCTTAATCCAAAGGGTGCTTTTCTTTGATAATTTCTTAAAATTTAATGTCTAGACTCTTTTTTCTTAATGATTTTCTAAGCAAACTCTTTTGGACCTATTTTCCAGGTGTATTGTTTTTCTCATGAGAAATTGTAAGTTTTCTTCCATTTTTTTCATTTTTTGACTTTTTTTGTTGTTTCTTAATGTCTCATAGAGTCATTAGCTTCCACTTGCCCAGTTCTCATTTTTCAGTGAGCTTTTGTACCTCTTTTACTATTTGATCAATTCCTTTTTTAAAAATGGCATTATTTACTTCAGTATTTTTGTGTGACCCTTTAACCAAGCTATTAATATTCTTTTTATAGTTTTCTTTAATTGCGCTCCTTTCTTTTCCCAATTTTTCCTCTTCCTCTACTATTTGATTTTCAAAATCATTTTTCCCCTTTCTTTAGCCTTTCCAGGAATTCTTGTTGGGCTTATGTCCAATCTGCATTTCTTATTGTAGCTCAGTTTATAGCTAGTTTTATGCCACTGTCTTCTGAATGTGTTTTGATTTTCCCGGTCAGTATTGTAACTCTTAACGTTCTTGTTATTTTATTTTTGCTCATTTTCCCAACCTGTTTATTGACTTTGAAATTCATAGTGAAGTTGGGCTCTGCTCACCTTGGGATGTAGGTCACTCTTTCAAGCTTCAGGTTTTTTCTGACCTGTTATTTTCACAGCTTGTTCTGGAAGTTTGTAAGTTTTCAATGATTCCAAAATGTTATTGTTTGTCCTTAATACCTAAAAGAAACAATGACATCTGAGAGTGATGTCTTGACTTGCACGTGAATTGGATTCAAGTGAGGCAGATTTGCATAAAGACATCAGCCTCACTCTGCCTTCCAGAGCCATTGAAGTTCAGTGGCAAGAAAAAAATCACGATGCCTGACAATGGCCTAGGATGCAGTGGATGTCCTTGGCATCTTTGATGTCTGCCCAAGCTCTAAGCACTCCACAGTGCCTGCTTCAGCCACCTTCATGGCCATTGGAACAAATCGTTCTCATCTGCCCATTCTGCAGGGAGAAGTCTTTACATGTGATTGGAAAGAGGTATGGTGGTTGTTTTTCTGGTCTGTGCTCTGGTCCCTGGCTCCTTTTGATGCACAAATACTCCTCTCTGGGCCATTATCCAACAGTTTTTGGTCCTGTGTCCAGTACTAGCATGGGGATTCCCTGTAATCTATTCTTGACCAGTTCAGGCTTCTTATTGTCTCTTGGTTGAGAGTTCCTGGTAATGCTATTCTTGCTGCTTTTGCACCCATGTTTAAGGCCTACAACTAAGCCAGTCTCCATCCTAATGTCACACATTTTTCTTTCTGAGCTCCTAAATTGTTTTGGATTGGAAAAATGTCTCACCTTGACCTTTTGTTGGCTATGTATAATCACAAGGAAGGTGAGACTTTTGTTGTTTTCTTTTTGGAATTCAGTTTCCCAGGTTCAAGCTAAATTGTAAACATCTGAAGGATTAATCTCCTTTGAACCCTGATAATTCACAGCTGTGCTGAGTCAAGTAGATTGTGCCCTCTGGCTATGAGTCAATCAGGGGCTGAATCTTTGTTATATATTAGGGGAGGTTGGTGTTTTGCTTTGTGGGTTTGCTCATGAGAAAGATCTTTAGATTTCTTAGTGGAGACTCTGAATAGCCCTATGTTCATAGCCCCTCAACTGCCCAGATGTCTGTGCTCAC
Source organism: Pseudocheirus occidentalis (assembly GCA_028646575.1). NCBI lineage: Eukaryota > Metazoa > Chordata > Mammalia > Diprotodontia > Pseudocheiridae > Pseudocheirus > Pseudocheirus occidentalis. The sequence continues at coordinate 135,076,379 of CM053594.1, read as the reverse complement.
TTGGTCTGGTGATGTATGTAAAGTGTATAATAATATTGCTATGTTCAGAGAGCTGGAGCCCTGGCTGTTGGTCTTTGTGTTAATTTCTCTGCTTGTATTTTCTATACTCACTTCTTTCTCTGTAATTAAAGTGGGATTGTTAACCCCTTTAAAGCTGTCTTTCCTTCATAAAGTAGATCAAAGAATCAATGCTGGCAGACCATCCTGGGTGTGCTAGGGTGCTTGCTGTTACATTATGTTTCTCCAGAATTCGATTTGAGGAGTTATTTTAAAGTTGTTTAGAGGGAAATGTTGAGAGAACTCAGCTGTAATGGTCCCTCTACTTTATCACAATGATTCCAAGAGGTTAATTCCAGACATATTTATGAGATACAAATCTAGCTCCATGAAATTAATTGTCTTAAGACAAGCTTAGTAAGTGGGACATCCCAAACATGCTAGTGATCATTTCTTTATTCATGCTGACCTACGAAGCACTTAAATTGAAAAATACTACTTAGTCCTTTAAAATTCCAACCTGGCTTAAAAGCGATGGTAGTAGACTTGCAGAAAAGAGAAATGAGTATTATAGATTGTCCAGTTCTGTGACTGGAAACATTAGTTGGTACTTTATTAACAAGATGTTTGTCCAGAAATTAAATGGTCAATAAATTATTGGAGGATCATAGAATCATACACCCACAGCCACATTGACATTGACATTACACATGGATTGAGAAGATAATTAAGAAAGTCAAATACAAAACTGAAATAGTCCCTATCTTCAAGCAGCTTATAGGCCACTATCTACGACATATGTGTGTTATGTATTTGTAAATATGTGTATCATATATTTCTATATAACTATAAGTATATGGGGGCAGGGAGCCTAGGCAATGCAATACCAGACCTAGAGTTAGGAAGACTTAGTTCAAATGTAACCTCAGATACTTACTTGGTGTGTGACCCTGAGCAAGTCATTTAACCCTCTTTGCCTGTTTCCTCATCTGTAAAATGATCTAGAGAAGGAAATGGCAAACTAATTCGTTATCTTTGCCAAGAAAACCCCAAATGAGGTCACGAGTCAGACACAACTGAAAAACCACTGAACAATATGTATAAAGAGGTAGATGGCTCTCACTTTCTCTCTGTTATTATAATTGTAAAAATTGTAAAAATACATGCATAAAGGTATATATGTATATATACATGCCCATCAACTCATATACATATCCCTATAGGTTTATCTTTCTAAGTGTAGGAGTATCTCAGAAGTTCTTCTTATAAACGTTAGCATGAGCTTAATTAAAGGTTGCCCTATAGTGCACATGATGAAGTTTAAACACAATTAATATTATGATAATATTTGTAGTATATACACCAATATCTATTTTAGATAAGATACATGGATACATGTACATACAGTTCTCCTTTTTCATAAGTGAACCATTCAGCAGACCTTTTTATAAAGAGATTTTACATAATATAAATTTGCCCAGGGACATGGGGAAGGAAAGAATGATTGGCAGGCAGCAGGAAGGAACCTGGGTGCAGGTGGAGGGAGAGGGCCTATACATGGTTCAAGGACACATGGGGATAGGGGAGTGAGAAGTTAAAGTAGGAGGAGCAACTTGCAGAACTAGAGCTAGCCCTGTAGGGTATGATAAAAGCAGAGAGGAAGAAAGGTGGGACAGATATGTGGGGACCATAAATAGACAGGATAGGATGGGCAACATGCTGGGGTGAGGACACACACTTGCAATGGAAGACAGAGTAGAGAATATAGACTTCAGAATAGAGGTCTTAAGCCAAGCCCCAATTCCAGAAGCTATAGGCAGTGTCTCTGTTGATTCCTTCTTCTACTTTCACTTTGAGGGATTTTTTGTAGGGGGGAGTAGGTGGGTAGAGGCTTGGAGTGCTGAGCCAAGCGGGGGAAGAAGAAGAAGAGGAGGAGGAGGAGGAGGAGGAAGAAGAAGAAGAGGAAGAAAGAGAGCGAGAGAGCACTGTACAATAAAGTTAACATTTTAAAATTGTTTTTGGATTATTTTGGAATGAAGATTTCTTTTAGAATTCTTTTTGTAAAATCAAATTTGTGTAATGCGAATTTAGGTAAAGGAGAACTGCTTGTAATGGATCTGTAATTTCATTAGTAGCATGAATTTCCTCTACCAGGCACCTTCTTTGTTCTGTAACCTTTGGGAGTTACCTGAAGCACTGAGAGGTTATATGACATTCTCAGTGTCCCACAGCCAGTATGTGTCAGATGAGAGGTATGGGCAGCAAGGTGGCACAGTGGAGAGAGTACTGACTCTCAGTTTCCTCTTCTGTAAAATGGAGGTAATAGCACCTGCTTCCTAGTGTTGTGAAGATCAAATGAGATTATCTGTAAAGCACTTTGTGAACTTTAAAGCACTATATAAATATCAGGTGGTGTTATTATTCTTTTGGTAAATGTTCCAAACCAAGTGAATAAAAAACTTCATACTTCAAAATTAATTCAAGAAGACAAACAAGGAATTAAATAGGCTGAGACGAAAAAATGAAAGAACTTGAAAAGCTTATATTTGACTCATAAGTCTCGTATCTACATACCAACAATATTCTATTTATAAAGAGAGTTTAATTACCATTGATATGATGAAAGTTTAACAAAATATAAAAAGGTCACCATAGCAAAGAAACCAAAAGGCCCAGATATTGCCTCAGCCAGCAAACACTTTATGTCCTTGCCAACCACAGAGAAATGACAGATGATACAATCTCATTTTCAACACTACAGAAATATGGCAGAATATTATGATCAGTATCACCCCCCTCAAAAAAATAACTAAAATAAGTGGAAGGGAAAACAAATCTGTAGAAAGTTTGGCATGAGATCCAATTACCTCATATCATCCTCAGAGAAAGGAAGGCAACAGGTGTGAAATAAAACAGATTTTCCAGAATTTCTGTCATGATCTTCAATAAGTGTTTACTATCTGTCAGGCATCATGCTAAGCACTGAGGATACAAATAAGAAAAAAATACAGACCATGCCATCTAATGGAGTAAGACAACACACAATAGGAAACTGAAAAGTGGGAGAGGAGGAGTCTGGACAGTTAGTGGAGAGGAGGTGGAAGAGACCACCAAAGGGACTGATATTCTGTGGGATTAAAAACAAGCAGTGCTGCTGATTGAGAGTTAACTGGAAAATTCTGGAAGTCGAGAGCCCTCTCAACTTGGGATGCATTTTCTTCTCCATTTTCCAGCCCTCCAAACAGAAGGAAGAGAAAATTGAAGTTAAGAAGTGATGAGCATTAAAAATTGAATCAATCACCATGGTAATAAGATGTCAGATGTGAGCTTATCCTGGGAGAAAGCATGATGTTCCATAGAGTCAAAGCCAGATAGAGCTACTGATGGAAAATGGAGAGGTGACTTTTATTACAGGTGACTATTATTACCATGATCTGTTCTCACTGACAGCAGTGGAATTTCCACATTTGAACCATAACACTTCTGTTCCCATAAAAAAGGAGAAATGACATTGAGGACCATAAATTTCAAGGAGTAAGAAAGTAATTGAGTCCTGATTCCCCCATTTTACTGATACTGAAACTAAGACTCAGAGAATTTATTGACTTTCTCAGACTCATACAGGTAGTAGTGAAACATGTTGGGATTCAAACCCTGATCTCAGATGCCAAGTACAGCACTGTTTCCAGTGTACCATGCAAGATGAGTTTCACAAGTGGCAGGTATTCAACAAATATATACAAAATATATCTTAATAATAAGATGGTATAATAACAAAAAAGTCAATTGAGAGGATATCAGTATTGATCAATTAATATAGTTTCTTTCTCATCTCTATAAAAATCTTAAAGAGAACGGTATACACCCCTTCCAAAGTTTCCTTTATGAAAATGATGAGGCTATGAATAGGTTTTTGCAAATGTTTTGGATAGCATATTGTGTGTTAACAGTCACACAATTAAATATATGGAGGACACAAATTCTGCTTTATTTATCATTTGTTAGTTACAGAATGACATTTGACTTAGTGGGAAAAGATGCATATTTTCCAACAAATTGCCTCCCATGCATGTGTTAAGATCGTATAAGACTGCTTGACAGATGCATTTAGAGATAACTTTGTTCATTTATCTCTTTTTATCAAGGCTTAGTGAAGGGTAGAAATGTTGGCTGAAGTTGAATTGAACCAATATCAAAGAAGACATAAAGTCAAGAAATGTACACATATTAAAAGTATTTGTTGGTATCAAAAATATTGTTTGTCCTTCGTTCTCAAAGAAAACCAATAACATCAGGAGGGTGATGGCTTGACTTGAAAGTGAATTGGATTTAAGTGAGGGAGGGCTGTGCAAAGTTACCAGCCTTACTTTCTCTTCCAGGGTAATTGGACTCCAAAACATGGGTCAGGATGACTGGCAATGGCCCAGGATGCTGTGGGAGACCCTGACCTTTATAAGCTAAGGTCTTTCCCAGGACTCAGTAGCACTCATTCAAACAAAAGAGGGATACAAATGGTGAAGTTCTCCAGATGTTCCTTTTTTGTGGATGATATTTAATAGTTAATACTTATAAAACACTTATATGCCAGGTACTGTGCTAGAGGCTTTATAATGATTACTTCATTTGGTATTTATCTCATCTCCTCACAGCAACCCTGGGAGGTAGGTGCTTTTATCATCTCATTTTACAGTTAAGGAAACCGAGGCAAACAGAGGTAATTTACTTAGGTTCACACAGCTAATTCATTAGATTTTGACTCAGATCTTCTTGATATCAGGACTGGAAATATATCCATTGTACCACCTAGCTGCTTCCTAATATTTTTCTGATAGCATCAAGTCACAGAATGGTACAAGACTTTTTCAATGAGATTCATAACATTTCAAAAAAGATTGGATTGTCAAATCACATGGGAAAACAATAGCTATAAGAACAAGCAAATAGACTGAGAATATATATTTTTCTAAATAGTGTGCTATAGTGGATAGAGAGCTGTCCTTGTAGGCACAAAGATCTGGCTTTGAGTACTGCCTCTCACACATGCTGGCTGTTTGACTATGGTAAAATTGCTTAACCTTTCTCTGTGTGACAGATAATTCTCTAAGTCTATAAATTGGGGAAAAGTTGCTAATCTGCATTGGTAGAAAGAGTTTCTAACCTCCAAGTTTTTTTTTAACATAAATGAAATCATAAGTCTGGAGAAAAAAAAAATGTGTATACTGTAATATTAATGGAATAGGAATATCTTCCCTGTCCACTAATAGGCCCAGTGTGACTACATGTTGATCACAGATGTCTTGCTACTTTCACAGCTATGGTATATCCTGAGTTACATAGAGCCCTTTGGAGGAGGAACTTGCCTGAGGAGGAGTTTGCTTAGGAGGAAGTTTGCTTACAGGGAGGTTTGTTTGTAGTAAGACTTTCACACCTTTTGTTACAAAGCTAATTAGGCACTGAGTCATTGAGGATTGTGGTGCCTTTTGGCTCAGAGCCTATTAGTTGAAAACTATATATACGGGGAGGTTGCTGTTTTACTTTGGGGGTTATGAGAAGGAACTTTTGATTCCCTGGATGGGGACTCTGAGTAGCTATTTGTTAAGAGCCCTCCCCCCTCACTATTTAGATATTGGTGCTGTTCTAGTCTAATGGTGTATGTAGGTAGCTGTATTATTCTGTTTAGACCAGTGGTTCTCAACCTTCCTAATGCTGCGACCCTTTAATACTTGTATGTGGCTGTATCTGGGCAGACCTGCTTGGAGACAGATAGGGGAGCAGTGTCTCAGTTCCTAAGACCATAGGAAATATGTATTTTCTGATGTTCTTAGGTGACCACTGTGAAAGGGTCATTTGATCCCAAAAGGGGTTGCAACCCACAGGTTGAGAACTGCTGGTTTAGACAGCTGGACCCTTGTCTATTGGATTCTTTCCTGGATACTCACTTTTTCTACTCATATTTATCTGTTAATTAAAGTAAGATTGTTAACACCTTTAAAGCTGTCTTTCCTTTAGAAAAGTAGATCAAAGACCATGTGCTTGTAGCCCATCCTGTGTGGTAGTGTGGTTGCTAATACATTTACATACATTACATGCATGAAGTTGGATGGACAGCCAATTGTCAATGCATATCTTGGATAGGAACTAGAGATGGAGAGTGAACTGAGCCCAAGTTGAGTAAGAGAAGAATGGTTTGGATTATATGTAGGAAACTGTACAGTTCTATAGTGGGTTGGTCCCTAGTATCACAGCTTATCTTTTCAGTCTTTTCTCCCAATGGTTCCATGTGACTGAATTGCAAAACATAATCTTAAGAATTAAAATAGTTGGTGAAAAGGGCATTAGAGAAACAAATGATGGTTGTAAATAGCTTGTAGAATGTTGTTAGCAATATCTCCAATATACTCTGTGTCATGAAAGATATAATCCAGGAAATCTATTGGAAAAAAAGATGTCAACCAGTTATGCAATGCAGTCAGAATGAGGGATAATGGATGCCTGGGTGCTTCACTGGTATTCATAAAACATTAGAAGACTGAGAGGAAGGCTTCCAAAATTCTGGGGAGATCTTGTCTGTAGGTGATTTGTAGGAGGCCACGAGCAAAAATCACACGGGAAAGTATTTTGTACCAACTGGGATCCCCTACATTGAATCAAGTACCTCTATCAGTGCACTCATGGGGACACATTGAAGTATTAAAAGATCATGATGGTAGGTAGTTAAAGAATTCCACAGGGGAAAAATGTCACTTGCCTCCTGAGCCAAAGTATGTACAAAACATTTTCAAGAGAATACTTATAATGGAATGTAAACTTTTTTCAGAGGGTAATATTTTTAAAATGTGGATCTCCCATGCCTGAAATACTCTATCTCCTCATCTCTGTTTTCTGATTTGCCTTGCTTTTTTTCAGATCCAAGCTCAAAACTCACTTTCTACATGAAGTCTTTCCTGATGATCCCTCTTAATGTTAGTGCCTTCCCTTTGTTGATTTCTTACCTTTGTTGATACATATTCTGTACTTATCTTGATATCCATAACTATTTTTATGTTTTTCCTCTCAATGAACTATGAGCTCCTTCAGAGTAGGAACTGTTTTTTCCACTTCTCTTTTTATTTCCAGAGCTGAGCGCAGTTCCTAATACATATTAGAGAATAAATGCTTGTCGATTTGACTTGACTTGGATCTTTGGGATCTCATTGATATAGGAGATTTTGAAATTCAAGATGTCACCATGCTGATGTATGGATGAAATCCATTGGAGAAGGAAGTTATGTAGGTTGAAGAATTATGTATTCAGGATTTCAGAGACAGTGCTGATAATATTGATTATCAGTATCATTGTTGAAGTCCCTGGCCACACTGATAGGAAATGTGGTATGGAAAATAATAGTGAATCAGGTGCTGGAGTAATTTAAAAAGGTGGCAGAGTGACACAGAGTCTAGATCAGTGGTTCTCAACCTTCCTAATGCTACAACCCTTTAATACTTGTTTGTGGGCATATCTGAATGTGGGCCGACCTGCCTGGAGATGGATAGAGGAGCAGTGTCTTGGTTCCTAAGACCATTAGAAATATGTGTTTTCTGATGGTCTTAGGTGACCCTGCTTGACCCCTGTGAAAATGTCATTTGATCCCCCCAAAGGGGTTGTGACCCACAGGTTGAGAATCACTGGTCCAGATGATAACAGTAATGAGGATGGCAAGAAGATGGGATAAATGGATTGTATAGATTTCAAAGAGTAAAAATGTAATAAAGGTAGAGGTATTCCCTGGATAATGGTAGTAATGACTGGGCTAGACTTAGCCAACATTGTGTTAGTAAATTTAATAACCAGCTCTCCAGAAAAAAGTGTCCTTGATGCATTTTTAAATTCAATGTAAATTATTTTTTCCATTACCTTCTCATGCCTAGACAATCAACAGAACAAGTAGAGCCCTGGTTTGTAGTGTTTGTTGATTTCTGATGTGTAAATGCTCTCACTGAACATTTAAGATTTAGCCCTCTTGACTCAGTTTGAGCCAACTCTAGCACACCCCAGGCATACATTTGGCTATATACAACAGAGAACCAGAGAAGGATTGGCCTTCAGGAGAAAGAGTGTTGTAAGAGAGGTGATATCTTTCTGGAAAATTAGATTTCATTTAAAACAGGGACCTGAAAAGATTATTGATAAAAATAAGATTTAGAGCATATAAGAGAGTGACTGGCACATAATAGATGCTTTAAAAATACTTGCTTACTGACTAAGATTACAAAGAGTGCGATAGAATAGCATTGGAAATGGAAGCTATCTCAGGTTAGGTTTGGCCTGGGGAGGAGTGAGCCTGAATTGTAGCAGAATGAGAGTTTAGAACAAAGCATCATGGGTATGTAACTCACATCTAAGGAGGTACAGTTAGATAACTGGGCTTGGGAAAATAGCATAATCAGAGATAGACTGGAAACGCATGACAGTGAAGACACAGGGATTGCTGAATTGGTGATTTTAGATAAGTTAAAAATCAAGAAGCATTTTTCAGTTATGTAATATGTGCCAGGCACTGTGCTAAGCACTAGTTATGCAAAGGAAAAAAAGAAAGATTGAAAAAGAGTCTGCTTTCAAAAAGCTCATGGTCTAACAGGGGAAAGAACACAACTAGGTAAGAACAAGCTATATACAGGATAAATTGGAGAATACATTGGAAATAGTCTCAGAAAAAGGCACCAAGCTTAAGGAGGAGTAGGAAAAACTTTTTGTGGAGGTGGATCTGTAGTTGAAATTTTAAGAAAACCAGGGAGGCCAGGAGGTAAAGATGAAGAGAGAGGGAGTTGTAGGCATGACAAGAACTTGAAAAGAATATCTCAATGCCATGTTTTGCACAGAATATGGAATGTTAGTATTTTGTACTCTCAACAGAAATTCTTTACCTCTTATCCCAGCCTCTATGGACTCTACCAGAGGTGATGGGGCTTCCTGGGAGAGAGGCAACTCTTTATTTCATGCTTGAGGAAACAGAACAACCTGAATCAACAATCTCTAAACAACCAATGAATATTCTTGATTTCCCTTACACATGAGTGAACCCTGTCAGTCCAGCAGAAAGTAGAATGGCACATGAATACGTTTGTGGAATAGGGTAGGTCACAGAAGCCAGAGGGTAACTGGAAACTGTTATAGGAGAATAAATGGAGGCTGAAGACCATAGCTGGCTGAACAAAATAATGGGAGACCAGGTCAGCCAGTTATATAATCTGGTACCATCTCTAGAATAGAAGTGGGGTGTGAAGAAATAGACTGGATACAAAGACATGAAAACTCTCATAATCTGTTTTTTCCCCTTTATCATGTCGCCTGAGTGTGTAACTGTGCATCAAATATGGACCAGCATGAATTCTCAATAGAGTAAGTAAACTTATAGATATTCATGTTTTGTGTATACATGCCTGTGAATGTGAATTGATGGCCGCTGGAATAGAGACCAAATTACACTTTGTTGATGAAAAATGTTCCTAGAAGATATGGATGTTTTCCCAGGTTCTTTTAGGAAAAAAGACAATCTACAAACACATGGTTGTTTCTTTTGATAACAATTTTCTCCCATGTTTTTTATGAGAATGGCATTTGGCCATTCTCAATATGTTTTGATAAATAAGGAGGGGGAAGAAGGGGAGAAGAGATGTGAAAAATCAGTAGATTGCAGCTTGTGGCTGAGGCTTCTAGATAGTTTAGGTGGAGGACTTTGAACTCCCTTGGCACTGAGGAGTTGAAAGAAATTGCTTCCCTCCATCAGAAGGTAATTCTGCCAAATTTAACTTGTACATTTCTAAATCTCTTACATATTTTAAAGGATTAAAGTTAAAGATGAGATTAAAAACTCTCCTTGGCTTCAAAGGGAGAACTGGCTTCTCCACAGAATACAACTGACAGCCCCCCCCCCTTCCCCTTTATGGTTTGGGAAATAGAAGGAGGGAAGGCTATTCAGGAAATTTTCTTTTAGCTTTTAACCCCTTGTTTTCCATTTGGGGTCCATCTGAGATAAATTTGGTCTGACTTTAGGAAACATGGGTGTGGCACTTCTTTTTGACATTATCCAAAAGCAACAGTTAACAGCCTGATATACAATACTTGCCTGTCTTTGAACTTGGCTCTGATTCTTGAGTCCTTAAGAGTGTTGTTAATTCAACATGTTGTGGCAGAATTAATTGTGTTGCCATAACATCAACTTTCCCCTAATAAATTTTCCTCTGTGGAGATTTTGACACTTCAAAGATGAGACAGCACACTTTTTGCTCACCAGATGATGATAAGGTTTCATGTATGCAATGGAGCCAATGATTATTTCTAAACCAACGTGTAATTATGAGGACACAATGGGAAAACTTTCAACACACTCACAAGTGGCAGAACTGGATTGGAGCAGGAATGTCATGTCAGGGTTGAGGTTCAAAGTTAGCAGCCAGAGTTTCCCACTCTGCAGCTGCTATAATTACACAACTCCATAAATTGGAATCATTTATCTTCTGCCAACTGTGGTAATTAATTTTCTCTTCAGTCAGTGTAGGGGGGATTGATCTTCCTTTTATGAAAGTCTTTCTCACGCAAATGCTGTATTCCTCTGTACTTTCTGTACTGGGGAAAGGGAGGTTATCCTCCTGCAGAACTGGAGTCTTAGCTCCTACCCCATGGATCTGTGCCCAATACAAGTCAGAACTAAGTTTATTGATGAGTCTCCTTTCCCCCCTCCTCTTTGAGCAATTTAAAGCTTGTCAACGTATAGAACTATTGAAATATTCAAATTATCTATAGCCCAGTTTGAATATAATATAAAAGAGCAGTCTATAGGTTATGTTAAATGTCCTAGTCTGGCTACAGAGATATAAGAAAACAATTATGCATGGGCTTATTGTTTTGTTTAGAAAGAAAAGAAGAAATCTGGAAAATTAAAATCCATGATATCTGAAGGTTTCAGTTACACCTGGTTGTAAATTGTGGATGCTTTTGTGTGGTTTGGTGAACACTATAAGCCCAAATAGTACCTAGTGGTTTCAAATTATGCAATCAGCTTGTAAAAGTGCATAATGTAAAGCTCAAGAACAGCTGAGGAACTGGGAGAATCTTAGGATCATTGATCTAAGGCTGGGAGCTATCTTTGGGGCCACAGAGTTCAACATGCTCGTTATAAAGACAAGGAAAGTCAGGTTAGATGATTTGTTCAAGGTCACAAAGGTAGTCTGGTTCATAAGATTATAGACCTAGGATAGAAGGTGTAATAGAAGTCACATGGTCCAGATCTCTCATTGCAATTTAGAGAAGTTGTGACTTGTTTAAATTCACACTGGTAAGTAGCAGAGTCAGTATTTGAACTCAGGACCTAAGATTCCAAGATCAGGGCTTTTCCCACTTACACATGCTTTCTCTTAATTGAATTACTTAAAACTGGATCTATTAACTCTAAACATTTTGTTTGCCTAAATTGTCATCCTTTAGTCTTGCTTGTTTGCCTTTTTTACATAGTTTCAGTTTCCCCCAAAGTATGATAAGGCAGAACCAGTTGAGAATCAGGAAGTTCTTATGGCTGAAATAATTTAATTTTTTGAGACTTATGCATTTATACATTGCTGAAAGATTTTCTTTCCAGGTAATTCATGATAATGGACTATCCTATCATAAGTTTTGCTGGATTTGGTTTTTGGGTAGTGAAATTCTCTGTGATACACTAATAAAATATCACAATGGATGAATCAAACAGGAACCAATCAATGACGAGACTTCTTCTAAGGAATTTGGGTCAACAGTACTACCAAGAAGGGAGGTTATTTTATGAATGGATTTGAAGAGGACAGAGGAAGTAGGGATTAAATGGAGACAGTAGATAGATGCAAGAAAAGTAGATCTGAATCATCAAGGACAACAGAGAGAAGTATACAAGAAAGGGAAACATAGACACAAATGTACACACATATTATTTCAAGAATATATTATTTCTGACAGAATAGAACTAACAATCCCAAATGGCCTTGGCAAACCCCATGAAACATGCACTAGGTTGAGCAGCATTTTAGCTATGTGCTAATTACTAGTATATGTATACTAGTATAATTAGCTAAAATGGGAAACTACTAGATGGCTCACTGATTCCAAACTATACCCCAAGTGAGGTTCCTCAGTCTGGACCAATCAAGAACTGCCAATGTCAGTTTTTAATCTTCTGCATAAGGTAAAATTTCTGTCCACATTTCCTCACCTTATTGTAGTTACGGCTCTGCTTTTTGTCCTCTTTGGCTTAGGATCATAAAATTTTAGAGATGAAAGGGGCCTTCAAGATCATCTAGTCCCAAGTGGTTCTAAAATATGTTTTAGTAGTAGAACTTTTCAATCTAGATAAAATTTGATGGAGTCCTCACAGTAAAACCTTTAAAATATTTCTAATACCTATGATTTTATGGTTCTAAGGGAGTCAATTTTTTAAAAGATGAATTTTGGAGAAGTTAATATTTCCAAATTAATTCTATTTCTCATCTAAGAGTCATACTGTACAAAGAACTTAGTGTAAAAATATGTTCATTTGATATCAACCATTGTAAAATGCTTCTTCAAAACAGTTTTCATTTTACTCCCTTTTTGGGAAGGGAGATATTTTTAGTACATCAATTTTCATCTAAACTGTTAGAGGGTCTCATTTTTAAGTTCCCTGCATTTTTGCAGCTGTCTTTATAATTTTGATAGAATGTTGTGGCTACTTAAAAAAAGTCTTTGGTAACATAGCATGTTTTAGAAATAAACATAAATTGAAAAATATAATAGTCATATTTTTGTTTTCTGGGTGAAACATGTTGCCTATAATACATTTTGATCCTAGACTTGTTTATTATTGGCTCAACTATAATCACCTAAGCAAAATAATTTCTTTCCCTTCATGGGTGGAGAATCTGCAGTCTCAAGGTCACATGCAACCTTCTCGGCTTCAATGGTGATCCTTTGACTGAAGTCCAAGTTTTACAGAACAGATCCTTTAATCAATGGGATTTGTTCTGTGAAGTTTGGATGCAGTCAAAGCGCCACCCTTGAGGACTTAGAGGGCCACATTTGGCCTCAAGGTCACAGGTTCCCCACCACTGCATAGTTCCATGGCCCCTGAATCTAAAAAATTCAGAAGTCCATTTGATTGGTGCACATACCTGTCTACCCCTGCAATCCTAACATGGAAGAGGGGTGCTGCTTAACTTCCCCCAAAGTCTAACAATGCATTTTGGGCATACTGCCACAAATGTAAGGCCAAGTAACATTTGGAGGAAAAGATAGGAATGCTATATTTGCATTTGTCATTTCTTTCTATTTTTTCCTTTAGACTCTTCATTCCCTCTGCATGATGACACTGGGGTTTTCCAGGTAGTCACTGGATGTCCTATTATTTTGGAAATCAAACTTCAATGTATTCCTACGGTTCTTAAAATTGATTTGTGGCTACTTATTTCATTACCAGAGTCTTGTTTGAATCTTTTCTTTTTTCCTCATATTCCTGAGTTCTCACCAATTATCCATAATTAGTGTTGGCACCTGTGTGCACGCACACACACACATACATACACTGATGCCAATATACAGATATATAGATACATATATATATATATATATATATACATAGATATATACAGGCTCAATAAAAGAATATAAATGAATACTGATTTTTCACACATACTTTTTAGAAACATTATAAAAATCAACTCATCATTCATCATATATATTATTGAGTGAATTCTAGACAGATTAGAAGATAGCTCTCAGCTAACAAGATTGTTAGGCCAGTTGATTATTTTTCTTATCTGTCAAATGTACATGATATTCTCACATGTGTTCCATAACAGACATTTATTGGGTGTTTGTCTATCACTATACACTATACACCTCCTAGAACTGCATTTTGGTACTTGAAGACTCCATGGATTACAATCTGAGAAATGTTTGTCTAATCTAATTTCTTACCCAAGTCAGTGGCAGAGCTGAGATTCAAGTGTAACTGCTCTGATTCCCAGTACATTTCCCTTTTTATTATATTATACTGCCTCTCTCTATAATTTAATGGTTATACTTGTGGCTAGTGAGGATTCAGTGACATAGGCATTCTTGGTATTCTCACACATGACTGTCCATCTCACAACTCTGTACATATTCACTGGTTTCCCCCCATACCTGGCAAGGGCTCTCTCTTCACTTTCACTATTTAACTTTCTTTAAGACTCAGTGCTAAAACTTTCTTCAGCAAGAGGCCTTTCCTGGGTCCCTGTATCCCTGTCCCTAACCTTGGTTAATGTCTTTCTCTCTGAGCTTTTCACTTACACCTCCCATATATTTTGTATGTATTTATTTATTTGCATTTTATCTCCTCCATTAGAATGAGTTCCTTTAGAGTAAGGATAATGTTTTTGTCTTTTTGTATATCTAACACTTAGCACAGTGCATGGCACATAGCAAGCATTAACATTTGTTTGTTGATTAACTTCTTATATATACTCTACCAGCCTTAGTGATGTTATACTAACTAGCACTCTTCAGTGACTAAGAGGGTTTGTGGTTGCAGTAACAGATTCCTTTCTAGTAGCTCTTTATTGCAGCATTCACAGTGGAAATTCTATACAAAAATTATTTTTAACTCTAAATAAATATCAACATTTTCTTTTTTATGCATTCAGTCTAAAAACATACTCCATGGAAGATTCTCAACTGCTCTAGGGAGAGGAAATACTTCCATAGATTAGGAGCTGACCTCATAGAAAAAGTATTTCAAATGCTAGACCCTCCATTAATAAAGGCTGGGATACTCTGGGAAGGTAAGGAATTCTGTGAACCTTCTTGTGCTTCTGTAAAATTCCTACCAGGGTCAGAGGTACTTAAAGGAATTCAAGCTTTGAGAGGAGGATTAATTACTTCTTTGAACAAGAGGAAACCCAAAGAAATGAGGCAGTTCAGCAGCCTCTTCACTTCTGAACTCTGGGAAAGAGGAATTTGCCTTGAAGGTGGGAATGTTCAGTTGATCAAGTATTTGTCTTTTTGTGGCAGTTGTACTAGGATGTGACACAGCCCATATCTTCCTTCCTCATCTTCCTACAACCTAAAACCATTTTTTCTTACCCTCTTTAAAGCCAGAGCTTATAGAAGTGGCTAGGTAGTGCAGTGAATAGAATACTGGTTTTGGAGTCAGGAGGACCTGAATTCAAATTTGATCTCAGACACTTGACACTTACTAGCTGTGCAACCTTGGGCAAGTCACTTCACCAAATTCCCTTGCCTCTAAGTAAGCTCAAGCTTACTTTCCTACCCTCTATGGGGTCACAGTTAGCAAAGGACTACAAAATGCAGGACAACGGGATCCACAAACCATGGAGGGGCAAAAGCACACTCCCTCAATAATCAACCTCCATGACAGTGCCTAGAGAACAAAACAAAACAAAACAAAACCTTAGTTGCCCTACCCTAGTTACAACATGGCACCATGCCTTTTTTCCCAAGGAGATTCTTGTTCATGTCCTTCTACAAAACCTTCATACATGAGCCACACCATACTTTGGATGTATTCCTCTGGTCTCTTGACTATTTCAAGTATATCACATAAGACTCAAGCTGTCTATCCATTATCCCGCATTCTTGTTACATGATTAATCTACATATTTTTCTTGTACTTGTCTCTAGTTGTTTCTGTATACCACTGCTTGCATGGAAATCATAATTAGCAATATGCAAACACCTAATTTGAACTTTCATTCTTCATACTTTGAAAATTGCAATGCTCCATAATCCATGGCCGTATAAGCAGTACCAAGTGCATATTGAAGTTTAAAAGGTGAACATTTGTGACATGAATAGAGTAGGGTCTACCATTCAGTTCAATCTCACTCCCTAATGCAGTTGTGGGTCCAGTTTGTAATGATAATGATAGCTAGCACTTGATAACAATGATAATAACTAGCATTCATACAATACCTATTACATGGCAGGTACTGTGCTAATCACTTTACACTTATCATCTCATTTGAGCCTCACAACCCCGGGAAGTAGTTACTATTATCATCCCCATTTCACAGATGAAGAAACTGAGGCAAATAGAAGTTAAATGACTTGCCAGGGTCACAAAGCTAGAACATGTCTTAGGCTAGATTTGAACTTGTCTTCCTGACGACTCCTGACCCAGGATTCTAAACATTATACCACCTAGCTACCTCCAAATACTTATACAGTGATTTAAATTTTGCAAAAGATTTTACACACATTATCTCATTTTATTTACCTGCATCATCTGTCCAGGATGTATGTTTATATTGGTAGACTGAGATCCATGTCATAATTTGGGAAATGTATATTTTCGATCCACTATGTTTTTCTATCAGTGTGGAGAGTTAAACTGAGTTTGGATTTTAATGAGGAGTCTTTTTCATGTTTTGGGCTTTGATTCAATGCCCAAATCCATGTCCTTTGAAATGGATTAAAAAAATTAAGACATGGGAAGGACAACATACGTTACAATGACAGTCATATACTTTTAAATATTATTACATAAGTATTGAGGCTGATTTTAGTGACATTTTCACTTTCCTTTGCTTCAAAGAGCATTTTTCCCAGAAGTTTGTTGCTATGTTTTACTTTGATTCCTTAAATATATCTTTGTGTTGCAGTTTGATATAGTTAAGGCACATCAAACATGTTAATTAAACTAAGTTTATCAGAAGAAAACAGTCTGACTAGAAATAGTAAAAATTCTTTGAGTTTCAGAGGCAAGAGTACAATACATTTCTTTGGTATTCATTTCATATTGTAACTCAGACTGATCTGTTTTTCAAGTTCTTAATCCTTCCCTTCTTTTATTTATGTGATGGGTGCTTGTGGTTTTGGTATTTGATGTTTATATAGATTGTGATGGAAGTTAGATACTATTCTGAAGTTACATCATCTATAGCTGGCCACAGACAGCTCTTCTAATTAGAAAAGACAAATTTTCAAGCTTATTTTGACTCTGGACACATGCTTTGATTTTTCTTCAGTCTAAGATAGTAAAAAAAATAAGAACATGGTGAAATGATTTCATCTTGTTTTGCTTTATTAGTAACTTTCTGTGGGAAAAGAGGGGAAAAAACCCTCCACTAAATTGGGGATCTGGGTAACTCAGCATCTCTGGGTGAAACAAAGGAAGAGAACAGAGGGGCTAATTGTTTAATTAGTAAATGTCTGCTTGGTTAATGATATATTAATGAGTTTTTAAGACCGTCATATCATTTACCATAAAAGACCCATGTGCCTATCCCTGGATGTACTGTATAATTAAGTAATGTGGCCCAGAGGAGTTAATCATTTAAAGCCTTGTCAGCTTTCTCCACTTTGCTGTTATAAGATCAAGTAGGCTGGGCACATGCCAGGTAGGATCAGTGTGGAAGGTGATGCTGAAATATATTGCTATTTTGTAAGGTTTATTCAATATTTCATTATTTCTGCCCCAAAGCTGGTTATTTTTCCATCCACAAGTGGAAGACAAGTTAATGTGCAACAATTCTACCCTTGGCATCCCAGTAGTTGGTAGTGAGACTGGCAATTGACAATTTATTGAATATAAGATAGCTCCTTCCTAGGCTGTTTTAGAATATCTTCCAATAAGAGCATGTTATAATGGAAGATTCTTGAGTTCTAGAAAACATGATGAAGCCAACTAGGGCATCTACATATGGAGGGTACAATTTATTCACATTTAATCTCATCCAGTTAAAAGCCAAAAGATAAAGGGATGACTTCCTATTCGTGCTGTAACCTTTGAACTTTAGCATAATCCCATTGTAGAAAGAACATGTATTACTGAAAGTATACTGGATAAGGACTCAAGAGATCTTGTCTGTAGTCCTGGCTCTGCTACTAGCTCTCCGTGTGAATGAAGGAATGAGTGAAAAAGCATTTATTAAACACTTTTGTGTCAAGCACTATGCTTCACCCTGGGGATACAAAAACAAAAATGATGATGCCCTCAAGAAATTTAGGTTTAACAGTGGTATATAATACAGGTAGGGAAGAGATGGCCAGGGAATAAAATTTTGGTCTGAGGAATGACAGGAATTATGAATGGAACCATAGGCAAGGGTGTGTTGGTGTGTTAGAGTCAGCTCCTACTAGCTTTCTGCAGAATAGTATCTAACCTCCATCAGAATCCATATGTCCAACAGTATGATTGTCAAATTCTTAGCATGAGCACATACACCTTAGAAACTGACAAACACTTTAATTCAGGGCTTGATTTATCATTCTGTTGATATCAAGACTTAAGGAAGTCATGGAAAAAATGTTAATACTGCAAATTAAATGTAAGGGCATATTCTGCATTCATTTCGTTTTTGTTTTTGTGTCTGAAAACAGGTTATTAAACATGGACCACCACATCTTTGGTTGTTTGCCATGCATTGGTAAAAAATTTCATCTTTCTGGTCTTCTTTTCTCTCTTTTGTAAATGAAGAAACTGAAAGATGATCTCTCAGGTTACTTTTCAGCTCTAAAACTATATATGTCTATTGTTTTTCCATGACAATCATCTAAGTCAGAATTCTTTCAGTCAGCCATTTCAGCCTATCAGTTAACAAGCATTTATTAAGTGGTTATTATATGTCAGACACTGTGCTAAGCACTGGAGGGTTTTTTTTTCTTTAAGACAAGAATTTGTCCCTACCCTTGAGTAGTTTATTCTAATGAGGGAAATAACATGCAAATAATTACACATATGCAAGCTCTCTCACCCTCCATATTCTCTTTTAAAAATAATAAAATGTTTCCTTTGAGTTTATTACTTTAAAAAAAGTTAAAACAATGGTTCAAACCAGTCATGGCTCCATTCCCTCTCTTTCCTCACATTCTCTAATCTTTCTATAGGTCCTACTCACAAAACTTAATCTGATTTCATAGAAAAAAAACCTACACAGAGATAAAGGTAAAGAAAGGGTTGAAGACAATAATATCACCTAACCTCCACCCAGTGAGATAGAAAAATTTAATTGCCCAAAGAATCTTTAGCGAAGAGAGTGGACATTCACAGAATCCAACTAACTGGATCTAGACAAAGGGAAAAGAGGGAAGGAAGAAAAATATGTGAGAATAAACAAAGGACCACTCACTATTTCACACTCAGAATGACTGATATGGGAGACAGAAAATCAGGTGAACCAGCGGGTATCTTGCTAAATGGCATTTTTCAGATATCAAAAATCAAAATATCACCTATGATATCATTGATCCTCTTAGAAAAGAAAGCATGAATAACCACAATTGCTGAATATGAAGAAGTGGACCATTAATAGACAAGAATGAAGTCAAGATGGTATCCTTTTTCAAAACTATTCCAGGCTCCCAAGAACCACATACTACAAGTAATACTTGAAGGGGGCAAGTTGTGTGAGAATGGCACTGATTAGGCTTCTGTTAAAAGTCATTTATCAGAGGAAAGGAGAGTACAGACATACAGCATTGAAATTATACACTCTCCCCTCCCAAGAAAGAAGAAAAGGTAGATGATGAAGATTAAATATCAGAAAACCTCCCAGATGACTACTGATGTGAAATGTTGCAAATACTGTGATTGTGGTCCATTTGATGATTCATTTGTGTAAGTGATTTTCTTTGTTACAAGACAGGATTTAAGAAAGGTATTACTGGGAAATGAGTGGTATAAAAACAAAAAAATCAATAAAACTTAAAAAAGAAAAATGTACTCTTCTACCCCTTCCCTTCTATTCTCCCATATACCCACAAAGTGATGGTAGTGGTAGGGTCAGGTTTGGGCTCCGTCTGTGGCTGGAGACGTTGGGCAGAACACCTCAGAGAAGAAGAGGACAATGGGCTTCCAGGATAGAAAATATCCACTGGAGTCTGGTTGATAGAAGGCACAGTTTTGCAAGAGGTACATTCAGTCTTGGGTGGTAAAAGGTGTGGAGATTCTCATAGTGGCAGTAGCCCTTTGAGAAATATCTACAGACAAAACAGTTGGATTTATCTGTTCTATCAACTTCCTGGACTCTTTCCTTCAACTGAGTGGTGTTCTTAAGTCAGGGGATATTCTTAGATGGATGGTGGCTATTGATCTTGCTGAGGTTTTATATCCATTGGAAGGACTGTTCCTGTCATGGTTCCCAAAGCCTATTCCCCATCCAGATTATGGATCCTAACAGGCTTTATGGCTAGGCGGAGTCAAGGCCTGGGCCCTGGGCCCCCTTTTATTAGACATTTTCCCCAGAAGAAAAGTGGGAGGCTCAGAAGTAGTGAAATCACTCGTCCCCTAAACCCCTAAGGGCCTCTGTGGAAGACCAGACCAGGACCAACAAGCTTCCCCTTAGCTATGGAGGGAGGGCTCAAGGAGGCTAGGTGGACCTCACACACATATTTTCTTCAGATGGAAGTCTCACTGCCCATATTCAGTCTGTTCCCAAGTTTCTGAACGATTGCAACAACGATTTGGTTGGTACCACTTCATGCCCTCAATTCTATACCTAATTAGTTCATTTTTCATTCAATTGTCAAATTAATCTTCCTAAAACAAAGGTCCAGTCAAGTCATTCCCTTATTTGATCAACTCCATTAGCTCTCCATTATCTCCTATATCAAATATAAAATCCTGTTTGACTCTTAAAGTCATAGGAAAGGTTTAACTATCTTTCCAGTCTTTGTACACCATACAGTGACATTGATCTCCTTGCTTTTCCTTACAGAAATCTTCCCACTGCAGGTATTTTCACTGGCTCTCCTCCATGCTTGAAATTCTCTCCCTTCTCAATTCTGCTTCCTGCCTTCACGGGCTTCCTTCGAAAACAGCTAAAGTTCTATCTTCTACAAGAAGTCTTTCCTACCTCTTTAACTTTAGTACCTTCTCTCTGAGATTATCTACAATTTATTCTGTATATTTTTTGTTTGCATGCTGCTTTCCCCCATTAGACTGTGAGTTCTTTGAGAATGGGGACTAATTTTGACCTTTCTTTGAATTTCCAAGACTTAGCATGGTGTCTGGCATATTGTAAGTGCTTAATAAATGCTAATTGACTTAACTTGTCTTACAAAACCTCCCCCCAAGAACCCGTCTTTTTAATTCCAAATCCAGCATTCTGTTACATCTCTACAAAAAGTCAATATCTCACTCTAATTCCTGATTCTGTGTCCAAAAGCCATGGAATTCCTTTGAGCTCCTTGAAACCCCATAAGCCTGCTAGTATAAAGTATGATTCTTTGAGTGATTCACAGCCCTACTCCCTCTTGAATCATTCTAATCCCTAATTTCCTTTTTCTGAGTTCTTTATTTATATCATTTATCTCTCTTGTGTCTGGCCACTATCATTCTGTCCCTTTTCAGTCAACTTCGATCCATTATACAATAAGCATTTTCCCAAACCTATATTTCTAAGCACTTGTAAAAATAACTTTTGTCCCAAGTAGAAAAGGGATATTAATTACAATAGTCATATAATTGGAAAGGGGAGCCATTTTATCACAGTAGGCTGCCCAACCTTTAAGAAGAAGACACCTGTTTAGGCTACTGTGAGCAATGAAAATTATATTTATAATTCATTTTAGAAGCATAAATCCCTGTGTGCAGCCAATTTAATATTTATCATCCAATTTAATCTCAACTGTCAGTAACAATGTGAGACTATCCTATATGCCCCTTTAGTTTAGAATGAAAATTTATCTTTCCTTCTCTTCCTTGGTTGGCTCCCCTTCCATTTTTTTTTGGCCATCAATTTAGCAGAGAACATTGCAAATTTTATGAATATTTTTTTCATCTTAATTGAAATGTGGCATCCTAGATTTCCATCTGGAAGGTTCTTTAGCATACCACATAGGTCACAGATTCAGAACTGGAATGAACTTCAAAAGTCACCTAGTTTAATTAATTTAATTAATTTACTCCTTTCATTTTACAGATGAAGGATCTGAAGTTCATAGAGGTAAAGTGACTAGTCCACGGTTATATAGCACACAGATAAGTTGGGCTAAGATGTTAGTCCCCTATCTTTAATCTAGTACACATTGTCCATTCTGTAATGGGAATGGGAATTTGAAAACATTCTCTGCTTTGAAGGTAAACCCTGCCTTTAGTAGGCTAAATGTAATCACATGGAGCCTGTGGTGGGAGGAGTTTGCTGAAGGGTAAAGCAGAGCACACAGGACTAGACAGGGCGGGGGGGAGAGGATGCTCAGGCAAGGAGGAGTCAGATAGGCTCCTTAGTAGATATTGATCTAATATTAGTTTGTGGAAAGTTTAAAGGATGCTGTGGCTCTCTGTGTTGTTATGGCTAGTCAACTTCTTTACTGCTATGATGGAATCATCTCATTGGTTTGGGGATTTGGTTTTCTGGTGTCTAAATAATTGTTTTGCTTCTGTCCCCATATGAAAAATTTTTTATATTTACAATCGAGCACAATGTGGGAATATTTATAGTCACAGTCTTTATCATGATCATGGGTGCTGTAAATATGCATTGGCACCACAGTTCATATTCATTTATTCTTATTAATAGGAAAACCCACCTAAGATTGCATTTATATATTACCAAGGAAATGTTTAGTTGGTTTCATTGTGCAGTTCCTCTAATCCCAGCCCCTAGATGACATCAAATTAGAGCTGGGACTAGCGGTAGGCTGCTACCAAGGGCACAACACAAAAAGACCTAAAAAATGATGACTTTTAATACATATGAACTGGATGTGTGAGTGTGAAACCCTCCTCCCATAACAGATAGGTATTTATTTTGTGATGTCATGTCAAAAACAGTAAAGAGAAGGCTCAAAGTACCCAGTAGACACTATCCACAAAGGAAAACAATTTTTAAACTCAGAAGGAAGAAACTTTTTCAAATCTTTCCTGAGTTACAGAAAAGACTTTTTCTGGCCCTCTTTCTTACTTCCCTAGAATAATCTGAGAAAGAGCTTCATTTTGGGGGTAAGAAAAGTTCCTATAACAAATTATGGAAAAACATTTATAATACTTATTTCACTTTTAGGCAAACTTGAAATCTCAGGTCAATTTATTCAAAGAACACTGACTTTTTTTTAAAGGATAAGGTGCTTAAATAAAAGTTTTTCAAATTCAAATTGTTTATTTCTTAAACGTTTTTGGTGTCAGATAACAGATTGCTTTTCTTGTTCACAGTACCTGGAATTGAAAGTAACTTCAGAGATCATGGTATTATAGGTTTAGATCTAGAAGGGGCCTCAGAAGACGCTATTATTATCCCCCTTTTTACAGTTGAGGAAATGGAAACAGATGGAAGTTAAGTGACTTGTCCAAGATCACATAAACTCAGGCATTCCTGACTTCAGTGCTCAGTAACTGTTGCCTCAAAAAGAGAGGTTTTAAAGTAAAGAAGACTGGTGATTGAGGTGTGAATGGGAGTAGAGGGGCAGATGAGGAGAAGCAGAATTCATTCACCATAAACAGTGGTGCTAAACAAATTTCATCTTCTTTGTAAAATGAACTCAGCATAGGAAAGGGTATAAGAGAATAAGATGGAGAGGAATACAAAATTAGTGAACATATGTAAACAGAAATGGATAAACATCCATAAAAATGCAAGAAAATAGCATACTAGATTAGAAAGCAGAATCCAAAAATATGTTGTTTACAAGAAACACACTTGAAACAGAGACACACTCACTCAGGGGGCAGAGCCAAGATGGCGGTGTAGAAGCAGCAAGGTTACACAGTTCCCACACAGCCACCCTAAATACCCATAAAATATGACCCTAAACAAATTCTAGGGCTCTCAAACTCACAAAAATACAGAAAACACATCT
>CM053594.1:135033895-135052103 GCA_028646575.1 Pseudocheirus occidentalis | reverse complement strand
CCCCTTCCTGTTAAGGTGTGAACTACTCCCAAGGAGTTAACTGGAAGTAAGGAGCTAAGCCTTTGAGGTGCTAAGTGCCTTTACTAGGTGCCAATAGAAAGGGGCATGGAAGATCTTCTGATTTCATTAACATTACACCATCTGGGTCCAGTGGCAAGATATAGATGAGGACAACTGGAGATGGCCCCCAAAAGAGTATTGTATTTCTTCATTTTGTCTTTGTTAGGTCATCCTTCTACCATCTAGTCTGTCAACAAACACTTACTAAGCACTTTTCTACGTACCAAGCATTGTACTGGATGCTGGGAATACAACATGAAAATCACTATGCACAGTTAAGACATAGATGGTATAAATGAGAGATCATCTCAGAGGTGAAGACCTGCAGTGGGGATGGGAATGGAGGGAATTGGGAGATTGGGCAATTGTTGCTGAATGAGATTTTTAAGAGGTTACCTAGTAAACCATCAGTACTAGGAAGAATATTATTTATTGATATACTATAATAATTCAGTAGATCTGTGACTTCATCACTGTGTGCATTGTCTCCATTGGTTCAGATTGTAACCTTTCCAGACCTTTCCTATTTTAATTCTTCTCCTTGTCCTATGGAAAATCTTTGAAAGATGAATTAACCAACGTTTTGGAAGTCTTTTGTTAAGGGTTTAAAAATGGTAAGGGCATCCACAGGGTACTTGGTTTATCTAGCTTTTATTTTTGTGGGGTTTTTTCTTGCTACATGAGTGGCCCATCTTATTTTTTAAAAATAATCTGTAGTGTCAAGGGGCACCCTCAAACTACCAGGATGGATCTGCCAGAAATACAAACCTAGGATTAATGTATTCCATGTATTTAATTGCTTCTACTCAGAATCATCTCACAAGCCCCCAATGACATGTTGATGTTAGTAGCCATGCAGCAAAAACAATTATTTCAAAGCAAAGTCATACCATAAAATGGAATAGTAAGAATGTACATATATGTTATTTGCCCTGATAAACCTAGGACATATTCTCCTATGAAATCATATACCATTTGTGGAAAGAGAAGATACATGTATTTAACATATATGAGAAGGAACACATGTAGGGAAATCATTGGCAAAGGTCACTGACTTGGAGTGTCATATACATAGGAGACATGTTTCCTGAATATATATATATATATACATATCTATACATACACACAAACACACATGCACACACATGCACACACACATATGTAAACATACTTTGCCAAACATAGGATTTCTAATGCTGTTCTATTACTACCCACATAATCTTCATTGGTCACTCTCAGTTGCTTGGCTAGTTGTTATCCTATGTTCTCAAAGATAACTAAAATATATGACTATGTTGGGATTAAGGTATCGTGAATCAAACTGTGGCTGATCAGACCAAGATGAGGTTGGAAGTCCACCAGTCACAGTCCCTATTAGTCACAGTCCCATTGGACATATGACTATGAATTCTCAATTCTCCCAGTTTAGGGCCTCAACAGAACCTATTGTCTTTGACTCTAGTTTTATCTCTACCTCATGAGAAGAATTGGTTCTACCATATTTAGTTCTTTTAGAAAAGTTTTAAGAAATGCAACAAATCTCCCTTGATTTGATAGGGATAGATTTCTTGAGTTTTTTCTTAAGGAATGAATTGTCCTATTCCCTTCTATATTTTGGTTCCAAAGACTCCCATATCTATTTGGCATGCACACCAAACTGTAAATGGTTGCTCTTCATCTGAGATCTGAGAACTTGCACTTAAAAATGTTTTTTGATTACTTTATTTCAATATATTTTTCCCTTGGTAATTTTATTTTGTGCACTTAAAAACATTGTTTTAAGGTATCTATAGACTTCACCAGAGCATAAAAGGGTTTCATGTAGGAAAAAAAAAACTTAAGATACTTAGCCTTAGATATTCCAAGCTAAATAACAAGTGACCTCAGGGTCAAGTCTGTCTTTTGAAATGAATTTCCTGATCTGGAATTTGGATCTAGATGTCATTGGCTTTGTCCTAATTTATGGTAAGGTTTCCTTAGCCCTACCAATTTTAATTTTTACTTGCTGGAATCTATTTAGTAAAGAACTATTTAGCTACTCACCCAATGTAATTCCTACTCCCCACCCAGTTTTTCAGTTGCAATCCCTTTTTTGCTTTCTCACATAGATTGATAGATGAGAAAAGGTACATAGCTAAGACTACGGAATAAAGCCAATGTCTTTTCTCTCTGCCTAATCAGTT
Source organism: Pseudocheirus occidentalis (assembly GCA_028646575.1). Classification (NCBI taxonomy): domain Eukaryota; kingdom Metazoa; phylum Chordata; class Mammalia; order Diprotodontia; family Pseudocheiridae; genus Pseudocheirus; species Pseudocheirus occidentalis. The sequence goes on along the minus strand of CM053594.1, from coordinate 135,049,860 downwards.
ATTGGAATAACAGGTCCTTGTTGGGGTGAATTGTGTTTGATCAAGGCAGAGTCTTGCTTCTGCAACAATAATGTGTATCCTTAAAAAGCTGGGTTGTATTCTGGGAGACTGGATGGACACATAAAGTCAATCAATCTTTCAACAAACTTTACTCCAGCACAGAATGCAATGGCATGTTAGGAATGAACTGCAGACTTGGCCCAATCATTTTCACCAAAATCTGGGGACAGTGAATGGCATCTCATTTGTCCTTAATGGACTATACCTGACGAGATGACCTGAAGATGATTTGGGGAAGTTGGGTGGTACAGTGGATAAAGTTCCAGACCCGGATTCAAGAAGACCTCAGTTCAAATCTGACCCCAGATACTTACTAGCTGTGTGACCTTGGGCATGCCATTTAACCTCTGTTCACCTCAGATTCCTCCACTTTAAAATGCGAATAACAATAAAACATACCTCACAGGAGTGTCATGGTGACCAAATGAGATAAAAATTGCAAAGTCTTTAGCCCAGTGCCTCACATAGAGTAAGCACAGTATAAGTTTTTATTGTAGTTGTTATTTTGTGGTTATCTCTTTATGTGTTATATCCTAAATGCGAGCAGCAAATTTAAAAATACTTAGAAATTATTCCTTGATATTTTATTTTTCTTCAGCAGATGTGACCACAGGGATTTTATCACACACCAACCTCTTGGTCACTTCAGCTAGTCTAACCTTATCTTAATGCCCAGACCCGGCTTCTCTGAATGCCCCCCTCTAAAGTAGCCTTTTCAGTCATAAAATTATGTCAGAGGACTGATTTCCCTTCTATGGGAAGGTATTAGAAAACATGATACTGGTAGCCTGTATACTCTGAGACAGCAAATTAGCTAAACAGATGCTTTGCACAAGTGCTGTGACCTTGCGTTACTATAATCTCAAACAATGCCTAAGGCCCCCTGAGGTTCTTTGTTGATATACTGTGCTCTTTCATGTGAGTAGTCTGCGACTCAAGCATTACTTCTCCTGGAGTAATTCAGCCAAAACTCAAAGGGTTCTTCTCCTTGTGCTTGAGAATGCTATTCCTAAAAAAGATCACTGCCCTCCATGTTGAGTCACTTAGTACAATACTTTCTGCTGGGCTAATAGTCTTCACCTCACGACTAGATATTGCCATTCTATGACTGTCTCACTGCCAATAAGGAAGGTGTTGGCACTGGGCCATTGAATGTATCCCCAATTGAAAGTTGATGAAGGCTGGTGAAATATGTTTGGGTACTCATACTAAGGATAATGATGCTCCCCTTCATTGGGCTTTTAACATCAGACCCGACCCATCATTCTTTTAGTATGAAAACTTTAATTAAACTCATTCATCAAATCTTCTTCAGAAGTAAGGGATTTAAAAGCTAATATTCAAGTAATTCCTCTATAAGGTATTTCTGTAAAAAAAAAAGTCCACAGTTTTTGTATCTACCACTCTGATGTTCTGGCTATAAACATTGGTCAGTATCTGGCATCATCTCAAAGTCATCATTCTTAACATCATCAACATCAGTATCCCTCTAATACCCTCATTGCTAAAAAGCAGACCTTGATGAAGGTCAAGTACCACTTCTGGGAAAAAATTCTATGGATATTTCAATAGCCAGAGTGAATGTTTGGTATATAAAAGCAAAAATACACAGTGCATGGTGACTATTTAAGTACACCATTTAGACCCAGAACTGTAATATAAGCCATTCTCATTCTCTCTCTCTCTCTCTCTCTCTCTCTCTCTCTCTCTCTCTCTCTCTCTCTCTCTCTCTCTCTCTCTCTCATATGTGTATGTATGTATGTAAGTATATACATATATAGATATAGATATATATGCATATAATGCTAAGTATATTCAAGAGAAAGCTACTAATAATAACTAGTATTAATATTACACTTTGAGGTTTGCAAAGAACTTGACAAATAACTGATTTTATTCCACCAAAAAAACTTGAAAGGTAAGTATTTTTATTGTTGTAGTTATTATTTTAAGTCTGAAATTATTTTGTTAACAAATAAGATCCACTGAACCAAAATTAGGAACTGAAAATGGAGTCAGATAAGAGGTCATGTTGGGTCCCAGGCTATAAACTTGAATTCCAAAGACCTTATCTGAGACTTTTCAACCAGGAATTATAGGACTCCACGCAGCAGTGTCAGAGCCAAAAATAAAGTCTCCTGAATTTCAAGTGACAATTATATCCTAGTTATTTTAAGACTGATTCTTATAACATATTTTCTAATCTCCAATGAATATGAGAGATGCATTGTACATACATATTATGGCAGAATATAAACACTTATTCTACATAATCTAATACATATATACATTTCTGTGTATATATGTATGTACATATGCATATGGATGTGCCTAAGCATCTCTATCATTACATCTCAATTATTCCCCAACCGAGAGATGATAGAGACAAAAATAGTTGTAGGAACAGAAATGATAAAGAGATAGAAATTGAGATAGCAATAATCTTTGTAAGGGTATTTTATGAACTGATTATGTACTATTTTTAAGGGTTATGTCAATGTGAATTTGTAATTCCCTTAGGAAGTCATAGGTATCAGAGAAGATGGACAAAATGGCACCAGTACATGTCTATATGGCATCCTATTACTTTCTAAAGACTTGAAATACACCCAAAACTTTCCCTAAAACTTCATCACTTGTCAGGACTAACTCCTGGCAATTTTATGTATTGGTAGACCATTTCAAGCAGTTAACTTGGACTACACATGTGAATATTCCAATAATTCATGCCTTCTGTGTAGAAGTTGATAGGAAAATGGAGAACAGTGACGGCAGATACCATCAAGGAAGTATTGAACCATGAAGCACAAGTTTGGATCCAGAGACCTTTGTTTTCATATACTTTTCATGTACTTTTCACATACATTTTCAATGTCCCTTTTGTAAAACAGTGTAAGTTCCTTGAGGGCATACATGCTTGTGCTAAAACTGACCACCATATCTTCCATACGATAATGGTTTAACAAATGCTAAACTGAACCCAATTGAACTGATGATACTAATACATGGCTTTTAGACTGAAAGCCATAAACAAACAAACAAACATACGTGCATATGCACATGTATATATATACATATATGCATAAATACATACACACATATTAAGAGATATCCACACATATAAGAATATCTGTGTACACTTCTATATATCTATGTATGTATGTATGCATTTAAATATAAATTGTTACCTTGGTAATCTTGTGTATTTTATTATAAACATTTAAAAACATTCTTCGGAAAAATGGTTCATAGGCTTCACCACACTGACAAAGGGATTCATCTCAAACACACACACACACACACATACACACATGCATATAAGTTAAAAAGTCCTGCTCTAAAGTGTAGTGCTAAGGAATGACAGTATTGTTTTAGGAAGAAATTATTCCGAAGAGGTGATATGTTGTCATTGTGTAAGTGTGATGTGGGATATTTACAAGAAATAGGACACGACATACAATCCATGTGAAGGACTCTGATGTTTTCATTAATTATTTGGAAAAGTTGTCCTCTGAAAGAGACGTCTAAAGTTCTCACCAGAACGAACTATATTTACTAGATAGATAGATAGATAGATAGATAGATAGATAGATATAGATATAGATATAGATATAGATATAGATATAGTAAATAAATAAATAGTAAATAAATTTAAATAAATATATATAGTCTACATATTAAATAGACTAGGACTGTCTATTCCAGAAGCATGGAGCCTTGAAGTTCTTGTGCCTCACCTTTATTGGTAATAACAAAGGTCAAATCTGGACACGTGGACTATCAGACACTGAACAAGAGAACAAAGGTAGAACAGGACTCCAAGTCACAAATGCAAGATGCTCAGGACTCTGCTGGAAAGTCAGTGGTTTTCAGTGTTGGTCTGGTATGGTAGGAACTATCTGATCCCTATATAAGAGGAAGATGGATAGAAGACAACTTTTTTCTCTACAATTTGAACATATGTCCCAAAGGGATTTCTGGGACCCCTACAAATTTTCAATGACTTACAGAAGTAGTTAATGACATAAACTAGTTGAAAATGGTGGTATATTTGAATGATTAGATAGCATTTTATTTGAAAAGCCATAAAAATGTAAGAGGAAATATATTAGGTTGCCTAGAAACTGTTAGTTAAAAGACTTTAAATGATGAGTACCAACTCTTCATAGCCATTGTCAAGCATGTGAGACTGTTATTATAGCAGGGAATGAGTGTGATTCTCCAATTACATTGTGTTCCATGACAGCAGGAACTGCCTTTTGCTATTCTTTGTATCTCCAGTGCTTAACATAGTTCCTGACACATAGTACATGCCAGTTTCCTACCCTGTTTCCTTCCTAGGTAAAGGAAAAGAGTTGTATAAAAAGCTTCCTCATTTTTGTTTGAAAAGTAGTTTGTGGAGACCCAAATATAATGCAGACCTACTACAGAGTCTGTTTTATTGGGAGCTATGTTCAACAATGTCCTGGATGATCCATGGACCCAGGATTGAGACTACAAGGCAAGTAGTTCCAAGGATATCAAACTTAAGAGATCTAGAAGAAAACTTATAGAACACTGGGTGACCCCCATGTAGAGAATTCACAAGAGATCATGGGCAAAAGTAGCATGAGAAGTAGAGAACCACTTGCAATTTCCATTTTGGAGACAGTACCCAAATCAATGTTCTAACAAGATTTTTAAAGCACATCTTTAAATACAGAATAAAAACCTTGAAATATACTTTTATGGTAGAATGCAATGACCATAACATTTTTCAATAAAATATATGGCCTATTTTTTTTTCCCCACTGAATCAACTTAGCATAGAATGAAAACTGGTCAGTATAGGAATATTTAGGGAAATGGTGCTACTCAAGAAAAATGAATACAAAGAGGCTGCTACTGATAATGTTGTTATTTAATGTGTTTCCCAGTGGCAGGCTCTATGTAAATGATCATCATCCATCATTCATAGCATGGAGGGATATTGAGAGGGTAAAGTTTGATGAAAGGCAGGTTATCTCAGGTTATGACAGTCTAAGTAAGTTTAAATGCATATATAGTGGGGAAGCAATGGCCTAAGAAGCAAATAAAATTCAGGTTAGATGGGTCTAAACAGTTGCTATTAAGAATTAGTTGAATATTTTAATATTCAGTGGACCCTGTAACTTTCAATTTTGAAAGATGTAGAAAAAAAGAAAAAATAACTAAGAATATAGTTTGATAAATTTGTTATTTCAGAAAAAATACATCTTTCAAAACTAAATGTAAATATAATTTACATTTAATTCCCTAAAGATAGGGAAAATATTCTTCAGCAAAAAAAATTATATTTAATAATCAATAGAACATAGCCTACCCAGGATAGTTTCATGTCCTAGAGATTATTTTCTTAGTGATGTGATTTAAAATGAACCAAGCAGAGATGCTTGCCTAAAAGTACACATCCTTGCAAATGCCAGAAATCTTACTATTAAAAATGCATAGGAATATATCCTTAGGGTTGGAAAAGACAATGGAGGTCATGTGACTAAACCATTTTTGATTTTATACTTGAGGAAACAAATCTGGAAAGTTTAGCTGAGAGGCTTCAGGTGAGGAAGATTGTAAGTAATGAAGTACAGATCTAAATGCAGTTTTTCCAATTCCAAATTCAGCACTCTTTACACTATATCAAACTGCTTCATTTCTTTGGAAATAAAAGTTGCCCTTATCATTATATTCTTAAAAAAAATACAAACATTCTTGAGAGGGTAATGTATGAGATCATTAAATTTGTAACCTGTATATCTCTTTTCTAAGAATAAAGATTGTAGAGAGCATTATAATATTTGCAAGGGTGAGACTATTGGCACAGATGCGGTAATGCAGGGAGGAAAAAAACAAGGGAAAGAAGAAAGAAGTAAGGAAAAGGGGAGGAGAAAAGGAATTCCAGTTCCTCCAGGGTTATCTGTAGTGTGATGAGAACTGGCTACTGAATCAGAGGGTGTTTGATCAGGAGTCAAATAATTAGCATTGAGATCTTTGCTTTGTGAATTCTTCCTATATGTGTCAACTTAAGCAGGTCATTTAGATCTCTACATTTTCTTTTCCTCAACTTTAAGATAAAGGTGTTTAACCAGATGATCTCTGTGATCTTTAGAGGTTTGTTTTTTTTTCCCACTATCTATAGCTAGCTTAAAGGTCCTTGGTCATGCAAACCATTCTTTTGTTTGTTTTTTAAACTTTATTAACTTGTTTGTTTACTTTTAGTGTACAGGATTCAGTTAGAGAATCACTTGAGTTTCAGATTTCCCTTTTCCCTCCCCTCCCCCATGGTGGCGTACCATCATGTATGGAATCTGCACACTTTCACATTGTACAATAGTCTGGTTGTGTCGAAGAGTTGTAACCAATGGAGCAAATAATGGGGGGGGAAAAAGAAACAGAACCAAACACGGAAAAGACCAATAGCATGTGTTGCTTCAGTCTCCATTTAAACTCTGGTCTTTCTAGATCCTTCTCTGAGTGTAGATATCTCCTTTCATTCTGAGACTTGTAGAGCTGTCTTTTAACTGCCCGTTGCTGAGAGGAATCCAGTTTATCAAGGCTGGTTGTTGTCACACATAGGATGTATCTGTGACTGTGTACAAATTTTTCCTGGTTCTGCTCTTCTCACTTAGCATCAATTCATATAAGACTCTCCAGGTAATTATGAAGTCCATCTCCTTCTCATTTCTTATAGCACAATAGTATTCCATTTCAAATGAAAAAACAAAATATGTCAAACCATTCTTTAAAAGACTTAGAATCCCCAGAGCTTCACCCAGGGACCCATGGGCATCAGGCACTTGAATATTTATTGATTAATATTGTGATGAATAAAACTGATAAATGACTCCAAGAATTTTTGTTGCTCTTTCAAGTTGAGTTAAAAATGTGTTTGACTCACTGCATTTGAATATTTTTCCTTTTCTTCACTTTTAATTAGTGGAAAACCACCTTTACCACATGACTTAACAATTTATGATCAGAATCAAGGAAAAATAAACGAGTAGCCCATGATTATATGGGTGAGAATTAAGCACTCAAACCTTAAGTCTATCCCAGTTATGACAGTGGACAGCTGCTAAAACCCTTCTTAATTCTTTAGGGATGATTCAAATTTGATTTCTGGCCATTAAACTCTTAAAAATTCATGTAGACTTAAATAATAATCCTTGTGAAAGGAGCACTTTCTCAGATTCCCTTTATAAAAAAAAATTTTAAAAGAACGTGCAGAAATTACCAAGAGTATATTTAACCCTGATCATATGACCTATCTCATTTAATTGTTCTTTTGGTAAGATTTTTTTTTCAGATGTTCACTTACCCGCTTCGTTCCCCCAACAATTAATTTGTTCTCCCAAACCATTGATATGAATATCATAAAATAGAATTTATAGAGTTCATGCTCAGATGGGGAAATGGATAAAAAATTCCTTTAAAGAACTTGAGATTTCCCTTGCTGAATTTTTAATTAATAACAAATCTACAGTAGGAGCTTTAGGCCCTTTAGTGTCATGGCTCTGCTCTAGTTTCCCTTCAGTAAAGGAGCAGAGATAGAAGAAGAATGATCAGCTAAGTTGGCCTTTTTGCTTTTCCTTTTCAAATAAGGCTGATATTTCAAGATTTTTTTTTTGCCCTTCTATAACGGACTTGTTTGGATATACAGCATCCATCTGTTGTCAGGTGGCATTGACTTGGAACCATTCATATGGAGGGAAAAAAAACTAGTACTACTTGAAAGAAAGATAATTTGCCATTTCAAACCCAGCTCAAGCTAAGTACCTGTATCAAAAATACACAGTGGTTTACACAGCAGGACTCTCTCTGAGGGAGTCTTAGGAGAAATACAGCTGTGGTCTACAATGTCTGCCTCCTTAGTCAGAACAATCCATTGCTAGGCTGATGATAGAAATACAATTCCTTTCACAGGCTTCTAGTAACCTAAGTTGTTGCCTGCCACAAGTTCCCAGAGAACCTAAGGCAACAGATAAGAATCATATAAGGAATGGTTTTCCTTGAACCTACAGAGGCCTGCTATTGAACTGGCTATTTCCTAATGTTAACTTCAACTTAATTTCCCCTACATCCCAATCTCATGCTGCCTTGGAAAAATCACTTTATTGGTCCTCTTCATTTCTCCCCTACCTCTTCAGTTATGATATAGCAAAGAAAGTCATAAATTTAAGGTGTTACTACTTGATGCCTTCATGAATGAGTGACTGGAAGACCGAATGAATGAATGAATGAATGAACGAAAAAGCTTTTTTTTAGAATTTCTCATGTGCCAAGTCCTCTAACTCCAATTATAGCTCTTTCCACTTAATTCCCTCATTAATCACATCCTATCAGAGCCTCTCCTAAGATAGTAAATACAATTATTCATAATAATAAAAATAAATATGTTAATATTTTACCCAGCCCCAAAATTGAAAGGGGAAAAATGGGGAGTGAGGAATCTGAGCAGGCAAGATTTCAGACTAGTTTCCAATGATGTAGCATTTTTTGAGGATTAAAAGTGTCAGCTTTCTTCAAATGGATAGGAATTCATGAAACTGTTACTTGAGGAAAAATGTACCTCGCACTGTGACAAAGATCAAACAGCCCATATAAGCCTGGTTAAAACCAAGTCTGTGCATGATACCAAAAATAACTTTCAAGATTTGATTCATTTCTCTTTTGTTTATTTTCACAGTTTTATCCTCGCATTTCCTAGCATTTCAACATGACAGGGGAATATTTCTATTGATTTAAATTTATGGAGTGTTTATAAAATCCATTAAATCATTTATTGTTGGTTTTCCTTTTGCCAAAAGGAATTCACAGAACCTTCTGGCATTTTTAAAAGAAATATAACATTTAGCCATACTATTAAAAAAATTAAGTCCAGTTAAAGACCAACAAAATACCAGCAAGAGTAAGAGAATTTGAGGAATTTGTTTATTGAATTTAAAAATTGGGAATCGGGGAGAGAAGAAAGAGGTGAAAAGAAGAAAAAAAGAGGTTCAGTTTATTCACAATAACTGTCTTATTAAAGAACCAGTAAAAGAACATGAGTTGAGTGCTTGCTGTGTGGGGAACATTAAATAATGTTGAATCTCTCTCTCTCTCTCTTTCTCTATCTCTCTCTCTCTCTGTTTCTGTCTCTGTCTCTGTCTCTCTGTCTCTCTGTCTCTCTGTCTCTGTCTCTCTGTCTCTCTGTCTCTCTGTCTCTCTGTCTCTCTGTCTCTCTCTCTCTCTCTCTCTCTCCTGAGAGAAGAAACCAAATAGAACATAAATGGGTGGGGTGAAGTGGGGAATGAAACAATAGGCTGAGGAGGAGGAGGAGGAGGAGGAGGAGGAGGAGGAGGAGATGATTCTGGGCACTAATGCAAGGCACTGAGCAAGGACTTGTGCTCATTCATTTACAGATGTTGGTATTGCCGGAGAAGCTACTTTTTAAAGTTTACCTTCATTTCAGAACCACCCCCCCAAAAAAATATAGCATAACATAAAGCTCTAAGTCTAGTCTTTATACCAAGTTTTGATTCCTCAGAAAAAAAAAAATCCCTTCCCATACAATTGATTGCTCAGATCTTCAAGTCAAAACTAGCTGAAGTTCCGATATGCATTTATCATAACACTGGAAATCCAATCTGTGTTTCTTTTCCTTTTTCTTTGTACAAAGTCATTACCAAACATATTGACTTGGAACCCTGGGGAATGAGAACCAGCGAAATTTGGAACAGGGATAATAGATAACAGGTTTTTGTGTGTTGTTTTCTTCTCCCCTCTTGGTAATAACGAGAATGAAGAGAATGAGATTAAAGAAATCAAAAGCCAGCAAAGGGCCAAGACCGATGACTTCACCACTTAACAAATTAACTGATCATATTCCCGTGGTGGGCAAAATGTTTAGAATCTCCAAAGATGATAACAGCATCTTCTTTCTTTTTGGAAAGGTTCATCATCCCTGACAAAGGGCAGTTACTTTGTGTTGCAGTTTGTGCAGCTGGAACAGCAACCTGACCCTCTACAGGAACTGCTAAATGATAGGTAAAGATTTTTACTTGAGAAACGTGTACTAATATCAGATACAAATATCAGAAAAGAAAATTTGTCCAAGTCAGTTGTGTTTGTTTGTTTTTTTTCATTCCAGTTGCTGCTGTGTGATCATTCTAAGGCCTACCTGACTGGCAGCTCTGATTCAACATTTGAGTCATTGTTCTTTACACGTCACTGATTATGGTCATTCTATTAATGGGGTCACTAGATCATAGATTCAGAACCTTCATGGACCTTAGACATTATCACACAACTCTCATATTTAGAGACATTCACCAAGAGGATAAATAATTTGTCCAAGGTGACAGATATAGTGTCAGAGGTGGGATTTGAACCCAGGTCCTTTAACTTACTACAGAGACAGTGCTCTTTTCAAGCTACCACTCATACAGAAGAGTTATTAGCTTTATATTTTAGACCATATCTGCCTAGAAGTCTTTTGAGCATTAAGTTGAGCTGAATGTTGTCAAGGCAATAGATTTCAAAACCACAAAATAAAGGTTTTCAAAGTTTCTTATAAAAATTACCATGTCACAGTATTTGTATGCCAGCAAAGTTGTACTTTTGCTTCTCCTTGCTACCTTCTACAACTTACCGAGATAGTTTTCAGCCCTAGAGTTATCTTATTAGCAATCACAAGTGACAGAATAGCTTCCATAGAAACCTTTCAAGTAAAAGTTTCTATCATCATTCTATTACACACGGGAGACTGAACCACCTAGGCAGGAATGTTCTGAGTATCTTTGCCTCCTCATCTCATCATGACCACAATTCTGTCTTCACAGAGACTGAGATAAATATGTATGCAATGGCATTTAAAATCAATTAAGTATTTTACAACAGGGAGAAACTCTGACTCTATCACACATAAGTACCACAAAAGTCATATTTAAACATATTCTCTGTTTACCAACAGAACAGTTGGAGGCCTTTTGAAAAACTCATGGTAATGAAAATAAAGCAAAGTAAAACAAAAAATCCTATTGCTCATTAACATGATCATTATATAAGACAAATGGAAAAATAAATCTGTCTAAATGCAAGATAGCGACTAAGTTTGGTAGTTCAAGGAAAGTATAGACTTTATATAATTTTTTTTTCCTCTTTTTGTTTTTGGTTTTTGTTTTCATTTTTTTTCCTATCCAGAGATGCATCTCGAGATTTTCCAATTTACCAAAAGTTATACAAAACTGGATCTGGCAGGAAAGTGGCTCTTGAAATTTCTTGTAAGATACCAATCATGAGATGTGTTCAACCAGGGAGACAGAAGGAAAATCACAAAAATAGGACATTGGCCTTTGAAATGTCTTGAGTGGTTTGGTTTTGGAGTTGTTTGGATGTGTCTTTTCTCATTTGTTTCTTTGCATCCAAATGATGGCACTCCAATCTAGCTCTATCTGAGAAGAAAAGAGATTTAGAAGTTTGGAGTTGTGGAATGAGAACAAAATTTGGACATAGACTCTGCCTTTTGTAACATTGGACAAGAGACCTAATATTTCTGGACCCTAATTTCCCTATCTCTAAAATTGACTGGAGGTTTCATATACAAAGTACCTTCTAGCACAGAGCCTCACAGTTTGCTAAATTTTATTTTCATTCTAAAGGCAAAAAGATAGGCTAGAAAAATGATGTCATTCTAGGGTTTGGGTGGAGGTAGTTGTCAAAATATTTCATTGGTTTGGTTCCTCCAGTTCAAATTGCCATTTTCCTTGGATAGAGAAATACAGTTATTATCCATGTTTCAAGATTTATAGAAAATTCACATCAATTTCCTTTAATCTAAAGAGTGATTGTTCTTTAGAATAAAGGAAATTGATGCCTAATATTTAAAAGAATTCATGCCTTTGAATTTGTCTGAATTCACCTGTCTGATTTTGGCCATTAAAGTACAATTCCTTACTTCTGTTTTTAATCTTATGCTGTGAATTTTTTCTTTCCTTTTTTTTAAAATTTGAAATACCAATCAAACCTAACATTAAAGATGATAGTAAACAGCACTGTCTGCTATCTATTTGTCTTCGTATTTGTCCCTGGACTAGCAGGAGGCTTGGCCGAAGTGATAATATTCTCTGCTCTCAAGAGGAAATATCATTAGTTTCAGGCTTTAAAGGAGCTTTAGGGTTAGAGTTACTCCAATTAAACTAAATCATCATTAATTATCCCTGAATCCCTTGTTGTTACATATATTCTTCTCTGAGTGTTTGTGACTGCCTGGCTTGGGAGACAGCAAACAAACACGGGCCAGCATTCACAGAATGAATGGCTGTCTCTTATTGTTGTACGTTTAGTGCTTGGAGGGAAAATGGAGGCTCTTTCATGCCTTTAATAATAGACATTGTGTTCTCCAAGACGCTCTGCACAGGGCTGCTTGCACCATTTACTGCCTGAAGTGATAGAAGAAGGTATGATTATACTCAGTCTAAATTAAGATGTCTTGAGAGCGGGGAGCTTTAGGTAATACTTTAAATTAAGGTTCTCAAATGTGCATTTAATTAAGATATTTAATTTGAGATGTCTGTATTCTACTTAAATTCCAATTGATTATTAAAAATAGATTTCTTGGAGGTGTAACAAGTGTTAATAGAAGAGGATAGGAGGTCGTGGCTTCCAAAAGTTTATCTAGGAAGTTTAATGTGGAAAACTGATGCAAGACATTATCACTGCTGGGTACAATGTAGGCTGTATATTATTTATTTTTGCTGATCCAAAGCGGGAAGATATTTAAACCATTTAACACACTATATTCATTTAAACTGAGAGGCAGTATGGCACGGTGTAATGGATAGAAGACTAGCCATGGAGTTAGGAAGATATGGTTCCAGCTTCTACCACTAACATACACTGAACTGATTGTGAGACTTTGAACAAGTCATTTAACTTTCTGAAGCCCCCCGGACAAATAAATTAAATACTGGATACCAATCAGTATCTATAGAAGGAGTTTCCAAATATGAAGCTCCTTGCATTAATTAAATCGCAGATGCAAATATAAATATATAACTGAATAGATACTATAAAAATACCAAGGGGAACAAAGACAAATCCCAAAGACACTCCTATTTGATCGTTTATTTCATGATTTAAGTTTGTTTTGTAAACGTGTAGAATAATTTGTTTTTATTTTGAAGCTAGTTTGGATTAAGTGATTTGCCCAATATCACCCAGCTAGGAAGTATCTGAGGTGAGATTTGAACTCAAGTCTTTCTGACTCCAGAGGTGATGCTCTAGCCACTGTGCCACCTAGCTACCTTCCTTTATTATTTTAAAGTCATCTGGTTTGCCAGTAAATTAACAACTGTTTATTAGGTTCCTATTTAAATAATGTGGTACAATGAATTATTCACTAAAATGGAAGATGGGGCTTCATGCCCTAGTTCTGACACTTCCTAGCTCTGTCTCTATTAAAGGCATCTGCTGGCACAAAGGATAGAGCATTGATCTTATGTAGAGCTGAGTTCAAATCCAGCTTCAGACACTTAACAGCTCTGTGATCCTGGGTGAGTCATTTAAACTCAGTTGACCTCAGGTCTCCTCGACTGTAAATTGTGGGTGACAGTAGCACCTTCTTCCCAGGGTTGTTGTGAGGATCAAACAAGCCAGTATTTGTCAAAAGCTCTCAGTATAGTGCTTCACACATGGCAGTCACTATATAAATGTCTCTTCTCTCCTTCCCTCCCTCCTATGGACATGCATTTTTTTAAGTACTAAGTATTTACTATGCACCAGAAACATTGCTAAGCACTTTGGCTATAAAGAAAGGCAAAATATAGTTCTTGCTCTCCAGGAGTCCATATTTTAATGGGGGAGACATGAACTTATCTATATATAAAAACAAATGTGTAAATATGCACACATACATTCATATAGACATATGCGTGTATTTATATACATTCACATATTTATATGGCCATGCTTATAATATATTTGGAGGAGATAAGACATATTCAATATAATGAACAAAACTGATAGAAATATCTGATAGATATAACTAATAGAAATAACTGATAGAAAAAATAAATAGCATAGATTTTTCAGTCATTTTCAGTTGTGGCCAACTCTTTAGGACCTCATTCAGGGTTTTCTTGGAAAGATACTAGAGTGGTTCACCATTTTAGATATGAGGTAACTGAGATAAGCAGGGTTAAGTGACTTGCCCAGAGTCACACAGTTGGTAACTGTCTGAGGCCAGATTTGAACTAACAAAGATGAGTCTTACTGACTTCTAGGCCAGCACTGTATCGACTGTGCTACATAGCTGCCCTGGATAGGACAGGAGGTCAAATGAAAATGAGACCATAAGAATATTCACATAGTTAAAGAAAGTGCTGAGACAAAGAAGACTTTGATTTTGATTTTGAAGGCTGAGTCAGAGTTGTATGGGCAAAGATAAAAGGATAGTGCCTTCCTTACAGGAAGAAATAGCTGATGCAGGAAAGCACAAAGTATGTTCGAAAGGCAGGTTTTGAACCAGTTTGCTTTTAAAGAGAGTTCTTATGGAGAAGTAAATAGATAAAGGTTACTAGGGTGAAACTGTGAAGCCCTTTGAAGTCCAAGCTTTTCCTCTTGGTAATAGGATGTTATTGAAGGTTATAGAGTAGAGTGGGGTAGGATGAGAGCAATGCATTTTAGAAATTTAGTCTGGAGGCAACGTGTAAGATAGTCACATTTTCCACATAAACTAAACTATATTAAAGACTTCTCTAGCAAAAAGCTTAGTTATTATCTCTTGGTCACTTTATTTTATTGAGCACAAACAGTCCTTTCTGGCACATACAGCAAAATCCCAAAGCTTTTTTTATCAGTTTTTCCTCAACACACATACACACTCTTTCTTCATTCCTAGAGTAACAACTCTAAGCCACTCCTTTATCATCCAGTTTGACTGAATTGCTACACTCTTTTTTTAATGGTCTTGTTTGTTTACTTTTAGTTTACAAGATTCAGTTTTTGAATCACTTGAGTTTCAGATTTTTCTCCCCTTCCTCCCCACCCCCGCCATGGTGGCATACAATCATGTATAGGATCTGCAAATTCTTTCACATTGCACAATAGTCTGGTTGTATAGGTGTTGTAGCCATAGGTGTTGTAGTGAACACTGAGAAAAGAAAAACAAAAACCAAACATAGAAAAGAATGATAGCATGCATTGCTTCAGTCTCCATTTAAATTGTGGTCTTTATGGATCTTTCTCTGAATGTAGACATCTCCTTCCACCCTGAGACTTGTAGAGTTGTCTTTTAACTCTGTGTTGCTGAGAAGAGTCCAATTTTTCAAAACTGGTCATCACACATATGATGTATCTGTGACTGTGTACAAATTTTTCCTGGTTCTGCTCTTCTCACTTAGCATCAATTCATATAAGCCTCTCCAGGTAATTATGAAGTCCATCTCCTTCCCATTTCTTATAGCACAATAGTATTCCATCACAAGCCATTCCCCAATTGATGGGCATACCCTAAGTTTCCAGGTTTTAGCCATCACAAAGAGAGCTGCAAGAAATATTTTTGTACATATGGGACCCTTTCCCTTTTCTGTGATCTCTTTGGGATACAACCCCAAAAGTGGTATTACTGGCTCAAAGGGTATGATATTGTTTATAGCTGTTTGGGCATAGTTCCAGATTGTCCTCCAGAATGGTTGTATCAGTTCACAGCTCCACCAACAATGCATTAGAGTTCCAATTTTTCCACATCCTCTCCAGCACTTGTCATTTTCCTGTTTTGTCATCTTAGCCAATTTGACTGGTGAGATGTGGTACCTCAACATTGTTTTGATTTGCATTTCATGAATCAATAGTGATTTGGAGCATTTTTCCATATGCTTAAAAGATATCTTTAATTTCTACTTCTATAAATT
>CM053594.1:134945223-135033395 GCA_028646575.1 Pseudocheirus occidentalis | reverse complement strand
CACACACACACACACACACACACACACACACACACACACACACACACACACACACACACACCCCTCTAACCTCCTGTTCAGTAAACTCCAATGGCTTCCTAATGTCTCCAGGATGAAAACCAAAATGCTTTGTTTGGCATTCAGAAGCCTTCTATAATCTAGCTCCCTCCCACCTTTCAGTCTCTTTACCTTTTAATCCCCAATATGTACTCTTTGTTCTAGTGACATTGGCCTCCTGGCTACTACATCAACAAGACACTGTGCCTCTTGGTTTCAAAAATTCTTTCTGGCTATCACCCATTCCTGAAATGCTCCCCCTCCTCCATTCTGACTATTGATCTCCTTGGCTTCCTTTGATGTCCCAACTAAAATTTTATCTTCTATAGGGAGCTTTCACTAGTCCCTCTGAATTCCAGTGCCTTCCCTCTCTAATTTCCTATTTGTCCAGCATATAGCTACTTGATATGTATTTTTTTGCCTGTAGTCTCTCACATTTGATTGAGGCAGAGATTGTCTTTTGCCCCTTTTTGTATCTCTGGTGTGTGGCACAGTGCCTGGCAAATAGTAAGCACTTAATAAATGTTTATTGATTAAACTATCAATATGATAGCTATGCTAAAGGATTCAAAAGTTTGTCATGTTGAGGGATTTGACTTCTTCTGTTTAGTTCCAAAAGGCAAAAGCAACCAAGAGCATTGGATAGAAGATGCAATGAGACACTTTTAAGCATTGTATCAGGGGGAAAAAGGGGGGAAAAACTTCCTAACAATTTGAGCTGTCCAAAAGTGAAATGGCCTCTTTCTGAGAGATTGGGGTGGGGCAGGGTTCCTCCTTCTTGAATGTCTTCAAAGAGAAGCTAGATAAACACTTGTCAGGTATGTTATCATGGGAATTCCTTTTGTACATGGGGGAAAATAGATGGCTTCTGAGCTTCCTTCCAATGCTCACATTCCTTGATTTTTGATTGACTTTAGATGATTCATTTGAGGTTGCTCTCTTGGAAATCATTGACAGGCTCTTTGGCCACACAGCTTTCAAAAGATTCTAAAAGTATGGAATATTTGCCTTTAGTAAGGTGAAAAGCCTTGAGAATAGAATGGGCAACCTTATACACTGGGTTTTAAAGTGCATCTTTTATGGGCAGTGTGTGAATTTATTTTGCTTGACTATGCATGTTTGCAAGGGGTATTTTATTTTTCTTTCTCATTGGGATGATGGAATGGAGAGAATGTTAGGGAGACATTTTTGTTGATTAAAAAACAAAATAAATGAATGGATAGATTAGAGATAGATAGATAGACAGACAGACAGACAGACAGACAGACAGATAGATAGATAGATAGATAGATAGATAGATAGATAGATAGATAGATAGACAGATAATCTTTTATACTTCAAAAGGTCCATGGTTCCATGGGGTGGATACTCCCTTTACAAATGCAGTTTGCAAATTTGAAATATCAAATTTCCCTCAATCCTCATTAATATGAGGATCAGGATAGAGCTTGTGTAGGAGATGATGCTCCTATTTCAAACATTAATAAAAAAAATCTTGAATTTAGATTTTGTGTTTGCTGTTAGGGGAATGGAAGGGAACCTCAAAAATATTTAAATCAAGGCAATCCCCACTTAATAAAAAGGAATTCTAAGAGAATTAAGAGTAAGTTTCAATTACCAGAGTCTATCTAAGATCAAGTGTCAGGGAGGTCTCCTAGTAGATCTGTTCAACCTGAACTAACCTGAACATGAGCTGCCATTATTTCTTACGTATTCCTTATAAGAGTTATCTCATTATCTATTAGTATTATTGAAACCAAAGAAAATCATTTGAAACAGGCTCTTGAGCCCAACTATAGAAAGACATGGATGACAACAAATGGATTTATCTAATATCCTATTGATTATGACACAGCTACTGGTTATAGATGAATCTTATATAAAGTTGACAAGGTGCATTCATTTGATTTGAGGTATTAAAAAATCAATTAGCCACCTTTAAAAAAAAGATTTAGCTTGTTTATTCTATTGGATTGTTCCTTCTAAAAAGCTTCTTTGATTAAGTTTTGTACTGAAGGATGGAGGGAATTCAATTACCTCCCCCCCCAAAAAATTACTAAATCTTAGGAAGTATTTTACCAAATGCCATTCTTTACTTAATAAAGGGCAAGCACCATATTTTATGATTTTCCATTCATTCAATAGAGCTCTGGTGTTTGTAATTGTGTATATAAAGCCATCAGTCTTCTAGAGCCATCTTTAGCTGAGCAAGCCCCAAAGCATCGTCCATTCTGCTCAGATCTGATCAGCATCTTTATAGTTTATCAGCCTTGGGGTTCAATTTTGTTTTGGATGCTTTTATAAATGAGCACAATCACTGGTGAATCTGTTCTTCCAGATTGCAAAGAGAAAAATCGAGAGAGGAACTTTAGTAGATTACTGTGTCATTGAGGATGAAGTACAAGCACAAATGCACCTAAAGTAGTCTCAGAGATGATTCTGCCGGGTGTACATTTTCAGTTTTATTCCAGTAAAATTAGATGATTGTCTTAGTTATTATTGTTTCCGAAGCTATACTCTGTCCCCAGGCAAGGTGCATGATCAATGAACTATCTAGCAAAATCAATTTGTTCCAAAGTACTATTTATTTTTAAGTGAAAAAAAAGAAAAAGGAAGGCAAAAAGAGGAGTGATAATACATAGAAATTATTTTAGAACTTTTTATCTTCTAGGCAGGACTATGCATTTTATATATCTAAGCAGCTAAATCGGACAGTGCAGTTAGTCTCAGAGTATAAGACTGCTGTCGTAATTGTTGTTATTTAACATTCAGTCAGCCAATGAAAATCATCCACACTTTTTGCTTACAATTACAGACAGAAAGCAAAGAGGAAAGGAAGGATCATCTAATAGTTTTATTGCCATTTGCACATACGTAATTTCTCCAGGAAAATACTCAGAACAAATATACCCACAATGAGCCACTTTTCTTGTAACCAGATGACCGGGAGGACAATCAATGAGAAAATTTCTCTTCTTACACATACTTAAGGAACTCCTCACTCTATCAGAGGTTCTTAAACTTTTGTGTCATAACTCCTTTGCCAATCTAGTGACAACTATGTACCCCTTCTTAGAATACTATTTTACATGCATAAATTAATTATTTAGTATAACAAAAGAAACCATTTATATTGGAATACAATTATTAAAATATTTCAAATATTTTAATATTTAAATTTTAAAAATTTCATTTTCACCAGCCCTGTTTAGAACTTCTAAATCAAATAGCCATTTCATATATCTGGTGATTGCAAAAGACTATGGTTTCATTGATCACATACTACAGTGCCTGGCAAAAAGCAGGTATTTAAAAAATTCTTTTGACTGACACTCACATGTGAAGGTTCATAGAACATTTAGAGGTATGTAATAAGCATGAGCTTCTTTCTCAGTAGTATGAAGCTAGACCTTCTGAAATGAAAGAATATTCTCATACAAAAGGGAATGATGAGAAGTCATTTAAGAATGCTTAGAAGAAAAAGAGCTGGGTCACATAGTGGTTGGTGACCACTTGCTACTGACTTTATCATCTATTGAAGTAATATGAACTACATAGGGAGGCATTCTCAGATAGAGTATTCGAATTTAATGAAGAGACTCCCAACTCTTTTCAAGCCTGATAACTACTACTCAATACTAGCCAAAAAACTAAAGACTTTAGCTAGACAGCTAATTCTTTCAACACTACTGGTTTTTTAACATGAGGGGTCTGAAGGGAAATGCAAATTTGGAATGCAAAGAGATTTTTAAAAAAATATAATGTATGAAAATGGGGTCTAGATTTATGGACCATGATTCAAAACACAAGAATAACAGAATAGTAGCCAGGACAGATTAAAAAAAAACAGGAACAGGTCAATATAAGAATAATGTCAGGAATACTAAATCTCTAAATAAATTGAGGCTGGTTATGAATGCTAGGAACAACAATGACAACAACAAAAGACTTTTTCAAGGATACTTAGGGTGAAGGGGGCAGGAAAGGAGATCAAAGAAGGACTATGGACACTGTTAGAATAGATGGAACAATAGTAATGGACAACAGAAAGAAGGAAAGATCACTGAACTCACATATCACATCTGTTTTCTCTATAAAGGTAAATAATTTACAGAATGGAAAGGATAAGACAAAAGTGATTCACAAGGAACTGAAATTCAATATAGAGGAGAAGATAGAAAGGGATTACATAGCTTCCCTCAATGAGTTCAAAGTACCAGGTCTAAATTAACCATAACTTTAGATAGGATGCAATGACTGAACTTCATTCAGTGATCTTTGGAAGATTAATAAAAAATGGAGAAGTACATATGAACTAAAAAGTTTAAGTGTGCCAATTTTCTAAAAAGAGGAGAGTAGATCCTTGAGCTCATAGCCTAGTTACTCAACAACAAAATTCTAGAATGTGTTATTAAATATGGTTCATGAGCATTTAGAGAGGGGAGAAGTAATCATCAAGAGTCAGGTTGGGCTGATCAAAGAGAGGTCATGCCAGCTTAAATATTATTTCCTGTTATGAAAGGATTGCTTTGGGTTAGAAGGATTTTAAGAACTCAATGGAGCTGGGTTAATTAAGAAAAGAATTTCATGAAGTCTGCCATGCTATTGTTGGGGAGAGGTGTGGGCTAGAGCTAGAAAAAGAGGAGCATACAGAAGAGATCAAAAGACAAGCCAAAGTGTAGTGGATATTGAATATATTTTAATTTGGTTAAGGTTAATAAAGCTTAGTTGAGGAGTACCCAGAGATGGCACATTCATCAAATTTGCAATTGAAGCAAAACTAGGAAGGACAACAAATATATTGGCAAAGTGAGGAGTCAAAAATGTCCTGACAGGCTAAAATAATGGGCTGGACTTCATGAGATGAAAAATAAAGTGAAGTATAAAATACTCAAGTGCTAAACTGTACAAATCAGTTACACATGTACAAGAGGGAGAAGACATAGCCAGACAACAGTTTGTATTTAAAACACCTTGGGTTTTATTTGACTGAAAACTCAGTGTCAGTTCAGAGTATATCATGGCAAATGCAAACATAAACTTGCTCCTGAACTACCTTGATAGCAGTAGCAATAACATAATACAAGGAGGAGGAAAAAAAGGAAGAGGAGGAAAATTAATGTTTCTGTAGTGCTTTAAAGTTTGTAAAGAGCTTTACATATATTACTTCATTTGATCTTCACAACAATCCTGGTAAGTAGAGGCTATTATTATTATTCTTTCCACTTCGTAGGGGAAGAAATGGAGGCTTAAAAAGGCTACATGACTTGCCCAGGGTTACATATCCAGTGAGTAACTGAGTCAGGATTTGAACTCAAACTTCCTGACTGCAAGTCTAGAACTCTATTCAGAATGACACCTAAGTGCTCCATTCTCATATGAGAAACCCTGGTCTTTTCACAGTCCTATACCTCTTCAGTGGTATTTTTCAAACTGCTTTTTCCTCACAGTTAATCATTGGTGATATACTACATGGCCAACATTTGTGTCCCATGTATGAACTCTGTACTGAGTCCCACAAAATTCTTTGTGAAGAAGAGTTTGTCCTTGGAAGTGTTCCATGATGTGTAGCCGTATGACCACATCGCACATATAGCATAGTCATCTAAATATACATATATATGTGTATATGCCTATAGATTTTACATGCATATGTGTTATGTGTATGCCATCAAGCATGTATATAGTCATTATGTATGAGTATACAAAAATATGCATAAATTTACTTAATTCCTCCTAATCTGGAAAGACTTTGAGTAAGATCCCGGCAATAGACTGTGTTAGTTATTTGAGTACTAGTCTAGCAAAGTTGGACAAGACCCATGGCTGGTGAGTGGGACACCACATGATGGATTTTTTTTTTACTACAACTCGTGAAGCCAAAGACTTCATGTGAGTAATGAACAATGGCTGTGAATAATGCCAATGGAAGATGTCCCTATTTTTAACACCACAGATCTTTGAATATGAATCCAATTTACTGGGTTCGTGATGTCATTTGAATAGTTACTACCTGACTACAGAGTAAAAACTCATTACTGTCTTATCACCCAGCATAATTCTAGTCCATATTCTCTAGACAGTATACACCCATCTTTCTGAGGAACTTTTTATTGTTTTTTTACATATCACAACTGTGAGTATAATATCTAAAATATTGAGTTGTAGAGTAACACCATCAAAGGGCCATCTATTTATGATTTCTTGAAATACAAGATCAAAATCACATCTTTCCAACTAATACTTGTTTATATATATTTTATGCATCTAACTTATTTTATCCATCTAACATTTTATTCAGCTAACTTATAGTCACCATGAAACTTTCCATTGCTCTCTGGAGATGCTGAGCATTGAATTCTTCTGAGATTCTGTTGTGCTGTGATTTGAACCCATATAGCATCACAATGGGCTTTTGTGATGGTTAGTAACTAGTCATCATTGAAAGCTCCACACAACTTATCAAATGGAGCATATAATTTTTCCTCCTGACTTTTTTCCTCTTCTTATTTAATTCCGAGCCTACCTCATTGCTACTATTCAATTCCAACTACAATAGACAGACTTATGGAATAAATAATTGACTTACCATCCAACTGCATACAATAATCTGGGTGATGCACACAATAATCTGGGTACTGCACAATCTTCATCCACTTGGTTACTCCTATATGGATTTCTAGGCCAATTTCTTTTTAGTGGAAATAGATACACTGAGAAGATCCTATAACATTATACAAGTCAGTGCATTCAACATAATGTCTTGTATAAATAGGAGTACATGGTGAACCTTTCCATCTACAAGAAATCTCTCTTCTGTTTCTACCTTGCATACCGCATCCTCCTTGACACTGGCACATCCATTTGGCAAACCTATGACTATTTGTTTCATGGAACATTTTATCTTAAAGCTCATAGGATTGTTGAACAAAATGTTAGGTTACACCTTTCAAAGAATTATGTAGAACTTAATACATAATCTATGTATTTATATAGAACCTAAAAACCTTAGAAATCCTGCCTTATAGAATTGTTAGGTCACTTTTTATGTCAGAATCACCCATTTTACCTGGGACCCTACTGCTGTATAAAATAACTCAGAACTCAGATACTAGGAACTTCCAAATAAGCTTTCAGGTGGTAATCACAACATATTCCACTCTATTGTATCAGTAAAATAAAAGGCAAAGCAGAGAGCAGTATCTTCTCAGGAGAATTGGCGTAAGGAAAGGAGAAGACAATAACTAAATCAATAGCAAGTAGAAATGAAAATGTAACAATTGCCAATTACTAACCAATGAAAATGTAAAAGAGTGAAATGGGGTGAGGATGCCTTGGACAGGGAAAAATCATCCTGTATTTCAGCATCTAATTAGTTCCCTAAGCTTTTTTGAAACAAATTATGATCAGAAATAGGAGTAGCTCATAAAACTAAAATTAGCCACGTCCAAATCGAAATTAATTCTTCTTCAAATCCATTGAGTGTCTTACTATGCTTAGGACCCAAAGATTTTAAATGGTATAATTCTTGCTCTCACGTAGCCCATAATCTAATGGAGGAGAAGTGATAAGACAAATAGACAAATAAGTATTATACAAGAGAGAACATGATAATACCAAAGAAGAGATCTAGGCAAAGGGCTATATGGAAATTTGAGAAAGGATAAATCACTTTCACATATGGAATCAGAAAAGGCTTCTTGGAGGAGTCCATAGCTCATCTAGACCTTGTAGTGGATGTACCCTTCAGAAAGTATAGGACGCTCATGGGGTTTCATAGAGATAGCAGAGGGTGGGATTAAACACAGGGACAGCAAACAAATAATCTAGTATGTATAAATGAGAAAGGGGGGAGAGAGAAAGAGAGAGAGAGACAGAAAGAGAGAGATAGAGAGATTGATATAAAGTAAAGATAGATATGTAGTTAGGAGTCAGATTGTAGAGGGTCTAAATTCCCTGCTAAGGAGCCTACATTTTTTTCACACAGGTAATTTTTATAAGTAGGGAGTTGCTAAAGGGTTGGGAGTGAAAGGATTGTTGTTTGGAGTTTTTGGTGTGTTGAACTCCTGCCCGCCATATTTATTTGGTTTTGTTTTATTAAGGAGTGACATTGGGAAGTTTGATTTAGAAAAGTTTTCTAGAAATTCTTTAAGAATTCAATTTAGCAAAAATGTATTGAGCAGCAACTCTTCTAGGCAATGGGGGAAAATATAATATATGCATAAAAGTGATGCACACAGTGCTATATGAGTGACAAGGGGAAGGGAAAAGAAAAGGTATAGCGTCTACTAAGGGCCAAGCACTGTATTAGGAGTGTTTTTAAAAAATAACATTTATAAATATTATCTCATTTAATCTTCACAATAACCTGGCTCTTATCTTATCTTATCTTATCACAGTTGAGAAATTGGAGGCAGACAGAAATTCCATTTGTGGTCCAGGGTCACCCAACCAATAAGTGTCTATGGACAAATTAAAATTCAGGTCTTCCTGACTCCAAGCCAACATCCTATTCACTGCACCATCTAGTTGTCTCTTTTCCCAGGGGAAAAAGTTCACTACTAATCTGGGAGAGACAGTGGCTGGGGGAGGGCAGAGAAGACTTCACAGAAGAAATAACATTTGATTTGAACTTTAATGAATAAATAGGAATTCCAAAGGCAAAATGAGAGAGAAAGGACATTCCAGACTTGGGAAACAGCACGAATACAGGGAAATTCAAGGCATGTTTAGAGGATATTGAGCAGTTCAAGTTGCTTGGAAGATAGAGATTATAGAGAAAAACTATAGGAGATAAAACTGGAAAGTGAAGGTGGCACCAGATTGTGAAGCATCTTGAATGGCAGGCAATGAAGTTTGAACTGTGCTCAGAGGATAATAGATATTTGTTGACTATTTCTGAGCATAAGGTACAAGATGTTTACAAAGTAGCAAAGATAAGAAATAACGCTTCAATATAGTAGTAATTCTTCTCTGTTACTTTCCCAATTCCTGCTTTCACAGGAAAAGCCACTTTCTGGACGGCAATTGATTGCTTCTCCCCCTGTGGTTCTACCACTGGGTAACCATGAGGGGCTGGGATTTCTAGCATCTTTGTTCACAGGCTCCCCACCCAGTGTTCTATCCCATATCTGTCAATCAATTGCTATCAATTCATTTTTACAGAAGGGCATTTACTGAGAACATAAAGCAAGAAGAATGTCTGCAAAGCAATCTCCCCAAAGAGGGTGGTACCTTGTACCCACACACAAAGACGTTGGGGAGCATGTCATCAAAATTTAAAAAGAAAGATAGTTGGGTACATGTGAAGCAAAGACTTGGGGCGGCAAAGACTTGGGGCTGATGAGGTACGACATAACTATTGGATCTAGAAGCCTTTTTCTCTAGAGAGTTACCTACTTTGGGATGTAGCAATAGAAATCACCAATCTCCTTCCTTGCCTAGCTACATTGGTTACATCTAACAAACAGTGCTTTGGTTAGAGGATCAGTCCATTTCTGAACTGGGTCAAATAGGATACTCAGCTGCTACACCATTCCTACTAGACTCTAGTTCTAATTGGGACCTCAGATAGTTCTGATGGACATCCTGGATTTACTGGTTGCCTAGGTACTCCCTTATGAGAATACATAATTGCCTAAGATCAGGGAAAAAGAAAAAATACACATATACATATATGAATACTTATATTATACACTCATATGTGTATATACACATGTAAACATTTTAAATAGATAGACAGATAAATAGACAAATAAATATACAAAGAAACAAAGGTGTCATTAACCAGGTAGGAAAAAAGCAGCCAGCTCTCTCACCTAGCCACCTTATTTCACCCCACAGCTCAAAACAATCTTCCCCACTCATTAGCTGGTAGGGAAGAGAAATAACAACCTAAGTCTTCCTGACTCTAAGGCAACCCTCATTGCTCTATCGATCCTGTTTCTTTTCTGCTGAAGGTTTGTTGAAGTTATTTTTGTTTGCTTGTGTTTTTTAATGTAACCTTGATTTTAAATACCCAAAATCTTTGAATTGAGGACAGAACTTCAACACATGGGGATCCTTTAGCAAGGCTGATACATTATCATAGATGAAACTATAGATGAAAATAGACTTGCAGACTGGATCCCAAGAGATCTTCCATTAGGCATTCAAAAAAATCAGTAGGAAGAATCAATTGTCTAGCAAAAAAAAAAAGCAACCATAAAGTATGTATAATTCAACTTATGTTTATTAGTTCTGTCCTCTTGTGATATTGCATGTTCCTAGACCCTCATGAACAGATAAAATTATACAATGATTATTATCAGCTAGATAAATAGCTAATCTAATTCTATTAACCATTTTCATAGTGATAAGTCTTTTAAGATGGGAAAATCAAACAGAAATCATTAGGTTTGATAGTTCTATAGATATGACCTATTACAGTAAAGTGGGCAAGGTAAATTTTTTATAGACTTGTAACATGAACATTAATATTTGTTACTTAGGGCTCTCTTCAAGGCTTCCTTTACAACAATATTTCTAAAAGATGACCTAATTTAAAGTACTATTATATCATTCATCAAAATCTTGAATTCCTTGACATATTTCTTTGATATGGTATGCATAATAATATATTGAAGATCTTATTTACCAGAGTGTTATATAAAGAGGTTACACTGATGTATTCTTTATTTTGATTTTTTCTATATTTTCAAATGGTATAAACTTTATCTTGATGTCAACATATTAAAAATTTGGGAAAAGATAAGGTAATGGAAAACATTGGAAAGATATCAGACTATCCTGATAACTACTTGCATAAGATTTATTTATGTAATTCCCAGGATTTTAAAAATGCTTCCTAATAAATCTGGTTTGTAAAATGCAAAAGTTGAATAGCTTCAGCTCTTAAGTGGGTTCACATCTTTAAAAATAAAAATATA
Source organism: Pseudocheirus occidentalis (assembly GCA_028646575.1). NCBI lineage: Eukaryota > Metazoa > Chordata > Mammalia > Diprotodontia > Pseudocheiridae > Pseudocheirus > Pseudocheirus occidentalis. Next base: position 135,022,410 of record CM053594.1, on the reverse strand, counting down.
TATTTATAGCATACATACTAGACTCATTGAAAATATGTGTGTATATGTATATACATACATACATACATACATACACACACATATATATTTACACTACTTAAATTATCTTTTCAAATCCACATGATGCAAAGGATAAGATCATTATTTTCTAACAGGTTCCAGAAAAGTGTCATGTGATACTTGCACATGATCTACACATTTGCTGTACCACATCTGGATTCATTCAATGAATGAGTAGTTAGAAACTGCTTAGAATACTTAGAAGTTGCCCAGAGGTGTAGAAGGCGACTTCAGCTGGTGAGGAAAGTAGCATCTATCCTGCTGAATAAGAACATTGTAATCTTACACTGGTTCTTTTTTCCTGTTGTCAGCTATTCAAACCATGTTAAACCAGGTTAGGATGGTTTCTAATTCAAGCTTTCAAAATAATTGTTTTAACAAACACTAAATACTATCAAAACAACTCTATGTTTACCTGCATAAGTCCTAAAACTGATTTGTGAAGGAGGGAAGACTGTTTTCCCATTCAGATCTTCATTTAAGGGAATTTTTTTAAAAGTTAAAGCCAGTCTTGTTTATTTATTTATTTTGCATTTTGGAGGGCAATTGGGGTTAAGTGACTTGCCCAAGGTCACACTGCTAGGTTTTGGGTTTTTTTTAAAGTGTCTGAGGCCACATTTGAACTCAAGTCCTCCTGACTGCAGGGCTGTATTCACTGCTTCTTCAGCATGCCAGTATTTTTCCAAATGACTCTAAAAGCATAGATCCTCATAGGAAAACATAGCATTCAAAATGTATCAGAAAAAGACAGACTTGATAGTAATTATTTTGAAATTTTGTGAACAGATGCATACTTCATCACCTATTTTCAGATTTGGAAGGAACCTGGGGTTTATCCATTTTACAGATAAAGAAAATGGGACTCCCAACAGATTAATTCATTGATTTGCCACAGGTCACATAGCAAAAAAGGTGGCAAAACTAGGCTTAGACTATCTAGATTACTTGCTCCCCAATCCCTTTTCTATTGCATAATACAATATATTCTCCAAGTCTGTTTGTATAATGCAAGGCATATAGTGGGAACTTGATAAGTTTTGATTTGTATTTGTATTTGCAAACATCTACGTAGGCATACAAACAAACAAGCCAAAATAGGGTGTCTTCTTAATAACTCTTTCTGCTTTGTCAACAAAGCCTAGAAAAAACAAAAGTTCACTAGAAGCCTAAAGGTAATATCTTAATTTCCAAATAAACCTACCCTGGAAAAGATTTTTTGATAAGAAGAACAGCTAACAATTTCTCTGTTAGTCTAAAACTGACAGTGACTCTCTGACCTAAGCAATTTCAGGACAAAAATAAAAAGTTACCTTAGAGATTTTCTCCTTATTTTGAGGTTAAAAAATTCATTATGTATGTATATACACACATATTTAACTTGATAATATTTAACAGTTGTTGGGTTTAGGCTGCCTACATAAAACCTCAAAATTAATATAAAGATAGATGAGCGTGATAAAACAAATGCCAAAATTAGCAATTTGTCATAATTAAGGCAAGCTGAACATATTAACTTATTATAGAGGAATCACCCATGTTAAAAACAAGGAAACTTCTGTTTTCACATGTTTTCTTTCTCCTGGTTGCCCTGTGATTGAGTGGAGACTGGAAATGATAGACAGATATAGTAATGCAAAGGTAAACATGTAGATCTTTCCCAATAGCAACTTTTTGTAAATAGAATTTGCTGTACTATAAATATACTACCAGTGATCAGCATACACAGTTATGATCCAGACTGACCATAATATATTCAGAAACAAAGGAAATGGGACCAGGGAATCAACAGTGTTCATCTGTACAAAAATCATTCCATATAGTTATTCATTTGGCCATAAAATTTTTATTTTTGTTATTAGATGAGAACAGAAAGAAACATCTTACCAAGATTTTGAATTGGCAGTTCAGTAACCTTAATGGTATAATAGATAAAGCAGAAGAATTAGAGTCAGAAAATATGGACTTAAAGGAATTTTGTCTCTTGAACATGTTCATTAATTGTCCAAGTGAAATAGTTCTATCTCTACCTATATCACCACAAGCTAGTCTCTTTACCTCTCTGGGCCCCAGTTTTCCCATTTATGAATAAGGGATTGGTCTCCATTACAGCTCTTAATCCTCTGATTAAGGATGGTAGCTTAACACCAAACAAAAGCCCATCAATTTTAGAGCTGAAAAAGACCTCAGAGTCTTCAGAGATAATCAGGTCCTACCTCCAGTTTTAGAGATATGGTAAATGAAACCAACAGATGTTAGTTAATTGGCCCAAGTCATATAAAAGTTACTAGTAACAGTCGATTTGAATATATGTCCTCTGAGTACTTTTTCTGCTATAGCATGATTGATAACCAAATTTTATCAATTAGAACTCTTTTATAATAGTATCATCTTACATTTATAGAGGACAAAGTCCTTTAACGACAAAAAAGAAGTGTGAGAATGGGAATTCAAGTATTGCTATTTTCTTTTTAAATACGAGGAAGCTGAAACTCAGGAAAGCCAAATTCACTATCTGCAAGTGATAGAACAAGAAAAAAATGACTCTTATTAAGACTCCTAAGTCCAGTGTGTCCAGTTAATTGTTGTCCAAGTGAAATAGATTGTAGACAGGTATACACACACACACATACACACACACACATACACACACACACACTGTGTCAACCTGCCCATTGATCTAAACATTTATCAAAGATAATATTTTTCAGTTATACAGTCATGTCTGACTCTCTGTGACCTTATTTTGGATTTTCTTGGCAAAGATATTAGAGTGATTTGTCATTTCTTTTTCCAGCTCGTTCTACAGATAAAGAAACTGAGGTAAACACGGTTACGGTGTTCCTTGCCCAGAGTCACACAGTTAATAAGTATCTGAGGTTGGATTTGAATTCAGGTCTTCTTAACTCCAGACCTAGCACTCTATCCCCTATGCCGTCTTGTCTCCTTAACAATGATAATTATATGCTATTAGTCTTGGATCTCAGTAGTCTAAGATTTCTGTTTTCTGAGTTCATAAAGTCAATGAGGCTGATACTAATAAAAGACCTTAGTCCCTAGTCCCCAGATATAAAGTCATTACAGAATCATAACCTTACTTCTACCATTAAATCATCGTAGTGACAAAGTTACAGATACATAGAGATGGAAAGATCTTATAGATAATTATTATCATCATTATTTTTAATCCCTCTTAGACATTTGAAATTCTCTTATTAAGTTGATGAGAAGCCAGGAAAACTTAATATTGATGAACATGTCCATAAAAGTAGGTTGATTTCCAAGCCAACTGTCCTAAATGAGTTATGATGGCAGGATGCCAACACATAGGACCTGACAAAAAGTGCCCTTCCACCTGCCTGTGGAAAATCCAATGCTTAAATCACCAAAATGAATTTGTTGTAGCTTGCTTTCCACCCAGCATTTTATACCTGTGCCCGCATCTTTGGGAATGTTGAACCCTTAGGCCCTGAAGTAAAACTGGGCCAAATAGATTCTATGTAACATGATACTCTAGACCCTGGAATTTCCCTCTCACATTTCCCTTTTGTTTCTTTCCCACCGTCTCAGTGTGATTTTACATTTTACCTACTTATTTGGATAGGATCACTAGAATGCTTATCAAATTTAAATATACAAGAGAGACAAAAAGGGGTGATTTCCCTCTTAAACTGACAAAGTTACATCAGAGCTGCATTTACTATAATCTCATTGCCTGATTCACACTTTGCCTTAGCACAGGAAGAAGACAACAATTTTGTTTTAAAAATCTTTCCTAATATAAAAAGTTAAGTGGCACAATGGATAGAGTGCCGGGCTTGAAGTCAGAAGGCTTGTCTTTCTGAGTTCAAATCCAGCCTCAGACCCTTATTAGCTACATGACCCATAGCAAATCATTTAAACCTATTTACCTCAGTTTCATTTGCAAAAAAAAAAAGGAACACAATAAACCATTCAAATATATCTGCTAAGAAAACCCCAAATGGGGTCAGAAAGAGTTGTATGCAGCTGAACAACAATACGGAAAGTCAGATTAGCTATGGATAATGTGTAGGGCAGAAAATCCACTTTAGACTAAATCAGTCTACTATACATCATAAATGGGGCCTCAACTATATCTTGTCTAATCCATTACTCATGATTGCTTTGTTGCTTTATTTTGATTCACACCTATGAATTCAATGGTGGAAGGAGCTCCTAGTAAGGAAACTACTCCCTCCACTGTGACAGGTCAGCAACTCCTCTATAATTTCTGATTTCTGAAAACTGCCTGTGCCACTCAAGTAAAGCATACTCATAAATAAGCCTCATCCAGTGAGGATATTTCAATATCAGGGCTTGACTTCTGGATTCCAAGGCCAGTTTATTCACTATACCAAACTGCCCCTCCACATTTACTCAATCATCTTTTAAAGAATATTAAAGCAGGAGTGGTAGAACCCAAAGAGGCAGGTTTTAATTCTCTAATAAATTTTTTAAAAATCATCCAACTGTCCTCAAGTAATCTAGAGTCAAAAAGAGAGAAAAGAAGAAGGCTTCTTTAACTGATTCTTCATTAACATTATTGAGAGCATTTTTTAAAGATAAAATTAATGTATGCAATGAAAATATGAAGAAAGCTCAATTCTAGGGAGTTTTCTTGATACTTTTTTAATATTACACTTTTGCCAGAGGAGTTTATTATTTTTTTCTTAACTTTTTTTTCTTTAAAACTAATTTTCACATTTCTACAAGAAATGCCTCATTTACACTCAGGTGAAAAATCCAATTGCCACAATGGAAAAGGTAAATTCAGCTGCCTACCTCATTCTCTCCATAATGTGTGTTACTCCTTTGTTAATTGCCAGTAAGGGAGGTGATTTAAAACAATCTAATCAGCTACAAACCACTTCTGAAATTTTCTCCTACATAAAGAAGGTGGTTGTCATTGTTGCGGTGGTGGTTTTTTAAAGAATAGTAAGAGACAGAAATTAAATAACATGTTAATAGCCATCTGTCCTGCTTTTCCTCGACTAAGATCCAGTTCTTTCCTTGACAAAGCCCACACTAATTCACCCATTCTCTAAACAGGGTGAATTTATCAAATTCCCAATTTCCCTGAACAAGTGTATATGAGGGCAACATGTTATGTTGGTGGTGGTTTTTTCCCTTCTCCTTTTCAGGGGGGGAGGGGATTTTTAACTGAAGATGAAATTGTACACTTTAATTACTATGCTGTGTTAAGTAAGAGAAAGCTTCAAAGAAATATTAAAGTACATTGGCAGACAGCCACAATTATTTAACGGTTACTAGGGCTAGTGGAGTCTTGCTGCCTTCTTTAAAAAAAAAAGTTCTTTCCAAACCTATGGGACTCCAACTATTTTGCGCAGAATTTCTCCTTTCATACATGGGACACCACCCAGACGTAGCCCCATGCCCATGCCTCATCCTGATGGAGTGGAACTAAGGAAATGAAACTTCAGCAAAGGGTTCCGTTTTAATTGGTCACGGTCACGCTATCCAAATAGGAAGAAATCTGCAACCCATTAGGCATCTTCCTCCTGCATTAATAGTCAGAAAAATTAATTACATTTTGTGGCCATTCCCACTATTATTTTTTCCTGTTTAGAAGCCATCTCAAAGAGCAAGGCCTGGACAACAGCATATAAAGTCAATTATAGAAGGGAAAACACTAGAGAAATGGATATGCTCTAAGTCCCACACTTGGGAGGGTAAAGAATGGAGAAGAAGATGAAATCAAAGAGAGAAGAACTTGCTTGCATGGCAACAGGAGGTTACATACAGCTTAGAAAAAGTAAAAAGCAACAAAACTTTATACTAACAGAATCTTAGAGGCCATCTTGTCCAGCACACACCTGTATAGGAATCCCCTCTAAGACCTTAAGAATTTGCCTATAGTGAGGGGAAGGCCACTACTTCCTGAGGCATTCCATTTTACTGTTGGATAATTCAACTTATGCTTCATAATATCTAAATTTATCTTTTTGCCACTTCCATCTTGGTTATTTTGGGTTCTACCCTCTGGAGCTAAGCAGAAGAAATTTAACCCTTCTTAAACATGGATACGCAGTCATTCAAACACTGAACAAAGTGATAATTTCCCTGTTTTCTCTTTTCCATACTAAAACATTGCCATTCCTTCGCTCACCTGATTCCATTCCTGATTCTCTGGACCCAAAAAGCCTTCTCACTCTGGAGGTAACTCAGCCTGTGGCCTTCTCACCTTGGAAGGTCCCTCTACCTTTGTAACCCACTCCTGTGATTGGTGAGCTCCTTCCTGGAACTTCAATTTGAGGAAGTGCCTAAGACAGCCATGCTCACTTCTTTACTCTCCTAGATCTGTTGCTAACTCTCAGGACTTCTCTCTCTTGTCCCAGTCTCAGTGCCTTCTTTCCTCCTCCCCCACCCCAGTTTTTTAGCTACCTTTTGTGTGTCTTCCACCATTACAATGTTAGGTCCTTGAGTATAGATTTTTTTTTGCTTATATTTGTATTCCAAGTACTTAGGATAGGACCTGTAACATAGTGTGTTCTCTCTCTCTCTTTCTCTCTCTCTCTCTCTCTCTTCTCTCTCTCTCTCTCTCTCTCTCTCTCTCTCTCTCTCTCTCTCTCTCTCTCACTCTCTCTCTGTCTCTCTCTCACTTTCTCTCTCTCCTCCTCTCTAGACAAACCTCATATGATCTGATCATGAGACTCTTTACCACTACAGTTGCCCTTCTCTAGTACTTTCCAGATAAATCAATATAAATAAATATTCTTCTTAACATGTGACTCCCAAAACGATTTCTTCCTAGTCCTGGGTCCTGTGCTTGTAGGTAAAAAAATCACATTAGCTTTTTCAGTTGCCATGTCATAATTTTTATTTATTTCAAGCTTGTTGTCTACAATATATCTGAGGTGGGAGGGACTTCAGAGTTCTTTCTTCTAAGCCAACTCTGGTGATACTAAGGAGGAGACTTAGGGATAAGGGTGCTCTGATATTTTCTCCGCTTAAAGATTCTAGAACTTAGACTCATACCACTATTTGGCAAACATTCTTCTCTTCTTAATCCACTGAGTCTTCTACTCATGATGTGTGGAATGGAGAAGTTTAGCCCAATACATAGCACTGGGAGTGTCCCCATTAATAGGGAAATAATAGTAATAGCTCACATTTATATAGTGCTTTGAAAGTGGAAAGGCATTTTACATACATTATTTTGATTAATTCTGTCAAAGAAGTGAAGTGGTTGATGCTACTGCTATCTTCCTTTTTACAAAGGAGGAAACAGGCTAAAATAAGATATACAACTTGACAAGAGCCACAAGTAGGCTTGGAACTCAAGGCTTTCTGCCTCAAAACTTCCTATTTGATTCCCTGTATCACAGTGCCTCAGCTAGAGAGAAGGAAACAGGCTAACAGAGGAAAAGGCAGATATGTTCCATGTTGCACATTACTGTTCTAACTTTCTGTGGTGCAGTGAGGAGACAATAATGCTGGAATGGGAGTCTGGAGATCTGGATCTTAGTCATGGCTCTCCCACTAACTCTTTTGGCATCCTTGGGCAACCCTGTCTCCTTTCAAACTTCAATTTCCTCATCCATATAATGAAGGAATTCGATTAACAATCTCCAAGATTCCTCGCATCTTTTTCATCCTAGACTTAAAAGAATCAAGGAACTTACACAAATTAACTCTTTTTCCACATGCCCTACTGTTGGATAAACAGCCACAGAAGTAGAAAATTCTATGTTTTTGATAAAATTGATCAAGAAATATCAATGGAAGCTCCATGAACTCAGGTGTCTCTTGTTTTTCATTTTCTGAATAAATCACGCAAGAGGAAAAAATATATGAACATACACCCTGGAAAGAACTAAGAATTATTTTATTGTTGTCCCAAAATATCAAAGAAAAAGAGAATGTTGATAAAATCAACAAAACGTGGTTGGTGTTCTACCCTGAAGAAATAAACATCATCCCTTCAAAAAGCCTATTTCTAAGCTTCTCACCTTGTAAAGATGAACAGGATTCCCCAGGCCATCTTGCTGCTGATTTTATACATGTATGACAAAGTGCATCACCTGCTAATCTCTTGTTAAATTAAGGCATCTTATAAACAGAAGTCCTAACACCATACTTGAATTGTATTTCTACTTAACAGAATGAGAAGTGAAATCTCAATTCCTACTTACACTATAGGACCATTCAGTTATATTGCTGCTTTCAGAAGTCTTTCAACTTGTAGACAGCATAAATGCCTTCTCAACCTCCACCCCTGCATTGCTTTACATGACAGCAAGTAACTATATTAGGTAAGAAGTTGTTCAAGAGCACAAGAGTGGGAGGTGGATCTAGCCCCACCTCTGCCAGCTGTGTTGATTATGGACTTCAGTTCCCTCACCCATAAAATGAGGGAAGGGGGTGGATTCAATCATCTTGAAGGTTTCTTCCAACTCAAAATTTCAGTAACTCTAAATAGTCTTGCTGCTTTGGGGCAGCCCTAGTTAAAAAGACTTCTAAATGGAAATGAAGTGAGAGGAATGGAGGGAATTTTCAGAACTTCATAGATCATTAGTAAAGCCAAATGGACCCTTGGATGTCCCATAATTCAATTCTTAGATATTACAAATGAAGTAATTTGAGATCCAAAGAAACTGTAAATAAGATCAAAGTCACACAACTATTTCATGGCAAAACTAGGACAAAACTCCATCAGTTCTTAAACCAATCATACAAGGTTCTATACCTCTTGTTTTAAAAATTAAACCAAGTAAAGGTGCTGCCACCCCAACTCATATTCTGTGACCAAGACAAAACAATGAAACATAGCACGTAAAAACACTCTAATGTGAACAATAATTAGATGACTATGTTCTCTGAATTCATATTGTAAATTTTGCATATACATGATTATGCATATGTATAATATATATGTGTGTGTGTATCTACTGTGCCACCTAGCTTCCCCATAATGTTTATATATGTACATGTGTATTTGTTTATGCAGTAATGTTTCAATACCAAGTTGATTTCCCCAAACATTTGAAATAATATGCTTGAGATTACATGTCTATAGATGTGTTCATTCATAAATATAAATATTTTTATGACTTTACATTCCAAAATATAGGTTTTGATTTTAATTTTAATTTGTTAGTCTTCATGGAGTCATAGTAGTTACAGAAAAACAAGAGGGATTTTTTTTGTTTGTTTGTTTTAATTTTGTTCTTATTTTTGGTGTGGGAGTTTTTTTTCTTTTTATCTTGCAGAGATAATAAAGAGAAGAATAAAGCATACTAGACTAGGCAGAAGACTCAGGTTTTAGTCTCTGTTCTATAATTGGGTGATCTGTAGTTTTGACATCTTGGGTAAGTCACTTCATTTCCTTGCAGTCTCAATTTCCTCATCTGGAATAGATAGATATGGGACTAGGTGAACTGTAAGGTTCCTCTTTCACTCTAACCTTGAAATTTTAAGAGCTCAGGCATTTTCACTGTGTGTGCTCAGATATCCACTGTACCATGAATTTCAAAATTTCATTTTCATCCTTTTATAAAACTGGAGTGCCCTACTGATTTACAAAGGAAACCTAGAACTTTTAACTTCTAAAACTAAACAGCTTCCTCAAATCCACCAGTTAGCCTGCCTCAGACTCTTAATCCAAGATTTAGCTTTAAGGAAAAAAATTTATTAGGAACCCAAAGATTAAAAAGACTCAAAATTATGACCAAATTGCGATTTCATATAGTTGGTTACACTCAAACCATCTCTTTACTGAACATATAGTTTGGAAACTCATGATTAATGAATCAGTGACGTGCACAAATGAAAAAGAGGAACAAATTTGTTTGCTTTTTAATCTACCAACTTTGAGGTATTTGGGTGGGTGAGAAAAACCCTCAAGTATTCTTGTCTAGTCATTTACAGTCTTTTCCTGTCAAAGGTGAAACATGCTTTAATTCAGAAACCAAAAGGTCTACAGACATGTAACCTCTAAAGCAATTTATCTCAGATGTTTGGGGAAATAACTTGGGTTGAAAAAGCTACTTGTTTGGTGCTTTAAATAATAGATGATCCTGCTAGCAAGGGCTCCTAGAACCTGAGGAAGTACTGTATGATAGGCCAATATGCAAACGCTTATGAAGGAAGAACTTGAATCTGTACACTGGAGATAAAGATGAAATAAATCCACATTTTTCTCCCAGAAGCAGAGGGCTCCTGGCAGTCTGTTCAGAAACACATCAGTGTCGGTGTTCTCCAACATGATATGTGATAGACACTTAAATGAGTAAAAGTCACTCTTAATGCATTGGAATGGTTTTCTGCTGCCCAAGAAACCACAGAAAAGCATTATGTCCTTTCATTTTCAACATGAAACACTACACTCAATTAGATGCGCAGCAATTATATTATCGGATATCAAGTGGTATTATTTTTATTGTTTACAATAGAATATTATTTGAAAAATGAATGGCATTTAATGCAGAATAAGGACAGAAAAGTAACGGGACTGGCCCCATGCTCACACCCATGCACACACACACACACACACACACACACACACATACACACACACACGCATGCACGCACTATCCTTCCAGTGTCTGATCATGACATGAGGGGTGGGCTTTAGCCCTTGAAGGTTATGCAAACAGATATGTCATAATAATAACAACAATAATAAATAACACTTTTAAGTTTGCAATCTGTTTGACAAATAATATCTCATTTGATCCTCACAACAACCCTGGGAGGTATGTGTTACTATTGTTCCCATTTTGTAGATAAAGAAACTGAGACAGAGCTTAAGTGACTTGCCTAGGGTCCTATAGCTAGCATATGTGCAAAGCAAGATTTAAACTCAGGTCCTCCTAGTTCCAGGATCAGTGTTCTACCCACGGTACCGCCTTGTTTGCTTATACATTCAACCATGCAGGAAATGCTTTGAATTATGTTGCTGGAAGTAGACTAAGTCCACTGTCCAAAAACAAGTCAAAGTAGAGAAACGCTCATTGTGAGTAGGTCAGTCATTAATTGATAATTCCTTTTACACAGTAATCTATGGACCAAATAAAAAAATTAAATGGTCTTCAGTTCCATACAGCCCTTTTGTTCTTCTGAAATGATGACATCAGAGCTATCAAAAAAGAGAGTAAGAATTATACAGTTGTCAATAAACATTTGCTCAATTGTAGATACTCTAAATATATTTTTATACAATGACCAACAAATTGACATACTTTTAGAAGAACCAAAACACATTAATATTGATATCCTTATGATAAATGAAACCACTATATGAAAGAAAGATGTATGTCAATCAAAACATGGATCACAAGATCTCCTTGGAAAATCAAACAAAGAAATTGGATAATGGTATCATCATACTTACAAAGGCAATGAGAAATACAGTTCTATGGTATCTTTGGTCATCTCACTTTGTAATGGTTGTGATTAGCAAGACTAGCATGCCAATAACTGCAGCTTAGGCACCCACATCTATTGCAATGGATGAGGAAGCATAGATTCTTAAATGAGAATGCCAAATCCAGTAAATGTCTTAATATCAGACTCCTTCACTGCGTGATGGTAAACATATAGGGGGAGGGAGAGAGATGGGGAAAAGTGTTTGGGAAATAATGACTCAGTCATTAAAAATTAATAAGAATTATGCCTTGTCAACTACTCAGAAGTCTCATACCTGTATGCCACAAATACTTTGCTGTGGGGGAAAGACAGAAGACATTGACCATGGTGTCACTAAAGTGTTAGAAATGGAGACAAGAAAACCTGAGTTCAAATCCCTCTCATATACTTATGTCAAGATATTAGGAGACATTGTTTCTCAGAGCTAAGACCCAGCAAGCAAGCTGTGTGCTAAACTTAGCATAACAACAATTCTTTGGTTCACTCTCTGGATGATTTCGCCCTCTGGCAAAAACATAAATATTGTATTGCTTTGACCAGTTCCAGGTGTTCTCTGAGCTTTGACAAGCACTGGAGAAACTCGGACAAGTATTCACTTCTGGCCATGAAGTTATTGTCAGGGTTAGAGCTCATTGCATAGTCCTTGGTATAAGTACTGAGATCTCCCTGCAGTGATCAAACAACTGATCTTGGCAAGTAAAAAGACATGACAGTCAATTGTAAAACACTTCAGAGTGGCATGCAAAATTGTAAAGTTTCTCTTCATAAAACACCAAAAAGCACTAAAAGCAAAACCAATCTACAACGATTTCAGTCTGAGACCCATTGGTCCACATTATCTAAAAAGAGCATTTATATATGGAACTGAACAAAGAATAACCGATGAAAAATGGAGCAGACACATAAACATTTCTGCTATAATCAACCCTCATCACCAAACTCATTGAAAATACCACATTGGGCCCTAACATCTTAGTCCCTAAAAAGCATCATAATGAAATAGAAATGGCTCTATGCCAGAGGCAATAGGATCTTGAAATCATTGAGGAATCACTTTGCATGCTATCTCAGGGAAGGTAAGATACTAAAAGAATGGGGGGAGGGAATTGCTGTTTTCAATATTTAGCATTTATATAACACTTTTTAAAGTTTTCATTGCTATTTTCTGTTTCTTATATCACTTATAATAACTCATGCATCTCTCCCCTTCTTCCTCCTGAAGAGTGATACCATATGACAAATAGTCTTTTTTGGAGAGGAAGAAGAGAAAAAAAAAGTCATCATGATTGATCTATACATTTAAAAAGTCTGAAAATAATGTGCAATGCATAATACCTTTGAAGCTTCCACATGGACAAAAAGGCAGACTGAAGCTGTCTTTTCATATCTCTTCACTTGAGTCCCACCTGATCCTTAAAATTTTGTTATATCTTCTTTTGACTTTTTGCTATATAGTCACTTTCCATTCAAATTGCTGCAGTTACTGTGCATATTGTTTACTTTGCATCAGTTTATATAGATTTTTTCCATATTTCCATGTATTTATAACACATAATTTCTTACAGTTGAATAATATTCCATTATATTTATATACCACAATTTGTTTAGCCATTTCCCCAATTGAGGGGTACCTACTTTGTTTTCAATCATTAGCTATCACAAAAAGGGCAGCTATAAATGTTTTGGAAAACAGGGAAACTTTTTTTCTTGCCAGTGGTTTCTTTGGGTTAGTATAAGCTCAATAATGAAATCTCTGGTTCAAAGGGCATCAACATTTTAGTCACTTTCTTTGTAGAACTTCAAATTGCTTTTCAAAGTGGTTCCATTTCACAGCTCCACTAACAAAGTGTTTATCCTTTCACATGGCTACAATATTGAGTGTTATCATTTTTCTTATCTGTTAATTTTCAGGGTGTGAGGTAAAGCCTCTGGGTTGTTTTGATCAGCATTTCTCTTGTTGTTGTTGATTTGGAATATTTTCATGTAGTTGTGAACACTTTCCAGTCCTTTTGAGAACTATTTGTTCATATTCTTTGGCCATTTATCTACTGGGGAATGGCTATTAGTCATACATACATACCACTATGCATATACTCACACAGATATAGATATAGAGATAGATAGATAGATGATAGGTAGATAGATAGATAGTTGATATGTCTTGAATATCTCCTTAACAGAGAAATTTGATAAAAAAAATTGTTTCCCATTTAACCAATCCCCTTCTTAACCTAGATGCATCAATACTGTCTGTACAGAAGCTTTTTAGTTTTCAAGCTCTCTTTTGTGCTATAAAGACAGTATTATGTTCCTTCATTTCCTTTCATCTTTTTTTAGGTTAAGTTAGACTCTGTTCCCATTGGCTTTCTTCTCCTCATTCCTAATCCTTTTCCCATTTGATAACCCCCTCTTCCTCCTTACCTTCAGCTAGTTCTCTTCTTCAGTTTTTAAATTTGAATTTTTTCACACCTCTTCCCAAAAAGACTTCTTTCATGCCCTTCATTATCCACCTTCACTTTTTTTTTTTTTTAGAGTCGTAGCGGCTTTATTGGGGACAGACAGAAAGTACCAGGGGATTAGGAGTTGGCATTGGGGCCCTTCTTCTTGCCAAAGGTGGGCACTACGTTGACAAAGCGACGGTTGTACTGCGTCCTCCTCTTAGCACGCCCTGTCTTCTTCTTCTTCTTCTCCTGCTTGGACACCTTGGGAGTCTGACCCCTCACTTTTCCAGCTCGGCCCAGAGAGCCATGGACTTTACCTCCCAGCATCCGGCCAGCCACTTCGAGGGTGGACAGGGGCTCCACCCCGCACTGCCCCAAGACGGCTTCATCCTCCAGCGGGGAGCCCCCTAGAAGCAGGACCTGGTCCTCGGGAGCGATGCCCTCCGGGGATGCCACATGGGCCTTGATCTGGGCGACGGTCTCCCGCCCGGTCACCTCGAGGGCGTGCAGAGCCTGCGCACGAACAAACAGCTGCATGGTGGCAACACGAAAACGCTAGTCCTGCTTCCACCGCGGTGAAGATGGAGACCAGAAAGAGAGCCCACCTTCACTTTCTATTTACTCTAGACCCTTATCCTCTCATGTATGACTCCTATAATTTTTCATCTCCCTTCACTACCAATCTTTCTTTACTCATAGAACATTCAGCAGTAACCCCTTCAACCTCCAATATATGACTTCTTTCTTTTTCCACTCCTTTTCAACCTTTACCCCTTCCTTCTGAGCAGGCACTTCTTGCTCTAAGACCACAAAGTTCATCTTCCCATAATTGCTAGTCCTTGATTTGACCCCAACACATCATCCACTCCTATTTCCCTAATCTTCCCCTCCCCATAATGTAGTCTCCCATATTGTAATGTAGTCCCACAAAAGGAGCATTCACCTCTTCACCCTTGCCTACTTGTCTACGTTTAGAAAGTAACTTATGGTTGCCTTTAATGTCACTCTGTTGCTGTTGTTATTTTTCCATTTTTCACATCTTCGTTCTTTCTGAATTTTTGGTTTTTGGAGTATTTGAGAAGCAATTTCTTTGGTTCTTGTTTTCCTTTTTTCTGGTTTTCTTTCTAAAAATGTTTCAAACTCTTCATTATTATTAAGCATCCACCTTTTGTCCTGTATGGTTAAGTTCAGATTTGCAGAATAAGTCACCCTAGTCTGCATTCTGAACTCCTTTGCTCTTCAGAACACATTATTTCATTCCCTCTCCCTTTTTCTAGTTCATAAAAAATGGTCTTGAGTTAGTAACATGTTCTTTTCTTTGCATTTGAAAATCTTTATTCTAATGGCTTGCAGAACTTGCTTTTTAAATTAATTATCAAGTTTGACCATTATATGTCTGGGAATTTGCAGTCTTGGGTTTGTTCATGCTGCTGCTGCTTCTGGAAGCTAATCCCTTAATTCTTTCCATTGAACTTTCTTTTTCTATATTTAGAAGTTCTGGGTAGTTTTCTTCTATTATTTCCTTCATTGTAGCATTAGGGGTTTGTGCCCTGTCATGTTCTTCTGGGAGATCTATGATCCTTAGGTTGTCTCTGCACATTCTGTCTTCAAATTTAGGTTCTGTTGCATGGTGAGCCTATTTTCTTTTAATGTTACTTGTTTTGCTTCTCTTCATCCAGGTTATCTTTCAGTTCTATGCATTTACATTGACAACCTATTGTTCTCTATTGTTTCTTTGATGAGGTTTGCCATTGCAGATTCAAGATTTTCTATTCTGCCCGTTATTTTTATCAAATGGGATATTAATTCTTCTCTTTTAATGCTCATTTCTCTTTTAAACTACTTAGAAAATGCATGTTATAGATTCATGTTTTCTTCAGATTCCACAGCGTGCTCTGTCTCATCAAGTGTCAGAGTGTTTTTCTTTTTTTAGCCATATTTATTCATAGATATCTAAAATTATTTACTAGATTTAGCACTCACATTTCCTTCTGTTGTTACTATTTTTACTGTTGATTTATCTGCATATGTTCAAAGTCTTTGAGTTTCCTTCTTCCTGAAATTTTCAGTACTTTCAGTTGCATCTTTTGGTTAAACAAGTTTAAATCAGGGTGGGGAAGCAGAGGCCTCAAGGCCACATGTAGAGCACCAGGTCCTGAAGTGCAGCCCTATGACTGAATCCAAACTTCACAGAACAAATTCCCCTAATTAAGGGATTTGTTCTGTAAAACTTGGACTCAGTCAAAAGGCTGTACCCAAGGACCTAGAAGGTTACATGTGTTCTGGAGGAGGAAGGTTCCCCACCCCTGGTTTAAATTCTATCTCAGACACTTAGTATCTCTGTGACTCTGAGTAAGTCAATTAGCCTCTCTCAGCCTTATTTTCCTCAGCTTTAAAATAGATTTAAAAAATAGTACCTACATCATTGGTTGCTTTGTTGATTATAGCAAGCCTTGGGTCATTATAAAGCTTCCTCAGTAAGGTTCACAATTATTCAAAAGAAGTTGAACTAACAATCACAAAGAAAAAACTAAAAGAATTCTTTGATACCAACTATGATATAGATAGAATATGATAAATACTTGAATGGCTAATTCATAATCATAGTGATGAATTTTGGTTTGGCCCAGATCTATGACTTCATTGGTATATGGAACTATATAATCAATGGTAAGGAAACTCCCTATATCAATGAAGATCAGATTGGCAAGAGGTCAGTAATTCAGTCTTTAAAAGTTGCCCAGAACCATGGATAGGTCAAATGACTTGCCTACAGTTACAGGCAATATGTATCAGAACCAGACGCTAGATCTTCCTGACTCCAGGACTCTATCTACTATGCTTCTCTGCTTCTCAACTCTTAGTACAGTCAAAGGCTTATAATAATAAAACTCACTCATTGACTTTCCAATAACAATTTTCAAAGACCTGGACTTTCTCCAACCTATTACATTAGGCATGTAAGTAATTTTCAAAGACTGGAGGTCAATGTTCCTTACCTTGACTTACTGGATATAACACAATTCATCCAGGGGCATCATATCACAGTATTTTATTTCTTAATTATATTTTGAAAGATCACATTGCAAGATTCTTGTATCAAATAACAAACCATGAAACCTTTATATCTTGTCTATGACCACTATACATGCTACAATCACCATATTTTCTTATTATAATACTTTCTGAGAATAAGTTAAAATATTTTATATAAAGAAGATACAGTAAACCACAAAAGAGATAGCAGGGACAAGCTTTTATTTTGCTTTAAGCAGATTTGAGCTCATAAGGATTTCCTAAGAGGAAGGCATTTTATACACATATAAAATATTTTAAAATGAACCAGAGTCTCTGTCTGCACATTTATTTCAACATCTATCAATGGCTACATCATTTTGGGAGTGCTCTAAAAACATTTATTTCCTAAAATGGAAAGGTCTTATAATTTTAAAATGATAATGTCTAGTAGTATAGTTTTACATTTTGACTTAAAGGTATTAGAATACTGAATTGCAAAGAGAATGGAAAAGTCACAGTACCCCTGGGGATTCTAGAGAGGAAAAGCAAATAATCTGCCCCTCTGGCAAGTCAAAAATACTATCTCTTCAAACAAGATACTACTGAAAAGAATTTCAGGTTTCAAAGCAAGTTTCGTTTCAAAACACCTTCATCAAACACAAAGTGATAGCTCATAAGATTTGGACATGGAAGAGATATTAGGGATCATATAGGATAATTTATGTCTTAATGTGTACCCTCATATAAGAATGTGGTTCTCTTATAGAAGAATGATGAGGAAGCTAAGGCCTCAGGAAATGAAGAGATTTACACAAGGTTGAAACTGTATGTGGATGAATGAGAGAGTACACTGGCTGATTCCAAAATGATGTGCTGAAACAAACAGAACCAAGCTGTAGCTAGTCTCACTTGGCCATAATAATCCCCAAAATATTAATTTCCACCTGAAAGTTACCCACTGAGCATGTTGTCATTGATATTCCTGCATATGAGTATAGGTTGGGCTAGTAAGCCTCCAAGATTCTTTCCAACTCTGAGATTCTCTTATGATTTCATGAAGCAGAAAATTAAACGTTTGCTTTAGCTACAAGCACAACCTAATGTGATATGCCCACCAGTCGCCTTGTAAATTAGAAATCTTGGAATCTGAAAAAGTTTATGCACTTTGGTAAGGGTGAATCTACACAGAAGCTTGTTTAAAGTTAGATGACCTTGATTCACATCCAAGTTCTTCCATTTATCACTTTTACCATTTCTAGATCCTTTATCCCTAGAGCCCATTTAGCCATAGGTAGGACAGTTATCCCTTCCATATCAGGGGAGTTAGAGGTATCTGCTGCTATCTGGAAAATCTGTGTGAAATTCATAGGGGCAGACCCTTCACTTTCATTTTCCTTTAGGGTATCATATAAGGACTTAGCCTTTTCTTATATGATGCCAGATTCTACTGGAAGGCCCTTTTAACAACAGTCCTGCATTTCTGAGTTTCTAAACTTTTTCTGTGTCATCTACTGGTCTTCATTTTTCATCTGCAGCTTCTGCAAAAGTCTAAAAAAATTCTCATTTAATTTCTTATGCCGACCCATGATATATCAAACCATGATTGGGAAAGTCATATTGTACAAGGGATAACCAAACTAGGAGTATAGACCAAATTTCAACTAGGCAATCATATATTATTTGGCTTGGTCACAAAATATTAGCTCAATTCTAAAGATCAGTTGATTTGGGGAAACTACATCCATTTAGGATAATTTGGGTATTTGGGAGAAGCTTTTAAGAGATCCCTGGACCACCTTGAAGTTTTCAAACTAAAAAAGTTTGTAACTCACCTACCCCTCATTACTATAGAACCTATCTCCCTGAGGTCTTTCAAGAACTGGACTCCATAAACCTCCTATGATCCCATCCAATTCTCCAAAATACACATGCAAGGCTTGGCCAGAGAAGTATATAGGAATAAGACATAATAGTGAGAATGATAATTTCTTGTTCTTTTCATAATAAATAAATTTTTAACATTTACTAATTGAATAATTCTCTTAAAGAGTATGTACTAAATAGTTGTCTTTGAAGGCGTCATCCAACAAATTTCCCTTTCAATATGGTTTTCTAGATAATCACAGTCAGTAATCAATAAATATTTCTTGAGCTTTTACTATAGGTTAGTACTATGGGAGAAACCAAGTGAAATACAAATGGATATATGATCTCATCTCTTCCCTTTAGTAGCTGATAATTTAGCTAAATGAGCTATATACAAATACAAAGTAACTAATGATCTAAGGCAATAGGCTAAATTATTGGGACATATAAGAATGACTATAGATATACAGAGTAGAGAGAGATCATTGTGAATTAGAGTGGTCAGGTAAGGCCTTATGGAAGAGGTGGGACATGAACTGAATAGAGGACAGACTGTTTTTAGGTAGATGGAAATGAGAGTGTTCCATGCAAAGGAAACAAGGTGAGCAAAAAGACACATGCAGAAGTCAATGCATAGATTAGCCTAGCCTGGAGCAAAAAAAAAATTCATATTGAGGTATAATGAGAGAGAAGTTTGGAAAGGCAGATTTTTTTAGGTCCACTGAAAGTGGGCTCCTTGACAATACTGAGAATAAAAATTTTCCCTTGGTGACAGCTATCTTCGGTCATTGCTAGTCCTCTGTCATCTATATCATATAAATCAAAAGAAATTTCTTCATAAATTAATTTATAAATACTACATTCTTCTGGTTTTTCTACAATAAACTGCCCCCAACTAAGTTGTAAAAAGAGCTCTAGTAACAGAAACTTCACATACACACATGCCCACATACTCACACACAAGACCAGCCTTAGATATGACAACAAGTAGATGCTATCATTTCTGTATCTCAGACAACCAACCCCAAAGATCACATCATCCATGGCTTGACCACATTCACTATCCTTACGTATTTAAAAAAAATTATTTCAATGAACAAAAAAATCTATTTTCTCTCAGTCCTTATTCCTTCACCCCTATTTAAAAAGAAAAAAAAACACCTTGTAATAAATATGCAGTCAAGCAAAAACAAAACAACCACAAAGTGGCCATGTCTTAAAAATATAACTGAGTCCATTACCTTTCTGTCAAGAAGTGAGTAGCCTGATTTATCATTAATTTGCTGTTATTTGGTTGATCACTGAAGTGATTATAGTTTGTAAGTTTTTCAAAACTGCTTATTTTTTAGTCTTGCTATTACTGTATAAATTGTTCTGATTCTGCTGGCTTCACTCTGTATCAGTTCATACATTCTTCCTACATTTATCTGAATCCATCATTTACATATAATTCATTTCAGTACAAAAGCATTATATTATATTCACATGACA
Organism: Pseudocheirus occidentalis; assembly: GCA_028646575.1. Taxonomy (NCBI): domain Eukaryota; kingdom Metazoa; phylum Chordata; class Mammalia; order Diprotodontia; family Pseudocheiridae; genus Pseudocheirus; species Pseudocheirus occidentalis. The sequence continues at coordinate 135,002,128 of CM053594.1, read as the reverse complement.
TAAGTTATTCAGTCGTTCCCTGATTGATGGGTACTCCCTTAGTCCAGTTGTTTTTGTTTTTGACACTACACAGAAGCTTTTTCAATTACCTTTATGTGTGTGTGTGTGTGTGTGTGTGTGTGCGCGCGTGCGCGCGCGCGCGCGCGCTTGTGCCCTTTTCATGTTTCTTTGATCTCTTTAGGGTATAAGCCAAGCAGTGACATTATTGTGTCAAAAGGTAGATGCAAAACTCTGGGGGCATAGTTCTAAATTCATTCTACAATGACCAGATGAATTAACAGCTCTGTCAACAAATCATCAATGCAACTGTTTGTTTGTTTTTCTACTACCCCTCCAACATTTCTCATTTTCCCTTATACTTCTCAAAGTGCTTTAGCTCTGCTGGGTAAAGAAAGTGGGATTCCTGGAGAGAACTTTGGGGCTCCATTAAAAAACCACACAGCCAAGCATCTCTCTTTATGGCCTACTTTTAAATCTCAGCAACCTCTATTGTCTTGGAGTCAGTGCCCCAAGTTGTTTATTGTTTTTACGTTCTTAACTTACAATGGGAAGGTGAAGGGGGAAGAGGGCTAAGGATAAGTGGGGAAAATATAGATGACTGATTCATGGCCAGGATATTTGAGAGATAAACTGAGCAAACCATGGAAGATTTAGTTAGTATTCAATAGTAATAAGGAAAGAGCCAGTATCTTTTGATTCTTAGAGTGGCTCTCTAAAGCCTGTGTCTGAACACAGTTTCACTTTATTTGGAAAAAAAGTAAACCTTGATGTATTCCCTCTGCCCCAACAAAAACTTTCTCTCTCTCTCTCTCTCTCCCCACTCTGTCTCTCTCTCTCTCTCCCCACTCTGTCTCTCTCTCTGTCTCTGTCTCTCTCTCTCTCCCCCCCATCTCTGTCTGTCTGTCTGTCTCTGTCTCTCTCCATCTCTGTCTCTGTGTCTCTGTGTCTGTGTCTGTCTCTCCCTCTCCCTCTCTCCCTCTCTCTCTCTCTCTCTGTCTCTCTGTCTCTGTCTCTCAGTCTCTCTCTGTCTCTCTGTCTCTCTCTCTCTCTCTTGAAGAGTCAACCAGCAGAGGGAATCACAGAGACTGACTAACATCACTCAAGAGGCAAGTGTATAGATAGTAAAGACTACTAAATTTTGGGATCCATTAGGAAGTAATTTTTGTGAGACTCCATTTTGCCAACCAATATTTACGGAAGCTACTATGTGATTTAGGATCTCATGACAGAATAATAAGGCATTTCTTAATGCCTTATTATTATTTCTTAAAGTTTTTGTTGGATGAGGTATATTTGCTTTAGCATTTGTTTTCTGACAGGTAATATCACACCAATTTGATTCTTCCCATGTAAAACTCGAGCTTCAGGCATGATGTCTCACTTTGCCTCATCTGATCAGCTCTGGTAATGCTACTGAGGAATGAGAATGATCATTCAGTGAGCAGGTAAGTGGTGTTCAGTGCTAGGTTAATGAGCCACCTTGTGGTAAGACCTCCTCTATGTATCTCTCTATCCTGAAATATGGAAGCTTTAAACAACCTTATAAATATCTGCTCCATTAGAAAACAGAAGAAAAATTTTAAACTATTTTTACACTGTACTTTTATCTGTGCAACCCCTTCCAGTCACTTCGCCAACTTTATAGATGTACTCAATTATTTCAGCCGACCAATAGTCACTGCCAACTTTCCAGAACTCCTAGCACAGTTTTAACTACCAGCTTGGGGTTTTATTCAGTATGAGCATAAAAGTTATTATATTCTAATTGCTTGTGATTGTTACTACATTGAGATTTATTTTTGTTGGTTATTTCAAGAGACCCTTAAAATGTGTTTAGTGACTTCATACTGTTTTTTCTGATTGATTCTATTATTAGGGTTGTGGAACCCTGGGGCCATTTGGCCCTGTTGAACATCTTGAACAATTTTTTAAACATTTTGGGTTTGGCAAAACCTATTTTGCCAAGAACGTTACCCCTTAATTTTTAAACCCATGTGCATTTTAAGGAAAATTTAATCCATATGTTCCCAATTCCTCTGTACTAAACACATCAAAATGTTTTGTAAGAGCTGTTGGATTGCCAAGAAACATACTGAGTCTCCCTTATAAGACCTTTTAGGCCATTTCTTTTCAAGCAGGAAGTTACTTTTTGCCAAGAATAAAATAATTTGAACACCAAGAGCTTCAAGTTTAGCTTTGAAACTCAGCATGCATAAGCTCAAAACTGGTCAAAAGTGTGTTCTCTCCTTTTCTTAATGGATGTTTTATGTCTGTTTAGGAAATATTTAGTAAATATGCTGATGACCAAAAACTATATGAATTGTAAAGAACAAAATCCGGTAATGAAACATGTAAAACAGTCTCTGGATGTTGCTCTTAATTTTTTGTGTCATATTTTGGTTGGTTGATTAGGGATCAGTATTTATGATTTTATGGTTATAGGGAACTCTCAGATGAGGATACCCACTCTACCAATGCAGATTGACACCTGCTGTGAAATTTATTGTCCTAAAGAGTTGCCTAGGACACTAGGAAGTTAAGTAACTTGCTCAGGATTAACTAGGTAGTGGGGGTCAGAGGCAGGCCTTTAGTTCAGTTTTTAGGGCTACATGGATAGCTCTTTACACCAAACTATGCAAAAGATATAAATGCTTCAAGGTAGTTTCTAAGATTTGGGATCTTTATATTCTCCTAACAGGAGATATTCTAGATTTTGATGGATTTCCATATTTTAAAAACACAACAGATACACTGGATATGAAAGAACACAACTAATAAGAAGTGGAGGATAGGGCCAGATAATTAAGGAGAAGAATTAAAAAATCAAAAGGAATTTCTTTTTTTAAAAATTCTCATTTAATTGGTATAAAGGGCATATGCAGGGTGCTCTAAAACTTTTAGTGTACTTTCAAGATAGCTTAAAACTGCAGTAAGACTTGTGGAATATACCATATGTGGCAGGGGCTCAGCATTATTGAAATTGGGTCATCCAAGTATTTGTAAATATAATTCAGTATATATAGTAATGATGTAATTATCTTACCTCAGAAATATCAAGAACTCTACCACCAGGTGAACATTCCAACAGGGTCAAGGCAACCCTCATGCTCCAGATATATGTGAGTATCAATAGAGATCAACATATGCTTCTAGTTGTATGCAGTGGAGTGTCTTAAGACTCCAAAATAGCAAATACTAAAAAAAAATATGTAGTGAATGACTGATACCCTATTACTGCCATATAATGATGTTATCATAGAAATAAAGTATCCAAGTAATATTTACACTTACAAATCCCCCAAATCACTATAATTATGTTTATCTTTGAGGCAGCAGATTATATATATGCATGTATATGTACATATAATAATAGCTAATATTTATATAATGCCTTGAGGTTTTTAAAATACTTTCTCCCACCTACCCAGAGAGATAATCATCATTATCATCATTATCATAAATAATAACAATAAATGGTATTTATGCAGTTTCAAAATTTACAAGCACTTTGTTTCATTGTCCATTATAAGATAATGGAGAATGGGAGAGATGCCAGAAAATCAGGGAAGGGCATTAACTTATCTGATACTCATAATAGGCTCTGCAGTAAGTAAATTTACTTCTGTATTACAGAGGAGGAAACTGAGGTTTAGAAAGATTAAGTAGATCACAAATCTAGTAAGTATAGGAGGAAGGATTCAAATTCAGATCACCCATGCCCATCACTCTTTATGCTAACATTAACTGTTTTCATTTCACAAAAGAGGAACCTGAGACTCAGAAGCAGAAAGAAACCCATTGTCAAAGATTAGGTTAGTATCAAAGGTACAATTCAAACTTAGGTCCTCAGATTGTTAGACTGTACTCTTTCCATTGCACTACATTTCCTTTAAGCTGGAGCTAAATTCAACCATTTTTGAAGAAAGTATGAAAATTCTGATGCGTTGCAATAGCATGTCTTGAAAAAAATAGCCTGCTTAAATAAAACCATTCACTGGATCTCTACATAATGTAATCACCTTTCCTACCAGACAATTTACTCTGAATCTTTCCCTATATCTTTATATTGAATAAATTTCTGAGAAACATTTAGGGTTATGTGATGTCAGTATGACAAAGGGATATAATAGGGCTATACATTGAAAACACAACATAGCCCAAGAGGTGACACACCTCTTTAAGTGACTTCATACTACTCATGTTTCATACCAAATTGCCCAAACAGTGCTCTATCATCACAGAAATGTTCTAGTCACAGAATTGGAGAACTGGAGAATTGGAAGGGACGTCAACAACCATGTAGTTAAACCTATACTCAAAAGGAACCCAAGATAATGTGCCCAATAGGTAGTCATTTGCTTAAAGAACTGCTTAAAGAACTCCAAGATGTGGGAAATCATGATTTCTCAAAGCAATTATAGAAGCAGGGATTTCATGGAAAGTTTTACTTGAAAGGAAAGTAAGACACAGTTATTGGAATTCCTTGGTTGTTTTTACTGTGGTGGGACAATAACAAGTGATCACACTCAGGAAAATTTGCTGACTGGGCCTACTGCCAGGTAACTACTAAGGATGGTGGGTTTTAAGGATTTTCAGACTGATGAGTAAAAGGAGACATTGCCTGAAGAGAAACAATATGGTGTAGCGAATAGAATGCTGAACTATGGGTTGAAATCTTGCCTCTGAAAATGAATCACTTAAATCCCTCTAATCTTGTTTCCCTATCTCTAAAATGGAGACAATGAGGGTGCCCATGATACTTTTCTCATGGGTTGTAATGATGACCAAACAAAATAATGTGTATATAGATACATAGAGACATAGACATGGACATGGATGTGGACATGGATGTGGACGTGGACATAGACATAGACATAGATATAGATAGATACAAAGTTGAATGGTGAAAGGCAGCTAGGTGGTAGAGTGGACAGAGTGCCGGACCTGAAGTCAGGAAGACCTGAGTTCTAATTTGGCTTCAGACACTAGCTGTGTGACTGTAGACAAGTCACTTAACTCTGCCTCAATCTCCTCATCTGTAAAATGAGCTGGAGAAGGAAATTGCAAACTACTCCAGTATCTATACAAGAAAATTCCAAAATGGAAATATTTAAACACAAATAGAAATGGTAGCTCTAAGCTTTAGTTTCATCTGTAGAAGTGAGTCAAGCAATACAATTTTAACCCTACTTCCATATCTCATTTCTTCAAACTTGAAGGATAGCTCTCATGACTCCTCCTAATACTTTTCTTACCAGTTAATCAAAAATCATTTATTAGGGATTTACTGTGTGCCAGTCACTATACTAAGAGTTGTGAAAACACATTCAAACAGAGAGAAAGTCAATCTTTGCCCTCAGAGAGTGAAAGTGGTTGAAGATAGCACATAAAAGGGAGTACAAGGAGTGGAGGAAGAAAGTAACCAGTGCAAGGGCATGGCTCAGAAAGTCTTATGGAAATGATCCGTATAGTCAGCAGTGTAGCCTGGACAGGGACAGAGATATCTTTGACCTGACCCTCCTCCTTAAATTGGCAGGACAGATGGTGATTATCTGGAGATATTCCACTGGAATAGAGTTCATGACTACCATATCAGTTAAGCCCAGAGATGGAGGTTATGTTCCCAGGTTAAACACCCCCACTTCTTTCAACTGATACTAATAAGGCCGAATCTGGAGATATTTCATCTTAGTTACCTTCCTCTGGATGTTCTTCAACTTAGCAGTGGCATTACTATATAATATGGAGTGCAAAATTTAGCATATTCTCTCCCAGGCAAAATAAAACAGAGTTATCACCTCTTTGGTCACAGATACAGTGTAAAGTGTTATGTAAATTATTTTAGACAAGTCATGATTTGGATATGGTTTCATTTTCTGACAATGGTCATGTGTACATGCGCTTCTCCTGATAATAAACAATGCATCAAACCTTAACCACATGTAACCAGATTGAGCTGTTTTCCCCACCCTTAATTTGTTCTCTTATTTCTTGGCATATTCTATTGTTCTCTTTTGTTGTGTTTTTAATTTTATAATTTTTTTCAAGAATAGATGTTACTCCAAGGAAATGCCCAAAAACTGTAGCTTTCAAAGAGTGAGCTTCAAAATGTTAATGATATTGCAGTGGCTTTTGGTGTAGGGAAGCATAGCACTTCAAGGATCATTCAAATCCACAAATTAAACACATTAGGTTACAACCAAGAGCAAAGCAAAATATAGTTGAAAAGGAAAATAGCACCAAGCCAAGGAATCCAAAGAAGAGACATAGGCAGATACAGGAATGGCATACAGTATTTTAATTTTTTAATGTATTGAATGGTTTTTTTTAATACTCTTAATGGTTTTTTAATACTCTTCCCTCTTTTCTTTTTTCCTTTAAAAATATTAGTTCTTGTATGTGATGACTCTCTGGGAGGGAGCAGGGGAAGAGACACTAAAATTTTTGGTGATATAAAAATATTAATTAAAAAATTATTTTTGAAAAAAGAAGAAAAATACTAAGAACCAACAAATTATTACTGAAAAACAACCTAGTTAATCCTCTTAGCCCTCAGAAAATACCCCCAAGACCTTCAGAAGGACCTGGCAGCCAGACTATTAATCTGCATTATTAATATTTTTCATTACTTTCTCAAGTCTAGACATTAAACAAAACAATAAATTAAGTCTTAATTTATAGTGTGTGTCTATTTCCAAGGTGTAAATGCTCACACTGAAAATTTAACAATTGGTTCTCTCAAGCAAGTTCAAACTGGCTCCAGCATACCCTTGTATCTGTCTGCCTACCTATCTACCTTTTCTTGAAATTTTATTGAATGTTATTTAATTAAATTCATCCCAAAGTTCCTACGAAGGAAAGAAGAAAGGGAAGAAGGGAAGGAGGGGAGAAAGAGAGAAAAAAGAGAATAAGGAAGAAAAAGGGAAAGAAGAAAGAAAAAATTGACCTTTCCCCACTTTTATGACATGTTTCCCACTGTCCACACTCTTTCAAAGATCATTGACAGAAATACAGCAATTCCATTTTCAAGCCTGTTTGTATTTTCCATATAACGAGAACAAATTAGCCTAGTTTAGGTGATTTAGATTCATTAAAGTCAAGGAGATGTTATCTTGTTATATCCCTAACTGCTTTTAGTTTCAGCTTTCTGTTTTTATTACATCCTTTCCATCCTTCCTCCAAAATATTCTCCTTGTCATAGAAAGCAGAAGCTGAAGAACTAGGTGGCATCTGCCATCCATTCTTTCCATTTATTGTATTTCTAAATTTGCCTATGCACTCTTTACATTTTAATCTCTTTTACACAATTCTACTTTTTCCTATTTGTCAGAATATCTCCTTGTATCTTCTGAATTTCATTGTGGAGAGCTTTCTAGTCCTTCTAAGCTTTGTTGGATTTTAGAACACAGAAAGCAAGTTATTATTCAAGCCTTTCAGAATCTATTCTTTTCAGATTTCAGGTGTCTATAAGATTATGCCAGACTTTATTCTCCTTTTCTGTAACATGTTCTAGGGGAGATTATATCTCAGGATATTCTTTGATATTAACTCTGTTAATTTTTCTTTCTTTTCTCCAATTCATCTTTCTGTTTTTCCCCTTCTTCCCTTAATGGCAGAACTTTTCCAAGGACTCATTATCATAATCTTCAAGTATACCCAAGTCAAGGCACTTAATTACCAGCATTTCTCTTAAACTTTGGCAAAGACCCAATTCCTCCATGTCAACTAATATCCCAAAACACAATCTCAACTACCTTCTAAAGTGTTTCTTAGAAAACGCATTAAAAAGAGTTGCTAGAATACATAATTGAGTCCAAAGAGGGTGATAGGAAGCAATAATTTCTGTAGTAATTTCCTATTTATCTTATTGAGGCAGCTAGGTGGCTCAGTGGCACACTGGGCCTAAAGTCAGGAAGACTGACCAGGCTGGCCTCAGAAGTTTATTAGTTGTATGACTGTGGGAAAGTTACTTAACCTCTATTTACCTTAATCCACTGGAGAAGCAAATGACAAACCTCTCCAGTATCTTTGCCAAGAAAATCTCATGACTAGCATTAGCATGCAATGATCCACAGGGTCATGAAAAGTCATACAAAACTGAACAACAAAATGAATCTGCTTTTGGGGGTAGAGGAAGCGCTTTGAACCTGTTATTTCCTCAGTAGAGGTAACTTCTGGGGTGGAAATCCTTTTCACTAATATTACTTGGCAAGTCATCTGTAACTTACCATATCAGACAGCTGACTGGCGTACTGGGAGATAAAGTGATGCGCCCATAATCATACAGTTAATAAATATAATAGGTAAGATTTGAACATGGAATCTTCCTGATTTCAAAGTCACCATGCCATGTTGTCTTTCATACATTCAAAAGAGAGATGATATAAATTGGCAAATACAAAGTAAGAAATACAAATAAGATTCTCAAGTGCAAATCATTTGAAAAATTAGAAGATTCCATTTCTCTTAAAAATAATTTTTATTCAACTTATATTTGCATAGTGGTTTACTATTTCCAAATAACTCATTTAACCCAAGGGAGATGTTGTAAGCATCATGATTAATAAATATTCATCTTTTAATTGATTTGTTAAAAATCAGAAATTCTATGAGAATTGTATAATTCTACAACAAACTAAAACCTATTACTCAAAGTACCTACCACTTTAATTGAGGTCTATCCTTTCAAGTGAATCATTCCTTCCAAGTTGTCATCCACTCCAAATATTATGCCAGTCAAATAATGGGAAAAGCCCACAAATGTGAGGCACCATCAGGAAGGTTATTGGAAGCAAAACTGGAAACATGTAGTCTTTGTATAAGGCTGTAGTTTACACAGATTGAGACACAATGTTAATATTTTCCTAGAATAGATTTGGAAAAGGTCATTAGAAAGACAAATAAAATTATCATGCAAATGAATTAACACAATTTGGAAAAAAAAGACCAAAAAAATTAGGGCACAGATTAAAAGAAGATGTGGTTGATTGAAATAATTAAAATCATGAAGTATATGAATAGACTGAATTTCAAATTCTGATGCATTTGGAAGTATTATTTAAAGCTTAAAGGTGGCAATTTTAAGGAAAAAATTTTTAAAGTCATACAATATATAAAATCTTGTTTTAAAAATGATTTGGATAAATTCATGCATAATAGCTCAAAACAAAGTAGGCTATTAAAGCAACCTAAAGATACACGATATCTATAATCTTGTCATGTTGACATTATAGAGTTATATAGATGTAACTAGTTCTTTGAATTATCATTAATAGAGATAGATTTCTGGGCTTGGTTTGTTTGATCCTGGAAATATTGTCACAGTGTTATTACTGAGTGCCTCACTTTCATTCCCTGCATGTTTATCCTACTGAGGGAAGAGGAAAGGAAGGCACATTGCCATCTTTTGCCTGATCTCCACAAGTTTCCTGCCAGGTCTCCCAACTACCATGAAAGAGAAGAGCTATTCTAGTCTCTTGCTGCTATGGTGAAGAGAGACTATTCCAGATATTCCATTTCAGTCATCTGTGTCTTCTGACTGCTGGTCAATCTTGTATGAGAAGAATAAAAATGCCAGTCTATCATACCAGCATTCTTTTGCCAAGATGAGGAGAGAGGGCACAAGTCCGTCAAGTTCCAGCCCAGTCTCCTGCCATAGGAGGAGAATGTTATTACCACTCCTGCTCCAAGTTCTTGCTTCCTTGTCTGAACTGCTCCAAACACTGAAAGGATTCTGAGATCATAATACTATTGATATGGATAATTTTCTAAAATTTTCCTTTAATCATTAATGAACACCCCCCTGTTCATACTTTGCTCATCACAGTGATCCACAGATCATCATTCATACCCTATTCTCCATTCTCCACTGCCTGTTTTCTTATTTCCATGCTCCTCAACCTATTCCACATCTTCTACTCCAAAGCTCCCCGCCCCTTGTATTGTGCCCACTGGAATTCCTCCTCCATGGGTAATAAACCTGTTTTCATCTTAAATCTTTTTTCTTTCCTACTTCTCTCATCTTCTGACTCTCAGACTTTGCTTTATCACGACACGACAACCTTTCTGGACCACTGTCCATCACTGGCGTCACTCATTGCCTTTGATTCACTTGGTTGAAATGGGGAAGTTAGAATACTCCTTGTTCTGCCTTGCCATTTCCAAGTTCTCCCTTACCAACGTTACTCAGGAACCTTTCCTCTTTTGAGACTGACATAATCCATATCTTCCACCAAGTTAAAACTCTTGTAGCTTTTGCCTAGAGACCTCCAGGTCTCTCCTCTTTCTTCCTCAATGAATTCTGTACCTGGCTCACAATTCTATCTCTCTTCCCTAACCTCTTGCCCTAGTACTTGAGGACCTTAACATACATACTGACTGTCTCTCAAATACTCTAACCATTTAGTCCCTCAGCCTGCCCATTTCCATGACTGACCCCCTCTACTCCATCTTAGTCACACACAGAGATAGTCATACTCTTGATCTACATATTTAAGAATTCCCACATCCCCTTGTCCAACCATAATCTACTGGTTTTCTACTTTTCCCTCTGCCTTCCCTTATCAAATCATACTCTTCATCCACACATGACCTCCACATGCCTTGATCCCTCAGTTTTCTTCCATTCTCTCTATTGCCCCTGCACTAGCCAACTCTTTCCTCCTTTCCCCATCTTGAACCCTTGGTAAACCAATTCAACTCTACATTGTCCTCTTAAGTCCTTTTGCCACTTTTCATATCACTGATTGTTTCTCGCCAAGGCTATGTTGGATTATTCCCACCATCAATTGCCTTCTAGGCACACGCTGCTGAAGAAAAGTAGAGAAAATTATACAACCATCCTGAGAGGTCCATTACAAATGTATGTTATATAACTTCAGTTGGGGCCTCACTGCCACTCATCAATCCTTTGGGTCCCTAAGTAACTCATTATCCTACTCATCAAATTGCCTTTTCTAAACCTTTTTCATCTCTCCTCAAATGTCATGACTTCCCCTTGCCTACTCTCTCAGCTAACAATTTTACTTCATATTTTACTGGGGAAAAATGAGGCTATTCACAAAGAACTCCTTCTTCTCCCTTTCTCCTTATCTCACATCATTTATATGCCTTCTCCCACTACCATGTCCCCCTTCAACCCTCTCTCACATGATGAGGTAATCTTCCTTGCCAAGGCAAACTCCTTTACAGCATAGGTAATTTCATTCCTTTCTATCCCATCAAACAGATTGCCTCCTCTTTCATCTCTACTCTCCCACTTATCTTTAATCTCTCCCTATCTATTGGATACTTCCCTATATCCTACAAACATGCTCATGTCTTTCCTATTCTCGAAAAATCTCTTACTTGATCCATCCATCCTCACTAACCATTTTCCTATAACTCTCTTAACTTTGTGACTAAAGTCCTTGAGAAGGGTTTGTACAACAGGTACCTATACTTCCTCTCCTTTCATGCTTTCCTTAAGGTTCTTCAGCCTCATTTCTAAGCTCATCATTCAGCTGAAACTCCTCTCTCCAAAGTAACCAATGGCCTTTTAGACATCAAATCCAATGCCCTTTTCTCAATCCTTATCAGAGTTCTCTATGGTCTCGGTCACTGTAGATCTTCCTCTTCTCTTTCATACTGTTTCTCTCTAAGCTTTTGAGACACTACTACATCCTGGTCCTCCTCCAAACCATCTGACCATTCCTTCTCAGACTTCTCTGTTCAATCTTCATTCATATTATGCCTACAAACTATGGGTGTCCCACAGGACTCTAACTTGGTCCCTCTTCATTTCTCCCTGTATACTTGGTGATCTCACCAGCTCCCCTGGATTCAATAATCATCTCCATGCTGATAATTCTCAAATCTACTTAGCTGGCCCTAACTTTTCTACTAACCTCCAATCATATCTCCAACTGCCTAACAGGTACCTCAAACTGAATGTCCTGCAGACATCTTAAACTAAACATGTCCAAAACTGAACTTATTATATCTCCCCAAATCCTCCCTCTTCCAAATTCCCTATTACTGTCAAAAGTACAGCTATTTTCCCAGTCTCTCAGGCTCTTAACCCAGGAGTCTTCAATTCCTTACTCATTCTCTCGATTCCTCACACTCAGTCTCCATCCAATCTGCTGCCAAGGCCTTTACATTTGTGACTTCTCTAAAATTTGTAGCTTCCCTTCTGCAATATTGCCACCACCCTGGTATAAACCCCTATCTGCTTGTTCCTAGACTATTGTAATGGCCTGCTGCTGAGTCTGCCTACCACAATTCTCTCCTCATTCAAGTCCATCTTCCATTTGTTTGGGGTAAAAAATACCCATTATTCTTAATTTAATTAGAAAAGTAAACACAGAGATGCCTTAGATAAGAAGAAGAATTTATTCCCTTTCCCCTGGGAAAAAAAGGGTGCCCCATCTCGGATTTCTTACCAATGTTGATGCATGAGGCTGGGCCAGGAGAGAGAGAGAGCCCCAAAGAAGGGGTCTAGGATTTTAAAGACCTAATTAGGATGCCCTCTCTCCTGGCCAACTGCCTTCTTTCATTGGTGGAAAAATTCACTTTACCAATCTCTTTGCTACTGAGACTGAAAGGGGAGGGAGATGGGAGGCCCCTCACCAGGGTGGGAAAAGACAGACAAAGGAAGATAAAAGTGATTGACAGGAGAAAGGGGGAGGGTACAGCACTCAGGGTGGGGTACATTCCAGACTGAGAAGCTTTTCACTAATTTCGTGTTCCACACAGTTCGTGTCCCACACACATTCAACAAAGTTATTTTCCTAAAGCTCAGGTCTTAGCATGGGACTCCCCTACTCAACAAACTCCAGTGGCTCCCTATCACCTCCAGTATCAATTATAAGATTCTCTGATATTTAAAACCCTTAATAACCTAGGCTGCTCTCACCTTCTCAGTTCTCTTATACCTTACACACAAAGCATCCCTACTATGTGCTCAAGCTTCCATGCCTCCATCCAAACACTCCATCTCCCAAATCTGGGCATTTTCACTGACTCTCCCTCATGCATAGAATGCACTCCCTCCTCATCTTGATCTCATGGCTTCCTTTAAGTCACAACTAAAATCCCATCTTCTATAGGAAGTCTTTCTCAGCCCCTTCTAATTCTAGTGCTTCCATTTCTTATTTATTTCCTACGTATCCTCCTCAGTTTATTCATACGTATTTGTTTGTTTGTTGTCTCCTCCATTAAATTGTGGGCTCCTTATGGGCAAAGACTATTCTTTGCCTTTGTTTGCTTGTCTAATGCCTTAGTATAGTACCTGGTACCTAGCAGGCACTGAATAAATGTTTATTGACCAAATGACTAATCAAGGCTCTCTCCTTGAATATGGTCTGATGCACAGACATATTACAGTTATCTCCAAATCCTTTCAAATGTGAGGAACTTACTTTAATATATACCTTTTAAATGTTTATTCTGAGAGAAAGCCAATCTCCAGGGGACTCTGGGATTGACAACTAAATTAGATGTATGTGTCATTCTTACTTAATATCTCATACAATAATCTGAATTATTATGATGATAGTATTATGATATCATGGTATCATGGTATCATGATAATGGTCTGTAGTTAATGTCAGGAAGACCTGATTTAAAATCCTTCATCTTTAATTTAATAACTTTAATCTTGGGCAAATTGCTTACCTCAAGTGCCTTAGGAAACACCCTAAGAAGGTACCTACCAAGTAACAGATAAGTCAAGTTAGTAGTGACCTACCAACAACAAGCAAAAAAAATCCAAACCTTAAATGAAAGAAATCTATCGAAATGTCCTTGAGTAATGAAGATAGTATGAAGTTATATATCCTAAGGCTCTTGCAACTGCGTTTTTCTTCTATTCTGGAATCTGTCTGTGGAATAATCCAGAGTATATTTGTCTCTGTTAGAGGAACATGATCCATAGCAACAGAAGCAGATTAACAGAGAGGCGAGAACACAAGAAGCAAAAGAAAGGAGGTTCTGGGTTATGGAAAGGAGTTTATTTTGAGAAATAAATGTGATGTCAAGGAGAAGCAGTGTGATCTAGTAATTAGAGGAGTTAGCCTAGGAGTCAAAACGACTTGGTTTCAAGTTATGCCACTGTAATTTGAGGGTGTCAATGCTTCAGAAAGATCACTGGCTCTAGAATCATATAATCTGGATTCAAATCCTACCTCTTTGCAACCTTGAGCAAGTAACTCAACATCCTTTGGCCTAGTCTGTAAAATGAAGGGGATAGGACTCGATTTTCTCTGACCCTCCCTTTCCAGCTCTTTATCCAGATCAATCCAACAAAGAATATTTTATTTATTAATTTAATAATCATTAATAATTTATTCTTATCATGTGCCAGTTTCAACTGCTTATAATCCCACAAGCTTGCCTACCTACCGGCTTGGTGGTCATGGGCAAATCATTTAACTCTTACACCTCCAGGCAGTTCTCTAAGACAAGAAATTACAAAAAAGACTGGCTGTGATTTGCGGTTAGTGAAGGGAATTTCCATAGTGGCAGTTCAGCATACTGCCTAGGGGCAGCTGAGTGGTACAATGGATAGAGGGCTGGATCAAAAATCAGGAACACCTGAATTCAAATCCAGTATCACACATTTACGAGAGGTATGATTCTGGGCAAGTAATTTAACTCTCTCTTTTACTCAGTTTCCACCTATATATAAAGGAGATAAAAGCACTAAGCTCCCATGGTTGTTGTGAAGATCAAATTGGATAATATTTGTAAAGTGCCTTGCAAACCTCAGTTCCTTATCACTAATACATATGTTTGAGGCCAAATAAGATTGTTCAGTCTTACTGATGTTTGGCAATATTTGCCCTTAGCCTTATCTCCATGAAATGGGCCATTATGTTTCTGAACCACCTGCAGGCACCTTTGGAATATCAATTACAGAGCAACAATAATCCACCAATTTCAAAAATCTTTCCTCAAGTAGGAAGCTATTCAAGTAGACAGACACTTCTATCATTAAACTCATTTAGCTATCATCATTTATTTGGTCCATTTTTCCTCAATAATTCCTGACCATGCTGTGCTAGAGACAACTCCCCCTCCCCATCAACAACCTCCCCACATCTCATTTTCAGTCCTGCTGAGAAGTCTGCCCGAGCTTGTGACGACAGTAATAACCCAAACCAGGCCTTATTCTGTGTTTATGGATGGGGAGTAAACAACAGAGCTCTGGAAGAAGCAAATTGCTCACCCATGTGAGGTGAATGAGCTTTTCCAGAGGAGCAGAATTTAGTGCCCTCGAGGAGGCAATTTATTAAATGGAGCCCTGGAAACTTGCGTTCATTTCGCTTGTATAAAAAGAGCAAAGGCATCATCATTAAGCCTTTATTTAGCACACACCAGGAGCTCCATACAAGGTGTTATGTAAACTTTATAGTTGCCCGCACACCCATCCTCCAAGGCGGTCACAGCTTTATGACAGCAGAGGCTGAAGTAATAAACTGTAACTTCATGGCAAGGCATTGAAGAAGATGATGCTTGAATCCCAAAGGAAATGCAGTATTCTTTTAATAACTTCATTCTTTTTAATAACAGGTTATACTTTTCAACTGAGTTACTAATGGTTATAATAATAACAATAATAATAGCTCCCATTTAAATGGTGTTTTACAATTTACAAAGCATTTTACTCCTGTACATAATCTCATTTGATCTTCAACCATGCCTAAAGGCATGTGGCACAAGTATCATTAGCCCCATTTTCCAGATGAAGAAATGTAGGCCCCAAAAAGTGACATGATTTGCCAGAGGTGGATGAAAAAAAACATTGGACTGGGAGGCAGAACCCTTGGGTCCTAGTTCCTACCCTCCTACTGCCTCTAGCAAGGTATAACCTTGTGCTTGTCACTTAATTTCTTCATCTGTAAAACAAAAGGGTTGAGATAGATGATTCCTAATGTTCTTTCAGCTTGAACACTCTAGTGGTCTATATTTAACAACTTTCACCAAATTGTACAGAGAAATGTCTTCCAAGTTGCCCTAAAAGCATTTACATCCTATTAATTAACTTTGAATAATGACCCATTTGTAAGCAAATAATTTCTCCCCATAATCAAGTAGAGAAACTGAGACAAAGACAAGCTGTCACAATGGCAGTGTCACTCATAAAATCACAAAAACCATGTTACAAAAGGATCCTTGAAAGAGTTAGGGATGCTTAGCTAGGGGAACAACAGACAGAAAGGACTTGATTGCTATCTTCAAATATATGAAGAATTTTCATTTTGAAGAGGTACTTGTTTTATTTGACCCAGAAGAGCAGAACTAAGGAGAATAGATGAAAATTACAGGGAAGCAGATTGTGACTCAATAGGAAGAAAAATTTCCTTGAAAACTAAAGCTAGACAAAATGGAATGAGCTGTCTCCCGAGTTCCCCATATCCTGAGGTCTTCAAGCAAAAGGTATTCTCACAATCACGGGTCAGGATGTTCTACTAGGGATTTCTCTTTCAGTGTATAACTTAGATTAGATGACACTAATGACAATGTAGTGTAGGGAAAAGAGAATTAGACTTTCATGGTATTTGGCATCCAATCTCTTCTTCCCACTCTTATCATGATAATAACGGCTTTCATTATCACTCATCTGGTCTATTGCAATGGCCTCCCAAGTATTCTCCTTGTTCTCCATTCTCTTCTCATTCAACCCATCTTTTAAACCACTTCCATATTAATCATCCTTACATAAAAATCTGTCCCTGTAACTACTTTGCTCAATGGCTACCTATCCCCTAAGAAATAAAATAAAAACACTACAGCCTGTAATTCAAGGCCCTCCACAACACAGCACTATACCATTCAAGCCTTTTCTCATGTTGCACCCTTTCAGCATCCCAAACACTTCAGCTATACTGAACTACTCTAATTTTTTCATTTTTTTTTTTGCTTTTTGGAGGGCAGTTGGGGTTAAGTGACTTGCCCAAGGTCACACAGCTAAGTTTTTTTGTGTGTGTATGTGTGTGTGTTAAGTGTCTGAGGCCAGATTTGAACTCAGGTACTCCTGACTCCAGGGCCGGTGCTCTATTCACTGCACCACCTAGCCGCCCTAATTTTTTCATATTTGAATGAAAATATTTCCCAACAATAATATATATTCCATAATTTCCCAGCCTTCGTGCATTTGCTCACACCATTCCCTGTGCTAACACCATTCAGTGTATATTTTCTGCCTTTGTTCAAGACCCATCTTTAATTCCACTTCCTCTAAGAAGGCTATCCTCATAATCCCAGCCAAATATTGTCTTTCCTCTATCAGATTTTGCATAATACTTTGTTTGTAACTCTCTTACATACTAATTATGTTCCATTTTGTATTCTTAATTATGCATGTTCCATATTACCTTACTTGCTGCATGATCTTAAACAAATCATTTAATTTTTCTGTGCCTATTTGCTCATCTTTACAAAGACGGTAACATTCTACTGTGTACCTCATAGGATTATCTTAAGGAAAGAGCTTGGGGAAAATAAAACTATGCAAATGTGAGCAACTAATATTAAGAAGACACAAAGTTCATTCCATTTTATCTCTATCTCCCACAGAGCTTAACACAGTGCTCACTTACACAATAGGTGCTAAATCCATTTTTGCTGAATTGAGTGGAATTAAATTGAATTTAATGGAGTCAGAAAAATTATTTGCTCATACTGTCACTAACTTGCTGTGAAAATGTGGGTAAGTTACTTAACACTCTGAATGGACTCAGTTTCCTTCTCTATAAAATGAGGGATTTGGACTTGATAACCTCTAAGGTCCCTCACTGATCTAACATTCAACAGAGCAAAAAGCAGACTTGAAATTCTGTAACAATGTGTCTCCCACATTACATGTTAAAAAGACATTCCTCTTAAAAGATGCCTTAAAAGGCATTACAATAGAAATAAATTTGTGCAAGGATCTTCATATTATAAATAATAAGAGAGGCATAAAATAGAGAGAATATGCTTCTTTTGGGCGGTAGTAATAACGTTTATATTTTCTTCCGAAGAGTAGTTACCAACTTCAGAGAGTATGTCAATGAAGAGTTGAAATGTAATAGGGATTACCTATAAAAGAGGAGATCAGTGGTCTCCAAATAAGTTGAACCTATGCTCTAGGGAACCATTGCAAGGTGCCAGGAAGTGTATAATGAACCAGTTAAAAAGTAAGAAGATGGGGTACATCCCACCCTTTAAGCAACAACCAATTTTAGGGCTTTTTCTCCAACACAACTGCATCTACCCTTCACACATTATCACCCAACATTCCCCCAGTGAGCACCCTCCATTAGCTGCTTAATTTCCCAATCTCACCCTTTGAGACGTCATTTCTTGAGGATAATTACAATCTAACAACAACCTAGGCATCCATAGCTATAGCTGTGTAAGTTCCATTAGGAAAATCCACTTCAGCCCCAAAGTACACACACATCCTGCCCCAGATCACCTCATGGTTCCATCAGCCCCTTCACTCTGGATCAATTACAAGTGAATAAGAATCCTTCATCATTCTTTTTATTTTGAGTGAAATAGAGTGATGCACATTGGGTAGGCAGGCATTGATCCTTCCATCCAAACTAACCCTTCCTCAATCCTTTTATGCCTATGAAGGGCACCACCATCCTCTTAATCATCAATGTTCACAACTGCAAAGTCATCCTCCACTTAGCTTCCACTCATCTCACACACCAAAACAATAGCCAGTTTTGTCATTTCTAGGTCCATAACAACTCTCATCTTTTGGAACTTCTCTCCACTCACACAGTTACTACCCTGCAGACCTATATCACCCCACCTTGCTTAGAGTCCATCCTTTTTGAACTGTGAGTCACTCTCCCTATATAATAAAGAAAAATTTGATAACTAAAAAGTTTCTGAGCATGCAATGACCAAAAATTTATTAAAAATCAAATGCGTAATGAATTCGAGGCATTACTGGCAGTGCTTGCCCGTGTTGTATGGGGCAGCTTCACTGCAGTCTTGGTTCTGAACATACAGCAAGCCTACTTTGCATTGCACATGCCCTGATGTCACACAACAACCAACAAATGCTACCAAACAGTGAAAAGAGGGTGCAAGCAGAAAAAGTTTAAGAAGCCCTGGTACACTATTGCAATATCTTCCAAATTCATCTCCTTTCCTCGAGTATTGTTTCCTACCAATTCAGCTACCTCCCAATGTGGTTTTCTTAAAGCACAGATCTGACCATATCAACCCCCTACTCAATGAGCCCCAATAGCTCCCTACTTTATCTAGGATCAAATATTAAATTTAATTTAGCATTTAAAGCTCTTTACAAATTGGTTGCAACCTTAGTATGTATTAGTTGGTATGGTATGGTATGGTATGGCATGGCATGGCATGGCATGGCATGGCATGGCATGGCATGGCATGTATGGTATGGTATGGTATGGCATGGTATGGTACACTATGTTATGCTAATGCTATGTTTGTTCTGATGTGATGTGATGTGATGTGTTTTCTACTCTATCGTCTCTAGTTAAACAGGTCTTCCTGCTATTTTTCATGTTCACATAAAAATATACCTAAAATATATGGACAATAATATGCAATTTAGGCATGATGCCATCCAGTAAACAAAACCATGTAAAAAAGATGAATGGATTTATATTGAAAATTTTCTGTTGATTGGAAATTAGATGTAATTCACTATTGTTTGTTATGTTTGAGTTGTTCATTATCTACACACAGAAAAACATTACTCCTGCCAAAAAGCTTTGTTCACTGCCTGCAATTATCTTTTATATGATTATTGTGTATTTTCCAACAAAATATCTAAAAATTAATCTGCTTTGCCAGAAACATTGATCAAATTCACTAAATAATCATTAACAAATATTTTTATTTACAAGTCCACCTTCTCTCCCAGGGATTTTTTTTCAAAATAATGAAGCATATTCATTCACATTGTTCTCATTTAAAATGTATTTTAGTGGCAACAAAATGTTTTGTGCCATTATTAAAATAAAGATAATTATAAAATGTGCTCATTTCATTTTTATATCATTCTTTTTAATTTATACTTTTGTGAACATTTTAAAATTTACGACATGATAAATTAACATGGTGTTGCAGATTTATGATATGTAAGTGACATTACTTACCAAAGAGGTATTCGTTTTTAAAAGTCTTGAGACTATTTCTCTAGATGCTTTTTTCTTGTACATGATATCATAACAATTGCGTCAAACCCCAGGACCTCTTAAATAAGATTCATAATAAGAATTGAACCTATCACTTCAGCAAAGTGAAAGAAGAATGCCTATAATCAGGATTATGACTTGGATAGTCAGCCCATAGAACTAAACCATCAATAATTATCTTAGAAAGACATTGCAGATTGACAACAAACCATGTCTGAAACCAAATAAGGGGAAGATCAGATTGTAATTAGGAAACTGTATAATTGGTTTTAATGGTCCCCCAAAACAAAGTCTCATCTTTTTAACAGCAGCATTATTATAGGGATGCATATAGCTGTGAAACTTGGAAAACCACAGTTGGTAAAGAATTAAAGTTACAAATTATCGAAATGGCAATGGAGAAATATATTATGGGCATGGAAGAAACCCATGGAAATGGTGCTACAGTATACTTACAGTGAAGAATTGAGTTGAGGAAGGGACATTGAACTGTTGGGGTTTTTTTCTGGACTATACATATTAGTCATGAGGGAAGACTAGATGGCAATCCATATGTTTTTCAAAACATCAAAATATGTTTAAATGCACAAAATATAATAAAGTCCAAAAAAGATAAAAATTTCACATATATAATAGATAATATGCATGTTATCTGCATAGTATAATATAGATGTGTATATATTACATATTATGTGTGATATACTATATATCATCTGCAACATGATATATTACATACCATGCATCATATGGTATTTATATGATACATCATAATAAAATGTGTGTAATGTTATTTATCATTATTATATTAATTTTTTTGCTAAGTAGAAGAGTACATACTGTGCTGAGCCTAAAATTAGAAAGACTTAGAATTCAAATCTTATCTTGGTCATTTATTAACTATATGACCCTGGTGAAGTAATTTTATCTCTACCTCAGTTTCCTTATCTGTAAAATGGGGATAATAATAGTATCTGCTTCCCATGTCTGCTGTGAAAATAAAATGAGATATTTGTAGAGCAATTTACAAACCTTAAAGTGCTATATAAATCTTAACTATTATTATTATTACCTTGTTAAATATGTATCTATGTATGTAAACTTCTTAAGAAGCAGACTATGCAGAGCTGTTTCTTATACAAGTGTCTTACTAGTTCTTTGTATATAGAAATATTTGTTTGCAATAAAAATTTATAATTAAAAACATTATTTTAAAGTGTTAAATACTTTCAGAGAAATCTATGATCAGAAAACAAGTGGGTCTGCCATTTTTCAAGAAGGAATAGGGAAGTTAAGCTCAGAAATTTTGCTAATAAAACCTATACAATAAAGTGTGAGTTTAATCCACAAATAGTGATTCTGATTAGATACACACTGTATACAATTCTCAATCAATGTATCACTTTTCAGTTTCACAGTTCAAGATGCAAGAAATGGTGGGAATGAAATAATAAAGTTGATAAAGAATTACAAAAGGAATGATATTGGAAAAAGTGATAGTACGCTTAGTAAAAGTGATAGAAAACATGCAGGGAACAAGCCAACTTCTGAAATGGTATCCACAAAATATAAACAGAAGTAAAGGAAAGGCTCCAACACTTTCCTTCAATTCTTCATGGAGGCTTTAGGGAAAGAATTACATAGGATAAGAAAATATGGATGGGTTTTGATATGCCCTAGTAAAGTTAATGCCTACATCAATGAGCTCACAGATCCAAAAAAGTAACAAAGTATCAAACAACCAAATTAACACTACTTCTAATCATATAATTATAATATATTGTAAATACTTCTCCAACCCATTTAAGGGTAATTACTTAAATGGGTTACTTTTGCATCCCTATATTTAAGAATATCTTTGGAATAAAATAAGTACTTATTGTCTGTTCCACAAACACGGCTCTAATCATCTACATCTACCTATTGCAAATTAATATTAATGTTCAGATGTTGTGGACTCAGATAGATTGTGAATTCCTGGTGGGCAAATGACCTAAGAAGCCTTTGCTGGGTGACACAAAAAGGGCAGAAGATCTGTGTCATAGCCTGGAGATTTCTAAGACAGAACTCAATGTTTTTTAAGCCTTTGTAGGAACCATTAGCCACCATTTTCACTTTAGACACTTCCTCAATGGGCTTGTATAGGAAAAGAATGTGACAGAGTTGGGTAGAAATGAAAAAACATTCATGAACATCAGCTTTGGGAATAGACAAAGAGATATTACAGAGTAGACTGATTTTCCATAGAGAAAAGAAGACTAGCTCTTTGGGGAAAAAAAAATTAAGATAAAGTATATCATTTATCCCAATGAAAATATGAAATGAAAATTGATTTTAAAAGTTTTCTTATACTTTTGTAACTTTCGCCTTATTACTTTATTAAACCATGTTTTCTGTATTTGGTTTTTCTTTTGTTTTATTTCTTTGCAGAATTCCTTAGAAGAAATAAAAAATATGTATGCACTTACTTAAGAACAAGTGAAATGGTGCTGGTGAAAGTAAATAAGAATAAAGGTGAGTCAAATAACTGGGGTCAACTGGGCCCTCACTGCAGCAAGGCTTTCCATTATTTCTTCCCTAATTAATTTCCTATCTTGGTCCCAACACTCTCTTCTCAAGCCTCCCATAATTCCCCATTCCCCTTTCCCTTACTTTCTCAGCTGAGGACCAGACCTCTAACTTTACTAAGAAATTTAAGATAATTTGCCATTAGTTCTTTCTCCCCTTAATTTCAAAACTCACTTTATCCTCCTTTCCTCTAATGTCTGATAATGTGGCAGTCTTTCTCCTTTCCAAATTCTCTTGATATGTCCTTGATCCCATCTCTGCCCATCTTTTCCAATGGATTGCTCCCTCAGTTATGCCTTCTCTCTGTCTTATCTTCCTATTGTTTGGTTCCTTCTCTATTTTTTGTAGATATATACAGTCTTCCTTTACCCTAAAAAAAACCACCCTTCACTAGACCCCACCATCCCCTCAAGCTTTACAGACACACACACACACACACACAAACACACACACACATCTCTTACCATTCTCAGTCAAATTTCTAAAGAAAAAAAATGGTCTGTACTCATTTTTTCTACTTCTTCACCTCTCATTCCTCAAACCTTTGCCATCTGGCTTCGACCTAAACTATTCACTGCAAAGCTACTGAAGATCTTAACACATTTGATGGCATTTTTTTAACCCTAATCTTTCTTTATCTTTTTGCTGTATATGACATCATTGACAGCCCTCTCTTACTGGATATTTTCTTCTCTTTGGGTTTTCATGACATTATTCTCTCCCGGTTCTCCTACATATCTGGACACTTCTCAGTTCCCTTTACTGACTCATCACCTATTTCACAGCCTCTAATGGAAGGCCCAAAGCTGTGTCTGAAACTCTTTTCTCTTTTCTCCTTATACTCTCTTTCTTAGTGACCTCATCAGCTTCCAGCTTGAAGAAGCTGACACACAGATCCATAGATCTAGCACAAGTCTCTCCTCTGAGCTTCATTCCTTCAAATTCTTACTGGACACTTCATGTAAATTATCTTTTGCTTATGGAACTCACATGGCTCCTTGAAGGTTTATATTTATTTATTTTGGGGGGGAGGGCAATTGGGGTTAAGCGTCTTGCCCAGAGTCACATGGCTAGCTTTTTGTGTCAAGTGTCTGAGGCTGGATTTGAACTCAGGTCCTCCTGATTCAAGGACCGGTGCTCTATTCACTGTGCCACCTAGCCACCCCATTACTGAACATTTCAAACTAGATGTCACAAAAATATCTCAAACTCAGCATGTGCAAAAGAAAACCCATAAGCTTTCCCCACACACAAACACTCATAACCTAAACTTCCATATTTTTGTCAACAGTACTAGTATTCTTCTAATTTCCCAGTTTCACAACTTAGGTATTATCTTCAACAACAGCTTCTCTCTCTCTCCATATATCTAGTTGGCTGTTAAATTTTGCCATTTCTACCTCCACTATCTTTCTCACATCTGACTCCTTCTATCTGTTCTTACTGGCATTTATCTTAGTTCAGGCCTCATCATGTCTTGCTTAGACAGCCATAATAGCCTCCTAATTGGTCCACCTGCCTCATCTTTCTTCCTTCTAATACATTCCCCCATAAAGCCACTACAGAAATTTTCCCTAATCTCATATCAGAGCATTTAATTTTCCTATTAAATAACATACAGTAAATAATTCCTTATTGCCTTGAAGATAAAAGATAAACTCATCTGTTTGACTTTTAAAACTCTAGAGGAAAGAGTGAGGATGACAACTTTGCGCATCTCTTTCCCATTTATTTCCAGTTAATGCACAAGTCAAGACATAACCCTTGTGATGTCACTGGTCCTCTTCAAGAACCAAAGGACAAACAAAGGCAAAGCCTTCACAATCTGACCAAAACCTGTATTTCTTGCTTCATTGTGCGTTACTTCCCATCTGACACTGTAGAGTCCAGTCAAGTTGCCCTTCTTGCTGTTTTTCACATACGCTATTCTATTATCTCTTTTCCTTGGCAATAGTTATTTTCCATGGTTGAAATGCAGTGCCTCCTCACTTCCACCTCATAGAATCTACCACCTCCTTTAGGAAGCACCTCAAGCACCACCTTCTTCTACCCAAAGCTTTTCCTAATTTCAACCAATTGCTAGTATCCTCCCTATTTAACTATCTTGAATTTGTTTTCTATTTATTTATTCTCTCTGTATTTTATTTGGTTTTTCTGTATATACTTAAATATATCCTTGCCACAGAAGACACTTACTCAATGTTTGTTGACTTGACTTGTCTCTTCCAGTATAAGGTCAAGGATTGTTTGCATTCTTGTGTTTGTATCCCAGACACCTAGCATAGCACCTAGCATATTGTAGGTATTTAATGAGTACTTGTCAATTGCTTACTGAGTGATTAGCTAAAGAAACTGGGGAAGTTTATCATGGAAAAGGAAAAAGCAAGGGAGGTACATAGCAGCTGACTAACTTGAAAATTGAATTAAATTGTTCTGCTCTGTCCTAGGAGGTAGAACTGGGAGTAATGGGCAGACATTGCAAAGAGACAGATTTCAGCTAGCCATAAGCAAAAACTTGCCAATAATTAGAGCTATCCAACATGGAATGGGCTGCCTGGAGCAGTAATAGATCCCCCCCCCCACCCCGGGAGGTTTTCAGACAAAGGCTAGATATGTAGTAAAGGGGATTCATCTTCAGAACTAAATAGGCTTGGGAGTCCCTTACAAATTGGAGAACCTGTGGCAATCACATGGTACTCCTTAGGAGCAACAACTTTGAAATACACATTTTGGTAACCCTTCCCTCTCCCACTTAGTGGTCAGATAAGTATTATATGTGGTATGTGTATACATGTATGTATGTATATTAGCTATTCAATAAATATCTAGAGATTAATTGAATGAAAAATATTTATAATGCATCTTTATAATGACATCAACACAAATTTAAATATTAGCTATAAGTAGCTATTAGAGCAAAACCACAAAAGTACAGTTTTCTCTTCTTTCAAAATTGTATTTGAAAACATAAAACAGTAAGGGTCAATTAACAAATGGTTGGTCAAATTCTGATAAGTTCTTAGCAAATGAAATAATGCTTTATATACTTATTAAAGAAGCTTCTTCTGACATTGATAGGGACAGATAGCTTCAAAATAGCCTCCTCAAGTCAATAAGCATTTATTAAGCATTTAATAAATGTGGGCAACTAGGTGGTGCAGTGGATAAAGTGCTGAGCCTGGACTCAAGAAGACCTGAATACAAATGTGGCTTCAAATATCAACTAGCTGTGTGACCCTGAACAAGTCACTTAACCGCCATTTGGCTCAGTTTCCTCATTTGTAAAATGGAAATAATAATCACACCTACCTTCCAGGGTTGTTATGAGGATCAAATGAGATAATAATTTTAAAGCAAGCAGCACAATGCTTGAAACAGGATTAAGTGCTACCTAAGTGTTCATTGTTATTGTTATTACTATTATTTTCAATGTGTACTGGAATTTTGCTAACCCTAGGAATACAAATGGGAGCAGAAGGAAAGACAGTGTCTTCCCTCAAGGAGCTTATATTCTAATGAGAGAAGATAACATATAAAAGGAAGCTGAAGCAGGAGTGATTAGAATATGTATAATTCATCCATGCTGTTGGCAAAGTTGAAACAGGATATTAGAATTAAAATACTCAACGGGAAGACAGAGTAAAGCTTGATAAAATGTCATAAGAAGAATTTATTCCCTAACCTAAGCAGTGAATAGTCAAGTTTAGATGTTAGTCCAACTGTACCAACTGTTTTTACTTTTTTTCTCCCCCAAAATGTATGAAAATATGACAGAAATTCCTCTTCTGATGGGATATATTAGTGTATAATTTTACAGTGAGGAATGCGCTTAGTTTTTTTTTTAATATAGTCCCTGGAAAAATTATGTCAAGAAATTTATGTGGGCAAGGAACCATTGTTAGGGATTTCCCTGGATTATCATGTATGAATTATTATATTATGCTCAAAAAGAAAACAAGAGGATCATTAAATTTCTATCTTTCATGATTAACATTTAAGCCCTAGGCACAAAATACCTCTAAATAACATTTCCTTAGTCCCTAGGGCTCTGTTTTCTTTATTTACTTCAATATTTGTGATAGGGGCACTTCTTTGCAGATCAAAATCTCTCTCAGCCTTAGGAAATATTTTAGTGAATTGCTATCACCCCCAAAATACTTTACCACCTGGTGGCCAGTATTCTGGCAATAAAGTCTCTCAAACTTAGCTTGGCTAGTTCTCAGATGATAGACAGTCCAATGCCAAGACATTATTCTCAAAGTATCTCCATTGGGAAGAGGAAGAGTTTTTGTTCTTCTGACTTTCTTTGGGAAGCCAAAATCAATTCTTAACTAAAATGCAGCATTCAATTCATTTTTGAATCAATAAGTATTTGTTAAAATACTACTAAAGATCAATCCTTGTGCTACTTAGTCCTGGTCCTCAAAGGAGTTCCACATCATAGGGGAATACCTCTTGTACACAAAGATAATCCAAAGTGATTTCAGGAGGGAGAGAGCATGAATTGGGAAGGGATGGGTGGGAGTTATCTGGAAAGTCCTTCTATAGGAGATAGCAAATTGTCAAAGCATGTGAGCTGGGATTTCCAAGAGTTAGAGATTAGGGGAGAGCAGGTCAGCATATTCCTGATGCAGGAAAATTGCTCTGCAATGTATCAGAGGTTGACGATGTCAAGTCAAAACTAGTAAAAGTCTAACATAAAACTTGGTTTAAAAAAAAAAAGGAGCCAGGCCGGCTTGGCTAGAAAGCTAAGTACATAAAGAAAAATAAATAGTCTGGAAAGGTAGATGGGAATTATTAATATATGCAATACCCTGTATATATCAGGTTAAGGATTTTTGTTTTTTCCAGAAACAATAGGAAACCTTGAAGACTTTTTACTATAAAATTAGGATTTCTTTAGTTGACAGGGAGAACAGTATTTCAGGAAAATATCCCATATCTTTTAAAGTCATAAAAGATTTTCTGGAATCAACTTTCATGCCAAAATATTTATGTTAAAGACAGAAGCTCATATAATAGTAAAATGGATTTCTCCTCAGAAATTATGATACACAATACTACAAACACAATTATAACAATTGGCAGTTCCCTAAGTTCCCAAGTAAGCCAAGTGTGATTGGTTCATACAGGAATTTGTTCTCCAGGATATTACTAGATCAATTCTTGAAAATGTGTTTTTAATTTACTAAATTTTTCAATGTGCTAAAGAATAAGGCCAACTAAGCAGCTTTTATTTGCACTTGCTGAAGGCATAAATAGCTTAGTGCACCCCTTCTGATTATTAGCCCCAGTAACCTCCCTGAGAAACATCATAAGTTTCTGTAGTTGGCTATACCTAGTTAATTCACTTTACCAAACTGTCTCTTGCCCATATCTTCTTATCTCTCTGCACTGAACTAAAGTAGGATGAAGGCTAGAGGCCTCTGCCTCTTAAAAGATGGGAGATCCTTGACAAAATATCCACATGAATGAAGTTTGCCTTTGGTACTATTCTACCTCATTTCCTGATTTGCCCTTCCTCCTCCTCAAGCTGCTAATGTCTTTTCCTTCCCTTCTCCCACCTCCAGGAGATGAATGTCTCCATGTTATGTTCAAAATCCCCACACACACCCCCCTCCAAGGATGGTGTGCCATTCAAAGCTACCGTCTCTCTGTGCTTCTTTCCTAGTGCCCCAGAATTTCCTCTGGCTCTTTCTTCTCCCCTTTTTCCACTCCATCATAACCTTCTCAGAAATTAGTTGTTAGGATATAAATCCAATTAACTGTAGACAACTTTCTAGTTTTGTGGATTTATGATTCAATTTCAAATATTCTTAATGTAAGCAAGCTCTCCTCAAGCAACAACATGGCTCTATAATACTGGGATCCTCAGTACCATTCAGCTCATTTTATTGTTAAACTCTTTTTAATATTATACTAGGAATGTAGTCATATTTATATGCTTGTCCCCAATTGCATCTGCCACAATCCTTCACCCGCCTCCCTGCCAAAGCTGTCTTCAGTGGTAAAGAAGCTAGGACTGAAGGCTTTTCTTTCTGTCTTTCAAAGGCACACGTTCTCTTAATCAATCAACATTTATTAAGAACCTACTATGTACCAGGCACTGTGCTAAGCCACGGTGCTAAGCACTGGGGATACAGAAAGAAGAAAAAGACAGTGTTTGCCTCCAAGAACTTACAATCAAATGAGGCAGACAACATACAAATAAATATATACAAAGCGAGTTATATGCAGAATAATTAGGAAATAATTAAAAGGGGAAGAACTAGAATCAAGAAGGGTTAGGGAAGGCTTCCTTTGTTTCAGAATGAGCCCAATTCGCTTCAGAGGATAGAACAGTAAAGATACTTATTCCTGGTTCTGACTTGAGACTCAGACGGAATTAAAATCTACTAGAAAGAATAAAGACCTGATGCCAAGATAAAACTTAGTTTTATTACAAAGGCAAAAAGCTGCCCACTGCCTTGTATTTTTGGTAGTTCCTGGATAATGTGAAAATCATTTTACATGTACATGGTTCTCTATTAACCAGAAGGTTTCAGCCCCTGTCAAGCCTCACCCTTAAAATTTTGCCTCATTTTTCCTTCAGAAGTACTCATTCACATGGGGCACAAGGTACAAAGGGGCCATTTAAGTAATGCTTTTCCCCTTCTTGGAAGCTTTCTAGCAGGAGATGGACAAATCCTTGTTGAGTAAACATCATCATGGGGATTCTTTCATAGTGATAGCTTGGACTAGATGGTAGCAGAAATCTAATCCAATTCCATTCAACGAGATACAATCATCTCCTTCAAATAGCTGGGGCATGTGATAAGTGTATTATTATATTATTATAATAATAAGTGTACTAAGATATGAATAGTTAATATTACTTCTCCATAACCTTGGGAGAAATGGGTGTTGCTTGTAAAATCAAATAAATCTCTGATTGGTGGAATTTTAAGCATCTGTAGGAGTTCATTCTCTTGAATGAATACACTTGACCTCCTCCTTCTATGGGTATCATTCAACCCTGAGAGGGGAGTTAGAAGACATGACTGGGTTTTTAAAAAAATTATTTTAATTTGAATTTGTGGAATAAAACAAGCATTTCCATAACACAGTATAATAAAAAAGATGTTTGCATATGAAACTACAGATCTATTATGTACAACTTGTTATTCCTTTTAAAATCTATAATAATCATGTAAATTTTATTTTTGTTCTTTTTTACCTCCCCCCTCCAGCCCTAGAAATGGTTATCATTAGACACAAATATGTATATACGTAAAATCATTCTACACATCTATTTATCAGGTTTTTTTCCTCTCGTTGCAGATAGAGTCACTTTTAAGTGGCTTACCATTATCATTCCAAATTATATTTTTAGACCAAGCCTTGTATTTCCATTTGAGAATAAGACACAGAATGGAGGAATTGGGTAGATAGAAAGTTCTCCTGAGTCCCTTGGGGAGGCCATATGGCAATCTTAGTAGCTGAGACTCCCTGCTTCACCAACAACAGGAACCCATAGCTCCAAGCTGGCAAGTATTTAATCCTTTGGAACTAGAAGAGGGCAGACACTGGAGTTACCTAGAATGCGTTTCCCCTAAAATCAGACCAGGACATCCCAAGTCTTTGGCACCGAATACAGAACTAACAAATTAGGGAAAGAAATGGCTGACTCAATTCTATTCCACAAACATTTGTAAAAAGCAGTTCCTAATCACCTCTGGCCTCTACTCTTATAAAAACCTCCCAGTTAATCCACCTGCTTCAAATGTTTCTATACAACATCTCGGCTTCCACAAAGTGACTTTTCTAAAGCATAAGTCTAACCAGGCCATCTCCTACTTAAAAAAACTGCAATCTGTCCCTATTACTTCTAGTATCAAATACCAACTTCTTTTTGCTATGGCATTTAAAGTTATTAGGCCCATCCTGGCCTACTCACTGTTCCTTGTCCTTGCCACAACTTCTAAGGAATAAAAACTGTAGATGTCCTCAAGAAAGATGCAGCTAGGTGGCGCAGTGAATAGAGCACCAGCCCTGGAGTCAGGAGGACCTGAGTTCAAATCTGGCCTCAGACACTTAACACAAAAACTAGCCATGTGACCTTGGGCAAGTCACTTAACCCAAACTGCCCTCCAAAAAGCAAAAAAACAAAACAAAACAAAAGATAGTGATATGTTGGACTAGACGGTAGCAGAATTCTAATCAACTCTAAAAACTTTATGATTACAAAATGAATATATAAATAGGCTCTAGCATATTTCCAATAGAAGTGGCATTAGGAATCTCAGGAAATGTCTTATCAGAAAAGAACTTGAATTATTATATTTATGTAGCCAATCCTAGGGTTATAACTTCTGGCCTGGTTTCTATCCCTCCCTCCCAGCTTCAGTATTTGACATACCAGCTTGTAAAACCTGAGGGCCACTGCTAAAGCTAACAGGCTGGAGATTCAGTCAAAGAACTGTTCTGTCACACTATATGCAAAGCACCATAATAGATGCTGGGAATACAATGAGGAAAACAAAATAACTTCGGCACTCAAGCATGCTTATTCTACTGGGGAGATACAATTGCTAGGATGATTTTTAATTACAAAGTAAGCTGAATTTGTCTTCTGTTTCATGTGACAAGGAGAATGATCTGAGGTCTAGAAAGAACAGAACAGAACAAAAATGGTCAGTAGGGGTCTGACACCCAAGATGAGTAAGGATAAAGAGAGCACTTAGCCATTCTTGATAAATTCAAGCCACCCAGAACACTGAAGAAACTGACAGATGTCATTTCTGAATTAGTTAATAACATTCCTAAAACTCTGGAAAATAACAAAAGTACACAGGACTGGAAAAGGGCACATGTTCTAGTTTTACTCATATTATTCTTTTTTTTTTTTGCTTTTTTTTTTTTTTTGGGAGGGCAGGTTGGGGTTAAGCGACTTGCCCAAGGTCACATGGCTAGTTTTTCGTGTTAAGTGTCTGAGGCCGGATTTGAACTCAGGTACTCCTGACTCCAGGGCCGGTGCTCTATTCACTGCACCACCTAGCCGCCCCTACTCATATTATTCTTATAGAAATGGTGGAGAAATATGAGCTGCAGTTGGGGTGGGGAACCTGTGGCTTTCTAGGTCCTTGGGTACAGCCTTTTCATTGGGTCCAAGTTTTATGTAACAAACCCTTTCATTAAGGGGATTTGTTCTGTGAAATTTTGATTTAGTCAAAGGGCTGCACTTGAGGACCTAGAGGGTCACTTGTAACCTTGAGGCTGCAGGTTCCCCAACCCTAAGTTAGACTACAGTATAACTAGATGGATTCAGAATTGGTAGAAGTACTGGACTGAAAGAGGAGTTGTTAAAAGCTGGATATCATTTTAGGAGATTTCCAGTAGAGTGCCCCATGGAGCTGTCCTTAGCCCTACAGTGCTTAACGCTTTTATCAGGATTTGGATAAAGGCATAGAGGGCAAGACTTGAGGATTATACATAGGCTCAGTATGATTCAAAAGGTTAACATGATCTTGGACTGCACTGAGATGCACAGCTTTAAGGAAAAGGGAAATGGTAATCCCACCATCCTCTGCCCTCATCAAAAGGGATATGGAGTAGTTCATGTTAATTTCTGGGCACCACATTTTAGGAAGAACTGGAAAACCTCTAGATAATAGAAACCACAACAGTGAAGAGCCTTGCCCGTATGCCAGATAAGAACTGGCTAGAACGATCAGTGATGCTCACTTGGCCCAGTGAAGGGCAAGCTCATGAGAGATATGGAATCTATCTTCAAGTATCTGAAGGGCTGTCCTATAGAGGGATTAGACATGTTCTATTTGAACCCAGAAGGAAGAGCTACAAAAAATTATCTGTAGACGTTATAAAGAGGCAAATTTAGACTTTGTCAGGGAAAAAAAAATCCTGACAATTAGCTCTATCCAAAAATAAAATAGGCAGTCTGAAGAGGTAATGGGTTCCCCTTCATCAGAGATCTTCAAGAATAGCTTGGATGACCACTTGTCAGGTATATTGTAGGGGATTCCTTTTCAAGTGTGGATTGCATTAGATGGCTATTTAAGGTCATTTCTTACTCCAAAAACCTGATTGGAATAAAAGAATGTTAACAACTGTGGGGCTCAAGGGGGGAAGGTGAATATCAGGGAAGACGTCATAGAGAAAGTAACATCTAAGTTGGGCCCCAGAGGAAAATTTAAAATGTTGAGAGGTCAAGTTTGGTCATTATTATTTTAAAATGTTCACTTTCAAGTTGTTTTTATTGTCATTCTTTCCATTTATATCATTATGGAAACAATTGTTAGAGTCATTATGATTTTTTTTTTCTGGTTCTATACACCTTACTTTGAATCAGTTCATAGAAGTGTTCCTATGATTCCCCTGATTCCTCACATCCATAATTTCTTATAGTGCATTCATATTCATCCATCCACATTTCATCACATTCATGTACCACAACTTGTTTAGCCATTTCCCATTTGATTGATATTTACTTTGTTTCTAGTTCTCTGGTACCACAAAAAGGGCATAAATATATTGGTGGGGATCTTTCTTTCATCTCAGACTTCCTTGGGATACATGACTGGTCATAGAATTTCTAGGTTAAAGGGTATAAAAATTTTGGTCACTTATTTTGCATTGTTCTAAATTTGTTTTCAGAAATTAATGAGAATGAATCTTCACAAATTTTCAAGGTGTTTAACTATGGGTGTAGAACATTATAAATATTGTTGGGCTTGGTTGTTGTGTTGGTTCATTTTCTGAATTGCTTTTTTTCCTCTTTTGTTTTTATTCTTGTTATAAGAAATAGTTCTCTGCATATATTGGGGGAAGGGATATACTGGGAAGCAGAGGTGATATAAAAACAAAAGAAATAACTTTTTGAAAAAAGAAACAGAGAGACAGAATTGAGGAAGAAATACATTCCAAGAGGGGGTGACAGGTTGTAAAACTCTAAGAAATCCTTCTCTGAAATTCGTGGGCATATCTAGATGTAGGACATGTGGGAGTGCAGGAATAAAAGACAGACAAAAACACAGGTCTTACAAGCCAAAGACTGTAAGAATTTCCTTCTCTTGCCATATCTTCCCAGAAAGACTATTCTGTTAATGTCCTAACCTCCATCTATAACAAACATTTTTATAAGAGACAAATCAACGACTTACCCAAGTGAGGTTTAGGCGCTCTTACTATTCCTACAATGAGTTCTTAGAGAGCCTCCTGAAGTCTATGCCTTTTTCTAAGTAGAAACAGAGTGACAATCTCCTCCAACTAACACCACACTACTTTTATTTGAAGAATGTTGTTATATTCATTATTGTATAAACTACATTAACACATTACCCCTGTTTCTATGAGCTAACAAACTAAAATACACATTGATGTGAAAAACACATTCAATCAACTCTCAATCATCTATGTATGGTTTATGCATGAAGTAGAAGACTTGACTGCCAACTCCCCAAAATGGTACGCTGATGCCATTGCATTATTATTACATATATATTAATATGTATAATATATATTATATATTATTATATATTATATATGTATAATATATATATATTAATATGTATAATTTCTGTATTCTTATAAACTGGGCAGGGGTCTTTTTAGGCAACTCTCATTTATACTGTACATATCATGTATTTATAATTTTTCTGGATGCTGTCTCTCTCATTAGAATGTCAGTTCCTTGAGGGGAAGTATTCTGTTTGTTTCCCTTAATTTGCCTTCCCAGTGCTTAGCACAGTGCCTGACCCATAGTAATTACTTAAAAACTTATTGACAGACTGACTTTCAATTATATGATCTAATGGAGGGAAGCAATGACATTAGCGTATTAATATGCAATACATTTACCTTGAGAATTGTGTTTTCCTTAGGATAATAGTAAAATCAGTCTGTATGGAACTACTGATGGAAGAATATGGCTTCCAAGTGGGCTATGTGACGGGAGAAAGTCAAACTGAAATCTTGCTGAATATGCTGAACATATTCCATGACGTGGATAATGCACATGTGAATAAGTGAGAGTTGATTATGTATGTATATATTGTTCGTATCATTGTTGTCTGTTTCAGATTGTCAACTCCTAGAGGGCAGGAATGATTTTTGTTTAAGTTACTTTATACAGGCCCCAATACAATACCATGCACTTAATAAAAACCTTTTTGATGATGGGAATAAATTATGATCTTAATCACATTCAGAAATTCTCCTAGAAACTTGTTACAGCCCAGGGTATGGATTTGGTTAACATTCTTCATTTAAAATAACAAAAAAAATAGTTCTGGTATGTTCCATAACTGCACACTGTTAGAGTCATGCAAGATGTTTGAAAGTTATTTGCAAACTAAATTCTGCCAGCATTGTCCTGGTCAACCGTATTTTAGCCTTAGTGGGGACTGGTATCATGATGGTCATGGAGTAACCTAGGAAAAGACAAGTGATCAACAACTCCAAAGCTGCTAGAAAAGAGAGTATCCATGCTGGGCTCCACACTAATAAAATGTCTAAGTGTCCCTTTCTGATTCAGAATTCAGCACTTTAACACCCCCTCCTCCTTCAATTGTTGTTAAGTCATTTTTTTCAGTCATGTCTGATTCTTCATGCCTCCATTTGGGGTTTTCTTGGCAAAAAATACTGGAACCGTTTGCCATTTCCTTTTCCAGATCATTTAATAGATGAGGAAACTGAGGCAAACAGGGTTAAGTCTCTTGTCCAGAGTCACACAGTTAGTGTCTGACAGTTTGATTTGAACTCAGGTCTTTTTTACTACAAACCTAGCACTTTATCCACTGTGCCACCTAGCTATCCTTCTCCTCCAACAGGGAAGTGACAGAGGGACTACTGTCCATCAGCACTCTATTTATGCCATGTTCACAAAACTTTCTTCCATATGCAACCATTGAGTTTGGATGAGGGCCAACGTTTAAACTATGACTTGAGTAGGTACCACCTTAACAGATGCATTGTCAACCTTTGGAATACTAATAAAACACCAAACTGAGAGAGAAGGTATAGATTCTAAAAAAAGCTAGCCAGAGACTAGCCAAGCAATCAATCAATAAACATTTATTAAACACCTACTGTGTGCCAGCCACTATGCTAAGCCAGGTGATCTGAACTTTTCAGTCTCAATTTTCTCTAACAATGAGATTAGATAACATTAGAAAACACTTTGTACTCTTAAAAGGATAGATAAGCTATGAATAAAAGCTATGTTCATTTGTGATTCATTGCTTATGTCAACATATTTAACTAAATTATATTCTAATCATGGAGAAGTCATAGATTTAAACAAGAAGAAACCTTAGGGTTCATCTAGTTCAAGCTCTTCCATTATACAGATGAGGAAACTGAGTCTAAGAGAAGTTAAGCTCTTTGCTGAAAGTTACACAGCTGGCATCAGAGGTGGGATCTGACCCAAGGCCTTCATGATTCCAACTCTGCTACTCTAGTCACACCACACAACCTAAAATGAAGTTATGAAATCTGAATTCCATCATACCACCAACATTAATTATATAATAAAACTGCCCTCAGAACAGTTTTAGTCAGAATCATCCATTCCCCAACAAGAAAGATTTTTGTAATTAGAGAAGGCAATAACATTTATAAATAACATCCACCTCTTTTAAAAAATGAATTCCTGATTTTTTAATTCTTTAAGAAAATATTAGCACTAGCAGTCAATGTAAAAATACTTTGGGGGTTCTTTTGTACTCCAGATTAAAGTCTGATTTGGTTTAGTTTCCTAAAAGTCCAACTCCTGTGGTTTTCATTTAAATTTCACAGATGTCTACCTCTAAATGTAAGGTGTTGGTAACAATGAATACAGATCTCTAGAGCAGTATTTCATAGAAGAATAGAGCCCTACAAGATCCCATCAGCCTTGGTACCTCATCTCATCACCACCCGATGTCCCTCTAATTGGAGGGAGGAATCATATACTCAAAAATCTCCATTTAAAGAGTGAACTGAGCTCAGAAATCTCAGTTCTTACCTAGCTGTACTGCTCTGGGACACCTCTGACTTTCTCAATTCTCCTGCACTGGTTACCTTCTTAACTCCCCTATTCCCCCCGCCCCAACACACACACTTTTCAGTTTCCTTTTTTGTGTTACCTTCCCTCATTGTGCTGTAAGATCATTAAGAGCAAGGAATATCTTTCTTTCTTAATATGTGTATGCCCAGCACTTTGAAGAGTGCCTGAAACATAGTAGATAACTTAAAAATATTTATTGACTGACTGAGTGAGTCTCAGATTTGTAAGGGGTCTCAAAGATCATGTAGTCTAAATTATACCTGACCATGAATCCTCTTTGTAATATCCCTGGCAAATGATCATTCAGCTTCTGCCTGATCAAATGAAATAATATATGTAAAGTGCTTGGTATTGTGCCTGTCACAGAGTAGGTATTCATTTTCCCTCCCCTTTGCCTGAAGACCTCTTC
This sequence comes from Pseudocheirus occidentalis, assembly GCA_028646575.1. Lineage (NCBI taxonomy): Eukaryota > Metazoa > Chordata > Mammalia > Diprotodontia > Pseudocheiridae > Pseudocheirus > Pseudocheirus occidentalis. The sequence goes on along the minus strand of CM053594.1, from coordinate 134,964,951 downwards.
CAATGGAATAAATTCAATATCTCCTAAAGCAGCCTATTTGTCTCTTATTATTAGAAAATCTTTCCTTACACTGAGTCTAAATCTGCATTCCTGCAACCTCTGCCTATTACTTTCTAGGGTCAAGCAAAATCCTTCTCAGTGACTAACTTCATCTTGTATTATCACCTTCAAAAAGTCAAGGAAAGAAATAAGGATGTGGATATTTTTCCAACCCCAAGACAACTAATAGACTTCACACTGTCTTCTCCATATCACATCTAACACATGGATGATGCCCAGTAAACACCATTAAATAACCAACAACAACCTGGGAGAAGAAATATAGGACAAATAATAATCCTCCCTGAATTATGAGAATGATTTTTTACCTAATTTGGGAATTTGGGGCCCCCTCAACTTTCCATTTTTTACATATTTAACCAAAGTGATCATGTAAGACATATGATTTGGTTTGATGCACCAAAGAATGGAAGATGAAGAACAGGGTTGAAAACCTCTGCTCCAACAGAGTAGTCTGAAGAATGGCCTGGCTACAGAGTCACCAAATGGAGTTTAGTGATAGAATTTTCCTGGAGCAAGTAGCAAGGGAAAAGCCAAAGTACCAAGCAATCTATAATCCCGATCCTATACTTTTTAATTTGATACTAGACTATCTGGGCAGCTAGGTGGTGCAGTGGATAGAGTGCCAGACCTGGAGTCAGGAAGACTCATCTTCCAGAGTTCAAATTTGGCCTCAAACACTTACTAGCTATAAGACCCTGGGCAAGTCATTTAACCTTGCTTGCCTCAATTTCCTCATCTGTAAAATGAGATGGAGAAGGAAATGGCAAACCATTCCAGTATCTTTGCCAAGAAAACCCCAAATGGTGTCACAAAAAGTTGTACACAACTGAATAACAACAACTAGACGCTCAATCAATAAGTAACTACTATATGCCCGACACTGTATTATGCTATGAGAAAATAAAGACAAAAAGAAACAACCCCTACTTTCCTATTCTATCACTAGAGACAGTAGATATGTACACAAGTATATAAATGATATATAAGTGCAGCTTATTTTTTGGAACCCAAGTATAGTAATTTCTCTCTTTTAAATTTCATAGTAGTTTGAATTTTAGAAAACAGGTTAGGCCTAGAAATGTAAATTAGTGACATACTTGTAAAGAAGTAGTAGTTGAAGCCACAGGAGGGAATATGATTGTAAAAAGAGAGAAGAAGGGAATAGAAAAGGGAAGACCATGAACAGACCCTTGGGGAAAAAAAACTTACATTAAAAGAGGCCAAGGAAGGATAGTGCATCATGTAGGTCTACAGTGTCTAAAATTACAGAGCAATCAAGGAGGGTATAGACTGGGCCAGGCGGAACACCATTTGACTTAGTGATCATAAAATCATTAAGAAATTTCAGAAAATAGTTGCAGTAGACTCAGAGGCAACAAAAGCCAACTTACAAAGAATTGAGGATGATGAAAAAGGTACTGAAGAAATGGAAGCTTTTATTTAATGCAGATATGATATTTGTCTTCAAGTATTTGAAGGGTGTGAAAGAGATTAAATGTATTCTCCTTAGTCCCAGAGGACAGAATTAGAACAAAAAATAGAAGTCGTAGAGAATCAAACAGATTTGATATAAGGGGGAAAAAAGTACAATTGCATAAGGTAGTGAGTTTCCCATCCCAGGAGATCCTTAAATGAAATCTATATAATCATTTGTAGGGGGATGTTGCAGAGGACTCTCAGTTCAGGGACAGGGTGAGCTAGATGGTCTCTGAGCTTCATTCCAATTTTGTGACTATCACTTCTAAGTTCCTCCTGAGCTTCAGCCAGAACTGAAACCCACTAACCCTGCTGACTTCAAGATACCATTTTCTGTTGATAATTATCCTTGTGCTTCTCCTGAGTATAGCTTTCTGTTCTTTATGGCTTTTCTGCTGTAGATAACTAAAGACATCAGAGCAGCTAGATGTAGGTCAACACAGATATACCTGCTCTGATCTGATTTATTAAAAAAGAAAAGAGAGAGAGAGTACAATTCATATTTCTTAACTCAGAATCTCAAGTTATCTAATACTTTTTAGATGGATTCGTTTCTAGCTAGGCTTCAAATCCTAACCCTAGCTTTTCTTTCACAATCATCTAAACTTGGGTCTTATAGGAGACATACTCTATGGATCTGTTACAGTATATTCCATGATGCCACAGCAAACTAAAGGCAAATTTGTGGTTTCCAAGTGCATCCCACTATTTTAACAGATTTCTGTCCCTATTTTAATCCTTCATGTTCAATTTTCCTTCCTAATAATTTCAAACCACTTTCTTATAACATTAATTAGTTTACAATTTTAATCAAATTGCTCTCTGAAATATTTTAAGTTGAATTACTACAATTAGAGCCATCATAGAAGTTCTTAGATAGCTGGATTGAATCAATCAACTCATTAAGGATATAAATGTTTTGTGTTGTTTGTGCTCACAAAAAAAAAACCTTTCTAAATTGGAAGCACGCTAGTAGGGGCTCTCAAGTAATGAATGGTGCTAGAAGTACTACCAATTCTTAGGGTTATCCCTAGACTTGTGAGAGCAGTTGCGATTACCTATCTTCCTGGGCACCTTGTCAGCCAATAAGAGTAGAAACTGGGAAGGTATTCTCAGAGGTGATCATAGAAACTTAGATTCTGAACTGAAATGGACCCTTCAAGGTCAACTAGTCCATTCAAATCTTTCATTTTACAGTTGAGGAAACTTTGCCCCCAAAGAGGTTTAGTGACTTGACAAAGATCACTAAACTGGTAGAGAATGTGAATCAAGAGTCCACCCTCTTTATTCCTACTACTTCATTACTTCAAGTCTCATGGAGGCAAAAGCTGCTTTTCTTTCCTAATTCTTTAAGCAAAAGAAATACCCATAATAAATGCCAATTGCATCTACAGACAAATCTGGGGCTGCAGGTCAGTGTGTATGAGGATGTCTGCTACCTAGTTGAGTACAGAAAGTCAGAGTAGGTGAATATGGGAGCTGAAAGGTCCTCAGCACTGCAAGGCTTCTGCTAATATTTTCTCAAGGAACTGTCATGGAGATCCTTACCCTGAGTGATTGACTTGGTGTCTGTCCAAGAGCTGGCCCACTTGTTAAAAGCGGTATGGAACAAAGGAAATAGAGCTATTTTAGGACTGACCTATGACTGACATTTAGCAGCTACATGACCATGGACAAATTACCTAACCTCTCAGGGCCTTGGCTTGTTTTTCTATAAAAAATGAAGTAACTGCTATACTATGAGATAATATATGTAAAGTGCTTTACAAAATTTAACATGTTAAACAAATTCAAGCTATTATTTTTAATCCTCTCCCTCCCACGCAAAGCAGCATGTGAAACTATGATGAAAAACACAAAAAAGACCAGTTTTTGTTTAATTTGTATTAGACCAATTGAGGGCAACTGAGCTTATCTTAAGGTTTCTATTTCAAAGGGAGACTGGGGGTGTGGAGGGAAAGAAAGACTGATATAACCTTACAATTCAACTAGGTCTTTGACTCTACTCTCCAATCTCATAGCCTAGTTTCCCTAGTTTTACTGCCTACCTGACTATCCTTTACTTTGGAAACTGCCTACCTAGAACCGAATGACTTTTAATACCTGCCAACCTCCCCGTCCTATCTAGCTGAACGCTCAGCCTGCCCCTCACCTGACCAATCAGTCCCTCCTAAATTCTATAAAGAGATATGGTGGAAAGAATATCAAATTAGTCGTCAGAGGCTTGAATTTGAGGTCTCATTTCGCCATACACTAGTCTTGTCACCTTAAGGAAATTTTCGACCTCTTTGTGCATCAATTTCCTAAAGTGGAAAATAGTACCTGCCTCATTAGCCTCCAGATTGCTGTATATAAAATGGTGTGTTGCAGAGTGCTCCCATTAGGAATATGCTATTGGCAAAGGGACTTCCAATCAACCAAATGTTAGCTGTACATTTTAAAGGAAGAAAAATAAGAACTTGAACCTGTGACCCTAAAACAAGCAAAGTTTCTTATACTACATCAATACGTTGTTATAATTAACCTTTTTTTTAATGTTTTACTTGTCCAGGCATTGTTATTTTGTACCATATGTGACTACTCTAGTTATTAAACAGTGCTAGCGTCCACTAAAATGGAATTAACATCTCTAGTGAAGCTGATGACCTGGCTGCTGCATCTGTTCACCTTGAAAGACAGCCAACAGATGAGTAATTTAATCGACTTTGAACTGGCATATTGTAGTCATTTATATATTGTTTTTTGCATGATGTATTTGCTGTCCTCTACTAAATACTCACTTTGCCATAAAATAACACCCACCTAATGGTCTTTAAAAGAACTTTTAGCACCTCCTTAAGGAAAGAGAGGCTTTTCTATTATAGATTGCATGTGTGTTTTTTTAATTATTGGTTTAAAATTAGTTTAATGGGCTTCATCTAGGATTTGCTGAATGAAAAGGTTTTCACTTTTGCCAACTTCCCTGCATTCTATTAGGTCTAATGGTTGGATAAGCAGTCATTGCTCAGATGGCCCCTACATGGGGATCAAGCCATTGTATAAGTGAAGCCAGTAGGAATTATACAGATTTGGCTATAAATCTTGCATGACAAATGCAAAACATGAACAAAAGTCAAATAGGGGCAAATGAGACCCTTTAGCAACTAATCTCTTGGCCTGTGAGATATAATCCAGTTTTTGAAATTGGCCCAGAATAAGCCTACAAATTAATGAAATCCCTACTATTTTTATAGGCTCTTTACAGAGGAAATTAAACCTAAAAGCAACATCTCAAAAATATTTGCAAGAAATACATTCCTTTCCTATGCTAATTTAGAACTTGAACCTGTGACCCTAAAACAAGCAAAGTTTCCAAGAATGGGGGAGATCTTATGAGGATTTCAGGATCAAGTTCTCTTAGGATGCAACTTTCTGTTGCTGAAAATATCTTTAAGTTGCAAAAAAAAAAAAACCTGGAAAAGATGGTGCCTCAAGGAATTCCTACTGCTGGAAAGGGGACAGGAAGAAACCTGATCCTGAATAATGATCCTTCCCGGGTCAGAACTTCTTGATGGTTAATTAGAAACTTTAGTCTTCACACATTCAACAGAAAGATAAGAAGACATCATAGCATGAGGATTCAAAAATTCTGGAAAAAATTACCAGGGGTTTAAGTTTCATATGTCATACTGCAAGACTAGCCAATGGTTTGTCACTCAGAAGTGTAATGCTGATACAGTAAAGAAAAGATTGGTTATGGGAAGGGGACAAGTGGAACTGTCTCAAGTACAATCAGCCAGGTCCCATAGGTTTTAGGGTGAAGTAGAACTCCTAACTAATATCCAAAGACAAAACATTTTAAAAATACAGGCACATGAGGTAGAGAAGGATGAAAAGTTAAAGAACCAATAAACCGGTGTAGCTATGTAATATGTATCACCAGCCCTCATACAACTCTGAGATGCCTCATATCTTCTGTTTTTGAGGGGCTGTTTTGGGTCAGCGTGTATTCAGACTTTCAATACGAGCTTCCATTTTAGTACATTCTCTCACAGACCAAAAGAGATTTGACGCATGAAATGATCAGTATATGATTCTTAATGAAAACAGGATAACAAAATAAATCAAGGATATTTAATTAAGTAGTCATACTCTTGGCACAAAAACCACATAGTTGTCCTTACCAAATGATTGCTCCAAGGGCTGGTGTACTACCCTCTCCCCACCTCCTGACCTCTTGTACCCAAATTCACAGCCACAGCTGTCAGAGGTTAGTATCTGCAATATCCTTTCTATTTAGATACGTCCCATGCCATTTTTCTACAATAGTAAATCTTAGGAGCAAATCTTAGCATCATTCCTAATTGAGCAAAGTCTTCTCAGTACAGCAATGAGAAACCTTCATGTAAAGCAAAAAACTCAGGGGTGGGGAAAAGAGCCTGGAGACCACATATAGCCCTCTAGGTCCTCAAGTGCCGCCTTTTGACTGAATTCAAACTTCACAGATTTGTTCTGTGAAGTTTGGATTCAGTCAAAGGGCCTCACCTGAGGACCTAGAAGATTTATTATTTGTTCTGTGAAGTTTGGATTCAGTCAAAGGACTGTACTTGAAAACCTAGAGCAGTGGTTCTCAACCTGTGGGTTATGTTCAATTTAAATACATCCTGTATATCAGATATTTATGTTATGATTCATAACAGTAGCAAAATTACAGTTATGAAGTAGCAATGAAAATAATTTTATGTTGGGGGGGGGTCACCACAACATGAGGAACTGTATTAAAGGGTCGTGGCACAAGGAAGGTTGAGAACCACTCACCTAGAGGATCACACGTGGCCTTCAGACCACAGGTCAAACTTCTGCCACCCACATTACACCCAACAATCATCTCTTCTTATCTCCTCTCTCCTCCATGTCAACTTCCAAAACACTCCCCCCTACCCACTGCTTAAAAACCAAGAACATGAATTTCAATCCTACATATACCCAATTAAAATAAAGATGAACCTCTCCTTACACAAACAGGACCCAGTGAAGAGGGAAGAAACAAGCACTTGTTAAGCTCCTTCTATTATGTGTCAAGCATTGTGGGAAGCACTTTTCAAATACTATCTCATTAGATCATCACAACTACCTAGGGAGGCAAATGCTATTATCCTTCTTATTGTATAGCTGAGGAAACTCAATGATGAGGAAGAGAAAAGTTAAGTGACTTGTCCAGGTTCACAGAGCTTGTAAGTATCTGAGATCAGATTTGAAGCCAGGACTTCATGACTCTAAGCCCAGTACTCTATCTACTGGTCAACCTAGTTATCTCTGTCTCTCTAGGACAGTGGTTCTCAATCTATGGGTCACGACCCCTTTGAGGGTCGAACCACCCTTTCACAGGGGCCACGGGGGTCACCTAAGACCATGGGAAAATACATATTTTCCCATGGTCTTAGAAACTGAGACACTGCTCCTCTATCTGTCTCTAGGCAGGTCTGCCCACATGCAGAAAAAGCCCACATACAAGTATTAAAGGGTCATGGCATTAGGAAGGTTGAGAACCACTGCTCTAGGAGGAAATGCTCCAAAGAATAATAGCGAGAATTCATGGTTGACACTAGGAAAGGGATCATACAGTACTGCTCAAAGGAAGATGAGACAAGTATTTGGTAACATTCTATAGACGATACTGCAATAATCCTATCTATATAGAGACTGAAATGAAAAACTGGTAGGTATATGGCCTAACTTGTTCTAGAATGTGTATCTGGTACCTGATAGATAACCTTCAAACACCTGTGAAACCAAACTGCCACTCACTTTAGGTAATTAACGTAAAGAGTTGTCCTTAGTGACCTTTTTTATTGGTCAATGTTTTGTGTGACTGTTATGGATATCTTAGGATTTAAGGTGATTATAAAGTATAAAATAAACTTATAGAAGTAAATCTTAGTGATATAAAAGCCCCTGAATGTAATTTGATTCATTTATTTCTCATTTTATACACAAGAAAACCTCTCAGTTAGGAGATTTCCATTTTTAGTACAAGAAATATTTGTATTCAGTATTATTTATTGTAATCCTTTTTTCTTGCATATTAAGACAATAATTTCCTTTTAAGTATAACTCCTTACAATGTCAAATTTTGCTTGCTAAAGATTTTGCCAGTTTTTCTTTTACAATTTTTGTTTTGTAAAATCCTTACTGAGTCAACTTTGTACCACTGTCCCCAAGATAACAGTAGGCTCTTCAATTCAGGATTTGATTTATTTTTTTGTTGATCATCTAGACTTAATAAAGTGGTAGAGAAAATGTTAATAATGAAGTTTAAACTTATAAAAGTGTTGTACATACTTTTGGTGGGGTGGGGGAAGAGGAGGGAAGGAGACCATTCAGTTGTTTGACATTTACCAGCACATCACTGCAAAATTTGCCAAATCAGTTATCAGAGGGAGTATCATGTAGATAATATAAAGAATATCATTGAAGAGAAATAATAATTCATGGGCGATAGTATACTAGAATAAGGGTAGTAATAACACTCTCTGATTCAGACATTTATATACCAATGATCAAAGTACAGATAATAAACAAAATGGCCTAAAGATATAGATACAAAAGAGCAGAATTTACCTCCCCACTTTCACTGAGACATAGTAGCCTGTGATTTATGATTGGAATATAGTTGCAGAACCATATGCCTTATTCAAAAGGAACATATTAGATGAAAAGGACCATAGATTATCATTCACAGAATCAAAGAATGTTAGAACTAGAAGGCACCTTAAAGATGATTTGGTGAAAATACCCACGTTTCAAAAAAAGGAAACAGACCTAGACGGGAAAACAATTTGCCCAACACTACACAAGAAGTTAGTGGCAAAAGGAAGATTTAAATCCTTGACTTCCAGTTCAATGTTGGTTTTTTCCAATTTTTTCACTGTAAATTTAATAACTATCAACATAAATATTCATATGTTAAAAATAAAATCATACATAGAATAATGAACATATGATGCCTTCGATGATAACCAAATAGGAACAAACAATAAATAAACAAAATATTTTCTTATAGAGACCCCTTCTGGATCAATCTGAAGCTTTGCTATCTTTGACTTTGTCTTAAGTTTTTAATGTTATATTGTCATATAATGTCATATAATATTAACATATATGCCAGTCTGGGCCTACTAATCTTGCATTGTATCACTTTGTAATGTTTTATGTATTTCATTGTATTCATAGATTTTTACAGTGTCCTGATATTATAATTTATTTGGTGATAATCTCTTAAAACTGTCTTAATTTTTCATTTTATATGATTATTTGGGGAATTTATGCAGCCCTTTGTCTATTTTATATATTTTTTTTATTTTATCGTATTTTATCCAAAAATTTTCTGTTCATGCTATGTGACTATCTCTACATTGGCATGAAGAGGTTCCATTTATGTTCTGGGTGTCAGGCCTTTATCTCATATAATTACTGCCAAATATTTCATTCTATTTGATAAAGATAGGAGGATTTTAGTATAATGCAAGCTTAATATGAATCAACTGTATAGTAGAACTGCCAAAAATATAATGATCTCATGCTGTATTGATAGAAATCTAATATCCAGAATGACAGATCCAGTATTCTGCTCTGGTTATACCACATCTTTAGCACTGTGTCTGCTTCTAGATGCTAACAATGATAAACTAAAATAAACCTAAAAAAGAGGAGGTTGAGAGAGCCCTATATCCGGAGTATTGTTTTCGGCTTTGGAACCCACAATCTCAGATGAACACTGATAGTCTGAACAGTTTCCAAAGGGACAGTAAAGAGTTGAAGTTAATGTCACAGGAGGATTAGTTTAAGGAACTGAGGAAGTACCCTAAATAAGGGAAGATTTGGGAGATAAGATAGCTATCTTTAAAAGTCTAAAAAGCTGTCATAAAAAAGAGAGATCAGATGTTTCCTGCATCAGCCCAAAGGGTAGAATTAGGAACTATGACTTTTGTTGTTCAGTTGGGTCCAACTCTATGTGACCTCAAAGACTTTGTCCATGGGGTTTGCTTGGCAAAGATACTGGAGTAGATTGCAATTCTTTTTCCAGCATGTCCTTATTTCAGAGATAAAGAACTGAGATAAATCGGGGTTAAGTGATTTGCCCAGGATCACCAAGCTACTGAGTATCTGAGGTATTACCAACTCTAGGCACAGTGTTCTATCCACTGCCCCACCTAGCTGTCCCAGGGGCTACAACTAGAAGTGGCAAAAAGGCAGATTTGGGCTTGATTTCTGAGAAAACTTACTAACAATTAGAGCTATTCAAAGGAAATGAGCTGCCTTAGTTGGCAGCTTGGGGTCTTTAAGGAAAGACTGACAGTGCCATTTATATATAGGGACCCTTTTTCCAACATGGGTTAGATTCAGTGACTTCTGAGGTTCCTTCCATTTCTGATTTTTTTTCAAATTCTGTGGAACTTAAGATATCATATGATACAGTGAAATCAAAGGACCTGGGTTCCAATCCTACCTGTAATGCTTATTTTCTGTATGACCGTGGGAAGTCATTTAATCAATCAAAAAGCCTTTACTAAGCACTTACCATATACCAGATGCTAAGCACTGGAGATACAAAGAAAAGGAAAATGCAAAACACACACACACACACACACACACACATTCCCTTAGCCTCCTTTGGGCTCAGTTTTCTCAACTATAGATGAGAAGGTTGGACTAGATGACCTCTGAGAGCTTTACCAGCTCTATATCTAGGACCGTAAGGTAATGAAGTTCCACTTGAAGAACAGCAGACTTGGAAGAATGACCTGGTAGCTACCGTCAAGGGCAATCTTGTAGATGAGATATCATATAGAAGAACGACTGGAGCCAAGAAGAATAAATCTAAAAGGCTGAAGAAGGAACAATGGATGGAGAAAAAGGAAAATTATAGGGCAAAGAGAAATATATTAACAATTGGAAACCCTCAATGGAAGTAATGAAATCATTTTTATCAGTGGTTCTTAACCTTCCTAATGCCACGACCAATACTGATATGCGGGCGTATCTGCATGTGGGCAGACCTGCCTGGAGACAGAGAGAGGAGTGGTGTCTTTCTTCCTAAGACCATCGGAAATATGTGTTTTCCGATGGTCTTAGGTGACCCCTGTGAACCCTGTAAAGGGTAGTTTGACCCCCAAAGGGGGTGCGACTCACAGTTTGAGAACCCCTGGTTTATATGGTCACTCAGTGCAAATGTTCTGAAAGGGATTTCTGGTCAGGCTGAATTGGATTTGGTGACCTTGGCTATTCCTTTCAACTCTGATGATCCAAGATTCTGTTTATGATTCTATTTAAAGTAGAAGGTGGTTAGTGGAAAAATTTTAAAACTAAGTATGAATTTAGGAGAAAGAATTAATGATCAAGTAAACAAAAGGAAACAATTGAAATGAAAGAGTAAGAAAGGAATAAACATATATTAAGCACTTTTTATATAATAGTCACAGCACTAAATTCAGATAAAACCAAAGAGAAAGATAGTTTACAAAAAGTTTACATTCCAAGAGGGTGAGGCAGGGGTAGGCAACATACAAGAGAGATAAAAAGTTGAGGAGGGAAAGGGGATTGCTAGCAAAGGAACCTGTTTATGGAGTCCAGAAGCCAAGAAAAAAGTCAGCAGTAGAATGAAGGCTAACTTAAGTCACTCCACAAGATGGAGGCTCTATGAGAAACTCAGGAGGAGGAGGCAGATCTTACAGAGGATAAACAGGAAATGTCTCATACAACAGGTATGGGGGTGGGGAATAAAGTAAAAAGTACACAGCAGATAACAAAAGAAAACCTAGAAGGATGCAAAGAAAAACTGGGTAGCTTTGAAAACAATGTATAATATTTATTACTTGTAATGGAAATGCTTTGCTTTATATTGAATCCTCTTGTATGTTCTACTGTGTCCATGGAAGTGTTCTTTGTTTTCCCTTTCTTATTTTGTATTTAAGTTTAAATTTTTTAAAATTACAATATTATAAATTTTTTTAAATTACAATATTATAAATATATAATATTTAAAATTCTAATAATAAATGATCATTTATTGTATCAGGTATTGTCTGAATTATCTCCTCTCTGGATTTCCAGAGTATTTCTATTTCTTGGTTTTCCTACTTGTCTGACCTCTCTTTTTCAGTCTCCTATGCTGGTTCTTCATCTATATCATAGCCACTAACTATGGGTATCCCCCAAGACTATGTTCTGAGCCCTTTTATCTTTTTTCTGTACTTGGTGACTCATAAACTCAACTGCCATCTCAAAGCAGATGCCTTCTAGCTCTAGTCTCTCTCCTGAGTTCCTGTGCCACATTATAAACTGCCTATTAAACATTTCAAGCTGGATGCCTCATTAAACATCTCAAACTCAACATGTCCAAAAGAATTTGTGTTCTTTTTCCTAAATCCTATCCCTGTTCCAAATTCCCCTATTACTGTCAAAGGAACCAGCACAATCCCAATGACCTGGGCTTGCAACCTTATTATGATCTTTGATTCTCTACTGTAGCTGGTACTATGTATCCAGCCAGTTGCCAAATCTTGTGCTCTCTATCTCCACAATATCTCTCCTCTACATTCCATTCCCTCCACTCACTCAGTCATGACCATAGTTCAGACTTTCTTCTCTTCTTGCCTAGACAATTGAAATAGCCTCCTGACTGCTCTCTCCCTACTCCACAAAGCTTCCACAGTAATTTTCCTAAAGTTCAGTAAACTGTGGATCCCTGTTACCTCTGAGGTCAAACATAAACTCCTCTGTTAGGCATTTGAATCTCTTCTCAACCATGGCCTTCACCACCTTTTAAGTCTTTACTCCCTACTTCACTTGCCTCAACACATTATAAAGTATAGTCATACTATTCTCCTTGATGTTCTTTACACATCATGCTCCATCTCTTACTGCTGTACCTATGTACTGAGTGTTCCCCATTCCTAAAATTCTCTACTCACTTACCTCTGCCACCTGGAATTTCAGGGTGGGGTGAGTTTCAAGACTCAGCTCAAGCAAGTACCCTTTTTTAGGAGGCCTTTTTAGTTCCCCCTAACCTCTATATTAGTGCTTTCTCACAATGAAGCACACCTGTCTGGCTCCAACCTCTAATTGGGCGGCTCTCCCAGAACCTCCATTTGAGGACGGTGTCCAGGCCAGCACCATCTCTTTCCTCTCCAGGCTACCTTTTGGACCTCTTCTACAATTCCTCAGCTTTTCATCCTCACTCCAGCCTTGGAATTCATATAAGTTCCCCTCCACCACCATCCAGCCGGGGGTTGGCCTCTCACTCTGAATAGATGGTTATTCTCAAAATCTCCTTATAAACACTATGGCCAGGTTGCCACTCAGGACTTTCTCTACTATGGCCTCACCCCACTGCCATCCTTCTTCTTCTTCCTCACCCGTTCAGCTGCCTTTTGTGTATTATTCTCCCGTATTAGAATGTAAGTACCTTGAGAGCAAGGATTATCCCTTGTACTTTGTTATTCAGTCATTTTTTCAGCCATTCCCCATTTGGTGTTTGGGGATTTTTTGGCAAAGATACTGAAGTGATTTGCCATTTCCTTCTCCGGCTCACTTTATAGATGAGGAAACTGAGGTAAACATGGTTAAGTAACTTGCCCAGGATCACACAGCTAGTTTCTTGGCCTTAATTTGAATTCTTCCCAACTCCAGGTCCAGTACTCTATCCACTACTCCACCTAATTGTCTCTGTCTCTCTTACTATTTATATTTATATTCCCAAAGCTTAGCACAGTATCTGGCATGTAGGAGGTGTTCAATAAATGCTGGGTGATTTATTCACTTGACATTGTATCTACCTGGCATATATCTTGTATATGTCCATATATGCACATGTTGCCTCCCTGTTTGGATCTAAGATCTTTGAGGGCAAGAACTATTTCATTTTTATCTTAGTAGCCAGTGCTTAGCACAATGTCTGACACAGAGGGCAGTGCTTAATAAATGTTTATTGATTAGTTGATATAGGATTAGCCTAGTAGCTAATAGTAAAGTAGTAAAATAGTAAAAGAGATAGTTCCTTAAAACCACTTAGCACATGAATATAATTAATTTAGCAGATACTTAGTCCTTAGTAACTAAAGGTTAAGCACCTCTTGAAGGAACCGGAAGGTGTGAATTCTGTCTCCTGTGTGAAAGAGACAGAAGGGGTGTGTGTGTGTGTGTGTGTGTGTGTGTGTGTGTGTGTTTCTGTGTGAAGAGTTCTAGAGACAGACAGAATCAAGAATTTTCCTCTTGGCCAGCTTCTGGTGGAGTAAGAATAGTGGAGACTGAAGCCAGGAGACAGAGAGAGACATTCAGAGAGAGAGAGAGAGAGAGAGAGAGAGACAGAGAGACAGAGAGAGAGAGACAGAGAGAGAGAGAGAGACAGAGTTTCTCTCCCAGCATCTGGAAGCTGACTGAGAACTGAGTTGGAGTTTTTCTTAAGCCCAGAATCTGGTGAACGCTGAAGTTGCTGCCTCCTGGAAGGCTGAGATTCCTTCTGGGTCCTTGGGCCAGCCAAACTGCTGAAGAACCAAAGAAGCATGACCAGGAAAAGGCTTTGTTTGTTGGTGGCTTGGTTGATCCTTGAGTTCCCTGCAACAGAAGTTGTGAAGGGTTTGAGATGTGCTGGACCCTGTAAACTTCAGGGTCTAACAAAAACTGCCCAGAGGACTGGACAAGGAGCTGGGAGCTGTCTGCCTCTGAATCCAGGTGACTGTTTTGTGGATTCTGGTAGGAGCAGGGACCATGGAAGGGGATCCAAGGAATCTGAGAGACCACTCCAAGTCAAAATGAAGAAAAGGCCTCTCCTTGGATATGGAGTGTGTGATAAAATTGAAGTTTGCTAGACATCAAGGGGTGGAGGGTTTGTGTAATTTTCCAATGATTGTATTTAACGGTTAATGATACTTAGTAATTGTGAATCTGGGTAAGTTACTGATTAAGTTCATCTATTATTGCCCCATGAGTGGAAGATTAATTATTGTATTATGAAATGACTGAATGATTAAGTAAGAAGAGTTTCCCCCCCCCTTAGGGAAACCAGATGATTATTCTTTTGTTCTTTGTTCTAAATGTTGTGGCCACTTTAGTGAAAACTATGTGGCCATTCTAATGTTAAACTGTTGTGAACACTATATTGTGATTTTCTGTGATAAGATGTAATGTTGTGGATATTATATTTTGATGTATTGTGAATGTTTGCCTTGATTTGTAATGGAATAAACGGGGTATGCACTGAACTGTGTAATAGGAACCTTAAAAGCTATTAACAGTAGCATTCTTTTGGGAATCTGCTAGTGTATGACATTACAATGGGGCAGCTAGGTTGTGCAGTGAATAGGGTATTGACCCTGGAGTCAAGAGGACCTGAGTTCAAATCCAGCCTCAGACACTTGACACACTTATTAGCCATGTGACCTTGGGCAAGTCATTTAACTCCAATTGCCTTGCCTTCCCCCCTCCAAAAAGCAAAACAAAACAAGCACTCAGCACAGATCCTACCACATATTAAAATTTATTCCCTTCCCTACCATAATAACTTCCTTTCCTTCCCAAATAAAGCAATGTTTTATTTTCACTATCTCAGGATTGAATGTCCAGTGTTCTTTGTTGCCATAAAAGACTTCTGCCTAAAAGTATTCCAAAGTAATCTTTGAATATTTACTGGAAGAACAAGTGTTTAGACACACCTACAAAGCTGTCGATATCTTTTTCTATTTATAACCATAAGCTGAAATTGTACTTTTTAAACAGGGAAACAGGATGGTGTGAATTCTGTCATTTTCTATTTATTTCCTCATTTTAAAATATCTAACCTTAATCCAAAACATTGAGTACCCTGAAAGCATTACAATGAAAAGCTTTAGAGAGTAATTTCCTCATAGTAACTTGCCCAATAAGTTCATCACTGAATCCTTTGTTACTCTTTCTGATTGTGGATAAGAGTTCTTGGTTCAGTGCTGTTGGTTAATTGGAGATTTTCTTTAAAAGTATGCAAGACAAGCAGCAAATACTGCATTTATGTATGTAATAGAAATGGTTAGTAATGTATCATTCAGACACTCCAGGGCATGTTTTATTGGTTCATTAATACAGTACATGCCTCAGGTGCATTCAACCACTTGAGGCATATATTAATGGACCAATAAAATGTGCTGGGGAATGCCTTAATGCTACTCTAATATGGCTAAGTTTAAATTAAATTTTTTAGACTTGTCTTTTTAAAAATCATTTTTCCCTTCTTGGAAAGATATATTCGATTACATGAGGGGAAAGTTCATAGTGACAGAACAGGAGGAAGAAAGGTAATAAAAAACCTTTTAATTCCATTAATTTACTTAAATGTTTAACTCTTTCCTATATTTATTATTTTAATCTTCTATTTATTTTACTTCCGTTCTCCTCTCCTCTTGCACCTTCTCTAGATGTCATCCCAAACCCAGTTGCTTACAAAACTCTGTGGGGAATAAGCAAACCAGAAAAGTCATTGCTCACCTCATTTTGAAGGTCTTAAATTACACTTAATATCCTACCACCAAAACCAACCAGTGTCAAAGGAAATCAAATCCCCCCTCATTCCAAGAGATACTCATACAGAAGCACTATTCTGGGCACTGGAGACATGAAACTAAAAAACAAAACCAAACATAGCCCTTGATATCTAGAAGCTTATATTAAGCCAGAAAGCACATTGCAAAACAAAATTGAGGAGGGATAAATAGAGAGGCAGACATAGATATTTTCGTAAAAATATATCTGTAGATATATCTATATACACACAAAAGACATATATGCATATGTGTGTGCCTGTGTATATTTATATATGTATTTGTATATTTAAATATATGCAAGATTATAGATGTATACATCTATGTACAGGTATATATGTAGTTTTATACATATATTTATACACATAGACCAACATACAGACAGACAGATAGATAGAAGATAGATAGACAGACAGATAGATAGACAGACAGACAGACAGATAGATAGATATCTCTATATACACATATACATATATAAACAGGTCATGGCTGTCTTAGCTACATCCATATATCTGCAGATGAGCTACAGAAGAGCCATTAAAAAGATAATTAATAAGATGGTTATGTATGAGGTACGAACAAAAGTCACTATTAGATTTCTCAAAGGAGAGAGATCCTGATAGTCTGGTGCCATTTGTAAATGAAGGTTTCTCAAAGGCAATGGCACCTGAACCTGGCTTAGAAGAATGGGTAGGATCTGGTTAACTGGAAAGAAAGGGACAGGATAGAATAACATGAGCAAGGAGCTAAAAGAGAGAATACATGTGATCCATTTCATAATAGAGACATAGTCTCAGAGATATATTTCCGAAGTCCAGATGCTGCTCAAACTAAAATATTGTGTCTTTCATATAAAACAGATACTGTCTTGCCCAGAAATGTCATTTTACAATAGCCTTCTTGTTTAGTTTATAATAATAAAAATGTTTAGAAGTATATTCTACACTCAATATGCTGCTTATTTTTATTTTTAAAATTCAAATTGGAGGGCCCAAATTATTCTGTTTTATCTCCATGCATCAAAATTATCAAACGATTGCTACTTAAAAGCCAGAAGTTCCTAAAAGTCCCTCATAGATTTCTGGGAATGAGCAAACTAGCTCTAATTCTGTAACTATTTGAAAGTCATGTTTATATGAATGACATGGAAGCAGTGTAATTTAGTGGGGGAAAAAACATTGGAAAGGGAATCTGAAACCCTCAGTTGTTGTCCTACCTCTGACATTAATTTGTTTCTTACCTGGAACAACTCAGAAATTCTATGATGCTTTGTTTCCTCATTTGTAAAATAAAAACATTGGGATAGATGATTTTTGGCAGGGGAAAAGAAGATAATAGAGAGATTTTATATATAGTACCTACTATATGCCAGGTGCCACACTAAGTTTTCTTACAAATGTTATCTCATTTGATCCTAACAACAACTCTGGAAAGTAGATATTATTATCACCATTTTACAGTTGAGGAAACTGAGACAAACATCAGTTAAGTGATTTGCCCAGGGTCACATAACTAGAACTCAGGTCTTCCTTTTACTGTTTCTGAGGCACCCTGGGATAGATCAGCAAAGACTGAGCTGGGATGAGATACTTGGGGTTCCTGGAGACCCTATCAGGGAATCTATGAGGTCAAAACTATTTTCATAATAATATCAAAACATTTGGATTCCTAACACTTTACATATATGTGTGTGTATCTATATAGATAGATATAGACATATCAATAGATGCAGCCCACAAAAACAAAAGTTCTTTGGAGTCCTCAATCATTTTTAAGAGCACAGATGGGTCCTGAAACCAAAAAATTTGAGATCTTCTAGTGCAGGAACTAGAGTCAGGAAGATATGGATGCAAATCCTACACTGAGTAACTATAAATAAGTTATTTAACTTTTCTGGGTCTCAGTTTGCTCGTCTATAAAATGGGGATAAAAACACATGCTAGATACCTCCTACTGTGCTGTGACTGTGACCAGAGTGAAGAAAGCTGGATATGCAACCAGAGGACTTAGATACAAATCTCTGTTCTTCCACTTACTACTGTGTGAACTTAAACACCTCGCTTCAGGTCTCTGGATCTCAATTTCCTCATCTTTGAAACAAGAGAAATGGGTTTATTGACCCTAAAAATCCCTCTGTGGTCTAAATCTATCATCCCATGGAAATGTTATACAATATGTTATCAATTTCTTTTCCTGCTTTAGCATGACATACTCTGTTATGTGATTTGTGAACAATGATTCATATTCAGAATCATGCATATTCAAAGATATCTATTTATCTGAACTATTCAAATATTTGAGGGAGAGAAAGGAGCTTGAAATCTACAGATCAATAATATATCAACTCACCATTTCACCCACAGCACCTCTTTATTTAAATCAAGATTTACTATCACTGTTAAATACTTTATGTGTAAATGGAATGCAGTATTCTAAGCGCATTTACTAAACATACCACAGAATAAAGCACATAAACGACAGGGAGGAAGTCACCAATGTTGATGGTGAGAGCAATTTTGCCCTAAGTGAAGAAAATACTTCATAGATAACATATACTGTAAATAGGAATTTCAAGGGTCAGATCAGAAAAAAGATACCAAAATAATGGAATGGATGAAAGGTTATGTGAGAAGTGATTTAAAAAAAATATTTTATTCCTTTCTTGCACAACCTTGAACTATGACCAAAAAAAAAGTGTAGTTTCTACTTTTGTTCAGCTGTTTCAGTCATGTCTGACTCTTCGTGACTTCATTTGGGGGTTTTCTTGGCAAAGATATTGGAGTGGTTTGCAATTTCCAGCTCATTTTACAGATGAGGAAGCTGGGGCAAATACGGTTACATGACTTGTCCAGGGTCACACAGTCAATAAGTGTCTGAGACTGAATTTGAACTCGGGTCTTCCTGACTTCAGGCCTGGCGTGAAACTATGGTAGAAACCATAGTTTTTACTACAGCAGCCAATTTCAGAACATATTGTTACTCAGGCACATGATCCTCATCCTTTTTTTCACAGAATAAAAACTTATATTTATGCTTGGGTTCTGTCTTCAATTCCATTAAATCCAACAAACATTTTTAAAGTACCTACTATGTATATTCTAGACAATGGAGGTACAAAGACAAAAATGAAAAACAGTACCTTCCCTCAGTGAACTTCCCTTTCTGGAGGCACACAATATGTGCCTAGAGAGGTAAATACAAGATCATTTGCAGGAGGGGGAGGTTCAGGGAGAGGAAAGCAGAAGAAAGTTCATGAGGAAGCAAAGCATTCTAAGAGGTGAGGGTGATGAAGTTGTTTCTGGCAAGCATGAGGAACAACTTGGTCAAAGATCCACAAACCAGAGATTGTCAGTTATGTTGGAAATCAACCAAGTTCTCTCATCTCACCTTTCTGTATTTAAGCAGATAAAGGATACTTTAACCGGTTACCATGTCCAAACATGGCTTCAGCTAGCCATCTAGATCGGGGTGGAGAACATGCAGCTGAAGGATTTGTTCTGTGAAGTTTAGATTCAGTCAAAGGGCAGCTTTGAGGAACTAAAGGGCTGTGGCTTCAAGGCTGCAGGTTCTCCACCCCTGGTCTAGATATTAGCACAGTCCCTGGCACATAGTAGGCATTTAATAGAAAAACAGTTGTCGT
>CM053594.1:134904581-134944723 GCA_028646575.1 Pseudocheirus occidentalis | reverse complement strand
AAAAAAAGAGAGAAAGCCCAGGATGCAAGGGGAGACCGAGGCCTTTTTAGGCTAAGGTCTTTTCAGATTCTCACTTTCAGTGAGATAAGCCCATTTAGGGAATAGGCCTCTTTAAGAAGGGAGTCAAGGAATGGTCCCTTTAGTAAAAAAATAAAATACAAAAGATCAAACTGGGAGGGGAAAACCCTCAGGGTTGCTGGTCAAAAGAGAAACAGTTACCATTTACATTCACTCTGAGGCTGGAGGGCCCAAAAATTAGCCAATAAGTGGTGCCTGGGCAGGGACCTATTGTTGTCCCATCTATGAGCTCCAGAGTGAAATGGGTTTAAGATTTGGTCTTTAGGGGTGGCTAGGTGGCGCAGTGAATAGAGCACTGGCCGTGGAGTCAGGAGTATCTGAGTTCAAATCCGGCCTCAGACACTTAACACAAAAAACCAGCCGTGTGACCTTGGGCAAGTCACTTAACCCCAACTGCCCTCCAAAAAGCAAAAAAAAAAAAAAAAAAGATTTGGTCTTTAACTTTCAAATAGCTTATTTATATTTTAATAGGTAAATGGTATATGTGCATGAATGCATATATATGCATGTGTGTATGTGTATACATACATACATACATGTATACATGTATACACACAGAATAAATATAAAGAGAATAAATAAAAAAAGCATAGTATTTTAGAGAGGATGTGCTGGAACTAACTCTTAATGGCTCATGAAAGCTGGTTACTATATATTTGGTATGAGCATTTGCACCTCAGAAATCAGCTAACTACAAATTCGGGCTTAATTTATTATTTTGTCAGTCGTCAAGGCTTAAAGTGATAGAGAAAATATTAATAATGCAGATTAAACTTCAAAGTGTGTTATGAGTACATTGTTTTGTATTCATATGAGTATATGAATCCTAAATCCTTAGGAATCAGATCAAAAAGGGACTTCATCTCATCTCCTCCTCTACCCTAACTCCCTCCTTTTTACAGAGGAAGAAACTGAAGCCCAAAGAGTTTATGTGACTTGCCCAAGACTACATGAGTAGTAAAGGGGAAACATAGGAATTGAATATAAATTCTCTGACTCAAATGTGGTGCCTTTTCAACTGTACTATGCTAGGATTGAGTTTAATTAAATAAATATTAATTGCCTGTGATGAGCAAGGTACTATTCAAAGATCTGGAGTGGGTAGGTATAATGGTAAGGGAATTTGAAGATCTTCCCTGCCCCTTAATGGGCCTCAACTGGATCTGAACAAGAGAAACTCGCTTAGTGGAGGCTTGTTTTTCAGGAAGGCCCACACCTTTTGTTACTTTGTAATTAGACAGTAGGTCACAAAGGTCATGATAGCCTCTGACCCTGAAGAAGCATATATATGTGTGTTTGTGTGTGTGTGTGTGTGCACACACACATACACACGTGTGTATATGTATATACACACACACACATATACACATATATGTGTGTGGGGGCACACACACACTCTGAGGTGAGGTTTTGCTTTGGGGCTCATGTGTGATTTGGTCAGATGAAACTCCGTGTAGCTGTTGAGCTCCCTGACTTTGAAAATCGAGACACTGGTGCTTCCCTCTCTGGTAACTATGCATGTATGTAAAGGTCAGACAGCTAGAAGCCCTATCTGTTGGTTTATTGAATCATGTCATTTTCTCTGTCTATATTTTGTCTGCTTGTAATTTCTGTTTGTATTTTTTGAAGTTTGTGGTGCTGACTTTTTCGCTTGAACTAAGCAAATGGTATATATGTTTGATTAAAGTAAGGTTGTTAACCTCTTCTGAGTTGCTTTCATTTAGAAAAGCAGATCAAAGGACCTGTGCTAGCAGCCATGCTGGGTATGCTAAGTGCTTACTGTTACAGTAGGCATCAGAGAAGAGGAAAGAAATGAGAGATACTGAAGAGAAAGAAATAATTTGATGACGAATTCTAAAGTATAAAGAACTTTAAAATTCTGAATACTGTGAATTAGAAGGGGTTACCCCTTTCAATGCCCAGGTCTTAAATGGTAGTTTTTTTCGCCTGTTATTTAAATTTGTAGGCCCTCCCACAATCATTTAAGAAGGAAATGGGTCTCATTAATACAAGGTTCTGACACAGGACACTAGCAAATCATGTAGTTTAAAAGCATTTTCTCAAAGTGCTCCTACCTGTTAAGGTAAACTTGGAAGCTGTTTAAGTCAAGTGCTGGTTTCAGTAAGGAAAGGAGATAAAATCAGTTCAATTTCAGTCTTTTAAGTTTTTTAAAATATATATACACAGACACACACATACATATACACACACACACACACACACACATATATACACATACATACACACACACACACATAACCCTTTAATCCATTTTTGACCTTAGGTAAAGAATCAAACCTCCTCCTGTGATCTAGATATTGTGCTAAAAATTGTGCTGCTAAATTATGCCTTTTCCCTTAGTCCTAAAAGGTATTATGTGGGGAAGAAGAACAAAGTCTGCATTGTCTGAAAAGTATTATTAGTACTCAATTTAATGCTGAAGTTGGATTCAAATTTATTTTTAAGTTAAAAACAAGATATTTTGTCATTGGTTGTAATAATATTTGTTCACCTCCATTAGAATGCAAGCTGCTTGTGAGGAGGGACAGCTTCATCCTTGTGTTTGTATTCCTAGCATCTAGCTCAGTGCCTGACAAAAAGTGGTCACTTAATAAAAATTGATTGATTGATTCAACCTTGTGAAAAATGTCAATAGTTTGACAAAATATTCCACCAGTTTTGCCCACACTTAGCATGTATAATGGCCCAAATTCTAGTAAAAATCTACAAGTATTTCATAAATAGGTTGAATAATGTCCCTTTACAATACAGCATTATACTATACAGTTCAATAAATATATGTTATAGAATTATCAAAAGACAGAGTGATAAAAATTAATGAAAACTGTTACTTATTTTTATTTTAGCTTCACTACCTGATTAACTTTAGAAGAGTTACATAGGAGGTAAATTTTTCAAGTTGTAAACATGAGCAAAAAAAAACCCAATCACCAAGAATCTCCTACATTTTGTTACATCAATTATGTTGCCAGAGTTTATTTTTAATTAATCAGAGTTTGGCTAAATTATTGTTTAGGCTCTATACATTTAGGGCATGCAAGTGAAGAACAGAATATATTTTGATTTCAAGTAGAAGTAAATGTTCCTTGTATGCAATCCCATGACATATATAGCCTGAAAAGTTTAAGGAAATTAATTTACACTGTTTTAGACATTAATACTTTCATTGTCCATCCCTTTCTTCTAGTTTCCCCTCAAATCAGTAGAGTTAGCCTTATTAAAAAAAGATTCATAGTTAGACAAATGGAGTTGGAAGACAGAGAGAATTTTTAAACATATTTATTTCTATATCGTCACTTTTTACCTAACCATTGTTTTCTTATGGCCTTTGAAAAAGAGGGATTTATGTAAGGATAATAATATGGGCCACTTGTGTGGTGTATATATATATATGTATGTGTGTGTGTATGTATACATATGTGTGTATAATATACATATGTATGATATAACATATACAGAATGACAAATAAACACAATACTAAGTCTTAGTTATACAAGAGCTAAAGCAAAGACAATGCCTTCTGGCTTAACTGTGAAAATGTAATTTCTATAATGAATCATTTTTTCTTTTATCTTTGATACTACAGAAGCAGGCAATAAGACAGAACTTACAAAGAGACAAGGACTGGAACGGCCATTAGGAGCTGAATGGACCCCAAACCAATGAATGCTAAATAGTCAGGCATCATAATAAGGGAGGCAATTTTTTATTTAAAGCAACGTCATTTTCAACATTCATCAGTAGTGAGAGGAGCATCCATTAGTTTTTATTGATGGTAACTAGCTCTGCTTCTGTTAGTATTCCAAATTCAGCGCCAGCTAGGGTAATGTTTGTCATTACTATTAGTAGCTGTAGGGTTCTAAAGACTCACTATGTCTGTCTCTTTCTGATCATTTTAAAGAGATGAAACTCTAGGTAATGATCTTCTGGCACTGTTAACCTTACATTTGAACTTGCTAGTCCATCTGAGCAAAGATGAAAGGATATAGACATATAAGATTAACTTCTTAAAGAAAATTTAGAAAGGAAGATTAAAACTGGTTTCCTGATTTAACAATCTTCGATCCCACCAAAACAAGTTACTTTGTAGGATCCTTTGTTCATCATTTATGATTTATCCCATCCCCATCATCACTACCACCTCTCCTAGGGTGGGGCAATCTAAAGAGCATTGCATTTGGAATCCAAAAGTCTGGGTTAAAATCCCAGGTCAGGAATGTACTGTAGGTGCAACCTTAAGTAAGTCATGCTACAGTTGTGGGTCTCAGTTTCTTGATAGGAAAAAGAAAGGGTACTCTAAATTCTTTTGCAGTTATAAATCTATGATCCTATTGATGACAGTAAAAATGCCCCTCCAACAAATTAAGATCATTCCAATAAAGTCACTGAGAAGATTTTTCTCTCCTCTGCCCTTACAGGTGTCTAAAAAGGATTAGACTATGATGGAAAACAAGTTCTATTTTCACAGCAATTTATCTTTCTACATCACCTCTTTGTAAGTGATAAATATGCCATTTTCAAATTAGTTCAGCATTGTCAGGGAGTTAAATACTTTAGGAACTGCTATTTCAACAGAAATATAATGTTTTACCAATCAGACTACAACCAGAAGTCCTCCTTTACACAAAATTTTGCAGTCTGAAAATTTCTTGTTTCTTAATATACATGGTCCTAAAAAGGAGCATTTCCTAAACAGAATGAATCCAGAAGAAAAAAAAAAGATTTAACTCCAGTAACAAAACAAAACAAAAAAAAACTTTTTGAAATTAAAAGGAAAAAAATAACATTTATCTATCTTCCTTGGTACACACAACAGAACTCTTAAATCATGTTACTTGTCCTCCTATAAGTTATAGCCTAAAATCACTCATACAATGTCTTTACTTTTCTCTTTCTTTTTGATTCACATCAAAGTTACATAAATTTTGTATTAATCCTAGTTGAAATCTACCAGTTCAATGTTGTCTGGTGAAAATAAGACCAGCAAATTATCTGTCTAATGATTCAGATTTCTCCGCTAATGTAGTCTTTCCTTCCAATTCAAAATGGTCCATTGTCTAAATCTCTTTAGTCAACTTGGCAAAAATAATATTGCTGAAATGTTCACAATTATAACACTAAGAGCTGACAAAACTCTTGCAAAAAATAAAGAGGTCATACTATAAGTTTTATTTTTAGACTTAGTTAAAATAGTCCTAAAATATGCATGCAATGACTTTGAAAAGAAGTAATTGTGATATTAAATTTTATTGAAATTTCTCAGGTCCTGATTTGTGTACAGGCTTCTGCTCCAAGTTCCCACGAAGCCGTAAAACGTTTAAAATACTGTCTGTGCAAATGCAAAATTTATGAATTCACACATCTCTGGTTGATTTATGTGAAATAATAATGCACTATTTAATGCTTAAACATGGCTAGGAGCAATGCCAGGCTATCAAGATGTACAATGGAATAATAGATTTATAAGACAGATCACCTTCCTGCCTAGAGAAGCTTGTTTAAAGGTGTTGTACAGATATATTCAACTATATGTAATTTTATACTAACTTAATGCTGTAGGCTTAGACTGTAAGCAATAAAAGATTACAGCCATGGTATTTGCAATAATAAAATGATCTGGCTATTCAATATAGGCTATCTGAGGATTAAAAAGAGATAAGGAACGTGAATTTCAAACTTTGGGCTTTTTATTCATTGATCTTTTCAAATAATTTGTCATTTAAATTGTAGTCATACACAATCTAGCATTTGGAAAACTTCCTAGCTGCCTCTTAATTTAACTGGAGATGGTAGGAGAGAAGATGGAGGTGTGGTTTTTAAGGTCAGTGATTGAGAAGCTCAAAAAAGTTTTTAGAGGTATTTAAAGGGCATGTAAATTGTTTTACTTGGCCCTGGAAAAAAGCTACTTATTCTAGTAATATACAGTGCCATTCCATATACACTTGTTAAGCACCTGTTATAAACAAGGTATTAGCTTGTTTCTAGCTACTGGGGCTATAAAAGTAAAAATAAAAGTCTCTGCCTTCCGAGGTCTTAAGTTTTTTAATATAACATAAACAGGAATAAAAAAGTGAAAGACATATATAAAGTAATTGTAAGAGTAAAAATTACTGGGTGGTGGGGAAGGGGACAGAGAAAGAGAGAGAGAGAGAGAAAGAGAGAGAGAGAGAGAGAGAGAGAGAGAGAGAGAGAGAGAGAGAGAGAGAGAGAGAGAGAGAGAGAGAGAGAGAGAGAGAGAGAGAGAGAATATCAGAAATGGCCTCATGTAGAAGGCAGGTCCTAGGCTGTGTTTTAGAGGAAGCTGGATATTCTACAAGGTGGAAGTAAGGAGGAAGTGCATTCCAGACATGTTGAAGCAGGGGGGAGGAGTAGTTGTAAGACTGGGACTTGTACAAAGACAGAGATGGAATGTTGTGGGCAAAGAGCAGGTCAGTTTGATTGGAAGAGGGAGTGTGATTTGGAAAGTAATATAAAAAATGTCTAGAAAGGTAGATAGGAACCAGATTTGTGGCAAGATTGAATTGCTATTCTAAGGATTTGTGCTAGAAATAATTAGGTAGCAACGAGGGGTGGTTTAGGAGAGAGTTATAGTGTCAGATTGGCAATTTAAGAATATAAGTTTGACAGCTGTATGAGGAAAAGATTGGAAAGGGTGGAGACTACGACACAAGGAGACCCACTAGAAAGTGATTATAGTGGTCCAGGCAAAGAGTGAAAGGTGTACTGAGGACCCAGACTAAGGTAGAGGCTGTGTAAGTAGAGAAAAAAGGACAGATGCAAGGGATGTTGTGGAAGTAGGATCAATAAGACTTGGAAACTACTTGGATATGAGAGATAGTGCAAGAGGGAAGAGCTAGGGATCAACTTCCCAGAAATTTTTATGATCATCTCAAAGACCATTCATCAATGCTTACTCTTTGAAATATTTTCATAGTAGAGAGATATATAGACACTATGGATATGTATGTATTCTAGAGCTATATATATATATAGAGAGAGAGAGAGAATATATATATATATATATATATGGAGAAAGAGAGTGAGAGAGAAAGAGAATATATATATACAGAAAGGTTAAGTATAAAGAGATCACTATGAAATGGTTTCTAAAGCAATCATAATAATTATATGTAGCTCCCGTACAAATATTTTGTTGTTGTTTAGTCATTTTCACTTGTGTCTGACTTTTTGTGGCCCCTTTTGGGGATTTCTTGGCAAAGATACTGGAGTGGTTTGCTATTTCCTTCTCCATCTATCTCATTTTACTGATGTGGAAATTGAGATAAACAGGATTATGTCACACAGCTAGTAAGTGTCTTAGGATGGATTTGAACTCAGTGCTTCCTGACTACAGGCCTGTCCACATAAATAAATCTATATCTATAGCTACACACACATACATTTATGTTTATGTATGTATGGGTTTGATTATGTGTATGTATGTGTATATATTCCAAACCTGTGATTTTATCCGTATGAGGATCTCCCAATATGGAAACTCCCATCTGATGCTGATCAGTAATTCTATAGCTTACAAACTTGTAAGATATTACATAAAAACAATGTCTATGATTTATAGTTTAGCAAAGTTAAGGGTTTCACTTTTGGTCCACACAGTATGTGTCAAAGGCAAGACTGGAACTCTGTTTATCCTGTCTCCAACTTTCTCTTGACTAAGTCATGCTGCTACTCTCAAATGTATTTAATCACAATACATTTTTAAATCATCTAAGTTTTAAATTACTGTTTGAAAGGGAAAAAAGCAATTCAGATTTTCACTTTGTTTTTGGGAGAAATTTTTTTATTATTACAAAAACAAAGACAAGCATAAATGTACTTTTTTTTACCATCCAAAGAATTTGTACCTTTGTTTGCTGAACCATCTTCACATTATCTCTGTGAAAGATAGATTTTTATACTGGACAGCAAAGCTAATATTATTGAGCAAATCTGAAAAATCTCTTTCGTTTGGATTACATTTTAATTGAATGTAGCATATTCATGGACTTCACTTTATAATCGAACAGCATGTAATCACTCAAACAAAGCAATATAAGTAGGTAATGTTTAAAGACCAGAATTGCTTTGAAATCATATTGAACATTTTAAAACACTCTATCTACCTCATGAACTCTGAGACAGATCTAAACTTTTTATGATATCACTGCATACATATAGTAAGAAAACAAAATTAAGAACAGACTTAAGCATAATCATAAACATCATAAATGACTAGGTATAAGAACAATTCATAATAAACATTTAGCAAATCCTGTTGAATCTGTTAACTGAAACTAAATTAAGCTTTTTCAAAGAAATTTAAAAGAAGTCAATCAGAAACTCTCCTTTCTAGTTCCCACCTTCAACTCAAATTCTTAACCTGCATTGTTTATGAAAAGCAAAGCTTGAAGTTTGGAACCACTCCCATCTACAACTTATATCGAGAGATAGCCCACCCACTTGCTAAATAAAAAATGTTTAGCTTGTCCTCTGTCTCCCATGGATGCAAAAGTTTCTCTTCGTTCTGGAGCTCAGAGCAGAAAATCTCACTAGCCACAGAAAGGAGCGTTAGCTCAACTTTAACCCCTCCCTACAAATACAGAAGAAATGCACATAATTGACAAAGTCTCATTCTGCTGAAATCACACATTCGCTGGGACACTAGCTGATGAAGGATTTTCAAAAGACAGGAGAGGCAACCTTGCCCTTAGGAGATGTGCAGCAGCTAAGGAATCTGAAATCCACTAAGCCTGTTGAAGCTTGTCAAAATGTTTGACCAATCAAGGTTAACAAAAGACAGAACCTAACGTGCCAGTTGTTTAAGTACAGGGGCCACAGCTAGGTTAATGCATGATATAGCTGCTTATTTCACTGATGTACTACTGCTTCAAACAGCATTCAGACAAATCCTCTAGACCCTTCATAAAAATCTGATGGAGACAGAGAAGGCGTGGAGTCAAAGGATGGCAGGAATGAATACTTTTGACTTCCAGGAAGATACAACATGTTATTATCCATACAAATATGAACACAAGAGTTTAGTTTTACAAGATAAAATAGTAATGATGCAGATAAATGTAGGAGTGTGAAGGAGAGGACACTGTACTGGGAGTCAATTCAATCCAACAAACATTTGTTAAATGCTTACTTTGTGCTCTACACAAAGGAAACTTGGCTTCTCATAGCCCTCTCTTCCCCCTAAGTAGCTGTATGAACTAAGGCAAGTCACTTGAATGCTCTGACTCAGTTTTCTCCTTGGTAAAATGAATAATCCGATCTAGTTAACCTGTCTCTAAGGCTTTGTCCAACCCTAAAATTATGATTCTAGTATATAAATTCTCCTTATAATTTTATTAAAGATCTTTGCTCATGCAATCTATATCTAAATGTTTAGCCAAATATTAAGTTCACAAATGTTACTAATTATATTCCCTCTCAAGGGTCTAGGCTGTAGCAAGAACGTCAATTTCATATTAATTATTACTTTTTAGTAATTAAATGTATTGTAAGCTCCCATTATGTAAAACATGTCAATGGTTTGGGGAAAAAAGACATTTAAACATCAATGCTATACAAAAAAAAGTGTTTATACTAGATGTATTGTCAATTTTTTTCCTTGAGTTTTATAAAATTTAAGTATTTGTATTCACCTTATCTTTAAATTGACTAGCTCCAACTTAAAGGTCTTAACAGCACAGGAACATAAAGATTTTATCCCTTCTTGCTTCTTCTGTATGGCAAGAGAAAAACAGATTTATTACTCTTTTCAAAGTAGTTGATTTAATAAGCATCTACTAAGTACCTCCTCCAAGCCCTGCTCCTGACTTTTTCTGAATTTTAGAATAATGTCCTTTCTATTGTTGGATCATCCTGGAAATTCTCTTTCTACCTGGGGCATTTTCACCCTGAAACAGCTTACCACCTCTGTAGCCCATTCACTATGGAATATCCTTCCAAAGACATCCCGTGACCTTAGCCATTTGCTGAGTTCTTTCAGAAGCCTCCATTTGGAGGAAGGGATGAGAGGGTAATCAGCTTTCCCTCCTCCCTCCCTTTCTCCTTTCTTCCCTTCCTTCCTTCCATTTTTGTTTTCTATATCACAATGGTTTCCATGTGTATCCTTCCTGCCTCATCACAACAGAATGCTTCTTGTAATTAAGAAAAAGTTAGTCAAATTGAAAAAGGCAGCAACCTTCTTTGTATGTATATGCCATATTTGTCATATGTAGTTTTTTCTAGGAAAAGAAGGAAAGAATATTTCATCATCTGCTTTCTGGACTCAATATTGATTTTTTTGCATTTAATCTCAGTTCAGATGCCTTTTGGATTGTTTTATTTACATTTACTACAGTTTGGGGGTATATTATTCAATAAGTTCTACATTGTTACATATATAAGCTTTTCTATTTTCCCCTAAATTCTTCATATTTATCATTTCTTAAGGTGTATTATGACATTTATATACTACCATTTGTTCAAGTATTCCCTAGTCAATTTCCAGGGGTTTTTCTACCACAAAATGTTATTTTTGGTATAATTCGAGAAAAATCAAATATGTATGTAACCTTTAGGGCAGCTAAGTGGCATAGTCAATAGAGTGTCAGGCCAGGAGTTAGAAAAAACTGAGCTCAAATCCATCCTAAGACTAACTGTGGGACCTTGGACAAGTCATTAAACCCTGTTTATCTCAGTTTTCTCATCTGTAAAATGAGCTGAAAAAGTAAATGGCAAACTATTCTAGTATCTTTGCCAAGAAAACTCCAAATGGTATCACAAAGACTTGGACATGACTGAAAATGAATGAATGTAACATAATCTTTGACTCACAGAGGTAAATTTCTACAATAGGGACTGAATTCATAGTGATTCTGCATTTAGAAGGTTAGTTATAAAATGGCTTCTACTAATGCCCTAGTTAGAGAGCTCAACTTTCTAACTGCACTGGAGATAAAATTGCCAACTTTGATCAAAGAAAGGCCTTTCTCTCCTGTGTGGCTTCCATGGGGCTCTCACACCAAAGACAAAGGGACAGCCAGAAGCATAAGAACAGGCCCAACCTGTTAATATTCAAAGTGTTTATGAGAAATAATATTAAATTTTTCAAATATGTTATTTATTTTTTAATTTTAATTTATGAAACAAAACAATTATTTCTATAATAAAAATAATAAAAATATGATTGCACATGAAACTACAAATCTATTATGTACAATTTGCTATTTTTTTAAAGATATGAGAGTTATCATGTTATCATTTCTTTTTTTCCTTTTTTCCCTCCAACCCCCACCCCCTTCACCCCATGGCTACCATTAGACACAAATATGTATACATATGTAAATCATTCTATAAATACTTCTATTTATCAGTTCTTTCTCTGGATATAGGCAGTGTCTCCCTTCCCATGTCCTTTGTATCAAATATATTCTGTAACAAAGTAAGTTAAGAAAACACAAATAGAAGTAAGTCTGGGGCAGAGTATAACCTGTTGGTTCAACTCAGTTGTCTTGCTTCTCTCCTGGCTCCTATTCCAATAGAACACACTCAGTCACTAATACCTCCAGCATGTTTCACTGAGATAGAGGTCATCTATAACGATCTTTTAGAAGAGACCTGCAGATGTGACAGGCACTAGATGCTGAAATGGTTGTGCTGTTGCTGTAGGACAACTATGACCTCCTCTCTCTTCTTTTTCTTCCTTCTCTTTGAGAATATTAAAATCCAGTCTCATGTCACTGTAATTGAAAAAACCAAAACCAAAACCAAACTCCATCCCTTACTTGTCCAAGGGCTAATTTCACATTAGTTTCCTCTCTTCTAAATTGGAAAGGACTACAAATCCCAGAGTTTTCTGGCCAGCTAATCCTTTGTCAGGAGTTGTTACATTCATATATGGCCTTTAATTTTGTCTTTGTCTTCCTTGGGGAACATACCAAATAGAGGGATGATTGGGTTAAAGGGAACTTTTCTTGCATACTTTCAACTTTTTTGAGGGAACATTTTCTTAGCTTCTTTCTAATCTTCAGTAATGATTCTTGAGACAGTGTGTTCCCAGGATTTTCTGAGACAGAGACTAATCATGTTCTCAATTGCTTTTTGATGATTATAAAATTGAAATATATAGATGGTTTACCTGACAGTTATCAGCATGTAAGCTTAAAACATGAAACAGAAATCAGGCAAATATAATGATATAATAAGGAACTGTATGGCCCAAGGGAATTGGCAAGGTCTTAATAATAGTCTTTAACAGCTACTATCTTCAAAGCTCTCAATAAACATTAACTAATTCTCATAACACTCCTATGAGGTAGGTCTTATTATTCCCATTTTACAGATGTGGAAGAAGTTTAAGTCATTTGCCCAAGGCCACACAGCAAGGTAAGGCTGCTGGGGCAAGATGAGAATGCAAAGTTCCTGACTTAAAGGTCTCTATTATTTCACTGGACAAAAGCTAGTTTTCATAAAGTCATAGAACTTCAGGGTTGGAAGAGACCTCAAAGACCGTTTTGTCTAACCTTTGCCCAAATTAATGTCTTCAACACTACCACAAAGAGGTTCCAGTCTCTTCTCCCGTGATGAAAAATTCATGGGTTGCCAAAGCAAGCCATTCCATTTTGGGATACTTCTAAAAAGAGGTTTATTTTCTATCAAGCTGAAATCTTCTATTTTATAACTTTCACTCACTGATTCTAGTTCTGCCTTCTAGGGAGAAAAAGTCAAATTCTTCTTCCATATGACAACCTTTGTATACTCAATCTTATCCTCAAACATTTGAATGGTTGAGATATTAGCTTTTTGGGCTACCTGCCATACTACTATATCATGAACTTGCAGTCCACTAAATCTCCTGGGTATGTTTCTCATGACCTTCTTCCTTGCCATATCTCTTCTTCTGGTACTCTGTCACTGATTTTCTGAAGTAAAGTCTAAAATTTGACTCAAATCCCTACCGAATTTCAGCTACTTCACTTCAGCTCTTCCAAGCTTCTGAAACCTATTTTGTCTTGACTCTTCCATCAAAATATTAGCTATCCTTCCTACATTAGTGTCCCAAAATTCAATGAGGGTGAATTGCATCCAAGTCAGCAATAAAAGTGTTGAACTGAACAAGGGCAACCGTAGAGCCATGCACCATTTCTCCAAATTGGCACCAGTCCATTAACGAGCAATTTGAGGAGCTAGTAATTCACTGTATTTTTTTTACCTTCTATCTTCATCTTGCTCAGAAGCTGTGACTTTGTTAGCTATTTGGCTAATAAATTTATTAAGAAAAGGGAGATAAACTTAGGCTGACATGACATATTAATAAATTCATGCTGGTGCAGAGCAAGCACCTCTTCCCCTGCTAAAATTCTAGGTTCTTTTTCTGTGATTCTCAGTTCCCATTCTAAATTTCTCAATTTCTTTTCTAACATTGGTTGACAGCTTTTCTGGAAAAATTCAGAAGTGAATCATCCTCCCCTAGTAGTGTCTAGTACTCTCAGTCATGTATAGGTATCTTGGACCATTACTGTTCTGTGGCTAACAATTTTGGTAGTTCATACTTCTACCTCCGCTGCATAATCATGAGGCATATGGACATGAAGGTGTATTTAGTACCTTCCATTTGAAACTAAATATAGTTCTCATTCCATTGCTGTGAAATACAGCAGTGAGCTATGTGACCTTGGACAAGTTACTTAATAATGTATCTGGACTTCAGTTTCCTTGTCTGTAATATAAGGCGGTTGCACTGGTTGATCTCTAAGGTCCGTGGTATGATTCACTGATTTTAACTTAAGGAACCAGTCAATTAATTTTAAAATTAGAGCCATCTGTAGGCAAATCGGTCTCCTACTGTGGGGAACTGGTGGCTGGAGCTGCAGGGAGGCAGGGGTGGGGGAGAAGGATGTTCCTTTGCTAGCAGATGCTAACAAAAGCCTGGAGACACTGATATCCAGCATATAAATAGGTGGGAGAGGCAGAGTGAGGAAGGGTCTAGAACTTGTGGCTTAACAAAAATTCTTCTCTTCCCTTTCATACACTTTCTCTGCTGACAATCACACTCAGGTTCAGGCTGAATGATGTCCTTTTGTAACATCTCTTCTTCTTTTTGGTTGGTCTTCACGTCCCCTTTAACCAAATTTCACCATACTAAAATGAAAAGAGGGGAGAGTAGCAATCCTGTGTGATTTTCCCCTATGTCCCTAATTCCCTCCTAGAGATATATGCTTGATTTAAATATTAATTTTTTAAAACTCAATAAAGCTAACAGTAATCACTCTAACACACTTTTGTTTTTGTCTAGGACTGTTTTCTATGGCCAACAAAGTCTTGGTATTAGCTTCATTACTGACCTTAAATATGACCTTTCAATACAGTAAATAATGAGAACCAATATGCAGATACTCATGTACTTCTAGACTTAGAGCTGGGAAGTACTTATGAAGTCTCTGAGGAAGGAAATAAACCAAACTAACTGAAAGAGCAAGGTGGAACCTGGCTCAGCAATATTCACATCTTACCTAGCCTTAATTACTGAATGTATGTTGCCTCAGTCAAACTGAAAGTTTGATAAACTTATTTTTAAAACTAAATGATGGATTTAATCAGGACAAAATATGTGTTGTATATCTGAATCTTTTTGAAGGAAAATGTGTCTTTTAAGGCTTTATTGTTCAATTATGGAACATTCCATGAAATTTACGTTTTAAGTATTGTAGGAATATATATATATCATCAAAATGAAAATTGTTCCTCTTTTATTCTGCAAATATTATAATCAATACATTCAACTTTCTTTGAGGGGTAGATGATGATCTAACGTTGCTATTTTATTTCCCCCTTTCTATAAAGGAAAATTGATCCCTGGAATTTACTGGATAAATAAATTATGGCTCCAGCAGCCAGAATGCTCATTATTCAGATGTCCTTCTCTCTTTCCTGTTTGTTTGGGTGCTCACTCCCTAAGGTTCTACTCTCAACCCTTTTTACTTCTCCACTTATATATTCTTGTTGACAATCTTATTCACTAGCATAGTTTCACCTGTGTTGTCTATGCTAAGATAGCATCTCAATGCTGTATATCTATGTTCCTAACATAATTCAGATATATATCTACAACTACTTATATAGAGGTTCACTTAAGAGCCCCACTGTCAGGTCAAACTCTATGTGCCTCACATACAACTTATTTTCTTTCTCTTTTTTATTTTAACTTTTTTTTATTTCTGTCAATGGCACCATCATTCACTCAATCTTCCATTTTCAGAATCTTAGAGTTGCCCACTTCTTCCCTTTTCCTAACCATTCTTTTATCCAAACAGACCTGTCATTTCATGAATTATGGAAGTTTCCAGTTAGGAATTTCCTCTACCAACATAGGTTGGCATCTTCTCAGGAAAGAGTTGTCTAGGACAGAGGTGACAAACACACAACTGGTAGCCACACTCCTTGAACTGAACCAGATTAAAATACTATTGAGAAATACCAAACAAAATAAAAATAGAATAGGATACATATAATGTTAGTATTTGGTTTTCTAAGTTGATATGTGGCCTGCAGGGATCCTTACCACCTGCTCACTGGCTCTCCTCTATATTTGAGTCTGATGCTACTGGCCTAAAGCACTGAGAAGTTACTGACTTACCTGAGGTTAAAAGCAATACTTGAACCCAGATGTTCCTGACTACAAACCCAGACCCCCATCTACTACCCCATACAGCCTCTGTTACTAAATCTTATTGTACATTATTATTATCTATGTTTGTATACTGGGAAGGAAGGAAAAAAGGAAGGAAGGAAGGAAGGAAGGAAGGAAGGAAGGAAAGAAGGCAGGAAGGAAGGAAGGAAAGAAGGCAGGAAGGAAGGAAGGAAGGAAGGAAGGAAGGAAGGAAGGAAAGGAGGTATTCAAACCCAAGTTTTCCTGACATCAAGTCAAGCAGTCTACCCACTATCCTGTGCTGCCTTTCTGGTCTACTTCAGATGTATTATTAATCTATCATAAAAACCAAAAGACCCAAACTTAGGCTAATGTCTATAAATAGGGGGCAACCTAAATTAACTAGTGGCTTCTTTGAGATGCTGAAAGATTAATCATTTGTTAGCATAAGCAAAAATCTGAGCATTAGAGATAACTACATAAAAATATAGAGGATTTAAGTAATTTTCACATATGCTCTTGCAATGATGTTGATCTGAAGAATTCCTTCATTAGTTTGATGAGTTTACAGAGAAATAATTCTTTTGTTTAGGACTTTTGAAAGTCTCTCCCTCTGTGAGGTTTGCAAACATCCCTTAGTAGCTACAAGAGGATGATTTTCAATGGCAAAAGCTGTTCTCAAGAGGAATTGGTTGAATAGCAAAAGGAGTGACTCCTCCCACATTATCTATCCTAAAAGACTGCAAGGCAACCAGCTAATTTTGGAGGCAAATGCCATCAGTGAAACACATTCTTCAGGATGCACCAAGATGTGTGTCTAAAAACCCTCCACAGAGAAATGCTGTCAAAAGTTTCAAAGGCTCATCTCCCTATAAACTCAGTAAGTTGCTCAAGAAACTCTATAGATCCACCTTTCTACACTTATCTCATTTATGTGAATCCTTCCTCCACCAGTACAAATCTAATTCATTCAAACCTTCTCAGCCTGTGTGAGTTTTGTGGATGCCTGTAAAGCCAATCATGGGCAGCTCCTGAGAACTGCTGCTGTGAATAACTTTAAGGATCTAATCACATAGCATAGTGAACTCTCTTTATTCAGCAATAAACTAACACAAAACAAATCAAGAAACTAAAGCACAACATTCAGAACAATGTAACATAACAACTTATTACTAAGGCAGTCACATAGTCTTAAGCAGAACATATCATTCACTAAGTCACACTCTCCTCAATCAATATACAGTAACCAAGTCAGGTCTTCTTTCATCATGACTCCAAGCTAGCTTCCAATCATACTTAAGCCAATCATCCTTAAGGAATAATCATCTTTAAGCCAATCATTCTTAAGTGGTAGCAGAAAGCAGAAACACCATCCACCCCTAAGTCACAGTGAGTTATAATATCATCAGTCAGCACTGAGTACCCAAGTAAAGTCTTCTTTCATCTTAACTAGAGGTTGACTTCCAAACCCCAAGGCTCCTCTTCCATGCTTCCAGCTCCTGCCTGAATTCACCTGACTATTGCCTGGATTCACAGGGAGGGAGATGTCCCAGCTCTTGCCTGGATTCACAACCAGGCAGCTCTCTGTTCAGGTTCTGTATCTGTCATACAGGGACTATTCCACTCTAAGTCTTTGCAATTTCTGTTTCTAGGAAGACAAAGCTTAACAGAGCTACAAAAATATTTACACACACTGCTGGCACTATCATCTCAATTCACTTTCTATCTAACAAAGTAACACAAACCAACAGATAAAGTTTCTGTCTGAGAAATCAAACACAAATCAACAGTATAGTCCCAGGACTTATGTAAACAGCAGTAAAGCCCTCTTTCAGGACTTTTGTAAACTACAGTAAAATCCTCTTTCAGGGCTTCTGGTAAAGTCTTCCTTCAACAGAAAGAATGCTTTGTTCTGACAAAGCAATATCAACACAGACAGAACAGACAGACAGAGTGCCAGACATCACAAACATTCTCCCTCTCGGTTCTGCTTGGTCCCAGATTATGCTTGAGTTTTTATCTGCTCTGCTCCTTCCTGTTCCACTCTTTTGGCAAGCTCCTCCCACCAGGCACTCCATTTGATGGCATCAGGCAGGGAAGTTCTCCAAATTCCCTTAGGCCAATTAAGGGTAACACAAATGTATACTGGTTCCAAAGAAGGCTTGACACAATCAAAGGTGAGGCTCAAAGGCACCTGAATAGCTGAAACAAGCAGCAAAGTACTACTTCACTTAACTATTACAATGCCTCTGGATAAATCCTCCACTGAGGACCTACCCAGGTCCTCCTGACTCCAGAGCTGGCACTCTATCCATGGTGCCACCTAGCTGAGGGCATCTTACTGATTTCAAAGCCAGTATTAGACTCTTACTAGCTATGTGAGCCTGGGCAAGTCACTTAACCCTATGTATCTCAGTGCCTCATCAGTAAAATGAGCTGGAAAAGGAAGTGGCAAACCATTCCAGTATCTTTGCCAAGAAAACTTCAAAGAGTTGGATACAACCAATAGACAATAAAAATAATAATATATAAATAGCTATTTGGAGATATGTGCAGGAAATGGCAGTTTTAGAAGCAAAAAGCTATGAACTTCAAGAGAAGGTATTCTATAGTTTGAAAAACCACCCAATTCTACTTCAAGCAAAAGTCTAAAAAACAGACAACAACAAAACACAAACAAACTGTACTAATTCATAACACACACACAGATGGATAGATTAATACAGAGACAGATACAAACATATATATATTGGTTCAATCCCTCATTTTACATGAGGACAAAAGTGATTAAGTGCTTTTGTCTCAGTCACACAGGGAGTAAATAATAGAGTCAGGATGCAAATACAGGTTCATTAATTTGAATTTAATTACTTTTCCCATTATTCCACACTTTTCCAACTTCTCCCTTGAATGAAAATTTATAACCATATTTTAAAATTTATAACCACATTGTAAAAATACAATACGCTGAAATATGTGATATTTCATTTGTACAATGGCTTGTAAGCAATGGTGTCCTCATGCTAGAGCTGGGAAAATGTTGTAGAATAGCGTGGTCAGGGAGGATATGTGGATCTGTGAATGCTCTGATATTTTGATTTTATTATATATTCTTATTTGTACTATCTGGAGACCTATGGTCCCTTTCACAGGTAGGTCCTTTAAAAAAATCCCATGGGACAGCTAGGTGGTGCAGTGAATAGAATACCGGCCCTGGTGTCAGGAGGACTTAAGTTCAAATCTGGCCTCGGATATTTGAAATACTTACTAGCTGTGTGGACAACTCACTTAACCACAATTGCCCTGCCTTCCCCCCACTAAAAAAAAATAAAATCCCAGGTCTGAGGCATTTTTGTTTTTGGCTCAGCATCTACTCCAAGCCAGCATTTGTGAACTCCTAATTGGTTGTGTTTCTTTTACGACATTAACAAGAAGACATGCTGGCTTAGAACAAAAGACATTTTTCAAAAACGTACAATGTTAAAAGTAAGTGACAAAGGATCCAACAACACATACACAGAGGCACACTCTCCTACAGACTGTGGTTGTAGTTTGTCCTTCCTTCTCATTAAGGAGATGATGACACGAGTTGCAGTTGAATTGGATTTGAGGGAAGGAGGGCTATGCAAAGTCACCAGTCTCACTTTTTCCTCCAGAGCCATCTGGGTCCAGTAGCCAGAAATAGATCAGGACAACTGGAGGTGGCCCCCTCCCTGCCCCAGGTTATCAGTAAGAAAAAGAACCCATGCAAGAAATATGGGTAAAAGAACACACGTAACAGGAACACCTATAGTTGGCGTACATACATGGCCTGGAATATGTATACTTCCAATGCTATGGAGTTGAGGCTTCCTTTTGGTGATGTCATCTAGAGAGCTGATTTCTCTGCCACTCTGTTATCCTAGCTACCTTGCTTCCTGGGGTGAAATTCTGTTGCACTGATCTTCACCACCACCTACTGGTCTTTATCTTACATGAAGCCTAATTAGGTCCTCTAGTACAACCTACAGAGTAGCTCTGCACTCCTCACCTTTAAGCTCTTTCAGTCAGTGCCCAGATCTGTAGTAGCCTCACCCATTCAAACAGTCAACAAAAGTCAACAGCAGAACTCAGGCTTAGACTGTCTCTGTTTTGAATTCCTTTTCTCCTGGTACCATTTAGGGTAACAATCTAAACCAATGATACTTAATCTGGGGTCCATGAACTCCAAAGGGTCTGAGAACAGATTTCAAGAAGTCCATGACCTTGGTTAGAGCAAAAAATTACATTTTCACTAACCTCTCACCATAATTTAGTATTTCAGTTAGTGAAATTATGAGTTTAGGCAACAAACATTATTTTGAAAAACAGTTTAGAGGCTAAACCAAATGTTAACACCATGATTCAAACTCAGATATCCTGATTCTAAGATGAATACTCTTTCTATTAATACAAGTAAGCCCAATAGTGTCTTTGAACTAATGTGGTATTTCTTTAGCATGTTTCTTATTGAAGGAAAATCCCTCCCTGATTAAATGTATCCCCTCCTGGGCCTGATTTTAAATCGTATCAACCATAACATTGTGATTCATTGCTTGAAATGGTGCCTTCTTTCAAGCAAAGTCTGTCCCAGCAAATTTTGACAGATGTTCACATAAATAGGAAATAAAATTATAAGATCTCTTAACAATAAAAAGTATACCAATGACATCTTGATCCTTGAATTTTTCTAACTAATAAGTCAAAATATTTATTAAATACTTTGAAATTGATTATAGCATATTAAAATACTCTAATGCACCTACATGATTAAGAATTATTCTCTTCATTTTGATTGTAAAACAATCCTTGCCACTGAGAAAGGTGAGTCAACAGCTGTGCTACTGACAGCTAACAGCTGAGTGGAGGCCAAAAGTGTTTTTGAAGAGAGTCATTTTATGAAAACAAATGTCATTAATATTCCTGCTACAGAGGATATTTACTTTGAGTCTCAGATACCTTGGTTACTTGGTAGACAATAAGGAAATCCAAGGAAAAAAAGAAATTTCTCAAGTTTCAATTCAGTCTGGAGGTTCCATCTGGATTTTCCCTGAAACAATAAAATGTGTGCCTATTTGAATGAACTTTTTTAATTAAAATTTTTCCAAAATGACCAGAGGCTTTAGAGTTAGAAGGGATGATATAATGATGATGATGATGATGAAGATGATGATGATGATTAGTAATAAAAATAATAACTTTAGTCAGTCAGTAGGCATTTACTAAGCGCTTATTAGTGC
Source organism: Pseudocheirus occidentalis (assembly GCA_028646575.1). NCBI lineage: Eukaryota > Metazoa > Chordata > Mammalia > Diprotodontia > Pseudocheiridae > Pseudocheirus > Pseudocheirus occidentalis. The sequence goes on along the minus strand of CM053594.1, from coordinate 134,923,725 downwards.
CCAGTGATAAGTGATGGGAGTACAAATAAAGACAAAGCCATGGTCCCTGTCTTCAAGGAGTGCACTGTCTAATAGAAGAAACAACATGCAAACCACTAGGTACAGACAAGATAAATACAACACAAAGGGAGGGAACTGAAGAGGGACGTCAGACAGAAGTGGAGGAAGGGAGGGAGAGGGTGGAAAAGAGAGCTTTCTGTAGAAAGTGGGAAATGAATGTGTTTTGAAGGAAGTCAGGGAAATCAAGAGGTAACAGTGATGAAGGAGAACACTGTGAACAGCTGACAAAAGGCATGGAGTCAGGCCATGGAGTGTCCTAAACCAGGGTCGATGTCACTGGATCAGAAAATACCTGGAAGGGAGTAAAGTCTGGAAAGGTAGGAAAAGGTCAGGTTTAAAGAGCTTTAAATGCCAAGGAAAGGATTTAATATTTGATCCTGGAGGTAATTGGGAGCAGTGGATGACCTTGGGTCTTCAGTGTCTGACAAAACTCTTAGCACTCCAAAGCTACTTCAGCTACCTTCATAGCCACTGGAACAAACTGTTCTCATCTATCCTTTGTGCCAAGAGAAGTCTTCACATGTTCAGGGCAGACATTCCCCTTAACTCACAAATAGATTTAAGGTCCATTCATTACCTTCACCCTGGGTTAGCCCCTCTGCCAAGATTGTTTACTTGTTGCTGCATACTCTACAGCTTCTTGGAGTCAGTGAGAGTTGGGTGAAGGTAGACATCCAAAGTGGTTGAGCTGCCCTGACAAGAACTCAGCAAACCCTTACACCAGAGTTACTAGTCCTCCTGGAACACCCCATTCACCCCACTTAAGAAAATTATGGAGAAAGCATTAATAATGAAAATTAAACTTAAAAATATGTCCTGCAGCATTTCCTTCTTCCCAGAGAGCTGGTTGTTAAATGTTTGCCAGAATATTCCTAGTCGTGCATCTTCTTCCTAAATCCAGCAGCCATAAGATGAAAAGATGAAACATGGTTTAGAGAAACGAGCACCATATTTTGTGTCAGAGAACTCGGGTTCAAATCCTAGCTCTGCCACTTAATAACTGTAACATCAAGCAAGTCTAAACTTAATTTTTTGTCATTTGCAAAGTGAAGGAATTGTAACAGATGACTAAAATCTCTTCTAGATCTTAATTTATTATCTAATTTCTAATCCATGCTCAGCAAGTGAGTTGTTTGTTGACATCAAACTTCTTATACCTTTCATAAAGCAAAGGTTTTCGAAGTGAAAAATAAATATTGATGCAAATAGAGCTGCTTAGCTGTTAATTGGCAGGCATATATTTTTAGTAATAAGACTGTGCAATTGATTGGCCAGTAGGACTATTAAATGATTAGAATAGGCCTGGTCAGATGAATCTTCACTAGGTACTACTGAACAAAGTAGTCCCCTGATACATTTTTGTTTTGATGATGGTGGTGACCTGTATTGCTGTGTGTGGAGGGATTTCTATACCTTAGAGAGACTAAAGGTTTTCCCCCAAGCAAACTGCCCTACAAAGTAAACACCCACACTACTGCAGAGCCAAAAGGAGAAGTGATTTCTTGGCAGAAGTTGGGAGGGGAGGCAGTGCTGAAGCAGACTTTTGTTAGAAGTTGACCCTAAGGAGATTTACATTTGGACCTTGAAAATTGATTTTCACTGGGATGTAGCTGATTTAAAATCTGATAATTCAGGGAAAATTTTGGTCAGCAGTGAAGTCAGTTAAAATAGAGAACTTCTCAATACTCTGCACATAGTAGGGTCTAAATACATGTTACTTGGATTGACTTTGGAATAGAACAAAATAGAAAATAGAACAAAAGTTTAAGATCCAACACTGGGGAGGAGGGAAGTGGAAGAGGGGGGGAGTAGAGAAAGGACAGGGATGAAGAAAGATGTCAGAAGTTCAGAACAGGCATTTTTCATCACAATCATATACAATTTGTTCAGCCATTCCCCAACTGACAGGCATCCCTGCAATATCCAATTCTTTGTGAAATTAGCATGTTTTAAGAACAACTGTGAATGACTAAATCATTTTGACTATTATAAATACTCAAAATAACTACAAAGAATATAGGAATCAAGACACTATCTGCATCCAGAGAAAGAACTGATAAATAGATGTATAGAATGGTTTCATATATGTATACATATTTGTGCCTAATGGTAGCCATCTGGGGGAGAGGGAGAAAAAAAGGAAAAAAATTATTACATGATAACTTTATTCTATATTTAAAATAAATAGAAGCTATACATAATAGATTTGCAGTTTCATGTATAATCTTTTTTTTCTATTCTATTATGTTAAGGGAATGCTTGTTTTATTTCTTAAGTTCAGAAGGAAAGAAATATTTACCAGCATACTCACTATAAGTGTATATAAAGAAAAAATGTATATTCCTTTTTTCCCTCAGGATGTTTACAGTGTAAGGGAATGGAGGTGGTAGAGAAGGAAGAAGGATAAGGAAAGAATACAATTAAGTATGAAGCCAAGTAGAAGATGAAGAGGGGAATCAAGGCAACACCTGAGCTGAGCCTTGAAAGGAAACAAACAGACAAAAAGTATTTTCACAGGCCCAGAATATGAAAGGATTAAGTTCATGGAAGGAGGATGCCCTGTACCAAAGGGGGCAGGGTAAGCTGTAGAACAGTTCAACTGTAACCAAATCTATGAGGAGGAGTAAATGAAATAAGATGGTGAAGGTAGGCAGTGCCTACCTTTGCCTACAGAATTTTTACATCAACAAAGGGCTTTTCTGTGAGGTCGGAAGTGAAAATGTTCTTATCACCATTTTGTAAATAATGATGAGGAGGCAAGGACTGAGGTTCAGCAAGAAGTAACTTTTCCAAGGTCACAGAGTTAGCAAACGACAGAAGGACATAATTCCTTTAGTGGGGAAAGGGCTGTGTTTGTTGTAGTTCTTTAGTTGCTTTCTATTGTACCCAACTCTCTGTGACCCTTTTTGGGGTTTTCTTGGCAAAGATACTAAAATGGTTTGTCATCTCCTCCAGCTCATTTTACAGATGAGGAAACTGAGGCAAACAAGTTAAGTGATTTACACTGCTAGTGTCTTATGATAGATTTGAATGCAGGTCTTCCTGACTCCAGATCTGGCATTCTATCCTCTGCACTGCCCACCTGTGGTAGGCCTCCTGTAGCTGAAAGGTGGCAAGGGAAAGGCAGGAACTGGAGAATATTGTTTATTTTTAATGAGTTCCATTCTGTATGTAGATGGGATGGTATTTAGCCTTAAGTCAACTTTGTAGGTTCATACTCTTAGAAAGCCAGTGTAGAGGATTGAGATTTTGAATTTAAACTTAAATCTCCAAGTCCTAGTGAGGTATGACCCAAAAAAGGGAGATTACAAGTATTCATAAGATTCTTAGTTTAATGAATGCCTTTAACTTCCCTGAGCTTCGGTGGATTTGGTCCCATTTCCCACCCACCTCTCATAACTCCCTTCCTCAGCTGTGACATGTCTTAGTTCCGTGACATGCCTTTATTTGCCAGAACGCTCCTCTCCCTGGCATTTGTTGCCTTGTTTTGCAGTTGCTTTTACAATTCCCCATTTCCTATTTCATGCTGCTAGTATAACTGCCCCCATGTTTGCTCAGATGTACGTTCATCTAATTCATTTCCTTTTACTGCAGAGCAGTATCATAAGCTAGGTCATATTATTTTTACCTTTTTATATTCTCCTAATTCTGTATTTTATCACACTGAAATAAAAACAAGGATTGTATGGCACCATAAGCTGTTCTAAGGGCAGATACTACTGAAATGTTACCTTTTGCATCTACTGGAAAGGATCCAACTCTTAACCTTTTTGCTTCCATATAATGTAATAATGGCTACATTGCCCTAGCTAGGCAAAAATAACAATACATTTACATATATATGTATATGTTTATATGTACTGTATACACACACAGAGAGTATTCCACTTGACCCTTACAACAATCTTGTTAATAAATAAACAGAGCAAGTACAGCATCATCATTTTATAGATGAGGAAACCAAGACTCAAAGAAACTTGTAAATTGTAAAATGTTACTTGTCCAAAGCTTTATGACTCCTTGAAAAATTCAGTCTGGAAGTGTGTCTAGTATTCTCTCTCTCTTCCTCTCTCTCTCTCTCTCTCTCTCTCTCTCTCTCTCTCTCTCTCTTTCCATCTTTCTCTCTCTTTCTCTTTTACAAATGCAGTTCCTTACCAGGATATAGACCTGTGACCATGTATGATTTTAACATCAGGATTTTGTATTAGAAATTTCTCTTTTCCCTCAAATTATTTACTTTTTTAACATGGAATTTTAGAACCAGAAAAAGATTGTCAATATCGCCTTGTCCAACTGTCTCATTTTAACAAACAAAGAAACTGAGACCTAGAAGAAAAATGATTTCCCCAAAATTACACAAGAGTAGTTGGGACTAGAAATCCATTCTACCAACTCATTAATCATAATACCTGGAAAATCCCTTGGATATTATCTAATTCAACTCCTATGTTTGACAGTTGAGGCAAGTAAGATAAAATCACTTCCCCCAAGTCATACAGATGGTAAGAGACAGATCTGAGACTTGGACATGGGTCTTCTGACTCTTGGTCAAGGGCTTTTTCTACTACAAGATGACAATGCCTCCTTTTTAATGAGGTACTATTCTTGGATACAGATACTAAATAGCAATGCAGAAATCCCACTGAAAATAATATATTTGAAAGAATGGCCAAGGTTTGTGGCCCAAGCACTTTGCTTTACAGTCTAACCATTATAAAGTGTATTCCTATTTAAGAAAATGCCTACTGCATGAAGTGGTGCTTTATTTAACTTTGTCAACAGTCACATGGCCTACTTTTGATGAGACTAAGTTCCCAAATAAGAAACACTTAAGGCTTTATACATGATAGCCTCTTTCATGAAAGTAAAGCTTTTGACACTATGGAATTCTAGGGCAAACTTTAAGGCACATATTTGTCAGATCTATGGAATGTCTAATGCCCTAACAGACTCTGCCTGTAACCTTTCAAAAGTACTATCCATCTATCAAATATCTATAAATTGCCTTCAGGACATGTTCTACTTCTTAAAACTCTAATATACAGTGAAGAACATGAAATATAGGGCTTTGGTCTTTACAACAAGTTAGCCTATCCCTCTCTTTAACTTCTGTTCTCTGATTTTTCTGGTTCTTAAATAAACAATTTACAGAAATGAAAATGTAAGGAAATCAAGTTTACATAGCATGAGTGAGTCCAAAATGAAAACTGAGTGATGGTTGAAAAACATGTTTCTTTTCTTCATGCTTACTTTATAATTAAGTGATATGAACTTATAAACAGAAGTCTGAGAACAAAATACATTCACATGTAGGAGAAGGCATGCATGCACGTACGGACACACGCACGCACACACACACAGAGCACACCTGACATAAGACACTACTGCATTCCGTTGTCATCAAATATGTAAAGCTTCACTGTCCTGAGGGCAAACTGAATAAGTCCTCCAGCTCCTCATCTTTGTTCCAGTATGGCATCCTGACAAGTGGATAATCTCAAGCACACAAAGCAGCTCAACAAGTAAAAACCAGTTCAAAGACGCCTTTTGCAGAAAGTTAGTTTGGTATTTTGACACAAGCATTACTTAAGCTATGGATTAGGGTTTGAAGATTTGTGGAAGACATTACAGGGAAATGTTTCAGCTCTATTTCCAGGATTACATGGTTTGGAATTCTGAAGTATCATCTACTGTATACAGATGTGTGTACATCCTGATATATATGTCATGATTTTTTTAAATACTGCCATTTGTCTTTCTTGTTGTGTTACTCAGTATAGCAGAATTAATTGAAAAAATTATTGAGCAAATTCTACCTACTCACTCCAAAAAACATAAACAGTATGTAAAATCATTTTCTTCAACTAAGGGATTTTTATTTTTGTTTTAAGTATTTGCTACTTCTTTTTTCTGGTTCCACACTCTGAATTAAATATACAAGTATGTGTTTGTTATGATGCTATTCAACTTACAGAACAATCAAAGCAATGGATTTTGTCCTAGGAGAGGCTCAGATCCTATCCCAACCAAGTGGCCTACTGCTTCCTTTAAAGTCTTTATATTTTATCTGAAAACAGCACCATTTTCATCATTTCTAATCCTCTCTCTAGCTTCCAAAATGATATCTGAAAAATTGCTCACTTCAGAATTGAGCTGCTTTTCTCTTTCTGAGAGGAACCAATTGGCTCTTGTTATTTTTTGTCTTTTAGCTTGGGGAGGAGATTAATATTAGCAGTAACTCTTCCTTTATTTATCACATACTCCCCTATTTTATATATCTAATTTATCATCTGGGTAGCTGTGACTCCACTTTTATTTCCTTTTCATTTTTACCTTCCCTCTTTGCTGCAGACAGTGAAAGGTTTGGGTTTTGTTTGTTTGTTTGTTTGTTTTCCCCCCTCTAGAGAAGGAAGTCAGTAATACTTTACATCAGCAATAATGTTCTCAAGCAGAATTAAGACAAGGGCAAGATTGGTGTGGGGGTGTGAAGGCAGCAAAAGGGGGAAGAAGGAGTATATGGGAGGGGAAACAACTGCACGCCAATCACTTGAGATAATTCAGGTCAAAATAGAGATTTGACTTGCTTGTCTGTACACCTGTCCCAAGTCATCTTTTTCACTTTGGTCCATGGAGACCTGATCAGTCAGAATTTGAATTTGTGAATCTTAAGGGCACTCTTTAAAGTATAACCATAACATTTAAAAATTAATATTCATTCATTTCACAAATGTTTAGTTAAACATCTACTATATGCTGGCCTATCAGAGATATATGGACAATAAAATTGTCCTTGCCCTCAAGGAGCAGTGGGGGAAGGCTGCAAATCAAAGACTAAACTGGGAGTCTGAGAGACCTGAGCCTTGTTGCAGCTTATTCCACTGATTTGGTATTTCATTCCCCTTGGAAGCCTCCTGTTTCTTCATTTGCCAAATCAAAGTATATCAAATTTTGTAAATACTCAAGTACAGTTATAAAAATGAAAGCGATCTTGTTTACTGAATTTTGAGCTTCTTTAGAAAGTAACTGATCTAAAGAACAAAACTGTTCAGGTAGATCTCTGATGGAAAATGGCTTTAAGTTGCATGAATGCCCTGCACTCTGGCTTTGATATATAGGCAGTCATCTATATAGCATGATTTAAGGTTTCCATAAAGATCCACTGCCCAAGAATTTTTCCTCCACTGCCCTGCTACAGTCAGCTGTTATCATCTGCCTAGGTGCTCTACTTCTCTCCATTTCTACCAAGCCCCAAATATCTATAATTAAAAGTGAATAGTGTAGTCTAAATAAAATCTAGGCACTATCTTCAGAAAGACACTTTAAAATATAAATACCATACAGTATATGGGAGGGAGAAATCTGGAGCTCCTTAAGATCTCTCCCATTAGCACATTTATAAACCTCCATGATCAAACTAATTCACTATGGTTTTGAAAGGTATAAAGAACTAGATCCTGTGAGGGAATGATATATAAGGAATAGTAACACAGTTTTAGTAAAGATAAGAAGGGATGTTGTAGTGACAGGACATGGGTAAATCAGAAGGATTCATGAGGCACAGACTAGAGAGAGTGTGGTCACTGGTTACCCCAGTAATGACAACTTGGGATTCAGCAGAAGTAATGGAAAGGTAAGGCTTCCAAAGGAGATAAGGCAGGCTCCAGAGGGTCAGATGTCCAAGACAGAGGCTAATAAAGTGGATTGCAGTAAAGGAGGAAATACCAAATCAGTATAGTACTGGAAAGTATTGTGGCACTGGAAGGGAACTGAAGACAAGTTCTTTTTTACTTTACAACCATACCTAAAGTCATTCTTATTCACATTATCATTTCTATATAGTAAATAGAATAATTTTGGCATTCAAATCTTCACTTCATTTTCACACATTAAAAAGACATGTCATTGAAGGAGCTAAGAATGGAACCTGGTCATTAATTCTGTCTAATGGCCAGTGGGTTTGCTTCTCTTGGCATGTGGTCATCATTTGTCTTTTAGCCCCGTAAGCTGTCAGAGAGCAATTTGATAGCAGTTTGGGGATAAAGGAAAGCTGTTTCCCTTCACTGTTATTTAGCATATTCAGATTGGTTTTATATGATATGAAGTATTTGTGAAAATGAATAATTCTATTGAAAACTCTTGATCTGAGATCTTAAAGATAAGATTAAATAGCTAAATATATTAAAATAATTAGTCAAATACATAGAGAGAGGTAGAGTGGGGGGAAGGAGAGGGAGAAGATGATGGGGCAAACTGGTGAGGCAGTGGATAGAAAATTGGAGTGAGGAAGACCTAAATTCAAATCCGACCTCAGATACTTACAGGCTGTGTGACCCTGGCCAAGTTACTTAAACCTCTGTTTACCTCAGTTTCCTTACATGTAAAATGGGGAAATAATTCAATTTACCTTGCAGAATTGCTCTATGTATAAAAAGAGATAATGTTTATAAAACTACTTAGCCCGGGCACCTAGTAGGTGCTACATAAATGTTTATTTCTTCTCTTTCCTTAAGTATTGGATCCCTGCTTATAGATTCACCATAAATTCAAAATCTGTTCTTAATTTTAGTATAGATTGATGACTTCAAATTGCCCTAGTAAGTACTCTCTCTGAACTCCTCTCTATTATTCCCATCAATTACAACTCTTGGCTGCCTCCCCCAACACCTCCTAAAAAAAAGTAGAATGAAAAAGAAACGCATTTGAAGTATTCAGTTAAAAAATGTGCTCCTTCATAACAAATAGCTAGTTCCACCTATCAAGTAGAGCAGTAAATCTATCTTTATAAATCTTAAAATCATAGAGTCAGAGGTTGGAATTATAGGATTTTAGGTTTGGATCTAGCTCTTTTCAAAATTTTAATTATTTAGTAATTTGATTATGGAATCCCTTCAGGGACAGTACTAAAGGAGATATCTTTACATCCTTGTTGTCCAGTCTATATAAATAAGCTAGTTCCCCACTCAGTGAGGAATCCCTTGTATAGTTGACAGGTCCAGCCTTGGCTTCAATTCATCCAGTAAAAAAAAAGAAAAAAAAAGAGAGTTATCGATCTTCCAGTGCTACCCGTTCCATTGTAAGATAATTCTTCCTACTAAAAATTGTTCCTTACATTTAGGGAAAATCTACTTTTCTATAATTTTAATAGTGACATAAAATAAATCTGTTCCCTTTACTCCTATTGGAAAACTCTGTCTTTTCTTTCCCTAGCATTCTCCTCTCACAGCTAAACATATGCAGTTCCTTCAAGTGCTCATCACAGGACATGAGTTTGAATAGCATTAAAAGAAAAAAAAAAAGATTGTCTTTTCCTGAAGTCTTCTAGTAAAGATCTCTCTGGTAATTAGATAGGCAAAAAACCCTTTCTGAATACTAAGCAAGGGCATTAGGGCAGCCCCTAGTGGATAAAAGCTAGAATGTGACTGGGAATCCTTTCACTGACTCAGGTCCTGGGTCATAGAATCCATTATTGGTGTAGAATAGGGAAACATCAGACCAGCTTGTCAGTATTTTATCTCAGAAACCACTACTGTCCTTACAGACATGTTATGTTAATGACTGAATTTTGAGTTTTGTTTCTCTTTTAGTTTTGGTTTTTGTAACCTTATTATTTATCATGAAAGGACAAATAAGGAGGACACTAGATGCCTAACTTTCGGGAAATGTCTAAATTGTATTTCTGCTAGTGAAAATGTGTCTCTTTCTTCTAAAAAGAGGAGGAAACAACTGAGATTTGTATTTCAAAGTTACTACTATATGTACCAAAGTGTACATTGCTAGTTAAAGGGAATAATGAATTTCTTGCCAGACAAAATTCATCATTTTTAGTATGTATCTTCCAAAGTATCAGAAACACCCTCCAAGGAGTCTCCCAGGGTTAGTCTACAGAGTTTTCCAAGAAAAAAAGAGAGAAAAGGCTGTGTGCACTCCACTCCATTGGACCTTACTTTAATTATTCAATACTTACTAGGATTAGTAGGAGTTGTGTTACTATGTCCTTATGCAATGTCACTCCTTAAAAAAAAATCCTACTTTAAAAAAATCAGGACACTCTTTAAAGAAGAAATTCTCCTAAACCCCTCTTTGGCTACATATTCTATAACAAATAGTTCAGCTTTTCTTTTTCCCCAGTACAGTAATGGTATTTTATCAAAATTACATGCTTGGTACATTGGACAAATTCTAAATTTACTGACTGTTGTTCAGAAGAAATGAAGCAATTAACACTTCAATCCTGAAGTGGCATTGTAGAGTATGAGACTTACAGCTTATCAGTAGAGTTCCTATTTTCCTTAACGATGATGACAAGACTATATTGCCTCATTTTCCCCCTAACAGTATGAGAGGCTACTGAGGACCAGATCAACTTTATAGCATTTATTGTGAACAAACTTCCTTGATGGGAGATGGTGTGTACAAAATTGTTTATCCATTTGTATTATTAAAGTTCAGTTTCTGAGGGTTTGTTTTTCAGTATCATATTTATTAATATTTCCTTAGTAGCCATTGGGTAAATAGAATGATCCTATTCACCATGAGGATGTATTTCCAATATCAGAGAAATCACAGCAGCGGAAAAATGGATGAAAAAACACAGGGCTCTAGTTTGCCACCATTACCACCAAATACAGATAAAAAAATAAAGGATATAAACATAAAAATACATATCTAAGTAGACAAATACGAATAGATTGATGCTCCCCACCTACTTTTTTGTGGAGAAGAGCAAAATTAACATTGGATTTAAGAGGGAATCCTCATATTAATCTCCATTAAGACTATAGTTAAAATATATATAATTAAGGTAGTCATAGTGTAGCAGAACAGAAACACTGTGTTCACAAGTCACTCTAACCCACAGAGTAATCCTATTTTGATGTGCCTCAGTCTAAGAAAATGTGTTAAGGACCAAATGGATCAGTCAAAACAAACAGTTAAGCCATTCCATAGTCTGCCCTTGGGGCTAGGTATGAGCACAGCCTCTATAAGCATATATGCAGCGAAAGAGAAAGTGGCAGTTATCAAGAGAAAGTACTGATCTCCATAATTCAGAGGCTAATTTTCTCCTCCAGTGTAGAATGTTTTCACCAAATCCTCCAGAAAATTGACTTTGCCTTTGCAGACATATACTTAGCCAAGAAAACTTGGTAAATATCCTGTAAATTAGGAGTATGAACTGAATCTGTGACTGCATTTAGTACAGGGAACTCCCAGGTGAGAAAACTCTGTTTATGCATATCAGGATCTTCTCTGCAGTTTACAGTATAATCTTAAAAGAGTTACACTTACAGACTAAACTTAAGGAACATTGAAGGGTTGCATGATTTTGCTCAGGATCACACAACCAGTATGTAACAAAGGTAGAACCTGAATCCTAGTCTTTCTGGCTTCAAAGTCGGCTCCCTATCCACTCTACCTACCAAGAGATGCCTCTCATGTGATTTAAATTGGGGTCATTAATTACACTAGAGATGAAGTAAAAGCAAAATAAAGGAAAGCAGGCTAAATAAACTCTTAAGTACATGGAGAGAAAAGAGATAAATGCAATGAACTCTGATTTATACTAGCAATAGAGAATCTATAATTTTAAATATCCATGTGTTTTGTGTTTTAACTATGGAAAGCAAAACTGAAAAGTAATGATGCCACGATTCACAAATGTTGTGCATTTATCAGAGAGGAAAGGTTATACTCTAAAGAAGTGGTATTTCTGGGTACTTAATTAGTTTTCAGAAAAATCCATTAGGTTTTATATTTAAACTGTGAAGAAGAATCAAATAATAATAAAACTAATAACCACAGCTTACATTTATATAGTGCTCTAAGTTTTAAGGTGCTTTACGGATATTATCTTTTTTGATAAATGCATATGTCGCAGAGAAAACGCCAGGTGGTTATTCATGCTAAACAAAAGAATGAAAGTAAATATATTGTGGAAGTATCTACAATCAGGACGGGAAGACTTTGCTGGGTGACATATGAGATATGGAGCCTGCCTTAACTTAGGTCTCTTTTTATGAGGGCATACAGGGAAGTCACAAAGTTGGTTGCAGTTCACAACATTATCCTGATGCAGTCAATTGGTTCCCTCTTCTGGCCAAAGTTGGAGGAGAATCTGAACTTTCTCATTGCATCTAAAGAGAACAGCTAGGATCCTCTCTTCCACAAAAATAATTCCTCAAACAATGCACCCTCAATTTGTTTTAGAGCTTTGATTTGGGGAATAGCAGAGCTGAAATCTATATATAATTGAGAAAGCATAACTTAAAATTTCTTGGAACACTTTTGTGAGACAAAGCTACTGAGCTTCTCATTTGTAAGAAATTGTACAAGGAGTAACTGAATTAAATCAGTGTTCACCAAGCAGACTTTCTTAGTAGAAGACTATAGGTTTCCTTGCATGGAGATCATTGGGGGTTAATATATTTTGATTTTCAACTAACAATATTCATAGACAAAGGAATACAGAATGATAGTTCTTACATGAAGGAATGAGAAATTGCACAAATCAAATCCAGAAATTTTACCTCAGGTTCTAAAATGAAATACAATTCCCTTTTCTGAAACCTGTTTGGCATTGTCAGTAGTCTGGGGACAGACAAAAAAACCTATACTCCTGGACTCAAGAATATTTCTCTTAACCAGAGTAATTTAAATAGTTTGAGTGTTCATCAATATTTTCTGCCATTACATCTGACCATCACCCCCCACAAAAAAAACATGCTTATGCTTTTTAACCAAGAAATTACAGAATTTCTTGTACAGAATTACATGTACACTTAATACATAGGGTTGTTATGAGCCTCAAAAGAGAAAATTCATATAAAAAGCTTTCTGAAGCACCAGATAAAAGTTATTGCTCTTGTTGTTATTAAAAATGTTTATGGTATGAAATGCGGGCTGCCAACAAAAGATGGTATGCCTAAATTTAAGAACACTTCCCTTAGTTGACAAAGTTAATAAAAAGTTCAAATAAACTTGTACACTACCAACTGCTGCACCCTCCCCTACCTCAAGTGCAGATTGATGCTTTTTGAAGAGAGTAATTGTTCTATTTGAGAAAATGTCAAGTAAAACTAAGTTTTCATGCTGTTATAAGTTTTCTTTAAGTTTTCCATATGAATTCCATAATTATGTATTTATTTATCAGACAGTCTTTAAATGGCCAAAGTTAATATGGATTGTACAAAATGAAACAAAACCAAAGGCAATAAATAAAGCATGGACAGTCAGTCCTATGTATGTAGGTGTCAAAATACTGGTGGAGGCTAGGATGGTATTGAATATTGTTAGTTGAAAATCAAAACATATTAGCCCCCAAGACCTCAGCATAAGGAAACTCACAATGTCCTATTAAGAAAGGCTGCTCACCTGCTCAGCAAACACGGACTTAATTGTGTTACTCTTTATAAAATTTCTTCCAAAAGAAAAGGTACTAAAAGAACTCAAATCTGGACTTCTGAACATTTGGAAAGCAGATAATTGTTGAAATTTCATTAAGTTTCTCATTTGGAGGGATCTAGATATAGCCTAAACATCTTCAAATGATTTAAAAGGAAAACAAGAAGATGAAATTGCCTGAATTTTCAAAAGTATGCCAATGATTACTGTCTATCACTCCACACACAACATAATATGCATGCTTCTTTGTTGCCTAAAATGTGTACTAGCCTCGAGTGTTGTGTAAACCCATGAGAGTCTGTGAAGACCTTTCAGGTTTCAGGAATTAAGTCTACATAAATGCAAAGTGTTTTTACTATGTTACCTTAAAGGTAGAACTTTTAGAACCTAATTTTGTTTTTTTTAATTCTTTAATACATTCAGAAAAGCATACACATATGTATGCATTATACCTATATAGAAATATCTTTCTGTTATATTCTGTTCATGTAGTGGGAATGCCCAAGCATTGTCTTGGGTCTTCATTTGTCCTACTAATGATTCTTGGTTCTAGCACAGATCAGAGGGTTGGAATAGATGATTTTCGAGATGTCTTCCAGTTCTAGATCTATGATCCTATACATCTTTTTATATAAAATGTAAAAGCCGTTGTTGCCTATTGATGAGGACTTTGTACTGGACTTGAAATTTATCACCATGTATGGAGGTATCACATTACATTACTGAACTTTATGAGAAAAGAAACTTTGTTCAGTAGTAGGATCTTGAACACCAAGCTTGGCTAGGAGCCAAGAACATGTCCAATGCATCATTTCTCATTCTCATTGTGCATCATTTAGTGCCATGTTAGGGGAAAAGACAAAGGAACAAATATTGTGTGTGAGCTTACCTAGATCCCTGGGGACCCATTACTGGTGTTTACTCGTGAATATGCCTTGTCCCATCTTCCTTCTTCCCTAGTATTTGAAAGAGGCAATACACCCAAGACTGCTTTCTATAATCACAGGAATTTTTAGAGTTGCAAACTCAGTTAGATGATGATTCTATGTCTCATGACTAACAAACATAGGGTCATACAACTAGTTAAGTTTCTGATGTGAATTTGAATTCAGGGAATCATGACTCCAGGCCAAGGACTCTATCCACTTTGCCACGTAATGAGAATCTCCTGATTCTCCCCTTATCTGCCTTATTTCTCCATTACCTTTGGTTGTTTCATTTTCTGTGACCAATCCCCTAATAATGAATATCCCTCATATTCATACATTTATAGTCCTAAGATCTTCTTCTCTTCTTTTAATAACTTCACCAGTTCCCAGGGATGCAACTGTCATTTCTCTGAAATTAATATCTATATCAGTACCTTGTCCTAATTGCTCTCCTGTACTCCACTCACCAACCACCTGCTGGCACAACCCTACCTGAATGTCCCATAGGCATGTCATACTCCATATGCCCAAAATAGAACTTATAATCTCCTTTCAACCTGTTGCTCTTCCAAATTTTCCTATTTCTGTCAAGGGCACGCTATCTGTCCAGGCACCAACATTTATGCCCTCAGAGTCATCTTTTTCCTTCTTTTTAATCCCCCACTATCACCATTCAGTTGTCATATCTTATTTATCCCCTTCATAACCATCTCTCACATCTGTCTCCTTCCCTCCATTCACATACCAACCACTCTAGTTCAAATTTTCATCACTTCTTTCTCAGAGTATTGTAATAGTCTCCTCAATGGCCTCTTCATTTCCAGTTCTCCTTTCTAAGATTCCTCCCCTACACAGTTGCCAAAATAATCTTCCACACAGGTATGATCATGTGATTCCTGTGCTCAACTGGAACTAGTTTAGGAGACCCTTTGTTAAATTTTAGTGTGATCATTTACACCTCAGAAATTGACAAATGCTACAAATAGGGCTTTATTTATCATTGTTTTGTTGATTATCTAGAATTAAGAACATGATGGAGAAAATCACTCAAAACTATTTTGTTCACACATTTGTCCCTTCCAGAGAACTGACTGTGAACCATTTGCCAACACAAAATTGGAGAGAACATAAAAGTAGGAGTATCAGTAAAGGTGGCCCTGGATCTTTGAAGGAAATTAGGGATCCTAAGAAGTGGAAGCTATGCCTGCCAGGCATGGAGGAAGATTATCTATGAAGATGAAGAGATAGGAGATAGAATCATATGTGTGGAGTCAGTTTATCTGAAATGGAGAACAATGAAAAGGAGTGCAATGAAATTAATTGGGAAAGGTCAGCTGGAGCCAAATTATGAAGGACTTTAAATGTCTAACAGAGGAGTTCATATTTTATTCTAAATGCACTTAAGTGACTGGATTCACTGGAGTTACTAAAAATTCCTGAGCACAGACGTTCCCTGAAAAGAAGCTTAGTTGTTAATGTATTTAGATGTGAGTCTTTTGTGTAGTTTTTGGAGGTGTTCAATAAAGCCTTGATGCTGTAGTAGAAAAGATTTAGAATCCTGAGAAAGCAAAGTTCAAATCCTGCTTCTGACACTTACTAACTAGGTGATCCCAGGCAAATCACTTAACCTCCCTCAGAATCAGCTTCTTTATGTAGAAAATGGCATAGTAAGAGTACCTAAGTCACAGTGTAGTGGTGAAGGTAAAATGAGGTCATATATATAAAGTATATTATAAACCTTAAAGCACCATATAAGTGTTAGTTATCATATTGTTTTATTACCCTGAATATTTGCATAGGATCTGAAGATTATTTCCTTAAGTCATAGAGATCTGGATATAAGCCAAACTCTGATACTTCCCAAAGGAAACCTTGGGTAGTGGCATAAGCCAAAGAAAGAATATCTCTGTTTCTATATTTTCATACCTTTATTTATCAGTTATACTATGGTATACATAGATAGACTCTATGAGACCTTTTACCCACTGCAAGAGCTCCAACATATACTACTATCTCTAGGAGTCACTTAAAGAATATAGGAAAGAGTACACAGTCTGCTATGAGATAATTTGACTTCTCCACTCAATTATCAGGTGACTTAAGAAACTGTTTCTTCTGCCTCCTGCCTAGAGCAAGCCCTCCCTAGGGGAACCAGGGTACCTTCTAGGATTGAAAAATATCTTTTCTTACCTATGGAATAGTGAAATAACAGGTTTGTATTTAAAAAACTAACAACAACAACAAAGATAATATTCCACTGAGGATAAAACCCTCTCCTTACACATATAGAAATAAAAGGCTTAAAATGTTCATTGAAGTAAACTAAATCACACAAAAGTATAATGAATCAAAAAGTCAGGAACTACAAATACATAACAGATCCTCTCTTTTTCTGATAAAGCAGAAATGAACTGAAGGGCACTGGGTATCTGAAATGGACAGCAAATTTGCCAGTGAGGAAGAAAAAAAGGTATAGGAAAGAAAAGCTGAGAATTCCCAAAGTAAATCTCAAACTCCTCCACATTTTTTTAAGCATGCCCTGTGTGCCTTTAATGGAGTGAAGACAAATAAAACCTATACACAAAGACACCCTAATCATATTTGGCTATCAATGCTTATAGGTATAGTTCCCATGACTTACAAAATTTTCTGTGATTTTTTAACACAGATTGGTTATTAAAGGTCTTTGTTACCAGAGGATTTATTCTTAAATGGAGATTCATGTGACTCTCAATCACTGAGAAAATGTTAAATGTTTTTTAAACTCTTTTAAGATGATAGAGAAGTATATGTTTTAGAAAGATTTCTACTAAAAATGTTTAAAAGTTTTGAAATATGCAGGTTACTTCCAGAGTAAGCTGCAATTATATTGAAATTTTATTGCTATGGAAAGTTCTAGTTTCCTAAGCAATGCAGTAAAAAAAATCAAGCTTACGAAAACTTAGTGCTACACACACACACACACACACACACATTATTCATGAGATAGTGAAAAAGAACATGACAAGGGGTTATATTAGAAAATCTAGGGACCAGTCCTGCTTTCATCCCAAGCTAAAATACATGACCTTGGCCAATTTAGGTAACCTATTTAAGCCTTAATTTCTTTCTTCATCTTTCAAACGAAGATTTTTTTAAAGAGATGATCTCTAAAGTTCTATGATTCTCCACTAGTAACTTGCTTTATTGATCATATCATTATCCCATGATCAACCTGCAGCTATGAGACAGTCATTTTCCTTTTTAGACAATTAGGGGCATTTTCATGACAAGGAAATTCCTGACTCCACTCTAAACTCTTGGAAAGCTTGGGGGCTAATGAGGGCCTTCTAAGCCTGAAGATTCTGACCAGGTCAAGGCCAAGGGTATATTAAGATATGCCCAGGTCAACCCTAGAGAAACTGAGAATTTCTTGTGAGAAAGAATATTCCCAAAGTCCTTCTTTCTGTGTACAGAAACACCAGTGCAACAGTTCCTCTGGAAAAGTTATCAACCATTTTCTTTTTTTTTATTAAATTTTGTTTATTTTTTAGTTTACATCATTTATTTCCACAAGATTTTGAGTTATAAATTTTCTCCCCATCTTTCCCCTACCCACCCCCCCAAAACAGGAATCCCACTGTATAACCCCTGTCTCACTCTACTCTCTCCTATATCCTCCCCCATCATCCCTCTGACTTTCCAGTAGGGCAAGATAGATCTCCCTACCCCAATGCTTGTATATCTTATTTCCCAGTTGCATGTAAATTATATATGTGTGTGTGTGTGTGTATATCTATATCTATATAGATATAGATTTTCAAAATAGATACATAGATATAAATATAGATATATTTACTTATTTAAACATTTGATTTTACAACTTTAAATTCTAGATTCTTTCCCTTCCTCCCTCATAACCACCCCCACTGGAAAGGCAAGCAATTCAATACAGGCTGTATATGTGTAGTTATGCAAAACATCTCCACGATGGATATACTGTGAAAGAATCCTCCATTTTTCCTCCATATTTCCTCCATATTTCCCTCCATCCTATCCAGTTCCCCACTTGTTCTATTCTCTACTTTGTCCCTGTCAATTTACAAAACAGTGTGCTTCTAACAACCCTCCCCTCTAACGTGCCATCCCCTCCATCATCTTCCCTCACATCCCCTTCCCCCCTACTCTCCTGTAGAGCAAGATGCCCAATTTAGAGTGTATGTCATTCCCTCCCTAAGCCAAATTCAATGAGAGTAAGGTTGACCCTTTCCCTTTTGCCTTCCTGTTCTTTCACTCTATTGTAAACAGTTATCCCTCGCCTCTTCTATATGAGATGATTAACCCCATTCTGTCTCTCCTCATCTTCTCTCATTCTATTCTTCTTCCACCTCTCAATTTCACCTTTTAATTATCATCCTTCCTATTCAATTGATCCTCTGCCCTCTTCTATGTATACCTGTACACATATATACACACTCACATATGTATTCATATGTGTTTATACCCTCCTATATATACACATTTATATTCCCTTCAATTATCCTAATACTGAGAAAAGTTTTATAAGTTACAATTATCATTTTTCCATGTAGGCATATAAATAGTTCAACTTTGATAAGTTCCATGATTCTTTTCCCTGTTTATCTTCTCATGCTTCTTGTATTTGAATGACAAACTTTTTATTCAGCTCTGATTTTTTCATCAAGAATGCTTGAAAGTCTTCCACCTCATTGAATGACCATATTTTCCCCTGAAACATTATACTCAATTTTGCTGGG
>CM053594.1:134855817-134904081 GCA_028646575.1 Pseudocheirus occidentalis | reverse complement strand
CTCGCTCGCTCTCTCTCTCTCTCTCTCTCCCTCTCTCCCTTTGGTTCTTCTTTCTCACTGTTAACTCCATTGGTTATAATCCTTCTTTACAACTTGACTATTGTTTAATGTGAAGGTATTTGTAGATCTTATATCTGACTGCATGCTGCCATGGTGGGGAGGAGGAGTGGGAGGGGGACAAAATTTGAAACTCAAGGGATTGTGGAACTGAATGTTATAAACGAAAAGTAAATTTTTAAAAAAATTATTACTCTTTTAAAGGAGGAGGAGCTGGAGACTTTTAGCCTACCTCCTTTTCCACACCCTCATTAATAGTTCACCAATCAGGCTTGATCGTCACCAGTCAGAGGCTTCACCACTTTTCCAAAGGTATTTAAGCATTCAGTGATCTCCATGTTTGGTTAATGAGATCATTAATTTATTAATCATTTGCTAGTCTAATTAATAAACTGGTTATTAATTACCCAGATGCTGTCTCTTGGTTTTACATTCATCTCAAAGGAATTATTTTCTTCAGTGAACTTTTGTACCTCCTTTTCAATTTGGGTAGTTCTACTTTTTGAGAAGTTGTTTTCTTTCTTCCATTTTTTGTGCTTCCTTTTCCAAGGTGACTCTTTTTAAATGATTCTCTTGCATAACTCTCACTTCTTTCCGAATTTTTATTTTACCTGTTCTGTTTTTGATTTTTAAAATACTTTGAAAGTTCATCTAGAAATTCTTTTGGGGCCAGAGACCAATTCATATTTCTCTTTGAGACTTTGCATGTAGGTGTTTTGACATTGTTATCCTCTTCTGAGTTTATATTTTGATCTTCCCTATAGACACAGTAGCTTTCTGTGGTCAGGATTTTGTTTGTTGCTCATTTTCCAGCCTATTGTGACTTTTAAATTTAAGCTCTGCTCCTGGGGTACAGGAGTTATTGTCCTACACTTCTTGTGCTGGGGGCTAAGGGCTTAGTCACTGACCAGTTGTGCCAGGGTCTCTGGGCCTAGAAGCTCATCTACTACTCTGGAGTTTTGGGATTGGCAGCTCACCTGTAGCACCAGTGCCTCCAGACTGGGACACATGAGCTGTACCAGGAACTGGAGGTCTCATAGCTGACCCACTGTGCCACTGGCCTGCTATGCCAGAGCCACAGGGCCTCAGTTGCTGATCTGTGCTAGGATTAGTGAGCCTCCCATTGGCTTCATGAGACACTATTTATGCTGAATTGTGTTCCCCTTTTACCCAAATGAGAAAGACCTTTCTTGCAGTCCTTCTGAGTTGTCTTAAGCTAGAAAACTGTTTATTCTGTCTTTTTGTGGGTGGTACTACTCAAGAATTTATTTTGAGGCATTTATTAAAGTTCTTTGGAGGGGTTTCGGGGAGTATTCAGTCAAGTTTTCACCTCTTCTTGTTCCATCTCAAATCACTGCTGGAAGAATCACAAGTTTGTGCAAGTTATTTTCAAAACACTGTTGAACTTTTTTTGAAAGTGAATCTGCATTTACCTATGTTGAATTTAAGGAATTTGTGATCCAGTTATCTTATCTGAGTTTTTACAACTGGGCTTTATCACCTTCAAATAAATAGTAAGGTTAGAAGGTTGATGAAATCATCAAAGTATGCACTGAAGCAGATTATTGAAAAATAATGGACATCAAAATTTTTCTCAAGTCTTGTCTTTCACCATTTTATGTTCAAAATTAGGAGGCCATGTTGAATTACTAATTGAGTAACATGATAAGTCTGAATCTACCCATACTCCCATACACACTACTATCTGTACTGACTTTTCAATTACTTTAAACACATGAGAAATTATATGCAAAAAAACTATGGAACTGGACTTTGATTGATACTAGTCACTATCATGAGGCTCCAGTGCCAGCATCATATGAAACACTGAGTATAATCTCAGTACTGGGACATGATGGGTGATGGATGTGTTGGAAAGGCTAGCCAGACATGCCAGGATGAGTCAGTGAGTAAGGAGTTCTCTAGAAGTGGGGATTAGGAGGGACGTTAGATGATATTGAGATATCAAAAGAATGAAAGTTACTGAAAATATTTGGAGATCTAGGTAAACCCATGGCTGGCATCAGGAAGCTTCAACGGTAAAAAGAAATACTAGGTATTTGTTCTTGTTTTCCCCAGAAAACAGATATCACACATCATAAGTCAGTCAGTGAAGGTTCAAGTAAATGATCATGGAGTTTTGGTAGCACAGGTCTGTGTTTTAAAACATTAATTTAGATCAAGACTTGGCCACATTCATTCCTTTTTTTTCTAACTTTTAGTTGACAACATTCAGTTCCACAATCCCTTGAGCGCCAAATTTTCTTCCATTCCTTCTCCTCCCCCTTCTCTCCCTATGGCAGCATTCAATCTGATATAGGTGTCACAAATACCTTTACATTAAACATTAGTCAAACTGTAAAGAATTATAACCAATGGAGTGAACAGTGAAAAAGAAAGAACGAAACAAAACAAAACACAAAAGAGAGAGAGAGCAAGGAGTTTGCTTCAATCTGCATTCAGACTCTGTAGTTCTTTCTCTGGATATGGATATCCTTTTTCATCATGAGTCTTTTGGAATTGTCTTATAACCTTGCATTGCTGAGAGGAACCCAGTCTATCAAGGTTAGTTGTTACACATATGATGTGTCTGTAATTGTGTACAAAGTTCCCCTGGTTCTGCTCTCCTCACTCAGCATCAGTTTATATGAGTCTCTCCAGGTTATTATGAAGTCTGTCTGCTCCTCATTTCTTATACCACAGTAATATTCCATTACATTCATTTACCACAACTTGTTTAGCCGTTCCCCAACTGATGGGCATCACCTTGATTTCCATTTCTTTGCCACCACAAAAAGAGCTGCTATAAATATTTTTGCATATATGGGTCCTCTTCCCACTTGTATGTCATCTTTGGGTTACCTCCCTAGAAGTGGTGTTGCTAGGTCAAAGGGCATGCACTTTTTTATAACCCTTTGGACATAGTTCCAGATTGCTCTGCAGAATCAATTCACAACTCCACCAACAATGCATTAGTGTTCCAATTTTTCCACATCCTCTCCAACATTTATCATTTTCCTGTTTTGTCATCTTAGCCAATCTGACAGGTGAGATGTGTTACCTCACAGCTGTTTTGATTTGCATTTCTCTAATCAATAGTGATTTTGATCATTTTTTCATATACTTATATTTTTAATTTATTCCTTTGAAAACTGCCTGCTCATATCCTTTAACCATTTATCAATTGGGGAATGACTTGTATCCTTATAAATTTGAGTCAGTTCTCTGTATATTTTAGAAATGAGGCGTTTAGGATTAGGTGGTGCAGTGAATAGAGTACTGGCCCTGGAGTCAGGAGGACTTGAGTTCAAATGTGGCCTCAGACACTTGACACACTTACTAGCTGTGTGACTTTGGGCAAGTCACTTAAGCCCAATTGCCCTCCAAAAATAAGAAAAAAAAAGAAATGAGGCCTTTATTAGAGACACTGGTTGTAAAAATTCTTCGCCAATTTTCCCCTTCCGTCTTAATTTTGGTTATATTGGCTTTATTTATACAAAAAAAACTTTTCGGTTTAATTTAATCAAAATTATCCATTTTGCATTTTGTAATGCTATCTCTTGTATGGTCATAAATTCTTCCCTTCTCCATAAATCTATTCCTTGCTCTCCCAGAGTACTTATGGGTATCAGCCTTTATATCCAGATCATGCACCATTTAGACTTGATTTTGGTATACTGTGTAGGATACTGGTCTATGCCCAATTTCTACCATACTATTTTGCAGTTTTCCCAGCAGTTTTTGTCCAATAGTGAGTTCTTATCCCAAAAGCTGGGGTCTTTGGATTTATTAAACAATGGCTTGCTATAGTCATTGACTGCTGTGTCTTGTGTACCTAATCTATTCCACTGATCCACTACTCTATTCCTCAACCAGTACCAAATAGTTTTGATGACTGCTGCTTTATAGTACAATTTAAAATCTGGTATGGCTAAGCCACCTTCCCTAGCATTTCTTTTCATTAAGTTCCTTGATATTCTGGACTTTTTGTTCACACAAACAGACTGGGCACATGGTGTGTTGCATATGAAGGGATGATATCTAAAAAATAAAATTAAGTGGTAAGAGAGGAATGTACTGGGAGAAGGAGAATAGGGTAAATTATCTCACATAAAAGAGGCAAGAAAAAGCTTTTACAATGGAGCGGAAGTGCGAGGGAATAAATGAACCATATTCTCATTGGATTTGGTTTAAAAATGGAATAACATTCATGCTCATTTGTGTATGGAAATTTATCTTACCCTATAGGAAAGCGGGGGGGCGGGGCGGGAAAGGGATGAGAAAGGGGGAAAGACAGAAGGGAGAGTAAAAGGGAGAGGGGAATCAGAAGCAAACACTTTTGAGGAGGGATAGGGTTAAAGGAGAGAACAGAATAAATGGGGGATGGGATAAGGTGGAGGGAAATATAGTTTTTTACAATGACTATTATGGAAGTGTTTTGAATGACTACACATGTATAATCTATATCATATAGATTGTGAGGGTGGGTGGGAAGGGAGGAAGGGAAAGAATTTGGAACTCAGTTTTTTAAATGAATGCTAAAAATTGTTTTTACATGCAACTAGGAAATAAGATATACAGGCAACAGGGCATAGAAATCTATCTTGCCCTACAGGAAAATAGAAGGGAAAGGGATAAGAGATGGGGGAGGGGAGTGATAGACGTGAGGACAGATTGGGATAAG
Source organism: Pseudocheirus occidentalis (assembly GCA_028646575.1). Lineage (NCBI taxonomy): Eukaryota > Metazoa > Chordata > Mammalia > Diprotodontia > Pseudocheiridae > Pseudocheirus > Pseudocheirus occidentalis. The sequence continues at coordinate 134,899,340 of CM053594.1, read as the reverse complement.
AGGTAGTCAGAACACACACTGTCTTGGGCTGGGGGATAGAAGATGTGGGGAGAAAATTTGGAACTCAATCTTGTGGAAGTAAATGTTGAAAACTAGAAACAAACTCATTAAGAAAGAAAACAAAAACAAAAAGGTTCAGAAAAGGTGCACGAACAGCAATTTTGTTATGATCTTGTTATTTTAAAACATGCTTTTAAAAAACAAACTGTATCTAATACAAGTTCACAATTTCACATGCAATTCACTTGTTCTTGTTTGGAATGTTTGCTTTTGTTGACAACTATTAAGTTCATAATAAAAAAGAATTTTAAAAAAATGATGAGCACAATGCTCTGAGAAAAAGCTGCAAAGACTTGTATCAGTTGATGCAAAGCGAAATGTACTATGTTCAAAGTAACAGCAATATTGTAAGATAATCAGCTGTGAATGGCCTAGCTATTCTCAGCAATACAAGGATCCAAGACAACTCTGAAGGACATATGATGAAAAATGCTATCAACCCCCAGAGAAAGAACTGATGGTGTCTGAATACTGACTGAAGCATACTTTCTTTTAACTTTATTTTTCTTCAGTTTTTTTAGTCTCTGTTTTCTTTCACAACATAACTATTATGGAAATGTTTTGCATGACTATACACATATAAGGTCTATTGAATTGCTTCCCTTCTCAATGAGGTGGGATGGGCAAGAAGGGAGATAATCTAGAACTCAAAGCTTTAAAAATGGATGTTAAAATTGTTTTTACTTGTAATTGGAAAAAATAAAACATTAATTAAAAAAAATAAACAATAACCAGGAACATAGCCTCTAGACCTGTATGGTGTTAATTTCTAAAATATATATGCTAAAGTCGAAACAAAACCCCAAAGTTAAGACGTAGTAATTCTATGACTATGGCATCTACCTGAGAAGTCATCTGGTACTTCTTTACCCGTTCTTTAACACAGCGACAGTCTTACAAATAAAACCCTTTTTCTAGTTAGTTAAAAATAGTAAGTTAGCCCGAGAGAGGAGTGTTGTATATGCCAGATTTCTGTGGTACAATGTTTTGTTCATTTTGAATTCCTGGCTGTTAATGACATAGGCACTGATAGTGCACTGATGGGCTCATCAAAGTCAAGCCTGGATTAGCAAAATCATTCCCACTCCTTGAGAGCAAGTAAGCCTGAAAGGACTGTATGTGAGCCATCCAACCATCATGTAGAACTTGTGGCAAGGCAGCTGTCACCATCAGAAGAAAAGAATTGGACAGCATGGATCTATTTGCCTATAATCTATAAGAACCAACAGATGGCCCCTATATATTTCCAGTTATCATGTCTATGGACCTGGACACCTTGTCTCATGGAAGACATTCGGAGAATTGGTATTAGTTATTTAGTGCTATTTAGTTATTATGGTGTTAGAATATTTATGTAGAATAAATATTTGGCAAAACTATATAGTTCAAAGAATATCCCATAACTGAAATAATCAAGAATACCACCACTGCTCTGTGGCTAATCCATTCCTTCATTTTGTGTGTGTGTGTGTGTGTATCTTTTTGGAAGGAGAAGGCAGGGCAACTGGGGTTAAGTGACTTTCCCAAGGTCACATAGATAGTAAGTGTTAAATTTCTGAGGCTGGATTTGAACTCAGGTCCTCCTAACTCCAGGGCCTGTGCTCTATTCACAGAGCCACCTAGCTGCCCCAGATCCATTCCTTCTTACCCTGTGGTGAGATGCATATTCTCTGACCCAGGCTAAAAAAAAAAAAAAAAAACCAAAACAAACAAAAAAAACTATAGTCACTAGTTCAGGACAAGGTTGTCTTTAAGCGCTTAAAAGAAGGAATGCAATTGCAGGGTTGCCATGGTCTCCATGTGCTAGAGTGGATTAGAGATCATCAGGCTGTGGTCATGTGTTCATTGAATCACACACAGGTTAGCAGGCTATAAGGTGCCTTAGCTTACAAACTGAGGCAAAAAGATCTCAGATCACACTTTTATTCAAATATAGATGAAAAAAGACTAGGGAAACAAGCCACTCAAGACATTGGCACTATTTTCTGTAGCAGTTTTATAGTGGTTTTCCTTCAATAACATGCTGTCCTAATAATATGGCACTTGTAAAGCTTTTTATATGTCATCTCATTTTACCGTAAGTAGGAAAGTCAGTACTATAGGTATTCTTACTACTATTTCACAGATAAAGTTCAGGAGAAAAAGTGACTGGTCCAAAATTATACAACCAGAAAGTGCTGAAAGCAGTCATTGAATCCACATCTCTCCTGAGTCCAAGTCAGTGTTCTCCCACTATACCACAGAGCCTTCTTGTTTATTTTTAATAGTATTCAACACATCAAGGAAGAAATTGGAGATAGATGAGGCAGTTAGAATTCTACAACAGATTTGAAATTATTCCAAGAAAATGATTAAAATGTCCTTACCTTTTGACCCAAAGATATGGCTAAGCATATAGCTCCAAGGAGCTCCAAAACTATTTCAAATAAAGTTTGCATAAACACCCAAGTATTTGCAACAATACTTTTGTAGTAGTGAAGAACTAGAAACAAGGCAGATTTGGGGAATGGCTGAACAAATTGTTGTGGTTTGTTCTTCATTCTCAAAGAGGCCAAATGACATCATAAGCATGATGCCTTACCATGAGCATGAATTGGGATGAGTAAGGCAGAGTTGTAAAAAGTCCTGAGCCTCACTCTCTTTCTACTTCCTTGACATTACTTGAAAAACATTCTCCATGTCACACAACTCCTGGCTGTCCCCCATGCCTAGAATATTCTCCCATCTCTTCTCTACCTTTATGCTTCCCTGACTTCTTTCAAAGCCCAGCTAAAATCCCACCTTCTATAAGAAGTCTTTTCCAAGCGTCTTTAATTTTAATGTATTTCCCCTACTGATTATCTCCAATTAATAATATAACTTGTTATACACAGTCTTCATGTTGTCTGTCTCCCTTAGACTATGAACTCCTTGACAGCAGGATTTTCTTTATGTCTTTTACCTTTCTTTGTAACCCCAGCACATAGCACAGTGCTTGCCACATTGTAGATGGTTAATAAATATTTATAACATAAAAATACTCTTCCCTCCAACTCAGTAAAGGTGAAGATAACTTCTGTTTCCTGTCAGTTTACAGTGTGCTAATTTAATTTATTTTTTAAAGACTTTTAAATTGGTTGCCAAGTCAGAACTGAATGTGCATGCAAAAAGGTACAAGAGAATAATCTCTTGCTTTCTTCCCTGGAAGTTTTCAAGTAAGAATTGCTATAGGCCCTTGAGTGGGGTAGATTAATCAAATTCCAACTTCTATCAGGCTGCCAAGCATCTGTGAACAAATAGTACTTCTGTTTTGTTTTGTTTTTTTTAAACATGTGTTTATTCTTTCAAGATCTTAGTTGAATAGTTATCTGGAGAAAGAATGGACCAGGTTACAAACTTGTAAACTCTGAAAAGTAGAAAGAGAAAACCCCTGCAACTGGAGTTGGTAAGAGTCTGCAAGTAGCTGTAGCAGCTGAGCCTAGTAAGGAAGAATCCTTCAGGAATGACCTGCTTGCCCCAGGTCATCAGTAAATCTGCCAGACAGATGAAAAACCACGTCCTATAAGCAAGGAAACAGTTCATTCATCAATTATGACACACCCAGGAGTGAACCCGGTGGAGAACCTGTGAAATGGAAAAAGATTCCCAGAGCCAAAAGGAACTTTTGGTACACATGTCCTCTACATGTGCATGCACCATTGTGCTTTAAGCTTGAACCCAGTCTCCAGGGAATCTGCAGACAAAAACTACCAAGATTTTGATGGGGTGGTAAATATGAATAGCATGAACCTCAAAGGAAGAGAGGTTTCTTACTGAATGATGAAGGAAAAGGGAGAACCTGGAAGTGACAATGGGGAGCAAGGAATATTCCAACTCCCTTACCTTGGCCAGTAGCAAAAGAGAATGAGTGAAGGTGCAATTAAGTACTGGAAAGGGTAGTCAGGTAGGCCATGTCATCAAGGGGAAGCCAGATTTCAGTAAGAGTTAGTAAATAGTAGGAATGGAAAGGAATAGATTTAAGATGAAGGGAAGTTTGTTGCCTATGAAATAGGTATTCTAGAGGGCACAGTGGAAGGGTTAGGTGGAATTAGAATGAAACTTTGGAGTGGGAGGGCTCTTGGGGGTGGGACTGAGGAATCAGGTGGTAGGGCATATGAAATGGGGTTTGAATGAGCACAGAGTCAGTAGGATGTGAAGGGATAACCAGATGTGAGAATATTCATCATTGAATGGAGGTGCAGCACCACTCTGCTACTCTCAAATGACAAGTACAATAGGAGATGAGAGGCCTGAAATTGAAGGGAAGGTTGTTCTTCTTTGCAATTGAGGCTCTCCACATCCCAGTGACCAATGCAGGCACAGCCCTTCCAGTATGGGCAGTATGCCCTGCCAGCTGGCAAAAAAGAGAAATTTGTGATAATTCATAATGGAGGGGATTTGCCTCTCTAGTTCATTAAACATAGGTACCTTTGACTGTTTACTTTTGGTCTACTATGTAGTGATGAAAAGTTGCTTCATTGGCTGCTGAGTATATATACAAAAATCTCATTAGCTCTCTCCTTGATAGCTTTTGAGTGAAAAGAAACAAATTCTATATGCCTTTGTGTCTGGCTCTATGCTACTGCTAACTGCATTATCTTTCCACCATAACCATCTGGCCATGAACCCATAGTGCTTCTGTTTCTTCCATCACCATTTGATCATTTTTCATGATCTTAAGCAGAATAGAATGAATGTCAGAGATAGGACAGACCAGGTTATGATATTGTGATCTTCAAAAGGTTGAAAGTGTTATGCCAAAAGACCAGCAATTGGAGCCCATAGCAGAATTTGCCAGTAAAAGCAGTAGCTAAGTCCAGAGAGGAGCAAATGAGGAGTAATATGCATGACCCAGGCCAGATTTGTATCAACACAGCTTCCCAGTAAGGAATGTGAGTTGGGAAAGTGCAACTATACACTTGTAGCTTCACCTACTCACCAGAGAAAATTCCAGAAAAGGCATCATAAAGTTGTTTCATTCCCCAATAGCCGCTTGTCCTCAAAGTAGGGAAAGGAAATAAAACAATTCCCAAATGATATTCAATTTTCAACATCCAGCAGGCCACGGGACTCCTTTTGGTGCAAAGAACCCACTGGTCTTGGAACCCACTGGCAACAGAAGCTCCTATGGCTGGGTGCATTTCTATTTAAAGGCCTTTCAAATGCAACTTGCAAGGAGACTGGCCAAGATTGTAGAGTAGGAGGTAGCAGTGTGGGCATGCTGTCCTCCACAACTATTCCAACAAAAATTCAAGAACACCAGATGAAATAATGATTGGGAAATCTAAGGGAGAAATGGAGTAAATCATTTTTCTAGTCAAAGGAGCATGAGTAGGAGCCAACTAGTAGCTATTTCTCTAATCCCAGAGCTAGGTTGCAGATCCATTGTTAACTTAAAAGAAAATTTGAATTTAAGCACTGGACTGATTTGCAACTGTGTTCCAGGGCAAGGAACAGTCATTCATCCAGCGGATCCAGTGGATCCAGCAGGTCCAGCTCACTGACCTGAGACCCAGGAAACAGCAACTGTAAATCATTGGCCCCAGATTAAGGTTGTGTATTCTGCCCCTTACCGGATCTAACACCTGCAGTTGAGGAACCAGGACACAGAGTTCTGATCAAGTGACAGCCTGCGGTTCTGTTACTCTAAACCTGTATGACCTGTGTAAATCACAGTGGGGGGGAAAGCAATAACAGTCTATTGGAATGCCAACCAGGAAGGAGCATATAGTTGAGTTTCCCAGATCCAAAGAGGGATCAGAAATTTGTCAAACTCAGGTTAAGAAGGGAAGCAATCAGACCTTGTCCTAGACCAGACCTCTTAGGAAGCCCTGAAAATTTGCAGGTACCTGGACTGAGTTACCTCAGAGATCCTCTAAGAACAAAGTACTCACTACCAAGCAAAGATGTCAGAATGCCTGAATCTATGGTGCAGATCAGTTGCATCAACTTTCTGTGGTGTGCAAACAAGAAAATAATACATTGAAAATGCAACATTAAAAAAACCTAAAAAAATGAAACTCCAAATACACACACACACACACAAACAACCTTACACGCAGAAGAGTCTGTAACCTTAAATAGTCGCCTTGAGCAATGAGAAGTTCAATGATTTGCCTGTGGTTACCTCCTAGTTTGTGTAAGACAGAATGTGAATTCAGTTCTTTCAGACTCCAATACTGGCCCTCTATTGCTATTGTATCTATTATCCAACCTTTTAGAGAAAGCATTGTTGCTGTGGAAAGAAATGGGAATCAGAAGAAACCTGGATTCAAACTGAGCCTCTGACACCTCTCTGAAATATTTTCCTCATTTCTAAGACAGCAGAAATTCTTAACACCTATCTCAGCGGGTTTGAGTCCGAGAATTTGAGTACTAATTCCTACTTTCCCATTTACTGTCTTTGGAACCTTAAGTAAGTCCCTTTAAACCTTTTTGGACCTATTTTCTCTTCTGTAAAAAGAGAGTTCATGGTGCAGTAGATAGAGCTGGGCCTGGAATCAGGAAGATCTGAATTCAAATCCAGCCTCAGATTATTTAGTGGCTATGTGACCCTGTGAGAATCACTTAACCTTCTTACCTCAGGCTCATTTGTAAAATAGGGCTAATAATAGTACCTGCCTCCCAGGATTGTTGAAGGATCAAATGAGATAAAAATTGCAAAGTGCTCAGCATGGTGCCTGACACACAGCAATTCCTATATAAATATTAGTAATTATTACTTTAATTACTAGCCTCTAGCTCTATAATCACAAAGCATGTAAAGTGCTTTGCAAACCTTTAAGTGTTATATAAATATCATCTAGTATAATTCTACTGGATGATCTTCGTCACCTCACTCCGTGAGGTAAGCAGAAGCACGTCCCTGAAACGCAGGTAAACTGAGGTACTCCCATTTCCGTACTCTTGGGGCAGATTTCAGACAGGACAGTTGCACCAGCCGGAGCAACCTCAGAAGGAAAGGCATGGCCCTGGGGCAACGAGGCTGGGTCCACGTGCGGGCTCCCAGGCCATGATTTCCCCTCCCGGAAGCACCAGGACCTTCGGTTAAGGCAGAGAGCGCCGAGTGGAGGATGAGCTCGCTCGAGGCGATCGGTGCTCGCCATCCTCCAACGTCATTTTCAGCAGCTAAGTGAGCGGAGGCCGGCTCGCCGCCGCTACCTCGGCGGCCGCCTCCACCGCGCTTCGTGCCTCACCCCGGCGGGGAGAGCGAGCAAACACAGCACGTGTCAGCTCCGAGGTAACGAACCCCGCGCGCTCCCCGGGGCCCGGGAAGGGGGGAGGGCGAAAGAGCAGAGATACCCCAACTGTAGAGAAAGCAGTAGGCGGGGCCGGCGCTGCTCTTGCTTTCGGTTCTGTTGGCTCAATGGCGCGCGCGCACACACATAAAAACACGTACGCACGCACGCCCACATACGTACATACCCTCACGCGGAAGCGCGACGCAGCTGCCAGGGATGACAACATTAGCGGAGGTGGCAGCAGCAGAAGGTGATTTCGGCGGAGTTGGGGGGTCTGCGACTGATCCTTCTGAGCTCCTGCCACCCTCCCAGGTGACCACTTCTGCCTGAGGCGGGCGTGGCCTCGGCATCCTGCCCCACCTGCAGGGAGACACTCCCTGCACTCCCCCCACTTTCACCTGTCCAGCTCGTCGTTCGTTCCACATTTCCCTCTGTAGCGCAGCCCCCTGCTCCCACCCGGGACAACACCTGTTGGGGCACCTCCCGCTCCTTGGTTTCTTGACGCCTCAGAGCTGATCCAGGTTGTGGTCTTGCCGCCTGTACGGCCTAGGCACGGTAGACAGTATTCAGTAGCCACTTCCTGGTCCTGGGGGGAAAAGTGCCTGTGCCGGCTTCTGTGTTAAGGACAAGTATTGAATATTGCCGCTTTTAATCTTAAGGAGGGATTGAATTTTGTGCCACGACAGAAGTAACAGTCTTGAACTATCTGATTATTATCTGTATATGAAGCCCTTTTAAAAACCCAAGTGAACACTGTGTTTACATATGTAGACACACATGTATTTATGTGTGTGTGTATATATACACAGAGTTGAGAGCATTTAATATATGTGTGAATATATGTATGCACATTGAGTGCTTTCACTTGTATATATGTACATAGCTATTTTACTATGGTATACAGAGATTTTTAAGTCTCCAAGTTAGTAGTCTTTTGGTAAGCACTGACTGTGCCAGACCCTGCTAAAGAATGGCAAAAGACAACCCCTTCAAGGAATTCCCAATCCAATTGGTTGTGTTCTCAGAATAATTTTATATCGGTCACTCTCCCAACCCTCTCAATTTAAGATGTTCTGACCAAAGTGGCAAAATATTTATTATTTTGTTGATTACAGGGGAGAGGGGAAACACTTTTAACAATCAGTTGTTTGACCTGGCTCAGTGTAAGCACTTAAAAAGTCCTTAAAGGTTAGGACAGCTGATATTTTTTGCACTAAACTAGACATTTTCCAAAGGCAGTCCTCTGCATTAGTAGCAAAAGGCATGCTTTTTTGGCCAGAAGTTACCTAAACCCAGGAAATCACAAGTCCATACCAGAAAAAAAAAATCCAAAAAATAAGGTTGAATCTTAATTGTATTCTGAAACAGTAGATTATGATAAAAGAATACTGATGTTAGTTTTGAACGTAGTTAACTATTAGTAGTGATTATAATTAGACCGTTTCTAAGACATGCCCCTTCTTCCCCCTTCCCCAAAGTCAATCACGTGTACATTACATCATGAGTTGTGTAACTAGAACCAAGCTTACTTGTATGAAATGTCATCATTATTTGGGTTTGGAATATCTACTATTTCATTGGTGGGGGACTTAAAAAAAACTCAGGAAAAAATGGGGCCTGATTAGGTAGTTAAATAACGTGTGGCCTTTCAGAAGGTTGATTTTCATTGTAGATATTATTGGTCCATCAAAAGCTGCATTGTAATGCAGTAGACATAATATACTTGATTTTAAGGCAGAGGACCTGGATTCTTTTCACCTCAGCTTCTTTTTCAGTTCTAAATCCTATGAACCTATATGTGCTAGGAAACCTTCAACTCAAGAAATATCAGAAGTGTACTCTGCCGTTGGGAAACTGAAGTTCCTAAATTTCTTGGTTGACTTTAATAGTATGTCTTAAGGCAGTGGATTCCCAGCCCTAGTTTTGCAACATCTTATACTGCATCCAGGATTCCTGTTTACCTGGGTGTGGGAATTCTCATATGATTACAACATTGAGTGATTATAAGAATTACCAGTTACAAGCACTGTGGAATTTAAAAAGAACAATTAATTTTTTATCATTTTAATTTTTCAAATCAGTACATGTCAATTAGGATTTTTCCTAAGCCCTTTTAGAAATTAGTAGTGTTATGAAATAAAACAGTGATAAGATTTCACAGCTTCCCCAAACTGAAGCTGTTCATCTCATACTTTAGAACTTCAGCCTCCCAGTTAGATTAACTAAGCATTAGTCATTCCAATATATGTTAGTGGGCATGATTCCTTGGTTTAATATTATTCATAAAATATGACTTTCTTTAAATAATTTTTGTTACTGAATAAAAACTCTTATCAAGAGTCTTCTTAAATGAACCAAAGTGTTATTTCTATATATTCAGGAATTTTGTTTCTAAAATTGTATGCCTTTTAGCTTTTGAAAATATTTTTGTTAAATTGGTACATTTTTGACTACTCTAAGGCCACTAAATATATACTAACTTGTTATTTTAAATTGTTCTGTGATTTCATGCATATAATGTTAAGAATGGTACAGAACTTAGTGAGTTCCTGCAAGTTTGTGCTTGGAATCTATATTATGTTATTAAATTTTATTACATTTAGTGAGTGGCTTTTTTTTTTTTAACAGTTTTTCTATCACTACGTGCTGAAAAGACTCTAATTTTTAAGTCTGGAAGTCTAGACAAAAAAACCCAAAACTTTGTCTCATCATAACACATCCATGAGACTCCTTCCTGCTTCCTGCATTCCCTTTAAATTCCATTTCCATCCTGAATCACTTGCCTTTGGTTTCCTGGTTCCCTTATTGCCTGATTTGGAATCACAGAAACATGCTTTTAGTAATTTGACTTTTTGAACTTATTTTGCCTCTCTACTTAATGAATGTGGTATTGTAATATTAACTACCCAAAAGATTCTGCTGTAATGAAGAGACAGCTTTAACTAAAACAACATTTTCAGAGTTTTTAGCAAGTATAAAGTCTACATACATGGAAGAAGAAATGGGAAAGAACCAATGCTGAGAAGGAGGGAAGAGTCCTTCCCTTATACATAATCACTCTAAACCTAATCTTTGTCGCTTCACCATTACCAATTTTAAAATAAGTACAAGTATCAGTGTTGGACAGCAACACAGTAAAGGAAATTTTGCTATTATTAAGAGAGAAAATTATTCCAAAAGTTATGTTTCAATGGACTGGTTAATCTAGAACCCTGACACTGTATTCCTGTGCAATCCTCCTTTCTGTGGATTGAGGCAGCTTCAGGAAATAGTTTTTCCCCAATCTCCCCAATTGCCAACATTTTAATTATCTGAGTATCTTGTATTAGAGGCTGTTAATCTATCCCTTTCCCAGATCCTTGCCTGAGAAGCAAACCAGCGTTAGAACTGCACCATCTGTCATCTACCACCAAGGAGCAATTCTCAGAAAGGACTAAAAAGGGACCTGTGGGTGGAGTAGCTAGTAATATTCCCATTTTTGCTCTCTCCTATTCTCTCCTCTCTCCTTCCTCCCCTTTCTCTTCCTCCCTCCTTTCTATTATTCAGAAATGAATTTGATATCCATCATAATCATGTATGGTATATTTGTGAGAGTCATGGTGGCAGACTGATCTGGGAGTTTTGGTGATTTCATTCACCGGAGTGTTGACAGCAGAAAGCAACTCCACTACAGCAGCAAAATTCTTCCTTCTCCCACTTCATAAATATTATACATAGTCTGAGGATTTTATTTACTGTAACAAAAACTTTAACAAAGCAGAAAGTAGCTAATGCACATGATATTCTCCCCTCACCTCCCTCTAGAAGCAAGTCAGTATGCACAGAATTAGAGGATATATATCTATATAATTTTAAAGTGTGAAAATAGGATTTGTTACATAACATTTTACTTTAGGGAAAATTATATTGTGTCCATGTACACAAAAGTAAAACATGAAGCCTAAATGTGTTGCATAGATTATGTTGGCTCAGTAGTCTCTTTATTTTTATGAATGTTGTATCTGCTACATATTCCAGAATATGATACTGAATTACAAAAATCTGATAGTGTCTGCATTACTAAGTATCTGTTTTGAATGGAAGACAAGGAGTTTTGACAGTTCTCTTTGATTGCTGTAAACATTAGCATTTTTGATTTAATATATAAGAGACCCAGCCAGTTTGACAATCAGCTAGCTAACATTAAGTCCCTGATGTGTGTCAGGCACTGTGTGTGATAAGTGCTTGAGATACAGAGGAATATAATAATAGCATTTATATACCATTTTAGGTTTGTGAAGTGCTTTTCAAACATTTTCCTTTCACAACACAGAGGTGAGATAGGTGCTATTATTATCATCTCTTATTTTACAGATGAAGTAACTGAGGTAGACAAGTTAAAAGACTCACCCAGAATCACACAGCTAATAAGCATCTAATGTGCCACCTAGTTTTCTGTGCAGAAACAATCTCAGCCTTAAAAGAGCTTAAGTTGCAATATGTATGTATACAAAAGATAAAACTAAAATATCAGGTAACCTTGGAGAAGAAATTAGGGGCTTTGGAGATAAGGAATGGCTTCCTTCAGTAAATGGCACTTGAGTTAACTTTTGAAGAAACTGAGGCATTCGAAGAGGGGCTCATGAAGAGGAAGTACATTCCAGGCACAGGGAAGAGCCAGTACAAAGAGAGGTGAGAGATGAAAGCACTGTAGGGAATAACAAGTAGGCCAGTTCGGCTGAACCAAAGGGAAATTTGTACCAAGTAAGACTTGAGAGAAAAGAGAAACCAGAATGGAGCCTTGGCCTATACTCAATGTTGCCAGGAATGATGACATGGATGATAAGCAAAAGAAATTGGGAAGAAGCAGTCAGACTGGCAGGAGGAAAACCAAGAGATCAAGGCCAAGAAAACCCAGTGAATACAGAGTGTCCAGAAGGAGAAAGTGATCAATAGGATCAAGTGCCACAAAGAGGTTGAGGATGATGATTGAGAAAAATAACTTGACAATTAAGATATCATTGGTGACTTTGGAGATAAGATTTTCACTTGAGTGGTAAAATGTGATGCCAAATTGGAGAATGTTAAGAAATGACAAGAGATGGAGGCACCAAATGTAGAAGGATTTCCCAATGAGTTTGCATGAGAAAGGGAAGGGGAAGGTTCATGGATTATTGCAAGGCTGGTAGGATCTAATGTGAATTTATATTGGATAGGATATGAAAGACTTGAGCATCTTTTAGACATCAAAACACAAAGGTAAACTTTCTATAAAATTTGGTCTTTGATGTTATTTGAGAATGGAAAAGATCTCTGATTAATAACGCTTAAGTAGAAACAAGTGGTGGCTGTTCAAGGAAAGATTTCAAGGTACTTGCCTAGAAATTAAACTGTTGCCCAAGATACATATATATGAGTTTGGCAGTTTCCTATCCATTACATTCTCTCTTGGCCTAATTCCTGGGAATACTTGCTTACTTTTTGGCATAAGTTCTCCATTGAGTTCCAGAGGGCCTTAGCTTCACATGTCCAACACAGGTATATGGGATTGGAGTTACTCAAGGGATGGCCCCTTTAATAAAATTTTTAAAAATCAAACTGGGAGGGGAAGACCCTCAGGCTTCCTGGCCAAAAGAGAAACAATTGCTATTTACATTCACTCTGTGTTGGGGCAGAGAGCTATTGTCCAATCTATGAACTCTGTGAAATGAATTTAAGACTTTGTATTTGAGAAAGAAATCTAGCCAGTAAACCCAAAGGAAAAAAGACAGCTTTAGACTATTGAAATGTACCTTCCCCTGGGAAAATCACCCCTATGTAGAGGAGAGGGGAGGGGAGAAAAGAGAGGAGAATTGATACTATTTACTCACAGATTGTGTTTGTCCTTCATTCTTAGAGGACCATGACATCAGAGACATGATGACCTGACTTGTACTTGACTTTGATTTGAGTGAGGGAGGGCTGTGCCAGGTCACCAGCCTCACTTTTTCCTCCAGAACCATCTGGGTCCAGTGGTCAGATACTCATCTGGATGACTGGAGATGACCCAGGATGCAATGGGAGACCCTGGCCCTTTGAGGCTAAAGTCTTTTCAGGTTCTCACTTTGAGTGAAATAACTCCCAGTCAGTGAATAGGCCTCTTTAAGTAGTTACTCAAGGGATAGCCCCTTTAATTAAAAAAAAAAATCAAACTGGTACGGGAAGACCCTCAAGATTCTTGGCCAAAAGAAAAACAGGTTCTATTTATTATTCACATTCACTCTGTGCTTGGAGGGCAGGGTCCTATTGTCCAATCTTTGTGCTCCAGAGTGAATTGGGTTTAAGGCTTTTTTTTTTTCTTCCAGATTAAAGGGACCATCCCTTGAATAACTACTTAAAGAGAGTACTTTGCCACTACAAAAATAACTTCTATAAATATTTTTGCGCCTATTGGTCCTTTGCCTTTTTGTTTTTTTTATCTCTTTTGGGATACAGACCTAGTAGTGGTATTGCTATATCAAAGCGTATGCATGGGTTTATAGCCTCTTGGGCATAGTGCCGTATTGCTCTACAGAATGGTTGAATCAGTTCACCACTGTATCAACAATGCATTAGTGTCTCAATTTTCCCCCTCTAACATTTTCGTCATTTCCATTTTCTGTCACATTAGCCAATGTGATAGGGGTGGGGTGGAACTTCAGAGTTCTTTTAATCAATAGTGAATTAGAGCTTTTTTTTTTCATATGACTTAATAGTTTTGATTTCTGAAAACCTTAAATAATGAGAAAGTTTTAGGAGTTACAATTATAATTTTCCCTTGTAGGGATATAACACTTTAGCTTCATTGAATAACTTAGGTTTTTTTCTCTCCTATTTATGTTTTGATGTTTCTCTTGAATCTTGTATTTGAAAGTCACATCTTGTATTCAGCTCTGATCTTTTTATCAGAAACACTTGAAAGTTCAAATAGTTGCTTGCTAGCTGTTTGGTTCTCAAAGAGTACTATGACATCAGGAAGCTGATGCCATGACTCACAAGTGAGTTGGATTTTGGTTAGGAAAAGCTGTCAAAATCACCAGCCTCACTTTTTCACTTAAGGAGCCATATGGATCCAGTGGCTAGATATAGAGTAGGTCAGCTGAAGACAGCCCCAGGATGCAGTAGGGAACCTTGGCCTTTTCAAGCTAAGGTCTTTAACAGGTCTCAGTTTGACTGAGGCAAAGCATATTCAGTGATTACAGATTAACAAGAAATGAGGCAAAGAATAGTTTCTTAAAAAAAAACAGCAGCTTCTTCTGACATTTAACCTATTCTGTTTTTTAGACTTTTACTTTGTTAAATAATTTTGGTGCCTCCTTTACCAAATTAATGACTTTTTTTCATGATTTTCTTGTGTCATTCATTTCTTTTCCCAATTTATTTCTACCTCTCATATAGTTTTTAAAATGCTTTTTTAAGGCTCTTCCAATAATTCTTTTTGGGCCTTAGAACAAGTCACATTTTTCTTTGAGCTTTTGGATGTAGCAATTTTGACTTTGTTGTCTTCTTCTATGTTTATGTTTTGATCTTCCCTGCCATAGTAACTTTCTATGGTCAGGTTCTTTTTTTGTTGCTTGCTCGTTTTTCCAGACTATTTCTTGACTTTTATGTTGAAGTTGGGCTCTCCTTTCAGGATAGGGGGAGCACTGTCCCATACTTCAGTTTTTTTGTACAGCTGTTTTCAAAGCTGATTCTGGGGGTTTATAAGTTTTCAGATCTTCTGAGGTGGTACAATCTAAAGAGAAGTGTGTTTGCTGCTCTCCTGGTCTGTACCCCTGGTCTATGAGAAACCATAAGCACACTTTTATACCTCGAAGATGTGACCAGCGTCCTTATTCCCACCACAGGTGCAAGCTTTGCTGTGCTAGAGCTTTTAGAGTTGCAGGACTGCAACTGGGATCCAAGTATGGGCAGTGCAACAGAGTCCTCTACCCACGGCTAGCAGGGGACCCCTGTAATCTCCATCTGACCCCCTTATTGTCTGTGGGCTGTGCTCCAGAAAGTGCTGCTGTTAGTTCAGTTGCCCCCAAAGCTGACTGCTGGCTAGCAGATACAGCCTGCTGCTGTCTTTTCCAGGGTGTTGCCTGCACTGGACTGCACTCACCCTGGTACAGCAGACCTTCCTGCTGACCTTCTAAGTTGTCTTGGCTTAGAAAATCGTTTTACCTTGTCCTTTTGTGAATTCTGCCATTCCCAAATTCATTTGGAGCCATTATGTTAAAGTTGTTTGGAGGGGAATTTGGGAGAGCGCAGGTGAGTCCCTGCCTTTTCTCCTCCAGCATGGCTTCAGCCCTCTCTACTAACTCTTTAGGTTCCATCACAGTATACTTCTTCTTGCACTTGATGACTTTACACACTAATTGAGGTGACATAATTTAAACAACTACAACAGTGGTTCTCAACCTTCCTAATGCTGCAACCCGTTTATACTTGTATGTGGGTGTATCTGGGTGTATCTGCATGTGGGTGGACCTGCCAGGAGACAGAGGAGCAGTGTCTCGGTTCCTAAGACCATCGGAAATATGTGTTTTCCAATGATTTTAGGCAACCCCTGTGAAAGGGTTGTTCATCCCCCAAAGGGGTTGCTACCCACAGGTTGAGAACCACTGAACTACAGTATAAAGTGAATTATATACTTTGCTTAAAAGCTACAGGTGTGTGATAGGCTAGACTGCTATAGGGAAAGGTCATTAGGCTTTCGAGGGTAAGGCATAGTTCTTAAATTGACTTTGAAGTAGTCTTCTGAAAAGGAAGAGTGGTGTTCTTTATGGGGAAAAAATAACATGGATAAACAAAGAGACAGTAAACAGCAAAATCATTTGTCATTTCATAAGCAGTGTCATGACACAAATGACCTTTTAGAAAATTTGATGGGATTATGTACCATGGATTGAAAGTACACAGAACTGGATGTGGGGACATTATTTAGTCATTCAGCAAGCACATTAATAAGTGCTTATTAAGCTTATTAAGTGCTTTAGCCACATAATGCTAAATAATGGGGATACAAAGAAGAGTTTTTAAAAATCAGTCTTTTTCTATGCAGAGCTTATATTTTTATGGGGTAGACAAGATATATGTAAATATATATAAAGATGAATAAATACAAAGTAACCTTAAAGGAAAAGATTCTAGATCTAGGAAGACTAGGACATGCCCCCAGAAGAAAGACTTGTAGTAAGATAGTGACTGAGTGGAGAGAAAGGTTATGTGTGAAAGACACATTTGGAGATAGAAATGACAGGATTTGAAAACTAGTCAGATCTGTATTATGAGTAAAAAGTTAAGGATTACACTGAGGTTACTAATTTGGGTGACTGAAGGATAGTATCCTTAAAAACAATAAAGTGTAGAAAAGGATTGGATTTGGAGTGAAAGATGATGGGTTCCATTTTAGACACTGTAAATTTTGAATATCTATGGACATCTATTTTAAGATGTCCAGTAGGCAGTTTATATTATTCATTTGGAGGTCAGATGAGAAATTAGATGGGACTGAATCCACAGATGTGGTTGTTAACTACATAAAAATGCCAGTGACGGTTGGTAATTGAACCCATGAGAGCTGATGAGGTCATAAGTGAAATGGCAAACAAAAGGAAACTAGTAACATTGGAGAAAGCAGTTTCCGTTGAATGATGATATTAGAATCCAGATTGCAAAAGGATTAAAAGAGAGAGGAGAGAAAGTAAAGACACCAAGCATAGACAGATTTTTCACAAAGTTTGAGAAGAAGAAGAATTAAAGATTAAAGAAAGGAGGAATAAGGAGTAGAAGTAGAGAAGGGTACAAAATCAAGGACATTTGATTTTCCTAAAATGTAAGTCTTGATCATGTCACCACCACCTCTACTGTCACCCCCACTCAATAAACTCCACTGGCATCCTGTTGCCTTCAGGAACAAATACAAAATGCTGTTTGTCATTCAAAGCCCTTCGTAGCCTACCCTCTCCTACCTTTCCAGTCTTTTCATACTTTTATATCCCCAACATATATACTCTTTGATCCACTGATGATGGCTTCCTGGCTGGTCCACCAGTAAGAAACTCCATCTTTCTCAGCTTTAAGCTTCTTTTTTTTTTCTGCCTGGAATGCTTGCTCTTCTCCACCCTTGACTCCTGAACTCTCTGGCTTTCTTTAAGACCCATTTAAAATCCTAACTCCTCCAGGAAACTTTCCCCAATTGCTGCTAATTCCAGTTGCCTTCCTTCTGTTATTTTCTATTCATCCTGTATATAGCTTGCTTTGTATGTGTTTGTTGGCATGTTGTCTCCTCCATTAGACTGTGAGCTTCTATAATGGTAATGGGATATAAGATCTTCCCTACCCATTTATAGGCCTCAAGTGGAGCCCATTAAGGGGAGCTTGCTTAGCGGAGGCTTGCTTGTAAGAAGGTTTTCACACCTTTTGTTAATTTCTAATTAGGTACTGAGTGATGAGGATTGGCCCCTGGTTCTAAAAAGGGTATATATACTCTGAGGTTAGCATTTTGCTTTGGGGATCATTCACTAGAAGACTGTTCTTGTGATTTGACCAGATGAGATTCTGGGTAGCTCTTAAAGAGCCCCCTGGCTTTGAAAAACCCAGATGTTGGTGCTTCTCTCTCTCTGGTAACTGTATGTATTACCTTGATCAGAAATTTGGATATATCCATTGATCTGTGCTAATTTCTCAGACAGTTAGAAGCCCTGTCTGTTGGTCTTTATTTCTCTGTATTTTCTCTGAAATTCAGGGTGCTGACTTTTCCCCTGAACTAGTGAATGTAATTTTAAAAGACTGTTGACCTCTTAGACAGCTATCTTGGCTAGTAAAGCAGATTCAAGAACCTGTGCTAGCAGCCATCCTGGGTATGCCAATGTGGTTGTTGCTATACCTCCTTGAGGACTGGGACTGTCTTGCTTCTTATTTTTATCCTCAGTGCTTAGCATAGTGCTAGTACATAGTAGGTGTTTAATAAATGTGTATTGAAGTAAAGTTGAAAAAGGGGAGAAGACTGAATTGTCAGAGAATGGTCTGAGGTTTTTTGGCTGAAGTATAAGGTGAGATCTGCAGCTGGAAGAGGGGTGGGGTAGCAGGATTTTGGACACTGGAGAGGAGAGAAGGTTTGGAACAGTTGTGGTGAGTGGGATAATGGGTAGATTAGGGAAAAGTAGAAGGATTGCCTTGTTGAGTTGGGGGGACAGTTGAGATTAAATTAAATAAAATTTTTGATAAACTTTCCGAACTGTTTCATAACTTAGCTCTATCAATAGCTGAGTAGGAATAAAAGAGGAGTCCCCTACTTAGTCAACTCCAGTGGCTCCCTTTTACCTGCAGGATCAAATATAAAATCCTCTGTGTGGCATTCAGAGCCCTTTGTAACCTTTTCCCTCCCCCCTTTTCCATTCTTTTTACACCTTACTCCATCTTATTCTCCATTTAATTTTTGGTACAGGACCTACCATTCTCTATTCGGTTCCTTGTACTATCTCCTGACTGCAGCCATTTTTACTGGCTGTCCCCAATACCTGGAATTCTCTTCCTCTTCATCTCTGCTTCCAGGCTTCCTTTAAGTCCTAGCTAAAAATCACACCTCTATAGAAAGTCTTTCCCAAACTTCCTTATAGTATCTTCCCTGTATTATTTCCGATTTAACATTTTTTTTTGCTTGTTTGTATATAATTGTTTGAATATTGTCTTCACCATTAGACTAGGAACTTCTTGAGAATAGGGACTGTCTTTTGCCTTTGTTCATATCCCCAAGGCGGAGCACAATGCCTTGGCACATAGTAGGCACTTAATAAATGTTTATTGATTGATCAACTGAAAGCATCTCATTATTATTATGCAGAGGATGGATTCTGCCTGTACATAGACAGCTGATTTGGAAATGATTTCTATATTAGTAACTAGTTCTTACCTATAAAAAAAAATCAGCGTCATTTTTTTGTGATATTATTTTAGTACTTGCCATGTCCAGCACTTTTCAAATCTTTTTTTAGAACTCTTTTGACCTTGTTATTATGATTCTTTTATGTTGGTTAATCATCTCTATGATATAGTTTATAACTATAGTAATTGTCTTTATTTTTATATACTTTCCATTTTTCAGAGATAATGCCTCATTCGAAGAGATTGGCTTGAAACTACTACAGTTGAACATTGTCTGTTCCTGCCTTTTGTTTCCTTTAATGTGTTCTTAATATTGACCTTTGCCCTAATTAGTGGATTAATTAATTAATTAGTGGATGATTAATGAACTAATTAATTAGTGGATGATTTAACTGTGCAAAGATAATTGACAACTTACTCCCATATTCATAACCAGTTATTTCCTGTATGAGATGAAGTCAGATTCTTTTATTTTTTTAAACGTTAGTATTTGGTAATTACTGTGTCTTTCAGCTTTCCTTGCAAAAAAAAAATGTTTATAATATACAAGTGTAAGGATTCTTACTCCTACACTTCCCTTTTTTCATCTACCTTTATGTGATATTAGCAAGTATTTTTATTGGTTCTTTTAGAGAATTTTTCTCATGTTTTTAATGTAATTTCCTTTCAATCATCCAGTAAAACAGAAGTTGCTACATAAACTACAGCTACCTTTTACATACACTCACCCTGAGATGTTCAAGACAAGATAACAAAGTAGACTATAAATAATGTAACTCATTGTCTTTTTGCCAGTTACTTTCAGAGGCAAAATTACAAGCCATTCTTCCATTTAGCTATAGCTTTCCTTCATAGTATGAATGGAAGTATAGGTTGGTTAGGGTTAATTTTCTCCAGCAGCATAGCTGCTTGTTGGGCATTGGAATAAAGATAACACTTTTGCAGTACTAAGTTAAATTCATGCTTGAAAAGATTATAAAAAGAGAAGAATTTGACTGTGCATAGACTCAGTACTCTTACCATGGAAGTGAATGGGAGTCTCTGACCACTGGTTGGGGTTTTTGTCAGTTCCATGGGTTGGCATGACTAAATACTTCACTCAGCATATACATTTATAAATTTTTTCATTTGTCTTAACATTTAGTGCAGTTGGTATTATGAATAAATAATTGCCGAACACTTGTGTTACAATCCGATGTTCTTTTTAAGTAGTTTTTTTAAGTAGTAATACAAATAATAAATAGCTGACATTTAAATAGCCTATCTGACATGAGCCATACAACAACCTTATGAGATAGGTACTACAGGCATTATTATCCCCATTTTAAAAATGAGAAATTAAAGATCATAGAGGGTAAGTGACTTGTCCAGGGTCACACAGGCAGTATTTATCAGAAATGGGTTTGGAAGTATTCTCTCTGGTGCTGATTATTAAGGATGTTGACAAAGAGTCTTATCATGGAAATAATTCATGAGTTGGACAATTATTCCAGTTTAAAAAGTTTGTTTAAAAAGTTACATGACGGGGCAGCTAGGTGGTGCAGTGAATAGAGCACTGGCCCTGGAGTCAGGAGGACCCGAGGTCAAATATGGCCTCAGACACTTGACCCACTTACTAGCTGTGTGACTTTGGGAGAGTCACTTAACCCTAATTGCCCTCCAAAAAAACAAAAAAAAAAAAGTTACATGACTATATAACCCCAAAAGTTATTTTTTGTATTCTTTGTGCTATCTTTGAAAATTGACATGTAAAAACTAGGTGAATATTTTTATTTTAAAAAGAATGTCATCAAAAATGAAAATATTATTTTTGTCCTTCATTTTGAAGCAGATATAGGAAGCAGTGTATTCAATAATATGTCTATTATACATTTGTATATTATTTGCTCTCCAAAATATATAATCCTAGGATTAAGTTAGTAATTTGGTGTTAGCTATTGCTTTGTTGCCATGGAAATGAATATGACACAACCTGTTTAATATTGTGACTTCACCATCATTTAAACAAGAGAAGATGAATTGTGAGCATAAGCACATACATTTTGATGGTTATGAAAGGTAAATAAATGCTTTTATACTGAGTAAGTTGATGTAATTTTTAAATATAATGTTTAATGTAAGATAAAATAAATCTTGTGGTCTTATAGAAATATAATTTCACCATATGGTCTGAATTTCACACCTCTCTTGTTTGTCCCATTCTCTAGGACTCTAGTCACTATTCTGGGGAAGACCTCAACAGTAAAGAAGGTAGCTCTGTAAGCATTGAATGCATCAAACCAAGAACAATGGATCTGAAATTCAACAACTCCAGGAAATATATTTCTATCAGTGTCTCTTCCAAAGCCCAAGCTATGTCTCCACACATCAAATCAATAGATGACATTGTAGTACTTGGCATAAATCTCAGCAAATTTAACAAACTCACTCAATTTTTCATATGTGTTACAGGAGTTTTTGTATTTTACCTAATCTATGGATATTTGCAGGTAAAGAAAAAATAATCATATTTTCATTTATTGTTTGTTTATTGATGCCACTTATTCCTTATGGGAAAGGATAATAAATACATATACATGTATACATGGATATTTGTGTGTGTATACATACACCATTTTGCTGACATAGCAAATCCTAGATTTTAAGTAGACAAAAGTTTTATCAAATCTACTTTTTACATCAGTTTTCTGGCTATCTCTAATAGGATAAAGCTAATTCTATATTTCACATAAAGGAACATTATGATTTTTATAAAAACCTGAGCTATATTTTGCCTTGATTCTTATTAGTGATAGAAAAAGTTATGAAATTTGATTGTAATAGACTATAGATTTAAAACTTTCTTTGGAGGTGTGAAAAAGGTTTAAAGTAAATGTAATTTAAGGTCATTTGTGCTCTGACTAGGCTCAAGGTCGTTATTATCAATTAACAAACCAGTTAATTAGTAAATGTTTATTAAGAGTCTACTATATGCCTACTATTCTATTATGCTGAGCCATGGGGATAAAAAGAAATCCAAAAGATAGGCTCTACCCCCAAGGAGCTCATAATCTAATGGGAGAGGATATTCAGACAATTCTATACAAACAAAGTGTATGCAGAATTAATAGGAAATAAGTCAACAGAAGGAAGACAGCATTAAGAGGATTTTGAAAGACTATCTGTAGAAGGTAGGATTTTAGCTGAGACTTGAAGGAAGTCAGGGAAGCCAGAAGGCAAAGATGAAGAGAAAGGACATTTGAGGCTTGAGAGATCGACAGTAAAAATGTCTGAAGCCAGAAGATGGAATGTCTTGTTCAAGGAACAGAAAGGAGGCCAGTGTCATTGGATTGAAGGATACTTGGGGTATAAGGTATAAGAAGACTAGAAAGATGGGAAATGGAAAGGATGGCAATTACTTACTTAGGACCTTGAACATCAAACAGGATTATATATATTTGATCCTGGATATGAGAGAGAGCCATTGAAGTTTATTAAGTAGAAGAGTGACATGGTTGGACTTGCACTTTTGGAAAATCATTTTGACAGACAAGTAGAGGATGGACTGTGTTAGTAAGCAAATCATCCAGCTGGTTATTGAACTAATCTAGGAGTGAGAAGATGGGGGCCTCCACCAGTGTCGTATCAGTGTCAAAGGAGAGAAGGAATATTCAAGAGGTGTTAAAAGTTGACTGGTCTTGGCAACATATTGAATATGGAGGTGTGAGAAAGTCAAGAATGACACTTGTGAACCTTGTCTCTGTAACAATAGAGAAGTTTGGAAGGGGAAGTGATGCGAATTTTGGAGAAAAGATAATGAGTTCAGTTCCAGACATATTGAGTTTAAGATGTCTACAGGTTATCCATTCAAGATTTCTAATAAATAGGCAGTTGTAGATGTGAAATTGGAGAGCAACAGTGAGGTTGGGGCTGGATAAATATATTTGAGAACATTAGCATAGTGATGACAGTTAAATCCATGGGAAGTGATGGAAATCACCAAGTGAAATCTTACAGAAGGGGAAGTGAAGAGGGCTCAGGACAGCATAGAGCCATTGATCCAACACAGGAGGCTCCTGAGCATCAGGGCCAGCTTTTATAAGACTTGGCTCATCACTGAAGATGCACACCCAACAGAAAAATAATCTCTACCCTGAAGGATCTTACAGTCTTATTAAGGGAGACAACTTGTTTACAAATAAATATATCCAAAATAAATGCAAAGTAAATTTGAGGAGTCACTAACAGGTGGGAGAATGAGGGTGGTCAGGAAAGGATTTATGTAGAAGATGATATTTGACCATTTTTAAAAGAAGAAAAAGTGATTCAGAGATATAAGGCCAGAGAGAATTGGTCAGCTGGCCCATGCAGAGGCACAAAGACAGAGCAAGTCTCATGTCAGGCGCAAAAAGAAAGGTTTATCAAGCCCTTTTTTAAAAAAATCTCAAATATTATTGCTTTATAGTAATTTTACCATATTGAAATCTATGTCCAAAGAAGCAAAAAAAAGAATCATTAAAATAACCCTCTTAGAACAAGTTCATTTACGTGCCCCATCCAGAATCTGTTTTTAGCATTTCTTACAAGTACCTGTTAAAATATGCAGTACAAGAAATTTACCAATGAAGCATGGATTTGGTTAAAATTGAAATTTGAAAGACGGCTATTGTTACAAGAATTACATGACTAACTTGCTGTTAGTTTCTTTATGGTTGTTAAATGCAGCAAAATGTAAAAGCTTATTTTTAGTTTCAGGTTGTTTTAACTACAAAGACCCATTTTTATGTAATGAGTTATACCGCCATTATTGCAGAACAGGAATTGACAATTTAAACAGTTTTATTGAGGAAACATTTGTTTAAATAACAATTAGAAATAAAAGATGACAGTCTTCTTTTACTTTAAAGAAGCATGCACAAAAATCAAAAGTTAATTGAAAAAATTCATAATCATAATTCAAGTCATTTTGGCCAATTTTGTTTTTGAAATTTATATTCCTATGAAAATAGTTTTATATAGAAATGATATTAGACCTCATTTAAAGTCTTTGGTAAATCAGATAGTTTAGTTACACATAGTGATAGTAATATTTCATTTTGAATGCCAAATCATACTTTTGAGAGCTATGATTTTATTTTATGTCCTCTTATCCAAAAGAAACCAAGACATTTTACAGATTGATGTATACAGAGGAATTAGTAATTCCTTTTTGACAGTAGTGCCAAAGGGCACTTTAAAATCTGTTTAATATCAGTGAACATTTTATTCAGTATTTTGTTGTTTTTGTTTTTGTTTTTAAACAAAAAACTCTAATACTCTTTATTTCTGTTGGGTTTTTTTAATTTATTTCAAGCATAGTTGTTATTTATTTGTTGAGGACATTTAAAACTATGAAGATTCACATTTACTAAGCTTATTTTCAACAACAAAATCTCATTCTTGTAGAGTGAGTCATGAGCATACAGATCTCCCAATTCAGACAAATTGTGGTAAGATCAGTCTGGCTTATTAAGAAGTTGGAATTATAGGATTGTTTTAAAGAAAATTCTTCTTTTTAATTTTGTTGTAGTAACTGTTTTGATGACAAGAGGAGACATGTCTATTCAGTAAATTTATTATGTATAAATTATGTGCTTATAAAGTGCTTTTAAACGGCTTTCTTAAGCTGGTTAAACATTCTCTTTTCAGGTGGAATTATTTATACTGTTAACTTACTTAGTATACTGATATTTGTAAAAGGCATCCTTAATCCAACTCCACATCCAAAATATTTCACTTCTAAGTTACTGGGATTTAAATCAAATTAGATTTTACAGAATTCATGATCAATAAGATACATCTTAGCAATGACTGAGTTGAACTAATTATGATAAGCTTGAGCTTGAGCTCACACTTACATTCTAATAAACTATGCTACCTATTTAATTTGTCTTGGGAATGTTGGAATAAACTACCCTTTGATTGTCATTTTGACAATTCTTTCAATTGCAGTAATTATATAATATTAACCTTTCAGGGGGAAGAATGAAATGTCTGGGATTTTCTTTCTTCATAAACCCCTTCTTTGTCTTTTACTGGGGACTTGCCTGTGTATCAGCTAATATCAGTTCTGTGGAAAGTAGCTCCTACATTATTACTGCTGTCTTCTGTAGAGTAACTGTCAGGCTCTAAGTTTGATTGGGCTTAATCTGTCTTATCTGTTTCAGAAGTCTTATAGTCTCATTTATTTGTTGTTATCATTGATCTTTGAGTTCTGCTTTTTAATATTGTGTCTTGAGTTGCTAGCATTTTAATTATTTATTGGTAATCATATTTGAACTTAAATGATTTCATTTGTTTCCTGACAGGAGCTGATATTTTCAGTGGAGGGTTTTAAGCCCTTTGGCTGGTACCTTACTTTAGTTCAGTTTGGGTTTTACTCCATATTTGGATTAATAGAACTTCAGCTTATTCAGGACAAAAGGAGAAGGTATGATTTTTTTTTTCCTAATTCAATTATGGATAAGATTTTATTTTTTTTCTATTAGTCTTCTAAGAATTTTGCATATGAAAGTTATATATAATACCCAAGAGTATAAGATAAAATTTTCGAAACAATTATTAGCTTCTTAAATAATAATAGTTGACTTTTAGTTCCCTACTTTTCTCTCCTAATTGAACTGTTTCAATTCTGTCATTATTACGCTTTTAAAAATATTTGTTCCTTAAGTAATTTTCATAGAAATTAACTGAGAAATGCTAAATTTTGTCATTGCATACTTCTAATGGGGTTTGACTCCTGACTAATTTTGCTTTCTTAAAACAAAATAATAATCAGTAAAAGTTTTCAAATTCAAATATATTAAGTAGGCATAATCTATTTCAATGAAATTTTGTTTGTGTAAAAGTTTCAGTGAAGGGTGGAATCACAGACTGAAGTCTACAGTACATAAAACTGCTGATAAAATGATGACATGGAATATCACTCTCACTTTTCACAGTGATAATTAAATTGCATTTTATAAGGTATATTCAAACAACTATTTTCATACTCATAACTTTCTTGTTTTCATTTAACACAGCCACCTGGATTAGGAAAAACCTCTTAAATATCTGTCAAATATTATTTGTAAACCATTCATAAGACATATCAGACTTCTAGCAGTCCCAAGTTTGTTAAATAATTTGGAAGTATGCTCTGATCTTTTCTGTCATCATAAATCCTTGTATTTATTTAAATATCTATTTTTAGAGTAAGAATTTCACTCATTTGTATACTGATCATTATTGGTGTTTGATAGGCAGTGCATAGATTCTGGCTACTAGCATTGATAAAAATACCTAATTTTAAAGAAAAGACAGAATTTTATTATTAATATAGTTGGATACATCACAGTCCCAAATATTAAGAGAACAGCTTTTTTCATTAGTTATTTTTTTCTTCCAAAATCCTGCCATGTTTAATTAGCATGGAAAGAAATGAATCATAGCAATAATTATCAAAATTCTTGCGACTTCTAGTGCGCATTGTTGGTTCCATAACTAAAATTCCTATGCTTCAACATATTATTAGGGTTGATCTGGAGTTGATGAAGTAGAAACGTTACAGGTATGTCAGCTCAAACAGTTGCAAAAATTCCAGCCCTTTGATTTCCATTGCTGATTTTGTAGAACTGCAAAGTGATGCTTTTTCTTTTTTTCCTTCTTTCTTTCTCTTTCTCTTTCTCTCTCTTTTTTTTTTTTTTGCTAAGGGGTAGAACAAAATTCCCACAGAGAATTAGAGATGCTACTAGAAATATTTTGGGGATGTTTGAAAGCCACTGGTTTCCTGGTCACTCATAAGAAAGTAGCTAGTGCTATTTTATTAAATGAAACATGATTTGTAGATGAGGAATTTGCCAAAAGAATTACTGTAGCCAATCTTAGCTTTACACATGGCATTTAAAGAACTTTAAGACTTAATTTTTATAACCTTTAAGTATCATCCATTTGGTAGGACCACATTAACCCCTCGATGATTTTAAAATAAGAGTATTTGATTTCAGTGTTTCAAAGACAAGTGAAGAATTGTGGTACTTTGTTGGGAAGAGGAATTTATAAACTAAACAAATTTGTCAACTAAATAAATGTAACATTGAATTAATGCTTTTTTCATTAAATGTCTACCTGAGATATATTTTATGGCTGAAAAATAAAACCCTCCAAAATTAGACTTATCAGTAAGACACTGGCAGCCCCTAAATTACAGCATCTCTGTAGGTATTTGTAGAATAAAGATGTGTAAAATTTTAGGTATTTATTTCTTAAGTTTTTATTAAAACTGATGCTGTTCTTTGAACCAAAAATGTTGTTTATGAATGTTGTATGCCTTTTGCTTCCCTATAACTTTGTTATTATTCCCTTTTTGAACTATTTCATTATTTAGCACTTTGACCAAAGTCTGATGAGAGGAAATCTAATTTTTTTCATGGTTAAATATTCATTCAAGAAAAGGTTAAAAATATTTGTAAAATAGATTTGATGACTAAGTATTTAATTTATTTATTCCCCTCCCCCAAGCCTCTTTGACCTCTATAATTGAGAACTGACTGTAGCTTGTATTATATTTTCAGCCTAGTTACCTTATAATTGCTCAAAATGAGATCATTGTTCCTTAATAAAGGAAATTTTTAAAATCAATATAGGCTTTTTAAAAGTTTCAACTATAACATCATCTTCCCAAGAATTGAGAATTTATGAAAGTTAAATGAAATCAATAAACGCTTTTGACTGGCATATACTTTTATTTTTGGGGTACTTTTTGCCAAAGAATAAAGCAAATTAAAAATGTGTAAGTCACATATGTCAAATTAGATAGTTTGATTAACCTAATATAAACTTGGGGTTTTGATTTTCTAATTATATATTTATCAGTTCTTGGCAAAAATGTACTCTGAACCTACAGATAGACCATATCTATAGTAAGCTCAATTGAAGTTTAAAAGTAAAATAATGGATTGATTTTTGATACCACCCCACAACAAAAAGAAATTTTAGTGAGTTAGGTAATTTTTTTCTGCATTTTGTCACACAGTTTGTATATATGTAGAAAAAAGTATTGTATGTCTTAAAGAATATAATTTAAGGCATATCTATACCTTCAGTGAAAAAATAAATTAATTTTCATATTTTGCTTTTCATGAAACTATATTCATAAGAAATTTTTCACAAATGTTTCATAATTTTAAAATAAAAATCAGAATTACTGTTTTTCCCTAATACTTGCATAAAGTGATTCAAAGATACAAGGGTCATAATTTTAAGCTTTAAAAAAAATGCCCTGGTTTAAGAAATGATACTTTTTAGCAATGCTAAGCAAAAATTAGAAAATTATTTACTAAATCATTTCCCTTTAGTGAACACATCATGAGTTGTTTCATTATTAATTTGGTCCCCAATCTTCATTTTAATGTTAATTGTGTTTCACAGGATACCAGGAAAAACCTATACGATAATAGCTTTTCTAACCGTGGGTACTATGGGTTTGTCAAACACTTCCCTAGGCTACCTGAATTACCCCACCCAAGTCATCTTCAAGTGCTGCAAATTGATTCCGGTTATGCTAGGAGGAGTTTTTATTCAAGGTAATGATTGATTTTTAATATTCCTTAGAGCTAATTAAAGATTGTCCATTAGAGTTTTTTAATAACATCTGACATTTAAAAAAGCATTTAGCTTCCATTATAAAGTGGTAAATGTTCATTTTCATTTTTAAATTATGAGTGGTATATTACAAAAATAACACAATAATTGAAACAAAATACAATTATATACCTTGTTACCTCTTGAACCTCAATGCAGGCAGTTCAAGTGTCAGGATTTTTCCCATGTTTCCTAAATTTAGAAAACTTTTTGGTCTTTTTTTAAAAATTAAATTATTTGAGAGAATTTGTATTCATCCTTATTCTTGAATTTTAGTTTTTCTTGATTATGTGTAAAACAGTCTGATGAGGAAAGCCAGTTACTAAACAAACAAGAATTGTTCTAATTGAAATTTAGAAGAATGAAACTAGATTGACTCCCTTCATCCTCTTGCTCTTTAATTATTCTCTTTATTCCTGCGTTATATGTAATTCATAAAAAACACAATGTTACATTTATTTACATTATTTAAAGTTGATATTAAAAAGAGGAGACGTTAGTAAGCCCTCTGCTCTTTCAGTTAAAGGAGAATAAATGTAGCCAAAACTATTTTATCCATCTTGATGGAGTAGGGAAGTACATGAATGTACAAAATACATTCCTATTTCTTTTTGGAATTCATTACACTTCAGCAGAACCATGAAGTGACTACATAAACCTTATTTATCCTATCCTGTGCTCCCCACCAACCCACTCTCATTGGTGCCCCCTCCTCAGTGCTGGAAATGGACAGGATGTCACACAGTAAAGAATTACCCCGAACCAAACTGTTCTTTGCTTAGGCTTATTTTTTGACTCATTATGATCCCTATAGAACTATATGTGGAAATAAGAGTTAACAAAGGAAGTACTAGCAATGAGAATTTAAGGCACTATTTGTTTCAGATAAAATACTCTAAGAACAATCTACCTTAAGATAATTAGGTGTTAAGAAAACTTTTTATGAAAATTTACTTTTTACACATAATTTTCACTTCTTGAAAAGGAATTTATAAATGAAAATATATATAATAGCCACATTTCTTTGTGACTTTGATTCTTATGTGTTATTCCCAAATACTGAGACATAAATAAGAAGATATTTGGCTTTATGGTCACAATATAGCATAGCCATCTCTCTTCCTCCTGAGTAGTAATGATCTTCTTACCTCATATAATACTTTGTTTTGCAACTCTCTAATAAACTTTTATTATAATGTTGAATATGATAGTTATCCATTTTGGTGTCTAACCTCCATTAAGCAGCTTCTTGAAGGTAGGGATTATGTTTTGTCCAAATTTTCTGTCCTCCTAGTAGCCAGCACAGTGCATTATAAGCACTATGGTTTAATAAATGTTGTTGATTGATTAAATATAATAAAACCACTAATACTAAATGTTTTTGTGGTGTCCAAACTTAAATTTAATTTCCTTAACACCTCAGTGTTAATATATATTTGTTAAAGTACAGGTGATGTTTGAGTAATGTTTTTAAGATCGTGTTAATAAAATACACCATGTATATCTCATATAATTGAAAGCTGAGTGACTCTATGGGACTTTAATATTTTAGCAGCCCTGCTACTCTAAATCATCCCTCCAGTAATCTCTAGAATTGACTACCTTTAAAGAACCATATAAACATGTATATGTGTGTATGGTTTTCTTCAGTGTTCAGAAATCATTGCACTTAATAGGAAAATGCCTCCATTAAGTTCATTGAAAATTCTTTTCTTTCAGCTACTAGATTACAAATGTGAGGAAAAGAGCTGTGTTTTATTTATTATTAATACAGAATCACAGAATTTCAGTGTTAGAGACTTCAGTGGTCATTGCGTGATATGAAGTCTTTGAATGAGCTCATTTATTTTTATCAAATGGGTATTCAGTAAATGTCTATTAAATGTTGGGTGTCACTAGTTTTTTTTTGTTTTTTGTTTTTTGGGGTTTTTTTGCTTTTTGGAGGGTAATTGGGGTTAAGTGACTTGCCCAAAGTCACATGGCTAGTAAGTGTATCAAGTGTCTAATGTCAGATTTGAACCCAGGTCCTCCTGACTCCAGGGCCAGTGCTCACTGCACCACCTAGCTGCCCCACTAGTTTTTCTCTAGAAATATTTATTAAAGGGGCTACAGGTAGCACAGTGAATAGAGCACCAGCCCTGAAGTCAGGAGGACCTGAGTTCAAATCTGGCCTCATACACTTAACACTAGCCATGTGACCTTGGGCAAGTTGCTTAACTCCCATTGCCCTGCCTTCCCCCCTCAAAAAAAAAAGCAAAAAAATAAATAAATATATATTAAGTATTGTGATAAAGAGAGAAACCAATCTTACCCTTTTAGAACATTTTTAGTGTTAATTAATAACCTATTGGAAAATATTTGAAGATCTACTTGTACTTTAGTTTTAGTGCAGTTGAAATCTCACTTCAGTTAATCTACCACATTATTGAATGCTTAGAGTTGTTATTAAACTCCCTCTTAACAGAGAAATTATAACTGCCCAAGATTACATACCGTGTAGGAGCTGAATTTGAACTGCAAACCAGGCCTTTCTCTTTGATTTGTAATGATATTTGAAAAATGGATATCTGCTATATTTTTATTCATTTCTTTGCTCCATGGACTTGTTATTCCTTTCCAACACATCCAAGTCTTTATGTACATTTTTTAAAGTTGTTCTAGCCAATACAATTCATCAATTAGTAGATAACCCTCTCCTAATAAATATCTGTGAATTTAGGTGGCCCTTGATGGCAAACATAGATGTTGCTGAGTCTTCTTGGTAAGGGCCTGCCAGAGCTTATATTCTATTGACATAGCCTTGAAGAGCCATGATAGTATATCAAAGGATTTTTGTGGAAGACTTTATTAAATTCAAAGCACAAAACTGCAAAAAGTATATATGCATAAAATGGGAGTGTCTGATATTTATGAACACTTGTTCCATATAGGAAAGCGTTACAATATTGCAGATGTGTCTGCTGCAGTGTGTATGAGTCTTGGCCTAATATGGTTTACTCTAGCTGACAGTACAGTTGCACCAAATTTCAACTTGACAGGTAAGAAACTCTTTGTATTCTTGAATTTCATAATCATTTTTGCCTTTGCATAAGACTTATTTAAATTTTATAAGGATTTTGGATGATGGTCTGGTAGAAGTCCAGAACAGTAATTCACATGATTCTGTCATGTACTCTACTGAAGAATTAGATTACAAAGGTCATTGGAAATAATGTCATTGTTTTGGTGGCCTTTGGATTCTGACCCCTTGTGAACCATAGTTTTACCCCATGGTCATAATAATTGACATTCCTGTAGAGCTTTAAAGTTTGCAAATTGCTTTATATATATGATCTCATTTGAACTGAACAAGAACCCTACAAGGTAGTTACCAAGGTAGACATTATCATCTCCATTGTACAGAGGAGAAAGATGGATCTCAGGGAATTTAAATGACTTGACCATGATCATTCAGCTACTAAGATTCAAACTGAGGTCATTCTGACTCTTCCAGCATTCGATGCACTGCAACATGCTGTCATTCTAATTTTAGGTCATAGTGCCACAATTATTGCTTATGTAATAAATTACTTTTTAAAGTTTTATATGTGTACATGTGTATGTGTATATGTATGTGTTACATGTTTATGTGTAGATATACATATATTTGTGTGTGCATATATATATATACACACACACACATAAGTGTATATATAAATATATATTTGGAGAGAGTAACTGGAAACAAATACACACAAACTATTATAGTACAGATTTCCTTTGCCCTCTTGATTTAATAAAAATTCTTTAAATGTGTACATTGTCAAGGACAAATGTATTTACATCTTACTAGTTTGCCTCAGAAAGAGAATATAATGCTGTGAGGTTAAATAGAATGAAAATTCCTTGCTGCCTTATACATATGATGATAAAATCCGAATGCATTTAGAATTTTCATTGGATGAACAATTTTTTTCTTGTCATGCTATGTAGAATTCTATAAATTAGGTTTATAATTTCTTAAGAGGAACTCTGGGATAAATACTATTGTATATTTAGAAATAAATAGGCATTCTAAAATGTAGTAGCCTCCAATGTTATCAAAGAATTAAAATGTTATTCAGGATTAATTTGGATATTTATTATATTTTGTTGCCATTAAAGGAAAGTGTTGAATGTTAGACTTTTACTAATAGAGTGTAGGAAACATTGTTCCTTTAAGTGCCTTCACATTAGCTTCAAAAAAGATACACCTGACAGAAATAGGAGCTCACAACTAAGTTTGCTCACATAACCCAAAGAGAAAAAGGACCTATAGTATAACTGCATTTAAATATCATAGTCCATAGTCTAAAACAAGTAAAGCTGGGCTTCAAAAAGGAATAATATAATGATAAGTAAAATTTAATGGGATAACCAATAAAAAATATGTTATTTAAGTAACTACTAATTATTTACATCAACTTCATTATCTTTTTTTTTAATCAAGATTAAGAGTCTCTTGTCTATTTACTAGATTTCTTACTTGTCTTGGAAACAGAAATGTGTTACATGAATGGATATGTCACACATTGTAATAGTAATGAAGTTTGAAGATCCCTTTGTATTGCTAAGCTGACAGATACTTGGCACCTAGTTTTAAATTAAGCTTCTGTTACAGAAACAGAAGGTATGAACCCTGTTGCTGATGTAACAGGAATGGGCTGAACAGGAAAGCTCTGTTGCTTACATGACAGGAGGGGGCTGAACAGGGAGGAGCAGTACTGTATATAAGGAAAAATGTTACCTGGGAAAGTCAGAATTTCCTGGGAAGTTGTGATCATGAAGCTTCTTCTGTGGGCCAGCTGGAGCTGCTGAGTCTGAGGGCCTGCCTGCATTCGCTTAGGAAGCATGACTGTGGTGTTGGTATTTTGTCTGTTTGTGGCTTTATTAAGCCTTGACTTCCCATAGATAGAGAGTGTGAAGGATTTAAGGTAGACTGGACACTGTAAGCTTCAGTGTGGGATAGGAATTGCATGGAGAGCTGGACAAGGAACTGGGAGCTGTCCACCTTTGAACCCAGGCAACAGTTTGGTGAATCAAGGTAGGAGATGGGACCATGGAAGGGGATCCTGAGAGCCCACCCTGAGTCGAGCTGAAAGAAGATTTTACTTCGATACTGTGTACTGACTGAGAAGATTTTGACTTACTTGTGACCAAGGAGTAGATGGCCTGTATATTTTCTGATGATTGAATAGTGAATGATGACTAAATAGTGACTGATTTGTAACTTAGTGTGCCCTGTGAGTGGAGAACTTTGACTTTTGTATTTTGTGACCCTTAAGGAGACAAACCTCCTTAAGGATGATTGAATGATTGAGTTGATTGAACTATTGAGTTACTAAATGATTGATTGACTACGTTCAAAACTGTGACCACTATGGTGAAAACCATGTGGCTATTTTAGTGATAAGTTGTTGTGAATGCTGTATTTTGATTTTCTGTAATAAGTTGTAACATTGTGAATGCTGTGCCTTGATTTTCTGTGAATGTTTTGCTCTGATTTGTTGTTGAATAAATAGAGTGTTCAGTATACTATGTAATCAGAACCTTGAAAGCTGTTCACAGCAGCCATCCTCTGGAAAGCTGCTTGTGCTTGACTTTACATTATGGTGTAGTCAATAGGATAAAACCATGCATGAGCAGCTTTCCAGAAGAATGCTGGCCCTCTGACATACTCAGCAGCTCCAGCTGGCACTCAGAAGAAGCTCCACCACCACAAGTTCCCAGGAAATTCTGACTTTCCCAGCTGGGGTTTTTCCATATGTAATATTACTCCTCCCTGTTCAGCGCCTTCCTGTTTAACAGAGGCTTAATTTGAAACTAGGTGCGAAGTACCCCTCAGTTTAGCAATACAAAGGGATCTTCAAATTTCATTACTATTACACCCATTTAGGATTATAGCATATGGACACCAAACATCCAAAAATAATGTTGTATGACCCCAAGAACTAGAGCCCCAGCATTTATCTGCTTTAAATTTCTGTGCTTAGGAGTGGAATTGAGTCCTTTGTAATGAGATTGCTTGTAATTTTACTCTGTTCTAAAAACTTAGTTGGCTCTGTGTTACCTGCTGAATAAAGCTGAAACTCCTTAGCCCAGTTTTCAAATCCCTGTTGTCATGCCTCTGCTACTGCTGCTTCTTTTACCTGGAATGTCACCCTTTCCTCACCTGTTGAAATCCTACACATCCTTTAAAATCCAAACCAAATGCCATACTCTGTATGAAGCCTTAACCTATCCCTTAGTCAGTAAGGATCATTTTGCCCTTGACCTCAGTCTTTTTTTTTTTCATAAATCACTTTCTTAATGCATGGAGCAATGTATCTTTTTGTATTGTTATTATGTGTGTGTGTGTGTGTCATTTTCCTCTACTAAACTGTAAGTGCCATTAGGATAGATCCCTCATATTAACTGAACTTTGTTTCTTTCTCAATTTCTACATAGCACAGTGCTTTTTATAAAGTAGTCACTTAACAAATGTTTATTGAATTAAATTAAGTCAAATTGAAAAGGGAGTCATTTTCCTGAGCCAGATTACAGCTCTACAGTTGCCAAGAATGACGAGAATTTTAAGATATACCTTCTTTCTGTGCTTCAGAAACTTGTAAGTTTTGACTCTACTCCTGTTTTTGGAAAAGGAGGTTATCATTAGAAGTGCTACTACTTTGAAGTTCAGTTTACAAGAAGTGCTCTCCCTCTTTCTCTTTATTCCCAATGAAATAATCTCCTTCAAGAGAAACAAAAACCTCTTGGGCCTCATCATTTAAAACATGTACAAAACCACTCATGGTGTTTAGGAGGCCACCATTAGTGCTATGGGGATATTATATGGTAAAGAGAATTCTAGTTCATACCTGTTAGAAGTATTCACCCTACATAGAGACATCAGTAGAGAGAAACACACCCCAAAATGTTTCCAAGTCAATAAGTCTATATTAGTTTATTAATTAATGTAATTACTTAAACAACAGGGATGGGGACTGGGCTTGTGCTTTCATTCGCTGGTATAAGGACTTTCAGTAGAAATTGTCAGAGTAAATTAAATGTCAGTGATGTGGAATTTTCCAGTTATGACTAATTCCCTCTAACAACGTAGGCTAGAATGTCTCCTCTGCAACTTAAAGCAGATATTAACGTTTCTTTGTCATGGACCCCTCTGGCAGTCTGGTGAAGCCCTTCTCAGAATAACATTTTTAAATGTATAAAATGAAATGTATAGGATTATAAAGAAAACTAATAATATAAAAATGTGGTTATCAAAATACTTTTTTTTAATTTTTGTAACAAGTTTGCAGACTGCAAGTTAGAAAGTCTTAGAGAGTTACCTAGGTTAAATTAAGTGACCAGGATCACGCAGCCAGTATGATTCATAGGTTAGACTCAACCCAGGTCTTACTGGCTCAAGAACAGCCCACCTATCCTCTATGTCTCATTGCTTATTATTTTAAAAATAGGAGAACTTAATGCTTCAAATGAATATTGTCACTTTAGGAAGCAAGACGGATAAGAAAAATATCATTTCTTGAATCATTTTTATTATAAATTCTGTTGAATGTCACCATTACTCAAGCCAAAAGATATGATTTTTAGGTCCAATACAAGACATGCTTTTTGTAA
Source organism: Pseudocheirus occidentalis (assembly GCA_028646575.1). Classification (NCBI taxonomy): domain Eukaryota; kingdom Metazoa; phylum Chordata; class Mammalia; order Diprotodontia; family Pseudocheiridae; genus Pseudocheirus; species Pseudocheirus occidentalis. The sequence continues at coordinate 134,862,876 of CM053594.1, read as the reverse complement.
GGAGATTAGTCTTTTTGTGTGGCTGTTAAACTAGATGTAAAGGAAATTTCACATGAGATTTAAATGGACATGGAATGGCAAAACTATTTTCTTTTTATGTAAGAATTCAAGTTTAAGGATAAGTTTTAAAACCTGAATACTTTATTGTGTTTCTTACATTTAAATAAGGAGACTTTTTTGTTTGTCTTTTACTTTCTGGAAGGTGTGGTCCTTATCTCCCTGGCCCTCTGTGCAGATGCTGTTATAGGAAACGTACAGGAAAAAGCTATGAAGATGCACAATGCTTCAAATTCAGAAATGGTAAGTATAAATTCAAACATACTGTTGTATTTTCAGATTTAAAAACTTAGATGTAAGAATGTACCTCTTTCATAAAGTAACTGTCTTCCTGAAAAGTTGTTGGTGAATTTTGGTTTTTGTACTTCAGATCACTTTAAACACACTGGGAAGCTAGCCATTTTAAAGGAACTCTGATCAATCCTTTTGTGAAGAAAAAAAATGCAATGTAAATATGTCTACCCCTGTCTAATCTACCTTTTGGAAATATATTTATTACATTGTCTTAAAGTAAGGTAAACTCCTCTAAAGTATGTAAATGTTTCTTTTTTAAATAAATAATGTTTGGATTTGTAATTATCATTTTTTCTCACTCCTAAAACATAGTATCTTTTTCATTTTTTATAGCTTGGAAAAGAAAAATGATATTTGTGCTTACATCATCATGTAAGTGAAAGGCAGTATACTTTGTCAGATTGCTAGACTAAATCTCCAGAAACTTGAATTCTGCTTTCTGACTGTCATTAAACTGCTGCGTGTATATTTGGATGTGACATTGGAGCTCCTTTCATTTGTCTTTATAGTTGGAAATGTTAGATGATAATTCTTTAGCCTCACAAACACATAAGATATGAGAATATATAGTATCTCTGAAGTAAAGAGTAATCACATAAACATAAACGACAATTGGAAGGAATACTTTGACTTGTAAAACTAGACAGTATTATTGCAGTTTTCCCTTAGCATTCAACAGAAATCCTAAGATCAGGATCTTAAGGGTTTACCAATAGAAAGAGATCCTGTCCATCTCATTTCATTTCAAATGGCCTCCTTTTGCAGTACTAGGGTTCTGATTTAAAAGGAAGTAAGGAATCTGCATCATCTTTGCTCCCTTTGAAAGTGATAGAGAAGAGAGAAGACCTTTCTGCCATATGTCTTATAAAGCTACATTTAGAAATTTTAAGTATTTATACTTGGGAGGGGAGGGAATGTTGGAAGGAAGGAACTTTAATGTTTATAATTTGTAGCTTTTTACTCCTGAATATAAACTTGCCTCTAAAACTACCATTGTCTGTTTTAACTGAAAAGTGACTAGAAGAATACATATTTAGAAGGGCAGGGAGGGAAGAAGCAAATGTTTGCAAATTACATAAATATACATACATAAAATATTAAGACTGGTGTAAGTGAACCTTTATGAACATATAGTTAGAAGGAGGAAGTCATACCCAATTTAAATGACCCAGATCTTTCAGTTGTAAACAAATGTAGGCTCAGAAACCAGGCAGTTGTGTGAAATTTTATGTTAGGACTAAATCCTAACTGTATTGTATGAAATAAAAATGAACCAATAAGTATAAAGATATTGTTGGTAAGAAGTAATAGTATTTTGCTCAAGTATTTCCCTCTAGTTACACTAAGAAGCAGGTTGATATTGCTGGAGTGTGTGTGGGGGTAGGGGGAAGGGGGAAGTGTTGGGACCAGATTACCTAGGTTCAAATCCTTATTCAAGATCCACAAAAATTAGAAATTAAAAATTCACAGGAATTAGTCATAATTGGAAAATTCCACGTCATTGACATTTCATTTACTCTGGAAGTTTCTAGAAGTGACATTGAGTTTTATCTGAAAAGTATCCATTTTTACATAGTTTTTTAAAAGCCTATTCATGAATACATTTTTAAAGATCTTGAATTGTGTGTGTGTGTGAGACAAAGTTCAGAGAGTACTCTTTTACTCCTCCTTTACATATCACTATTGAGAAAAGAACTTTCTAGTAACCAGAAATTACAGTGACAATGACAGCCATCTGTAATTGGAAACAGCCAGCTAAAACATAAACCTGGAGAAAGCACACAATTATATGGTAATTAGTCACAGTGATGAAAGTAGAATGATCAGTCCTTCTTTCAAGTATGTACAATGAGCTGGTTGTCATGCAAGCCCAGGGGCTAGAGAGAGAGAGGGTGTTACAAAAACAAAAATTAAACACTTGCTACCTCACTTGAGGGAAATTTCTGAAGAAAGGCAATACCTGCTGGGAAATCAGGAAAGCTCAGTTAGGACATGGCAGTGGAGCTATAATTTAAAGCAAATTAGGGTTTTTTTAAAGACAAAGGTGAGGAGGGAGTACATTGCAGCTGTGGGGCATTCCAGCCTGTGCCAAAGTTTGAAGAGAGGGAGTGGGAAGTCATATCTGAACAACAGTAAGGTAACCAAGTTTTCTGTGCCCAAAAGTACATGAAGGGGAGGGATATATAAAATAGTTGGAAAAGCAGGTTCAAACAAAGTTATGAAGGGTTTTAAATGCCAAATGAAGGTGTTTATATTTGGTCCTGGAGGCAATAAGCAGCCATTGGAGCTTATTAAGCTGGGGTGCAACATGGTCAGGTGTGTGTTTTGGGAATATCACTTTGGTAGCTGTGTGAAAGATGGATTAGAGAAGAAAGAGGTGAGACAGGGGAACCAATTAGAAGGTTATTGCAACAGTCCAGGCAAGAGGTGGTGGTGGTGGTGGTGATAATGATGATGACAACTGATACTTAATATAGCACCTATTCTGTGCCTGGCATTGTAGGAGAGTGGCTATGGAAGAAGAGAGAGTTGAGTATTCAAGATATATCATGGGAGTAGAAGCAAAGAGATTTGGACAACTCATTGAGGGGAGGGAGAGGAAGAGGGAAGAGTTGAGAATGACCCAATGATCATGGGTATATATGTATTAGAAACTGGGAAGTTAGGAGGAAAAGTAGACTTAGAGCCAGCAATAATGAATTCACTTTTGGACAGAGTCAGTTTAAGATAACTGTAGGACATCCAGTGAAAATATTCAATAGATAATGAGCAGTTTTCAAGGTGGGACTGGGGTCTAAATCTGTTACACCTAATGAGGTCACCCAAGAGAGGAATGTTAGAGAGAAAAGAAGCCCAGAACAGAGCCTTGGGGCCATACTCACAGCTGAGTGTGACATAAATGATGGTCCTGCAAAGGAGACTAGGGTCAAGTCAGACAGGTAAAAGGAAAACCCAGGAAGAGCAGTGTCATAAAAAGCCAAAGAGGCAGAAGTCTCTCATGGGAGAGCTTGGTCAGCTTTATGAGATGCTGAGGATTGTGAAAATGCCATTGGATTTGTCAACTAATAGATCCTTGGTAACTTTAGAAAGTTGAGTTTCAGTTGAGTGATGAGGTCAGAAGTCATATATCAAGAACTGAGAAGCGAGTAATTGAAGAGGAAGTAGAAACAAGTATAGACAGATTTTTTTCAGCTATTTAGTTGAGAAAAGGATGAGAGATGTAGGATGATAACTTGAGGAGAGTGTCTGATTAAATGAAGGTTCTGTTAAGAATGGAGAAACCGTGGGGAGGCTAGGTGGTAACTGATTGCCCTGGAGTTAGGAGGACCTTAGTTCAACTATGGCCTCAGACACTTAACGCTTACAAGCCACGTGGCCTTGGGCAAGTTGCTTAACCCCAATTGCCCTGCTTTCCCCTCTCCAAAAAGCTAAAAAAAAAAAAAAATGAATGGGAGACTTGGATGTGTTTGTAGATAGTTGGGAATGAATTAGTCAATAGGAAGCAATTAGAGATTAGACAGGGAAGATGATTGAGGGGGCAGTCTACCAGAAGAAATAGAATGGGAAAGGATAAAGGGAAAAATCAGCTTTGAAGAGAAGAAAGACCATCTCTTCAATTCTAACCGAGTAAAGAATAGGAGATGATGTCAGGATGTACTGAGATAGAGAGTAAGCTCCCAGAGAATGGCCTTTGTCTCAGTAAAGTAAGAGGGGAAGTTTTCAACTTGGGTTGAGTGTGGGAGAGAGGGGTAATGTGGGAAATATCAGGAGAACAGAAGAAAAGATTTGGAATAGCGGCTGTAAAGAGTGGGAAAGAGAATCAGAGTTGAAGTAAAGGGTTGCTTTGCAGCAGTGAGATCCCAGTTGAGGACCTTCATGACTTGTGAATGGACTTATTTGTGTTGTGTTACTTCCTGTGGCACTATTTGGCAACATGTGAATTGAAATACAGGAGGCAAATCACATGAATGCTTCTACAGAGCTGTTTTTTGTTGGGTTGTTTTTTTTTTTGTCATGAACAAACTCAAAACATTCATAGGTCTAATTCTAGAAACATCACTTACAGCATTCTTTTTCTAGAAGAATTCTTTTCTGGTTTTATTTAAAACTATATTAAATGCTGTTAAAACCTGATTTATAACTTTCATTTGAGGGTATTCAGATTCTTTAAATATTAAGTTCCTTCTTTCAAATACATAGGACCAACGTGATAACAAGAAAAACTTCAAATAACCTTTATCAGTCTGGGCAACTACAAAATATATAGTAGAAAAGTTTTTTCAGGCTAGTGTTCTGAAGAATAGTAACAGAAAGTCAGTGAGATACAAGTGGTTACTATAAGATATTGTCTCAAGGCACAGCATAGAATAGGCCTATTTCTATGCAGAATGGAAAATTATAATGGATTTTTATTTTGATAAAAATTCATTCATATACAAATAGCAACAGAAACATAGTCATTAAAACTTTACCTAATCAGAGTTAGTAGCTTTTTCTTAGTACTAAACTGAATTGGGTGATTAACCTCATTAGAAATTACTTTAGAAAATAATCAGAGCTTGTAAAATTAAGTGCTTTATCATAATGAGCAATATGGGATTTCAAAAGCTGAACAAAGCCCAGAAGCTCTTCATAGTTTTCTAGTGAACAGTCACCAGTTTTTACAATCTTCACATTCTCCAAGTTCCTGGAGAGAGATAGATACAAAATTAAAGCATTTGCTATCTTGTTAACATATTTCAGGACTGATAAGAAAATGAAGTACAGATTATGGCAGCATTGAGCATGCACTAATAATTGAGAACATTAGTGATTAAGAAAGCATCCAGAAGTCCTAGAGTAGAAGAATGAAATGATTTTAAATAAATGATAGGTTCAATAAGAGTTTTAATTTATATTGGCCAGAAAACAAAATAATGACAATATGTTAACGTGAGCCAGAGAATAAACACATTAAATGAGATTCTTCCAGTGGATTTTGAAAGTGTCATAAATTAGTTAAGTACAGTATGGAACAACCCACAGTAACCTCCAGAGTGTTGACAGAATGAAAATAAATTTATTTGCAAATGACAATCATAGTCCTTTAACCAACTTACATAATTAATAGGTTAATTCATTTTGAGAATTAATATGAAAGATAATAAGCCAACTAACATTTGTTAAGTGTCGGCCATGTGCTAGACACTGCACTAAGCACTGGGGATACAAAGAAGGGAAACAAAACCTAATCTCTGTTCTCAAGAAGCTTATTGTCTAAGACAATATACAGACAAGCTGGGTACAAATAAAATACATAGGATAAATTGAGTGTAATCTCAGAGGGAAGGCACTAAGATTAAGGAGGAAAGCCTTCTTGCAGAAGATGAGAATTTAGCTAAGACATGGAAGAACCAAGAGAAGTTAAGAGATGGAGATGAGTAGGGAGTGTTTCAGGCCTCAGGTCAGCCACCAAAAACAATAAGGAGGCCAGTGTCGCTGGATCACAGGGAATATGTAGAGGTGTGGGGGGTAAAGTGTAAGAAGACTGGAAAGGTGGAAATAGGTCAGTTTATAAGGGTCTTTAAAAGCCAAACACAAGATTTTATACTGGATTCCAGAAGTAATAGAAGACCATTGGAGTTTATTGAATAGGTGGATGATATGGTCAGACTTAATTTTAGGGAAAATGTTTTTACAGCTGAGTGAAAGAAACTGGAGTATGGTAAAGTGAGGCAGGGAGATGAGCCATCAGGTTATTGCAATAGTCTAGGACTGAAATGAGGGCCTGCACAAGGGTGGTAACCGTGTCAGAGATGAGAAGAGGCTGTAGAGGAGAGGCATCACAAAGGTACAAGTGACAAAACTTGACCACTGATTGGATATTGGGGGTGGAGGGGGAATGATGAAAGAGTAACACATTAAGGATGATGTCTAGATTGTAAACTTAGGGGACCAGGAAGATGGTGTTACTTTCAACAGTAGTAAAAAAGTTAGGAAGATGAGTTGGGGGCAGGGGGGAATAGTGAACTAAGTCTCAGACGAGTAGTTTAAGATTTCTATGGGACACTTGCTCAAGATAGCTGAATGGAAGTTGGAAATAATAACAATAGCACTGACAATAGCTAATTAGTACTTGAGATGTAACAGGCTTTGTGCTAAGCACTTTACAATTATTATCTCATTTTATCTTTGCAACAACTCTAAGACATAGGTGCTGTTACAGGTGAGGAAACTGAAGGAAACAGAGGTTGGTTAAGAAAATTACAAATTACATAACTAATGAGTGTCTAAAACCAGATTTAATCCTGTCTTCCTAACTCCAGGCCCAGTGCTGTACCCACTGTGTCAGATAGCTATCCAAATTCCCAATTCAAGATTGGAAGTTAGCAGAAAGGTTAGGACTGGACAAAAAGATAGGAGAGTCATTGTCTCACCAACATGATATTCATAATACCTACGGCAGCTATGAATATGCTGGCATAATTCTGAATCACAAAGTGTAATAGACTGTCCACATGGAAGACAGAACCAAAACATTTATTCAAATACCAGAAAGCTGAATCTCAACACCAGAAAGCCAAATCCATCTGTATCAGCAAGCACCCTAGCATACCCAGGGCAGCTGCTAGCACAGGTTCTTAGATCTGCCTTTCTAAAGGAAAGCAACTCAAAGTGGGTTAACAATCTTTCTTTAATCAGTCAAATGTATCATTTACCTAGTTCAGG
>CM053594.1:134810810-134855717 GCA_028646575.1 Pseudocheirus occidentalis | reverse complement strand
ATTCAAGTTACCAGAGAGGGAAACATCAACATCTGGGTTTTTCAAAGCTGGGGGCTCAACAGCTTCCCATAGTCTCATCTGGCCAAATCACACAACTCTTCTCAAAGTGAGCCCCAAAAGCAAAGCCTCACATCAGGGTATATATATATATATAGGCTTCTCCTGGGTCAGCCCTCTTGACTCACTGTCCAATTACAAAGTAACAAGGTGTGGCCATTCCCAAAATACAAACCTCCCGCCATGGGCTCCACGTGACCACATTCAGCCTATTATGGGGCAGAGTATACTTTCAAATCAGGGAACATTCTTGAAGCCACTTAAACAAAGGGGCTAGGGGGAGGAAAGAGCCTCAGATTCCCATTACACCATCATAGCAACAAAGAAATCTATACACAGTAACAATGCAGGGGTCACCACCATCCCCTAAGTCTTTCTCCTGCTAGGGCCTCCCCATAAACGAACCCTCATAGCTTGCTACCTGCTTCTTCTCTCTCCCTCAGCTCTAACTGCTCTGACCAACTTCCTCTGTACTCTGTTTCACCCTTCCTGCTCTGCCCATTCAGCAAGCTCCTCCCACCATAGGCTTCATATGTCTCAAACTCCTGTGACTTGGGCTTCCATGTTGGGCTTAAGCAGGTAACATGGGCCTCTTAATGGATGGGAAAGATCTTGCCATTTGTATTACTATTATAGTAATCTTAGTAGAAATGATCACTGAAACCATGGGAACTGATGAGGTGACCAAGGGAACAGTATAAAGAGACAAGAGAAGAAGGCCCAGGAAAGAACCTTAAGGGACTGCCATGTTTAGCAGATGTAACATGGATGAAGATCTAGCAAAGGAGACAGAGAAAGAGCAATCAGCAAACATCTTGTTGGGCCAGACCAGTAAAACCTTTCTAATATATGCTTAGCATAGTACTTTGTACATGATAGGAACCTAGTAAATACTGAATTAATTTTCATAAGTTTGAACCATTGGGAACCTTGAATTCTGAACCATTCTAATCTGTGCTGCCTGTGTTACCAAAGCTTGACTGTGTGTGACTTAGAATTATCCTGGTTTTAATAGGAGTAGAGATGGAAATAAAAGTAATAGTAAATAGAATAGTAATTTCACACAGTGTGACACAATGGAAAGAACATGAATTTAGGAGTAGGGAGATCTTAGGTTTACTGATGAGATGTGTGACCTTGAAAAATTGTTTAGCCTCTCTTAGCCTGTATTTCATCAGCTGTGATATGGGAATTGCACTACTCTAACCCCAAATTCCCTTCCAGTTCTAAATTTTTTTCTATATGTGAATTACATGTGAGGCCATACAGAGCAGTGTACAAAAGAAAAATGGAAATAAAAGCATAGGAGAACTGGTAACAATAAGTATAATTGTGGAATAATGCACAGAAAGCTACTAAGTAGCATATGTGATTTGGCCAAACTATATTCCACTGCTAGGCCAATCAAGAGACTCCTTTTAAAAACTCTAGTCAGAATAAATTCTAGATCATGATCATCCTCACTTCAGCTAAGGCATTCTTGGCCAGAGGGAATGAATAAGCAGCAACCAGTAACATAAAAATTGAGATTGTTAGGTAGATAAACCTTGAGCTTTATGGGTTGATAGAGGAATAGAGAAGTTTTAATACACAGTCTTGCAATGCTATTTTCTTTTTATTATGAATATGTCAGTTTAAAGTATTTCTAGAAAGATTAACATTGCTATGCATATTTTTCTTTAAATATTAGTGTCCTGTTCCAAAATGTCATCCTCTAATTCAATAGATGGTCCCAGATATTCGTAATAAATATGTAATAAATAAATAAGAGAATATGTACTGCAGGGTTTTGCTTATTTTAATTTGGTCTGTAAGGTTATAAACAGTTACTATCAACCATCATTTTTATATGTTAGTCTATGCAGTAATGTTGATGTTAGCTTCAAAATGTTTTGTGCTGTAGACTTAATTGAATAAATTAATCGAGCCACATATTGAAAGGCCTTAATTTCCTATCTTTGGTTTGATAGTTCTTACCACTAGGTAATTTTTTTTTAAAACCACTTTATTTCATCCATTCCAGGTTTTGTATTCCTATTCAATAGGTTTTGTGTACATTTTATTGGGATTGACATGCACTACTGGATTAAGCCCTGCAGTAGCATTTTGTTCCAAGGTAAATGCCAGTTAATCACTTTTTAAACAAACATCTGCCACTAAATAGTTTTCTATATATTTTTAAAGCTCCCCTTGTTGAAAAAGACAGCTACTTAGGTAATTTGAAAATTCCTTTAATTTAACCTTACCATGACCTATGTTAGGACATCAGAAATTTAGATTGCTTGATTTATGTTTTAATGTGTTTTATCCTTGTTTCAACCTATCAAATTAATTTTTTTAAATCACTATGCCAGAATTGTAGATTTTTAATTTCATTATAATTTTTCCATTCTTTAATCAAAATTAAATAAGAATCTTTGCTTGAATGCATTGTTGAACAGCTTATTATTGCTCAAGCAGTTGATTAAAATCTGTATTTTATTTCATCTTTTAATACCTCAGGGTTTGTTTTGCATTTTCCTAACAGGTTTTTTGTTGTTGCAGCATCCAGTACAGACGTATGGTTATGCATTCCTTTTCTCCCTTACTGGGTATTTTGGAATCTCCTTTGTTCTGGCTTTGATTAAAATTTTTGGTGCACTTCTTGCTGTAACAGGTATGAGTAGCTTATATGCTTGATTTTAACATAAAGCATTTTTTTAATTGACTTGTTTATTTACTTTTAGTTTGTAAGATTCAGTTTCAGAATCACTTGAGTTTCAGATTTTCTCCCCTCCCTTGTCTCCCCCCCAACACCCCATGGTGGCGTACAATCATGTATAGGATCTGCAAACACTTTCACATTGTACAATAGTCTGGTTGTATAGAAGCGTTGTAACATAAGCATTTTAACACATTTCTAAATGTTATTCTCCAAAAGCAGGAATAATATCCACTTTTTAGTAGCAAAAAAAAAAAATAACTAGTTCCATCCACCTCTTTTTCTTGAGTGATTAGTATGTTTGTTGATTCGGCTTTCTAAAGAAAACTGCATTTGCTCTTTATATAATTCATATGTTTTAAAAATCTTAGACATTTGAAAATAAAGAGGGGTGATACTGCTCACTAAAATGTCATCTTAAATGGGCAGTGAGAGGCAGCATAGGGAGAGGACTAACTATTGAATCTGGGAAATTTGAATTCAGTTTGTTCTCTTACACATTCTTAGCTATATAAACCTGGGCAAGTTCCTTAACTTCTTAGTGTCCCAGGTTTTCTATGACTCTAATCTATAGACTATTTCTCATCTCTATCACCAGAAGGAGATTATACTGTTCCCTTCCCACCCAGCCTACCTCCCAAAAATATATATTTCTTTCATGTAAATTTGTTCTTTTGTCATTTGCATATTTTAACAGTTTAGGATTTATTTTCAAGTCAATCTTTTCTATCCTCAAAATAATTAAAAGGTCATTGTAATTTTATAAACCAATTAATTAAAATTTTCCTCTCCACTCTCACGTTGTCCTTCTTTTACCTTCTTCAAAAATTAAGTAAAGTCAGATCAAGTCAACAAGCATTCACTGTGTGCCATTCAGTCAGTCAGCCAAACTACCATTTTTACAGCACTTAGTATGTACCACTGTACTATCTCAAGGAGATCACATTCTGATGGGGAAGACAACATACAATCAAACATGTATATAGAAAATCTCAGAGAGAAGGCACTCATATTTAGGGGATCATAGAGTATGTGTAGAGGAATAAGGATAAGATGATTGGAAAGGTCAGAAGAAGCCACATTATAAACATCTTTAGAAGCCAAACAGAGGATTGTGTGGTTGATCCTAAAAGTAAAAGGGAGGCAGTGGACCTTATTGACTTGAGGGGGGGTCATGTGGTCAAACTTTTGCTTCAAGAAGATCTCTTTGGAGGCTGAATGGAGGATGGCCTGGAATGGGAAGAGACTTCAGGGCAGGGAGACCAGCCATCAAATAACTGCAGTAGTCTAGGCATGAAGTGATGAGGGCTTGTACCAGAGGGTTGCAGTGTCAGTGGAGACAAGGGAGTTTACACAAGAGAGATTATGAAGGTAGAAATGGTAGGGTTTGGCAACATTGGATATGAGGAGCGAGAGACTGATAAATCAAGGACACCACGCTTTCCTGCCTGTCTGACTGGAAGGAGGGAGTATCTTCAACAGCAAGAAGTTTGGAAGAGGGGAAGATTTGGGATGAGTCATGTAATTTGAGATAGCCTGGCTTCCTTCAAATCTCAACTAAAATCCCACCTTCTACAGGAAGACTTCTCCAACCTATTTTAATTCTAGGGCCTTCCTCAATTATTTCCTATTTAACCTGTGTATAGCTTTGTATATATTTATTTGCATGTTGTCTACCCCATTAGATTGCATGCTTCTTGCAGACAGGCATTGTGTCATATCTCCAGTGTTTAGTATAATGCCTGGCACATAATGTAGTAGGTTCCATTTCACACATAGTAGGCACTTGATAAATGTTGATTAATTGATTGGTTCTTTTATTGATGGTTCAATAGGTGGTTGAAGATGGTAAGACCGAAGGTCAGGAGAGAGGTTTAAGTTGAATAAATTTATCTGCGAATCACCTCCAAACTGATAATAATTGAATTCATGGGAGTTGAATAATCTCCCCTTAAATTTTGTCCAGCTTTTCGCTTCCTAACAAGCAACTCCTGATATTCCAGCCTTATACCAAACGTTATCATTTCATTAGAAAAACAGGTACAAATTGAATACAATCTTAGCTGGAGCAATCTTAGCTGTATGGCTCCCATAAGAGGGACTATCTCCCTCTCTCTTGTTCATCACCCTTAAAAATATACCTATTGTAAAATTTATGGATTATTCCAATTTACATTCTTCATTATTCACTCACTAACTGATATCTCTTCAATCAATAAATAAACATTCTTTAAGTACCTACAGTCTGTTAGGCACTATGCTAAGTGTTTCGCTCCCACTATTCTCATTAGATTGTAAGTTTCTGGACATCGAGGGATGTATTTATCTCTTTGTATGACCCTAGCCCTGAATGACCACTTATGGGTACTTCCTCTACTCTTCACACACTGTGGAACAGAATTAGAGGAAGTCACTCTATTGTCTTGACTGAGTCCACTATAAATACATGTTTTCTAATCTCAGTCTAATTGATACCTCACCATGATAAGGCAATGCTTTGCTCCCTCCCAACTGATTCTCAGTCCTGTTCCCTAGAGTGGTGGCTGTTCAAACCTTTTCTTCTCTCATCTGTCCTTCCACACCATCCCATCCCCAATCCTCTCTACTGAGGACCTTAACTCATGCTTTTCTGAGACAAGCCATTCTTCTCCTCCTCTCTCTCTCTCTCTCTCTCTCTCCCCCCCTCTCTCCCTCTCTCCCTCTCTCCCCCTTTTTAACATTTCACAGTCCCTTGACTTAATCTCCCATTCTCTTCTTCTGTCTCTGAAGAAAAGATGGCCCTTCTTCCTAAAGCCAGCTACTTGACAGGATCATAGGTAGAGGTGGAAGGGATGTTTGAGATAATGAAGTCCAACCTCATTTTTTTTTTGTAAGAGATGCAGAAAACTTGAAGTACCTTCACCCAGGTCACACTAGTAAGTATCTGAGGGTGAAGCGAGGTCTAATTGACTACAGGTGCACTCATTGCCCTATCTACTATCCACTATCCACTACTTGATAATGTCTTTATTTGATTCCATCCTCTCCCCTCTTCTCCAGCAGACTGCATCCCCCTTATCATCATCCTTCCTCTCCCTCCCTCATTCAATCTCTCTCTCTCTCTCTCTTTTTCTTTCTCTCTGTCTCTCTGTCTCTCTCTTTCTCATCTAGTTCCTACTTCCTGCAAACACACCTAAGTCTTCCTTATCTTAAAGACCTCTCACTAGATACTACTATCCCATTAAGCCTTTTTTCCTATCTTCTCCATTTTTCACACAAATTCCTAATAAAAAGTTTGTAACTTTTGCTACCACTCCTGATACCTACTTCTCAGCTCTTTGCATTTTAGCTTCCAACCTTCTCACTCAAATAAGACTGCTCTTTCCAAAGTTACCAAAGATCAGGTAATTGACAGATCTAAATAACCTGTTTCTGATCTTTATCCTTGATCTTTCTGCAGTATTTGATACAGTTGACCATTCTTCTGAATAATCCCTCTCCTTTCTATTTTTTTACTCTTTTTTTTTGCCTTTTTTTGGTTTTCTCTTTATTTTCCTACTACCTCTCTGATTATACCTTTTTGTCTTTTGTGCTACATTATGATGGATAATTCTGGGTATGTAGTCATCCCTCCACATTGGCAGGGATAGGCTCACTAAACCCCCACAAATGTGAAAAACTGCAAATAACTCTAGGTTCCACCCCAAAACTCTATGTGAGAGAGAGTAGTATCTTGCACGTTATGCAGATTTTTCACAGCTGACCCTGAAAATGCAAAAACTGCTTCACAGAGTTCCTTCTACTAAAATACAAGATAGCATAGGAGAATTGGCAAGAGAAAATCATGCGACAGCCTGGATTTAGAGTTCCAGCAATGAAAAATATGCTCCAGTGGCTTACTGTTACCTCAGGGATTAAATGTAAATTATTTTCTTTGGTATTTAAAACCTTTCACAGTGTCACTGTGTCTTACCAGGCTTCTTACACGTTTTGCCCTTTGATAAACTCTTATGTACAATGAAACTATTTTTTACTGTGACACTGTCCCTTGTTTTGATGCCTTTGTGCTGACTCACTTATGCCTGAAAACATATTACCTCCTTCCTTATCACCATGTCTCAGAACCCTTACCTTACCTTTCAGTTAAAACAATTTAAGTTTAACTTACTGAAACAAGTTCTTGATATGAAAAATTGGAAAATGGATGGAGGAAAAGACATAACAGTATTTACATAATGTTATTGTGAAGTTCAACATATAAATCAGTTGCCATAACAATGAGACTAAAAGAGCCTAAAGATTCATTTAGTCAATAATCATTTCACTTGACTAGCACCTAAGTACAACACTAGTATAAAATATATTCCCATTTATAAAATTGTACTGAGCCTGGTGAAAGATTATGTGTTGCATCACTTTATGGAATGGCAAGAAACAGTGGAGGGGGGAAAAAAAAGTTAAAGAAAGCCTGATCTGTAGACTACTAAACAAACTTGTCCTGAAGGTGATTAAGAATGAAAGTGGAAGGAAGATAATAAGGGGGCTAGAGATGGAAAAGATAATGCAGACAAATTCTTTTCCCCATCCAGGGCAGTGAGACCACCATATCTGACTTCTTGACATCATAGTCTCATCTCAATTATCATATGGATTAAGAGAAAGTGTAAATAATAAGATCATAACTCTAGAGCTGCAAGGGATCTTAGAGGGCATAGAGGCTAAACCTTTCATTTTATAGATGTGGAAACTGAGACCCAAAAGGCTAAGTTACTTATCTAAAGTCACGCAGGTCATAAATATCAAGTATCCTTAAATACTGGATGTCAGTAATAAGCAGGCAGGATTTGAATACAGACTTTCTGATTCCAGATCTATCATTTTTTTCCACTGTACCACATTACACCAGAAAAATGACAACAAAGGTGTGAAGAGCAACTGGGATGAATCAGATACAAAAAGAGTTCTGTCTTGAGGCTGACACATTTTTGAGAGGTTTTAGGAATTAATTCTCAGGGTATCTGAAAGAGTAAGAATAAGATACCAGCACTTAGCATGGTGCCTGGCAAATAGTATGTATGCACTTAGTAAGTGCTCATAAATGCCCTGACTTGATCAAATGCATGACGGGAAAATCTTTGACACTCCTTCCCTCCCCTCCAAAAGTGTTGGAGAAAACAGTAGTTACTAATAACCCATATTCCATATATGTGTGTGTATGTCTATATGTATATATATAGTATGTATATGTATAGTTGTTATAAAAATGATAAATGTATAATTTCTACATCCATCAGATGCATCCTTGAGGAGATAAATAGAAACAGATTTTATTGAGTGACATTCCATAAACCATGTTTTTCATGGTAGCGTTGAAAGAAGTACAGAATAAAAGATCTCTTGGTGCTTATTTGTTGTTAACAAAAAAGTATGTAATTTCATAAAACAAATAGTTACCTTAAAGGCTTTCCTCCTACAAGTTCATATGTTTATGTCAAAATCATATAAGATCCCCTGAAACATAATAACTAAAATCTTGTTTATAGTCTGTAATCATTAATATCAAGCAAGATATAAAACAGGGAAATATTTGCTTGCTAAAGGTATTAGCCACTTTCTTAGAGCAGATACAATGCAAAGTCCAAATTGAAGAGAGATTCATAGATAGTAATGTCTTTCAGATGTTCCTTTTTAATGATATGATTGCATCAAAGCCTAAAACATTACAAAGCTTTCTTAGTGATATCCAATTTTGCCTAACTATCCGCATCAGAAAAACAAAGTAGTTTAAGAATGCCTATTGTCTCTTCTGATATTCAGTTAAATGAAAAACTATTTTTCTTATCCAGTATTATATACATATATGTATATAAATCAGGCTCAGCATTAACTATAAGGAGGAGTGGGATGGATTACCTTTTAGAAATTGTAAATGTTTTACCTTAAGCTCCTCCCTGAAATAAAGGCCCTTTTTTTTAATATCAATGTCCTAATGATAATTGTATGCCTGCACATCATTGAACATTATGGTCACTTGATGAATTCAAATTAAGGCTTATGCAAAGGACAATAGAAAAATCCAGTTATGTAGTGAGAGCAACACTGTAAATAAGGAATTATGAAGAAGTAGAACCAAAAATGCCATCAAAGAGATGTATGATCAGATAGAAGATGGGCTACACATGTAGGAACAGGGCAAATTATATGGCCTCTTTGCTCTTCATAATGTCAAGAGAACCCAAAGAAGGCCACAGCTATTATGTTGGATGGACCTCTAGTAATGACCTTAGGGGATGACATGGGCAAGAGTTGCACAGGATGGGCAGACATGGATGACTTGCTGTGTGTATGGTTAAAATTTTTATGAATCTATTTATATCTTTTCCTTATCCACATTTGTTGCAGTCATGAAAGATGCATGTGTGTGTATATATGTGTGTATGCCTACATATAAGTTGTGTGTGTCTACATACATATACATATGTATGTGAAAAATAATATAAATATGAATTGCATACTTATATGAATATACACTTATACATCCATGTATACATATGCAGACTCAGCAAAAGGACCTACTTAATAATAATAAAAAGAGGTAAGAAAAATTAGCCTTTAATTAGTTTATTTCTATAATTTGTATTCATTTCAGTTCAGTAAAGTAATATTTAATCAAGCTTTAAAAAATAACATTTCATGAAAATTCTAAGTTTTACCTATATATGAAACTTTTCCTCAGTTTTCTCTAATATTAAATTTTTATTCAGTTCTTTAAAAATACAGACATTAGAAGATGTTTATTTACTGTGCTATAAAACAATATCCCCTTGTTTCTTACATTCCCTTCCATTCTCCTATTAAGTGTGGGGACTGGTGAAAATGTTTAATGAAAATTGTATTTCTATTAGGAAAATGAGAACTTATCAAACTTAATTGGAAAAAAAGAACAAAAGGCATTTAACTTAGGAAGTAGTTATAAACATTTTAATTAATAACTGATTTGGTAAAACAGTAGAAATAATACTAATTAAAAAAACTGAAGTAATTTAAGTGTTTTTAAATTATTCATCTGTAAACTCAATTTTCTAATTAAAACTATGCTTTTTTATTTTGCTTTTTCCATATAATGGAAAAAAATCTTTTTCTAATATATATACATAAATTCAGACAATGTTACAAAACATTACTTAGCCTTAAAATAAGTAATTATTGGGTGCATACCATGAATAAGCAAGGAATGTTCTGCAATTAGAAATTTTTATATGGAATTATCATAAAAATTTTAGGGTACAAAATGCTGCTGAGAAATGTCTATAGTTAAACAGTTTGCCACTCTACTAAAAACTCATAGGGAATGTTTTATTTGCTTTTAAAACTTTTGAATATGTAATTGCTTACATTGTTGAATACCAGTTTGTCATTCTATTCAGCAGACTTTTATAAAGTACATACTATATGCAGAGCAGGAAACTAGGAGTTAGGGAAGATACAAAGTTTAGAAAAAATAGAATCCCTGCTTTCATGGTGCCCAAAGACTAATAGAGGGACACAAATTCCTATAGCATATAACAGTGGAATTTAGTATTAAGTGGCCAACAATTGATTATAAATATGTTTTAAAGGTACAGGCAAGTGCTATGTGGGCAGCATAGAAAAGGTCATTATGTACTTTGGAAATTTTAGGACATTTCTTAGAAGGAGTAGCATTTTTGTTAAAGGGTTGAGGTATAGACCAATTCAACATGAACAAAGACATAGAGACAGAAAACAACTAGACATCCTGCATAAAAGCTGGTGAATAATCAACGTAGAGCAGAATATATGTAGAGAAATATTAATTTAGATCAATATACTATAACTTGTTCAGCTATCCCCCAATAAATGGGGCACCCCTCAGTGTCCAATATTTTGCTATTAGAAAAAGAGCTACTGTAAATATTTTTGTACATGTGAGCCTTCTTTCTTACATCCAAATTTGATGAAAAATGTGTCTGGATTTCCTAACCAGATGGCTATCTGAACAGGAGGCAAACTGCCCACTTCCCACAAACCTACTGCAGCTAAATCCCAGAGTTCACACTACAGCAAATAATGGTCAAGAAATCTGGTGAGAAACTACAGTGAATTCTCCCACTCTAGAACCTCACAAAAGTCAACCAGAAACCTACAGGTAGTAGGAAAAGCAGTCCTCCAGTAATACCAGCATAAACGTGAGCAGAGATGGAACACATATAAGCTGCAAGACTGTGTTCAGGGGCAGCAAGAGCAAAGGACTCCTCTTGGAACCCACCACCAGGCTGGTCAGAAAGCCCCAGGAAGCTGTAGTAGGCTGGGACCAGCACTGCTCAGACTAGGATACTCCAGGCCCGCAGCCTCAAAGTTCTCTTAAAGAGGCCTCTCCCCGTGCCCAATCCCAAAAAACTAATATTTAAACTTCAAAAATCCAGGGGTGGGGTGAGACCCAGAAGGTGGAAGTTAAGACAAGAACTCAGAGTAAGAACAATCAAATCTCACCATCTTTCCAAAAAGGCCAAGGGGAGGTGGGGTAGGACTGGGGGAGGTTATAATGCTCAATCCCAGAACTAGGAAAGGTGACATGAGTAAGTCAAGGAAAATGCAAGCAAAATTTAAAATATATAGAAATACATATATATATATGTGTATGTGTGTGTGTGTATACTATATGTGTGTGTGTGTGTACACACACACACACACACATATAATTTCAAATCTTGAGTTCCCTAAAAAGGGACAAGTAACTCCATAGAACTGCAAATTCAAAGGTTTAAAAAATAAATGGATTTTTCCACAATGACTACATGAGTACCAAGAAGAAAGAAAATAGCAAAGTATTTAAAAATTAAGTAAAATTTAAATCTTTGGAGGAAAGAATTGAAAGGAGAAAAAGTTGGCTTAAAAGAGAAAATTGTAAACTGTATCAAAGAAATGGAATGACTTAAAACTAGAATAGAAGAGCAATCAATGATTCCATGTGACAGCAATGAATATTAGAACAAAATAAAAGAGTTGAAATAATAGGACAGATATGTAAGTTATCTGATATTAAAAGAGATAATTGTTAGTCATTGAAAAACATAATTTTTAAAAGCCCAAACTCTGTATTTCAATAAATCATGAATGAAAAAAGCAATGTCCAAATCAGTTGATGTGGCAAGAAAGCAAATAAAGATAGAAAAAACATTCTTATCACCTCTTAAAAGGAACCCCCTAAAGAAAAGTCCCAGAAATGTAACCAGAAGTCAGGATCAAACAAAACCTGGTGGCTTCTACAATAAATAAGAAGATTTCAGCTGTGTTGATATTGGCTTGGGACAAATGGCTTGTCTACACACAGAAAGGACTGCTACTAGGCAGAGCTTTTTTTTTTAATAAAGTGTTGCTTTTTAACATCACATCCCAGTGTTTATTCTGCCCTTTTTGTTATACAACTCTAAAAAAGTAAAGTTAAGCAAAACAGACACATTGTCCATGTCTGACAACGTAGGCTTCATGACAGGGTTTATCATCACCTTTTCCTGTCTGCTGAGAGGAGGAAGACTAAAGATTGGTCTCTGCATTGACCAGAAATTAGAAAAAAAATTTCTCCTTGTTTTCTTTTATGTTTTTGCAATCATAAATTTTTCTCTCGACTTTGCCTACCTCCTCCTGTGTCAGTTCATGTATGAAAGGCTTCCTGAGTTTCTCTAAATTCTTCATAGTCGATTTTTCTTATCGCATTACATTCATGGAACACAATATATTCAACCCATCAGTGGTCTCTTTATTGTCACTATTATTTTTTGGTTACAATTAATTTATTATCACAATGTTCTTGGTTAAACTTCTAGAAGAAATTGTGATGTCATTTCAGTTGTACATTTCCTATTTTTAAAATTTCCATTTGTTTAATTCATAGTTAAGTCACTTCAGAGTTAACGTCACATCTTTTTTTCCTTTTATTCTAATCACTCTTTTGATTGTATACAGATATCTGACTTAGAGATGACTCCCACATCAAAAATTTTCTTACCTGTTAAAAGGTAATCTATTTTATTTTAAGAAACATCATATAGAACTAAATAGATTACATTTTAAAATGTTTATAATCATTTAATTGCATTCCTCCAACAGGAAAATTCCAATTCCGTCTCTCTGTCTCTGAAATTCTTGCTTATATACACACACTGGCCTCCTGTCTCAGTCAATCCCCTTCTTCCACGTTAACAGGGGAGTTCATGCCTTCTCAATGGTGGACAAGGCTCACACCTTCTATAGTTAGCTCTAAGTTACTAAGTGCTAAGTATCTGCTAAACTGATTGCTGTTACAATATTCATAGGTCATATAGAAGGAAGAAATCTATTATATTTATTATTTAATGGAAACCTCATTAGATGCCTCATTTTATTAAGTTTCTGTATTATATTTTTCTAATAGTTTCAGTGAAAGTAAAACATTGTCAAGAAAATGAGTTCATATTAAACTAATCCTTTGTTTTTCTTACAGTAACAACAGGAAGAAAAGCAATGACCATTGTGCTTTCCTTTATATTTTTTGCTAAGCCATTCACATTTCAGTAAGTACTTTTTGTTTTCTCAGTTTCTATGTAATAAAATGCCTATTTTCCCTTAAATAACATTAACTCTCGCTTTTGTGCTTTTTCTCTTATTTCGTTGATGTCTTAATTTTAATGGTGTTTTATTTTGCTTTAGAAAGTATTTTATAATGAATCCTTTTGCTTGAACCTCTTATTTGCAGATATCTCTTTACCACTCTTATTTCACTTTTTGTATAAATGGGTTCTATTGCAAATAATGAGCATAACTTGAAATCTTGAATGCTAGTACTGTATGCTGTATATATTACTGGGAATAAGTTCTTGTTTTCTAAAGCAAGAATTTAGGATTTTTCTTCTTAGTATAAGAAAATAATATAGAAGTCCATAAAAGAGGTTGGTATTAGATTTCTGTCATATAGAATGCATGTCAATCTTTCATTAGAGTCACTTTTTAATACCTTATCATGGTGCATCAGCAGTCCTGAGCTTTTAGAGACTGAGCCAGCAGAGGAAGGCTCTGGCACTTCTTAGGGGTCTTTATCTATTCTCTGTGGCCCAGCCAAAACAAGTTCATCCACAGGCCTCAGGGTGTGTGTTGTACAGACCTTGCAACTTGTGTCAATGTAGGAAGTGCCTATACCAATGTGATCAGTGATCCTTGATCCCACTCAGAATCAACATTGTCTTAAACTTACTCATAGAAGAAGCTGCAGCCTGCAACTCCTAGAAATCACACTTACCTGAATTTTAAATCTGTTTCAGTTGCCTTAGAATGAATTTCCATCATTTTGCAGATGAGGAAACTGAGACAGAGTTAAGTAACTTGCCCAGGGTCACACAGCTAGTAGGTGTCTGAAGCCAGATTTGAACTCAGGAGAATGAGTCATCTTGACTCCAGGCCTGGCACCCTATCCACTGTACCATCTAGCTGCCCTAATATATATTTTTATCTATGCAGAAATACAAGTTTTCTTGTTGTACTTCAGTTGTCAGTTAACACAAACACAGACCTGTTGGGCAAAATAGCTACAGCATACAATGTGTATGAGAATTTGCCTGGTTTCTCCCTGTTTCCTAAAGATACCTTCTTTCATGCCTTTTAATCTCCCAGCTAGTAGTTTTTTAGGTTACGTAAGTCAGGGCTTCTTCAACTTCTTCCACTTCTTAAACTTTTTCCTCTTATGACCCCTTTTCCAATTTGGGCAGCTTTCATTGTCATTGCATCACCTTAGGGCACATGCAATGCAAAGTGCCCAGTTTTATGTTCAGAACCAAGGCTGAAGTGAAGTTGTACTATGCAACACGGGCAAGCACTAAACATCTCAGGTTGATTTTTAATAAATTTTTGGTCATTGCACATTCAGAAACCTTTAACTGTTGCCACATTTTTTTGGTCATAACCCACAGTTTAATAAGGGCTGCTCTAAGTGACCTATGAACAATTTCCAGGCTCTGAAGCCATGCACACTCTTTGATTGTATTTTCCAGACCTCCTAGAAAGTTTGGGTTTTGAACCTTCAGCCATTATTCTGAAGAATGCAAAATGTATCAAATGTTGCACTAAAAATGAAGAATGGTTTTTCTCTAGAAATAGGACAAAAGACCCTATAGAGGCGAAATCTCAATAAATGAAGTCACAGAATATTAGAACTGAAGATAGAGGAATTTAAAGAAGCTAGAACATTAGAAGAACCAGACACATGAAATTAGACACCAAAAAGTTACAGTTTTACTTTGAAATACAAATTTTCATCTACTATCTCTATTTTCTACATGAATTGAAACTACTTAGTCTTTGAAGTATTCTTAAATTCCAGTCGTTCTGGTACAAGCCCAACCCCTCAATGTACATAAAAAGACACCGAGTTGGCAAATGACTTACCAGAAGTCCCAAGACTTCTAAAGTTGATGAACTTAGAATCTGGTGCTTTTTCAACTCCCCTGAAGATACTGTTTAATAAAAGTAATAACAAATATGTAATGATAATATCGAATAATATAGTAATTCAGTAAACTTCTATCTTTGAAGGTAATTATTATGTGTGTGTAGTCAAGTTCCTTTGTTAATTGTTACATTGATATTCTTTTACTCTTTTTTTTTTCCCTCTCAGGTATGTGTGGTCTGGTTTATTAGTTGTGCTTGGTATATTTCTAAATGTTTACAGCAAAAATATGGACAAAATCAAGCTCCCATCACTGTATAGTCTGTTAAATAAAAAATTGGAAGACAGAAAGACAAGGACGTTGGCACAAACAGTATAGGCAGTAATTTGCACTGTCTGAAATGGAACTTTTTTGAGGGAACATTATCAATTCACTTTCCAAAGGGATCTTTATAAAAACCAAAGGAGTAGAAGGCAAGCTGTGCATTGTGGCTTAAATATGGACATTTTTATATGAAATCAACCTTCTCTTCAGAACACTTGAATTCACTTTGCTTTTGAAACATTCAGCAAAGCAAATGTGTAGCACATTAGGAGAAAAAAGTATCAAGATGAAGGAATGAAGTACTTGGCAGCTTATTGAGAATTTCTCCTGGAAATGGGACATTGCAAGACCAAGACCAATTTGGATATCATATTCATGTCATATCTAAAATATCATTGATATGGAATTTGTAGACTGTCTTGTCTTTATTGTTTGGTTGTTTGGTTTGAGTTATTAAAATTGATTTTTTTTCTATTATTATGATACCGGTGACCAAATTTATACTTTAAAGTCTTAGGAGAATGATTATTTTAAATAAAAATATATTTAATGATTTATAATGTCTTAATATAATTATGTATTAAAGTTGAAAATGGAAATTAGATTGTCTTTAATGAAACAAAAATTTGGGGGCTTTTTCTCTCACTTATAATTTAAAAATCAATTTTCTAATGATAGCATGCATTTTAATTATTCTGTGAAATGTGCCTAGGATATCCATAGGACTCACCTTTATGAAACAGTTAAATGCATATCCGTGGGAGGAATTGTTTCTGCCAACTTGGATAATTCTAAAAAATTAAATTATCCCAGAAGGGCTCATTCACTTAAGGCAGAAAAAGTTTGTCTCAAAATTATTATAGTTTACTTTTCTCACAAAATGTGAGTCAGCTTTGAAACAATAAAAGATATGGTGAAGTTAAAGTAGTTAAAAGTTTGGTTTATTTTTCATGTATAAAAAAAATATACAGGCATTTACATTATACAAAAAAATTTCTAGCAATTTAATGTGCTATTTTAGGTACAGTGACCTCCACTAAAATGCTATTTTAATGTGTCATTAAAACAGGGATGCAGCTTTGGGATGACCCTGAGGTTTTGAAGTCGATGCCAGGGGGGTACAAATTCTGTCAGGTCCTAACAAGGGGGAAGGGCTGTGCCTATGGGCCTGGTGCCAGCCTCACAATGTTTGGAGTGTCACATCACCAGAAAAGTTGCCACCAGTAATGTTGGTTTTGGTGGGGGCAGGCATGAAGGTTTGCCCACCCCAAGTCATAAAGAACTTTTAGCAAAGTGTAGATGGAATCATTAATATATAATATTAAAGTATCTGCAAAAAGACATAGGGAACTGTGTCCACTAAGAGATCACAACCCATCTTATTTTTTTTCCAATTTAAAAAAAATTTTAGACAAATGTAAAACTTAAAAACACTTAATAAGAAAAGAAAATGAAACATTATAAACTTAAATATAAAAGAAAACAATTGTGCACAACAGAACATAGGAAGAAGATTGAGAATATGTAGCAATAACTTACCACTCAAGAAAGCCTATATATGAAATACTCTGCATTATGTTGAAAGCTCACCATCTTTTCTTTGCTTCCTTGTTGGTTTTCTCTTGTTTTCTGCTGTATACTTTTTACTTTGTTCTTTTTTCTCCCACCTACCCACCACCCCAAGGCTACAGTTGAGTGTGGATATATTTATATATAGGGATTAATATATACATATACATAGATATATACATAGATGCACACATGCACACATTTATTTATTTGTTCATTTATACACACACATACAAACACATACTTTTAAGAGATTCTACTAATCTTGGTTTTGTTGGTGCATATCTCTTTTTTCTATCTCTCCTAACTCTTCTTTTTTTTACTTCTGCCTTCTACCTTGCTCTCCTATTACTTAACCTACCCCCACTCCAGCAATCCCTCCTTTATCCTCCCATTCCCCTAAATATAAAGACCTTTCTGTATCCCCCTTTTAATCTATTCCTTCATCCTTCCCTCTAAAGATCCCTCCTTTACCTTCTTCCCCCTCCCTATCTCCTTACAGTTTTATTTCTTTCTAAATTTAGAAGACTTTTATACTCTCTAAATGTAGATGTATTTTCTCCTCTTAAACCCATTCTCAATAAAAGTAGGTTTCCAGAACTATCAGTGCCCCTCCCCCACCTAGTTCCTCTGTATTGGTTCTTTCTCTTGAACCTCATTTGTGTAAGATGAATTAGTCTTTTCGCTTTTATTGAATAGTTTTACTTTATGAAGTCATATCATTCTCAAGTCTTCCCCCAATCTTTTTTATAAGCTACATACTTAATAGTAACAATCTTAGACATAGGTTTTATGTTTTCCATGCATAACAGGTAAATTCTATCCTTATTTAGTTTCTTGTAATTGGTCATTGGTATATACATTATATTTCTGTTGGCTCTTTTGTGTCAGATCTTCTGTCCAGTTCAGGTTTGTTTAAAGAGAGTTCTGAAAGTCTGACAGTTGACCAGATGTACATTTTTTTTTTCATTCAGAATTATGCTTAGCTTTGCTGGGTATGATATTTTTGGCCAGAGGCCCAGATCTTTAGCTCTTTGCTATATACATAGTGTTCCAAGACCTACAATCTTTTAATGTTGCCAATACTAGATAGATCTTGTATGATGCAAATTGTGGTACCATCATACACAAATTGTTTTTTCCTTGTTGCTCATAATATTGTGTATTTGATCTGGGGATTTCTGAATTTAACTATAATGTTTCTGTGAGTTTTCCTTGTAGGATCTCTTTCAGGTGGTAATAGTTGGGTTTTTTTTTTCTATTTCAACTTTCTTCTTTTCTAATGCTTCAGGACAATTTTATTTAATTATTGCTTCTATTATTGTATCAAGATTCTTTTTTTGATCAGAACTTTCAGGTAGTCCAATTATTCTTATGTTTTCTCTTCTTGATTCTGTTCTCTAGCTCCATTGTTTTTCTTATGTGATGTTTCACATTTTCTTCTGTTTTTTCATTCTTTATATTTTGGTTTTTTAATCTGTTTTTCTCTTATAACTTTGCTAGTTCTGCCTTGCCCAATTCTGATTTTCAAAGTCGAATTTTCTTAAGATTGTGATCTCCTTTTCAAATTGGTTGACTTTATTGTCATAATCTACTTGTTTTTCTTATATTATTCTTATTTTTCTTTTTAATTTTTTTCTCCATCCCTCTCATTTGATTTTTAAAGTATTTTTTGAAGTTCTTTAATGAATTATTTTTGGGCAGGTGACCATTTGATATTAGTCTTTGGAGTAGAAGAGGGTTTCTTCAATATTCTCCTCTGGAGATGAACCCCTGTCTTCTCTATTCCCATAATAACTCTCTATGTTTGGATTCTTTCCGCTTTGCCTGTACATGTTTCTTTTTTTAATAATTTAGTTTGTATAGTCACTTCTAGTCATGGGGTTTGGGGAATGGCGCCTCTGCCCTCTGTTTCTCTTCATTTCTCCCCTCTCCCCTTGAACTTAAACCAAGACCTGCAGACTCCTGTACGTGCCCACACCCAGTGAAGTTCATTTCCCAATGCTTCTGCACTCACTGTGCATGTGCTAGTTCCTTTTCACACCACTCCCCACTCTCTGAAGCACAGCTGGGGCTGGTGTTCTTTGGCAACAGAGGTTCCCTCAATCTTTCTCCACTCTCCCCTCACTGTAAAAGTTCTTGTGTCTGTGGCCCAGGTAGCCTCTCAAACCAACTAACCCCAGGGCTTGCTGCTAGTTGTTAAAAAAGACTCTAGTCTGGAGGTGTTTACTCTTCAGTGGTAGGAAATTTCATCCTGAGATTTTTCTTCAGGTCTTCTCTCATTGTCCCAAGAGAACCCCTGTTCTCCCTCTACTCCCCTACTCTTATTTGTTTTCATAGCACTGTGTTTTCCCAGAGGCACTATTTTATCTCTTTTGTGGAGGAAAATCTTGAGAACTTGACATTTTCTCATTCAGCCATCTTCCCAGAATCCTCTCCTTATAGTCTTTCTTAATAGCTAAGCTCATAGTATCATAGAGCCACAGCTAAAAGATCATCTAGTCTAACTCTCTCACTTTTCAAATGAATGACTAAGGCTGAACAGGTATAAGTTTCTTGTCCAAGGTCACAGAAGTAGTATCAGAAGTGGGATGTGAACCCAGGTTTTCTCATTACAAAACCAGAACTATAGTGAGATATTGAAACATGTAGTAGTTAAAGGAATTACCTGGGGTAACACGGCTATAAGTGGTAGCAGCAGCCAGGGATGAAACTTAAGCAAGTGTTCCTAACTCTAAGACCAGGACTCTGTCCATTAAAATATAAGTTGAAAAGTATACCACTTAGAATTTGCTTATATTTAGAGCAGTGATTCTCAGGCTATGGGTTATGTTTAATTTAATTTAATTTGTAACAATGAAAATACATCCTGCATATCAGACATTTACATTACTATTCATAACAGTAGCAAAATTACAGTTATGAAGTAGCAATGAAAATAATTTTATGGTTGGGGGTCACTACAACATGAGGAACTGTATTAAAGGGTCATAACATTAGGAAGGTTGAGAACCACTGATTTAGAGTAATCTGACTTTTTAGCCATTTACTGCTAATTATTACTAACAGCTTTTCAAATTTCAAATATATGAACAAAACCTGTTTAAGATAACCAATATAAATTTGATTTCTCAAAACAAATAATATTGGTCAAAGCAGTTCTGTTCCACTAGATTATTTCACACAGGTTTAGATGTCAGTTGATAAGTGTGTGTGTGTGTATATATATATATATGTATATATACAGGATAAATAAGAAATTGAGAAGGAACGTCCTAGAGTTAAATGGGATTAGAAAAGGCTTCTTGTAGAAGATAGGAGTTCCATTGGGGCTTGAAGTCAGGAAGTAGAGATGAGAAGGGAGAGCCTTCCAGGCATGAGAGACAACCTGAGAAATTACCTTGGGCCAAGATGGTGTGTCAGGCTCTGCTCAGGAGCCCAGTATCACAGTATGAAGATATTGTAAGGTATAAAAAGACTAGAAAGGTAGGGACAGGACTATGTAGTGAAGGACTTTGAATACCAGAGGATTTTATAGTTGAACCTATAGATGACAGAACTGATGGGGTATGGGCCCAACAGAGACCTTTTCCTTTTACCTTTTACCCCAAAAGAATTTGAGTCCCATTTGTCCATAGACCCTTGGAAACATCCCACCCCCCACCTTGAATTCTCCCTGAATTTTCTAATTTTCTCACATAATTTCACTTTTTTATGCCTACATCTATTACCCTTAACCTAGCCTAGCCCTCCATTATTGGCTACCTCAGGATTGCTTCCTACCCTTGATCCCATCAGAATCCCATTCTCTTGGTTCCTGGAATCTAGTCACCCCAGTCCCATCAAAATCCTCCTTAAAGTCTTCCTCAGGACCCTCCCTAAATCCTTTTTCTAGTCACCCCAGACTACTTAGCCACCCCTAGTTCCCTCCCATAATCTTTCTGTATATAAGATCTATCTTGCCTCCATGAAGAGGCTCAGATTAAATCTAGCTAAGATTCTATCTGGTGAGTTTGTCAGTACAACTATCACAAATGCTTGGACTTCTTATGAATCCACTTAGTAGGACAAATCTTTAACAAACTTTGCATGAAAGAAGGCTTGGGTCAAATTTTTTGGGGCAGGACCTGGCTTGCTAATATTTTGCAGTCCTGAGCACCCCTAAACCTCAACATTTTAAACCCTAACAGAACCACTGTAGTTGGGAGAGAGGTTCACATGGTTGGACCTGTGCTTTGGAAAGTCACTTTGGTGTCTGAATGGAGGATAGGTTGGAGTGAGGAGAGACTTAAGGCAGACAAACCTACAGACAGGCTATTGCAATAGTCCACAGAGGAGGTAACGAGAGCTTTCACCAATATGATGGCAGAGTCAGAGGAAAGAAGTGGGAGATATTTGAGGGATGTTGCAAAGGTGAAATCAAGAGGTCTTGGCAACAGATTGGAGATGATTATTAACTTTGTCAGTTATTACGTGGTTATCATTAAATTTCTGATGATGGCTACTTAATGAATGAGGAAGGTGTAATGACTGATCATCCAATATTTCTGATTTTTATCTTTTTTAATTAGTCACTTTTGTGTTGAAAAGTTCAATTCTAATCTTTTAAAATCTATCTAATTGCCATATTAAAAAGCAAGATTATTTTTAACACATATATTTGTAAATTTCTCATTGTTTTGTAAATGAACCTTGAAAAATCATCATTTCTACTCCTCTTGCCTTAGAAGATGGAAAAATAAAGCTATCCTTTGGGGGGAAAGTGCCTAATAAAAAAGCTGATTACACAAATCCTCAGCTACCTGTTTCAGAGTTTCAATTGCCTATGTCAAAATATTATTTCTTTTACAAAGTTGCTTAAGTTAAAAGTGTTCTTCCCGTTCATAGCTTTCATTTATAGTAAAGCTTCATAAAATCAAACATTATGGGAAATACTAAAATGAAGTTATAATCTAAAAGACTATTTTTAAAGAAATACAGTTGCATCATTACCTACAGTAGCACTAATTAAAGACTTAGAAATTGTTGTCAAGTGGAGGTCTTACCATAACTAATTTAATGAAAAATTAGGATTTATTTACAATTTAAATATTAAATGCTTCTTTGCAAACAGACAATATTGAATATTAGAAAACATTTTCTTATCCATGTAGGTAAAAATTGCCCCTTAATCTTGTTTGCATGTTTGTTCTCTTATGTTCATTATTAATGAGTTAAATTCAGCAAATATAATGGAGGGTTACCTCATGGCTCTTCAAGTATTTCATTCAATTATTTCCTTTTAGAACTATACCAATTTGAAACTATGTTCTTATCACATTACTGTACTGTACATTACAATTTTAGATTCTCTGCTTTTTTTCAACACATAGCCCATTTTCCCTGTCATGTATTTGAACAGTTTAGTTTTCCCTTCTTCAGCCACCCTACTCTACTGATCCCTCAACTCCTTACCCAGCTTTTCTTACATTGAATTCTTCTCTTTCAAAGTTTGACTCAGGTGCCATGTTCTCTGTAAATCTTTCCTCCTTCTCCTCAGTTGTTAATGCTTTCTCTTTCCCTGAATTACTTTACATTATCTGTTTGTAGGTTATAGCAGTGTATGTGAGACTGAGCACCTTGAGAAAGGGACTACTATCTTTAAATCCCAGAATATAGCACTGTACTTTGCATATGAGAGGTACTTAATAAAATAATTGTTTTTATTAGATTATACTATTTATCAAGATAACTTAAAATTTGACTGAATCTCCTAGGTTTCCCACCCCTTCCCTGGAAGGTAGACTATTGTTATGGGAATCTGAAGATTGTCCCTGCCCCTAGGCCCTTTGATAGGCTTAAGTGGCTCTGAGAACCTTCCCTGATTTGAAAGTATACTCTGCCCCCTAATAGGCTGAATGTAATCACATGGAGCCTGTGGCAGGAGGCTTGCTCTTCAGGAATGCCCACACCTTATTACTTTGTGATTGGGCAATGGGTCAAGAGGGCAGTGACATTCTCTGATCCAGGAAAAGGCTATATACATACCCTGATGTGAGGTTTTGGTTTGGGGCTCACTTTGGAAAGAGTTGGGTGATTTGGCCAGATGAGATTCTGGGAAGCCATGCTTTGAAAACCCAGATGTTGATGCTTCCCTCTCTGGTAACTGACTAGGTATGGATGTAATGGTCAGATGATTAGAAGCCTGTCTGCTGATCTGTTTCTTTGTCTGCTTGTAACTTCTGCTTGTAACTGTTTGTGTGCTGACTTTTTCCCCTGAACCAGGTAAATGATATATGATTGATTAAAGTAAGATTGTTAACCCATTTTGAGTTGCTTTCCTTTAGAAGAAGAGATCTAAGAACCTGTGCTAGCAGCCATGCTGGGTATGCTAGGGTGCTTGCTGATACAAATGGCGTCACAAAAAGGATCTGCGAACTAAAAGGAAAGTATGGAGGCTGGGATAATTGTTTGTTTCCCAGTTGTGGTAGCTATGACTCTGTGGAGCTATGGAAAAGGAGTGCAGAACTCCCTGCACATCAGTTTCGCTGAGGTGAGAGCAGGAATGATGAGTTGCCTGCATCGGGACTGGAGCAGAAGCCAGGAGTGGCTGCTTCCTTCAGGAGGAGGAAGAACCCAGGAGTTGAGAATTCAGTTACAGCACCAGATAAGGACTGTGGCATAGTCAGCAAGAATTACAAAGCATAGGGCCTCTATTTGTTCCAGGATCCATGGCCATTTAGATTGAGATCGTAAAGCAAAGGATCCTGGAGGGGTGGAATGTAATGGTAATAGAATTTGGAGATGCCCCTGTATTGGCTTGGTTTGGGTTTAAGTGTTAAAACCAGGAGCTTGTGAATCCCACTTGTGGGATGGACTTGTTGATGTGAAGAAAGAGGGCTGAACTGAGAGGAGCCGTGAATTGGGGGAGAGGCCCAAGCCAAGAGAAGGCCAGAAGGACTTTTGGGAGAGCAGTATCCAGTATCATGGAGCCTGAGTTGCTGAGAGAAAGACTGCTGAGGGCCAGTTAGAGCTGCCCAGGACTTTTGAGAACTGCCACCCAGAGCTGCCAAGAACTGAGGAGGGATGGCTATGATGCTGGTATTTTGTCTGTTTTGATGTTGTTTTGCCAGATTCACCCGCTGATGAGGGTGAACATAAGAGAACAAAGGGTTTCCCACCCTTTGGCCTTTTTGTGCTCTGTGATTGACTAAATGTACTTTGTTTATGATTTGAAACTATTCTCCATTTGAGAAGAGACTAAGTGAATGTGCTGCCCAGGAGTGGACTACTTTGACTACTGATCCAGGGGTGGGATACTTGGACCTTGGTACTTTGCAATTGAATTGAAAACTTACTTGCTAAATGAATGAGTTTTACTGTATTTTGACTTTCTCTGTTCTGTGAATGTTTTGTTGAATAAATGGGGTTTGCTATGCTCATAATCCAAACCTTGGAAGTTGCCTTTGCTTGGCATTAGGATTCTTCAGAATGGCTTAATAGGTATTCTTGCCAGTGGCCCAGATCATGGAGAAGATGTCAGTGATATTTAACTAGAGATTACCCTTCCCAAAATACCACCATTATCCCTCCTATCCCATCCCTGTACTTTGATGTGGAGCCACCAAAAACACTCTTTTGTGGTCTTTAATATATTTACTCACTGATAGTGTCAGATACACTGGAATTGGAGTAAGAAGACTGAGGGTCGAATTTCTCTTGAGCTTAACTTCTAGGCCTCATTTTCCTTCTCTGT
This sequence comes from Pseudocheirus occidentalis, assembly GCA_028646575.1. Lineage (NCBI taxonomy): Eukaryota > Metazoa > Chordata > Mammalia > Diprotodontia > Pseudocheiridae > Pseudocheirus > Pseudocheirus occidentalis. The sequence continues at coordinate 134,830,915 of CM053594.1, read as the reverse complement.
AAAATGAAGACATTTTACCTCAGATCCCATCCAGTTATAAATCTGTGAAGCTAAATGACTTATTAAGAAGTATTTTATATTAGCCCTTAATGAAATTTACCAAAGTCAATATAGATGACATGTTGTCTAGATTTAACAGATCAGATCATTTTTATCTTAAGTGAGATTGGATTAGCATGATAGACCTTGATCTTTATGAAGCCATTCTAGTTGGTAACCAGCACAGTGTTCTTTTTAAGGATTTAACAGATGATTTTTGGTACCACCACCTGGCCTTAAACTACCCCCAGTCAGTTTAGGATTTAGGTTTACAAGTCTGATAACCAGGTTTGCTTTTGTCCCGCTTTAAAATTAACAGTGTGTTGACTCTTTAAAATCTTTTAAAAATTTCTCAGTCTTCCAAATTCTTAAAAATGGTAGCAGATTTCTCTCCCCAGTACCATACCACCATGATATCTTTGGGATTCTAGAATGCAGACACCCAGGATTTCCAAAATTAGGTGCATCTATATGATTTAGTGTGTCATCTGGCTGTCATCCACTTAAACCTGATTTCTGCATTTCCCAGTCTCTGTGCTCTGTTTTTATATGTTAGCTCCCAAAGTACTCCTGGTATAAATGAAAGGACTTCTTTAATCATCATAAAGTATTTGAAAGATTTGGTATTCATTACTTTCTTTCTAAATGTGTGTTACTTATAAAAAAAAGATCTTTGTAAATGTAAGATAAAGTCATAATTCACTATGAGTCATGGTCTGTTGTTTTAATTTCATGGCATGTAGTTAGAATACTTTTTATGCGACATTATGAAAAAATATTCACTTCAGTGAGCTTCTGTTGCGTTAGAGTGAGCTCTGCATCACAAGCTTCCCAGCAGTGTATGACTTCACACTTACAGAATTTTCCAAGAGTTTATGCCTTAGATGTGTATCATTCAATTGTTAATTGTATAATATAGCCAACCTCCAAATCTCAGAAAAATAAATAATTTCTCACTCTATAAATTGATTATTTCCATTATTGCAGTAATTTGAGGGCGAGTAATGACAGAAATGCATAGTCATCTAAAGGGCAACTTCTTTAGCTTTGGTTTCTCACTTTTCTATCCCATGGGCAACCACAGTGTGAGGGAAGAACAGAAGATGGCTTCATCAGTTGTCTAAACCTTAACATAAGATCTTAACACACAATACTTTTTGGGGAATATTTTTTTGGAGGTACACAGCATGCCATAATGGATATTGTGCTGGACTTAGAATCAGGGAAACCTCAGTTCATATCCTGCTGATCCTGCCAATATTTGCTAGCTGTATGACCCTGGACATGTCCCTTAACCTCTTTGAGACTAGTTTTCTTATCCATAAAATGAGGTTAATAAATAATATCACCTACCTGATAATAGTAACTAACATTTATATAGTAATTTAAGCTTTATAAAGTACTTTACAAATATCCCATTTTATCCTCACAGCAACCCTGAGAGATAGATGCTCTTATTCCCATTTTACAGATGAGAAGACTGAGGCAAACAGGCTGTGATTTACACAAGGTAACAAATGTACTAAGTGTCTGAAGCAAGAGTTGAACTGAGGTCTTCCTGATCAGTGCTCGATCCAACTAGCGGCCTTACAGAATTGTTATAAAGATCAAAATAAATAATTTATGTGAAAGCATTTGGCTAATCTTAAACTGAACTATTATTATGTCCAAGTAGAATTACATTAACATATATCATTGTTGATGTCTTAATCTATTTACATCAAATTCTATAAGTATAGTATATACTCCATACCAAAGCAAATCCTCCTGTCTGCACAACAGATCCCTTTCTATTTTGTCCCAGCAGATTGCACCCTCTTTTATCCCCACTGTGTCACTTACCTTCAGTCTCTCCCTGTCTACCATCTGCCTCATTACTGCCTGCAAACATCCCCATGTCTCCTCCATCCTTGAAAAACACTCATTTAATCCATCTATCCTTGCTATCATCCAGAATCTCTTGCCCTTTGTGATTAAATACCTTGGGGATGTCTACAGCAAGTGTTTACACTTCCTCTCCTCTCACCCTCTTCTTAACTCTCTACAATCCAGCTGCTGTTTTCATCATCATTCAATTTGATTTTTCTCTCCGACATTAAAATAATCTCCTAATTGCCATATCCATTGACTTTTTCTCAATCCTCATCCTTCTTGACCTCTTTGTAGCCTCCAACATTGAATCATCACCCTTTTCTCTTTGATTTTCTCTTTTCTCTAGGTTTTCAGGTCACCATTCTCTCCTGGTTCTCTTTCTAGCTATCTGGACATTCTTCAGTCTCCACTGTATCTTCCTCTAGATCATGCCTGTTAATGGGGGGAAGGAAGTGTGTCCCAAAGTACTCTTTCCTGGTCCACCTTCTCTTCTCCCTCTATACTATACTTTGTAATTTCATCAGATCCCATGGATTTCATTATAATCTCTCTGAGAATTATTTTCAAATGTACTCATCCACTCTAACCTTTCTGCTGACTTCCAGACTTATATCTCTAATTGCCTTTCATACATCTTGAATTGGATATCTAGTAGACATTTTAAACTCGGCATGTCTACTCCTAATCCATTCCAACCTCACTTATTACTGTTGAGGGCACTACCATCCTCCCAGGCTCACAACCTAGATGTAACCCTTAAATCTTCGCTTTCTCTCACACACCCCTCTTCCATTATCCAGTCTGTTGTCAAGACCTTTTGATTTCACCCATAAATATGGACCCTTCTCTCCTCTGATCCTGCTACCATCCTGAACAGTCCCTCATCTCCTCACAATTGAACTATTGCAATAGCCTCCTGATTGATCTGCCTGCCACAAGTGTCTCCATGCCCCAGTCCATCCTCTATTCAGCTGCTAAAGTGATTTTCTTAAAACACAGGTCTGACCATGTCACTCCCCCCCCACTCAATAAACTCCAGTGGCTCTTACTCTCCTGCAGAGTCAAATATAAATGGCATTCAAAGCTTTTCATAACCTAACCACACATACCCTTAAACCTTCCCAGACTTCTACTTAAACCCAACTACATACTCTTTGATCCAGTGATACTGGTGTCCTTGCTCCTCAATTTAACACTACATCTCTTGGCTCTGGGCATTTTCTTTTTTTTTTCTTTTTGGAGGGCAGTTGGGGTTAAGTGACTTGCCCAAAGTCATACAGCTAGTAAATGTGTCAAGTGTCTGAGGCCAGATTTGAACTCAGATCCTCCTGACTCCAGGGCCGGTGCTCTATTCATTGCGCCACCTAGCTGCCCTTACTCTGGGCATTTTCTCTGGCTGTCATCCTGTAGACCTGGGATGCTCTTCTTCATCTCCACCCTCCAGCTTCACTGGTTTCCTTCATGCCATACCTAAAACCCCACCTTCTTCAAGAAGCCTTTTACAATACCTCTTAATTCTAGTACTTTCCCTCTGTTGATATTTCCTATTTATCCTGGACCAAGCTTGTTTGTACGTTGTTGCTTGCATATTGTCTCAACCATGACTGAGCTCCTTGAGGAATGGGACTTTCCTTTTGCCGTTCTTTATAGCCCCAGCACTTAGCACAGGGTCTGACACAGAGAAGGTGCCTAATTAAAGCTTATTGACAACCAAATGTACTTCAAGAAGAAAGAAAAATGAAATGGCAATAGTTCTTAATTTTCTGATTATGTAAACATTTTTTTAACTGAGAAAATATTTCTGAGCAGTAGGTATCTATACAGTTTTCTTAGGCTCAAAGGAGGTAGATGAGATACTTGCCTTTGAGAAGCTTATAATCTAATGAAATACAGCACACATGAAAATGCTTGATTCAGACATAGATAGGTGTAGTCACAATGGTTTTCTCTATTATAAGTAAAAGGGGTTTCTGAGTTTACAGAAGGAGAATGTAGATTAAAGTGATTAAATACACCTTTAGAAAGTTAATGATTGGGCAGCTAGGTGGTGCAGTGAATAGAGCACCAGCCCTGAAGTCAGGAGTACCTGAGTTCAAATCCGGCCTCAGACACTTAACACAAAAACTAGCCGTGTGACCTTGGGCAAGTCACTTAACCCCAACTGCCCTCCAAAAAGCAAAAAAAAAAAAGTTAATGATTAGGACTGCATGTGGGAGAGGCTGAAGGCCAGGGTACTATCACTATAATGTTAAAAGGAGGTTTTGGGGGCCTGAATAGAATCCTAGGTATTGAAAGATAGACTCAGATTAAAAAGAAAATCAACTCATCTAAATCAGAAGGCATTAATTTAAAGACATAATAGTTATTCATGCACCAACAGCTACTAGATACCCTTCTAAAAAGTTTTTTTTTAATTACCAGTTGACCAATACCTTTAATGATCTGTCATTCACATAAAAAGAATTGAAGGTAGTATCATTTTATACTCTGGGTAAATAATTGTTGGCAAGACTGCAAGCTCAAAACTCTCTATTGTTGCTTTTTTTCCAATAATGAGGTGTTTCAGGATGCTCTAACCTAAAGTTTGTTACTGTTGATAAAAATTAGAAGCTAAATCAGCATAACAATTTAATCAGTTCACCTGTTTGATTGTTACACAGTAGACTTAGTGCATTACCTTTCTTTATAGTGTTTCTAGTCTGTCATTAAATAGTTGACTCAATCCATCACCTTTCTTAGTTTCATGATTAAAAAAAAATATATTGCCTTGCAATGTCCTTCAACCCAGTATGATACTAAATGGAGTGCGTGTAATTCTTCATATTTAGATCATTGTGACCAGATATAGCTTTCATCATACCAATATATGGAGAACACAAGTCTTTTTAATAGTTTAAATAACTTAAGTATTCAAAAAGCCAAAAACAAAATAAAATGTCTATACCTGTGTAAAACACTAAAGAGTATATATATTCTAATATGAGCTATGACTTACAGGCAAAATTCTAATGTCCTTTTACCTCAGAACTGCCTATAGAATGTATAAGGAGACAGCATGGCATAGTTAATAGGGAACTTGCATTGAAGTAAAAAAAAAAGACCTAGTTTCAAGCTCTGCCACTGACACATCCTGGCTATGTGACCATGAGTAAGTCGTTTAATCTTTCAGCACTTTAGAAAGATCTATGTTGCAAAACAGTTATTGATCACTAATAGAGGGAATTTCCTGAGAGTTCACCACATTAATGAAATAATTAGGTCTGGACCAAAAAACAAAATGTAGTTCACATAGTCAGAGACTCTAGTTATTAAGGCAATGTCAGCTAGAACACAAAGGGGCCAGAGGAATTTGATCCATCATGTACCATTTACAGGTCCTCTTATAGATAGGTCTTAATGCCATCTGCAACGTTGACTTACTGATGTCCACCATCAGTAGAAAATAAAGTCATCAACTCATCAACCCCATATTTTGTAGTTCTATTCTGAAGAAAGTTAGTTTTAGCAAGATAAACTCTTAAACCTATACTAAATCTTATGTGAAAGTATTGAATCATTCTATCACTATTAGTCTGATGGAAATCCATATATACTTACAAAGCCAGACTATCATGATTATTAACATGGTGTCATGGAAAGAGCCTTAACTAGAAGTCAGAAAACCTAGTGAATTAGCCACTAACTAACTTGATGAATGATCTTGAGCTAGTCATTTAACTGCTCTAGATGTCAGTTTCCTCATTTCTAAAATGAAAGAGATAAATACTAGATTGTCTTGAGGGTCTCTTCCAGCTCTAAGTTCTAAATTCTACTTTGTTGAAAACAATTGAAATTGATTGAAAAAATTAATAAACATTTATTAAATACTTACTAAATGCCAAGAATTCATGACTAATCTCTTTACTGAACTCCGGTTCCACATCAACAATTGCTTATCAGGTATTTTGCACTGGATATACTATGGGTATCTTAAACTCAGCTTGTACAAAACCAAACTGGTCATCTTTACCCCCAAACCCAAATTTTTCCCCTTTCTCCAAAGTTCCCTTTTTCTGTCAAGGACATCAACCATCTTTCCTGTCACTCAGGTTCATAACCTCAGAGTCATGCTCAACTCCTCATTCTTACCCCAAATATGCCATCAATTTCCAAGTCTTATCATTTTGGCTGTCATTTGCATTTGTTCCATTTCTCTACTCACAAAAATAATTGAGGCTACTCACAAAGCCATCACCACTCATGTGAATTACAACTTCCTAATGAGTCTCCATACCTAAATTCTCTACTCTCCAATCCATCCTCCACCTAACTATCAAAGGGGTTTTCCTAAAACACATACCTGACCATGCCATTTTTCTATTGAGTAAACTCTAGCAGCTCTTCCCTCTAGGATCAAATATAAACTCCTCCATCTAGTACTAAAAGCCCTTCACAACCTCATTCCAACCTACTTTCCCAGTGTTATTACACATTACTTCCCTTTGTGTACTCATAGGTCCAGACAAACTGCCCTTCTTGCTGTTCTTTATAAATAACACTCCTCCTGTTTGCCATGCCTGCAATGTACTTCCTACGCATATCTGCCTTTTAGAGTTCCTGATTTCCTTTAAAACTCAGGTCATGTAACCTTCTACATGCAGCCTTTCCTATTTCCCCCAGTTGCTAGTGCCCCCCCTCCAAAAGCAAGAAATCAATATGAGTTTATCAAGAATAAATTGAAATGATGTTTCTTTCAAATGTTGTGCCTTTGGATGCACAATAAAACCAATCTTTTCAACTCCTTTATTTACCTCTCCAAGGAGTTCAGCTGAACTAGCTTTCAATTTACTTGCAACTTTCTCTTGTCTTTTGCTTTCATTTATAGTGAGAATGTTCAGAAAAGTACATCTGTAGTATAATGGGTTTAACTGGTCAATGTGGTGGTAAGTCCTTACAGCACATTCAGTTGTATTCTGATTAATTCCAATCCAACCACATAGAAACCAGTGAGCCTACTTCTGGCCAAGAGCAATTTAGGGGGTCATGATGTGATGATGAAAATGATGTGGAGTCTGAAGAACTGATGTCTCAGGACTTGCTGAGCCAGAATTGAGTGTTTATACATACAAAAGCTGTGACCTATCCAGGTCTCAGTCTCTCACCCTTTTAGTGGAGAGTCTGGCAGGTGGACTGTGAGCTACCAGATTGGAGGTAGGGAAGGGCAGCTGATTTCATTACCCATAGCCACCATGTATTGTGAGCATTCTGTGTCTCTGTTTCTTTTGTATTTATTCTTTCCTGAACACAGGCAAATGACTATTCTGAGATGATCCTATTAACCTGATGATTTAGAAAGATGCAGTCCCACCAGGGCCTACAAGTCATAGCAGCAGGTGCAGAAACAGTAGTGACTGATGACAGAGTGATGCATATGAATGTTAAAAGATATCACCTGAATACTATGGTAACTTTAGGGAGTAAGATCCCTCAGGACAGAGACAAGTGCCAACTCTGGACTAAAGACACTAAACCTCAGAATAGAGGGCTACATCTATGGGACGTCATGAGCACTCCACAAAGGGTGAAATGGTTCCCAGGGCCAGAAGTCAGGAGGTACCTATTGCCAGACATCATTTAAGTTTGATCCCACTCTCCCCAGGACCTTGTGTGTATCAGCAGAGAATATGCCCCCAGTCTGGAGGGGGAAGGTTTTGTAACTATTTTTATGATATAATTCCTCAGTAAAACTCTTTACTCTAAGCCATTGGTTCTCAACCTTCCTAATGCCGTAACCCTTTAATACAATTCCTCATGTTGTGGTGACTCCCAACCATAAAATTATTTTCATTGCTACTTCATAACTGTAATTTTGCTACTGCTATGAATTGTAATGTAAATATCTGACATGCAGGATGTATTTTCATTGTTACAAATTGAACATAACACACAGGTTGAGAACAACGGCTCTAAGCTAATGGAATTCAACTGGTTGGTTGTTACTGAGAAATATACCTATTTCTGACCATGAGTGATTGATTCCAGGAGCCAGTACTATGATCGGTACCATTGGCAGTTGATGAGCCACAGCACAAGAAACCCAGGGGTGCTCAGTGTTCCACTTATGAGAAGCAGTAATAGCTTCACCCCCTGGGAATCCCAGCCTGTGAATGTTAGTGCCCAGCTGAAGCAATAACTCCAGAAGTGTTGCTATAGTAGACTAAATACTACTTATTCACTATGTCAGGATTTAACATTTAGAGTTTCAACAGTGTTTCTTGTGGTCTAAAATCTTTATGTTTCTTAACTCCATCTATCCCATTTTTGACCACTTTGCCATTTTTGATACACAATTAAAAGGGACCATTTTGTATTTCTCTTTGTTGCATGGATTACCATGGGCAAATAATTCAAGAAGTATGTTCAACTAGGCTGATCCTCACATGGCAAAGATAGTCCGTCACAGCTACAACTGGGATTTCAACCCCCAGTTGAAGAAGCACTGGGGTTGTGAGTAGAAAAAGTTTAAGAAGCCCTGGTTTATTCTGCTAAGTGTATTCTAAGATTTTCTAGAGCTTGACAGAATAACCCAGTGTCACCTTCATGCCACAGTAACGCATCAAAGGAGGACTATTTGGATACTGAAGATGGGCAATGAACAGGACCAGAATTTAACAGTAAAAGGAGAACTGGCTGGATTACATAGGGGAATTTCATTGTACTTTTAATGATCCAAAGCAGCTCTCCAAGATAATCATCTTTTTGTCTTTTTTTTATAAGCTGCCAAATGTCTTATATAAGGAGAAATGGTAGATATAGAGACAAAAAAGAAAGGACAGTGAGTAATTGGGGGAGGGGATGGTTTCTTTGGATAGAAGGAAGCCTACAGCTCACACAGCCAGATGCTGGAACAAAATCTCCTTCTCCTCTTTCATGCAGCCCTACCTAAAAGTAAGAAGAAATTGTCTACTAGCTTATCATATACAAAGCAATTCATTTTAAACAGACAAGCAGGGAGAAATGTACAGTTCTTCACTACACATGCCCCAGATATTTGGGGGAACAGGTAAGATGAGGAGGAGGGTACTCCTCACCATACACTTTCATTATCTGCAACCCTCGTGGGTCATGAAGGAAGGGAGCCCAAACCCTTGTTCAGTGCTCTGATCAACTATTCATATGCTTCCGCTCTAATAAAAGAAGACAAAATTAGTTCTAGGTCCATGTTTTTTAATATTAATATTCTTTGGACTACAAAATACCACAGTTTCTGAGGAATTAAAAATTTAGATCATTCAAAGGAATATGGAGAGGCACACTGGGAATGTGAGTAGTCTGCAGCCCATGACCTATAAAAAATATACAAGACAAACTTGATCAGTAACATTATTTGTGATAAGTATAAGAAGAAATGGTGGGAATGGGAAGAACAAGCATTTCTAATGCACATGTTATGTCCCAGGTATTGTACTCAACCTTTCACACGTATTTTCTCACTTGATCCTTAACTTGAGGTGAGTGTTATTGTTTTCCTCATTTTAAAATTAAAGAAAATGAGGCAGACAGAAATTAATTGACTTGCCCAGGATCACACAGCTAAGAACTGTCCAAGAAATTTGAATTCAGGTCTTCCTGACTCCAGGTCCAATGTTGTAGAGAACTAGTTGGTTGGATTGGCAGAAAGGCCCCCAGCACACTGGTGAATCATATGTTGAGAATTTATGAAAGAAATGGGCCAGAGTTGTACAGAATAAGAAGACATTGATAGGGACAGATGAAGCTTAGATGGCACAGTGGTAGGTGGCAGTACAGTAAACTCATATCCACAAACTTCTCTCAACAAATGTAGAAAATGCATTAAAATGAATCCTGATGTGGAAATCTAAAAATAGTCCTTTGTGCAGCCCAGTTGAGCAGAAGGAGATAGAAGGGAGATCTGTGTGAACTGGAGCATTGGTCAGTCAGGAGTACCCTGCAGGTGAACATGCCCTCATTCAGGGAGAAGATGTAAGCCAGAGCAAAAAGAGGTTCCAGACTAGCAGCAGGGCACTACCACTGGGAAAGGAGCAAACCAGCACCTTTGTTGCCTGCTACCCAGGTCCAGGTCACAGATCCAGGGCAAACTGAAAAAGAGACCTGTGCAGGGACATGGCATTTCAAGTAGGGAGGTCCTAGGCAATGTTCAGGAGTCAGTAACCATAGCAGTAGTGTGAATCAGAACTCATTCAATCTCAGTCTTACTTCCAGCATCTAACCTAACCTGCAGAAGAATAACCAATGCAAGAATCTCAGCCCAAAGGTAGCCTACAATTCTGCTGCTCTGAAACAAGAGAGCTTTCCATCTTTTGGATGATAGGGGAGGAGTCCAGGAGCAGTCTATTCCAGCACAGAACCAAACCTAGGTCATTCACTTGTAGAGCTCGTACCTGTATAGAGAGGGAGTATGGGATTGGGCAGCAATCAGACTTTGCCCCCGATCAGACCACTTTTAAAGCAATGAAAATTTACAAGTCCCCATCCTGTCACTGAGATCCTGGAATAACATAGTACTCAGCGTCCCCAAGAAAGCAGCAGTAAACCAACATAGACCTTTCCTCCAGAAGTGTAGCAGAACCCAGTCCTAAAATCAAGTCCAAAGTCAGGAAGTAAACTGGGCAATGGGCAAATGGGTAAACAAGAAAGAACCCTATGTAATGAACTCTTTTTTTCTTTTTTTGTTTTTTGGAGGGCACTTGGGGTTAAGTGACTTGCCCAAGGTCACATGGCTAATTGTGTGTGTGTGTGTGTGTGTTAAGTGTCTGAGGTCAGATTTGAACTCAGGTACTCCTGACTCCAGGGCCGATGCTCTATTCACTGCACAACCTAGCCACCCAATAATGAACTCTTAAGGTGCCATCTTATAGCAGTTGAAATAGAACACTGCCACATCCTTCACATTTCTTGCCACATAGATGATCTTGATTTTCCCAATCCAGCAAAGCCTGAGGGAGCAGTGACAAAGGCAGGTGGGGATTGATTAGTCAAGGTGCAGGTGTTTCCTTTAGAACCTCCATGCCTGAGGGGATCCTGGGACTTGAATTCAAGAAATGGCACTCAATCATAGATTGCAGCCTTCTGGCATTTCTCCTGGTCACCCCAATGGTAGATCCTGTCTAGGATCTCACTTACCCAAGTTGTTCCAGACTTGGGGTAGGTGCTGATGAGAACATCATCAGGCCACACCTGAAAATCCTTCATTGGCTCAAGTTTCAGCAAAGTACTTGATGAGTGGAATACCCTTCACATACACCAGGGGCAGGTGGGAGCTGTCTTGGATCAGCTCCATCCTGAGTTTTCCAGGATCTGGGGATGTACTGGTGAGGAAATCAGTGTCTTGGAGTGAAGACTATACAACTAGATTCTTGAAAGAGATTAAGAAGTTTAGAAAACTTTTTAAAATGTTTTTTGCAAGTGGAATTATAACATTCGAGGGGAAATTGGAAAAGAAATGAAATTTATGGAAGAATTAGAAAGGGAATTAGCAGCTGGGCACAAGAGATTCAAAACCTAGCCCAAGCAAGAACTTCCTGAAAATTAGGGTAAGTCAAATAGAACCCAATGATTCCATAAGGCAATAAGAAATACTAAAACAAAGAAAAATACTGGGAAAAAATAAAAGAAAATATAAGGTACCTCAAAACAAAAGCAATTGATCTCTAAAACAAATTGAGGGGGGGGAATTTAAGAATTGCTGGACTACTTGAATACTACCTGAACCCCATAACAAAAAGCACCTAGACATCATAGTTGAAGAAATCTCAAAAGTACATAGATCTCTTAGAACCAGAGAATAAAATGAAAATTGAAAAAATCCACTAGTTACCTCCTAAAAGAAATCCTAAAGTTAACACTTCCAGGAACATCATTGCCAAACTCCAGAACTTCTGGGTCAATTTTTTTTTAATTGCAAGTAGCCAGAAAGAAAGGTTTCAAGAACCAATGAGCCATAGTCACAATCACAAACAATTTAGCAGCCATCACTGGAAATGAGCAGAGAGCTTGAAATATGATATTCCAGAAGGCAAAAAATATGAACTTACAGCCAAGAATAACTTACATATATTTTATATATATATATGTAATATATATATATACACAAATAACTTACAGTCAGCAAAACTGAATATAATGCAACATGGGGGAAAATGTATCTTTAATGAAATGGAAGACTTCCAAGCATTCCTGAAGAAGATAAGAACCACATAAAAACTTTGAAGTTCAAACACACAAGTAAAGAGAAACATAATTATGTGAACATGAATGAATAATGATAAAGGACTAAGCAAAGACAAACTGCTTACATTCAAATATGGGGAGATGATTCATGTATTCCCTTTGGCCCTATCATCATCGGACTTCATAAAGTGATAAGACCTGGGAGTGGTTCTGTTGTGTCTTAATGATCTTAGGAAAAGAATGGAAAGAAAGAGGAAGAAGCAAAAACAAGTGATGAGGAAGAAAGAAAAAGAAAGGTTAGGAAAAAATTATTTCACATAATCAGGGTGCATAAGTAGACAGCTATAAAAATGAAAAAGGAAACAGTGAGGGAAGTGGCTGACACTCAACCTCACTCTCATCTGGGAGGAGGAGGAGGAGGAGGAGGAGGAGGAGGAGGAAGAAGAAGAAGAAGAAGAAGAAGAAGAAGAAGAAGAGAGTTGGGCAATGTAATACATTTCACTCAGAAAGGAAATAAAAGGGAAAGGGGGATTAAAGGGGGTAGATTAAGAGAAGGATTAATCTGAGGGATGCTGATAAATTCATGAAAGAATGAAAAATTATGGTATATTAATTCAATGAAATACCGTTGTGCTAAACTCTTCTTATCTATATAATAATCAACCAGAATTCCAAAAGACTAATGTTGAAACATGCTACCTACTTCCTGAGAGAGTTTAAAAGACTCAGAATGCAGAATGAAAAAAAATCTTTTTTTGACAAAGTCAGTGTTGAAATTCACTTAGATTGACTATATATGTTTATAATGGGTTTTGCTTTTCTTATGCTCTCATTTGTGTGTGAGGGTATGTGAAAAGATGAGAAAGCAGATCTTTGATGATTAAAACAAATATTTTTAAAAGACATGAGAGGCATTAAATAGGGTATAATTTGCATGATCAGAGGGATTACTGTACGGTGAAGACATCACAGATTCATCAAAGTATTCCTCCCTGCTAAAAAAAAAATAAAAAATAAAAACAGCTGATGAAATGATGGGCACCTGAGAGAGAGAGATAATGATCAAGGATTCGAAATTAAGTCTGCTTGTTTTTTGTTTTTGTTTTTTTCTTGGAGCTGTATCTAATTTAATGATGAGATGTGATCGTTCAACTTAATTTTCCGGTGAGGGCCTGGTAAACACAAATTTCTGAGCTCTCCCCAACCCTTTTGGGTTTTTAGATGATAAGCAGTATGTATTCTGAAGATGCACTATGCAAAACTAGAATTGTGAAACAGCCAGGCTTCTCTAAACAGATGCAAAGCTTCACTTTTATTACACATTCAAACAGCATCCCCCAAATGGGCATGAATATGCAAATGAGCCTGCTGTCATGTCAGAAAGCTTCATTACAATTATATGAATTTGAACTTAAAACTACCCAGAGAGCTCTTCTGCAAGCCTGTGTCTGTCCCTTTCCAGAGACTCCAAAGCTAAAGACAGTGCTGGGGCTGCTGGGACTCCACACTACTTAGACCTTTCACTAGCAGTCTTCACACTGGGTCTTTCTCTATTTCCTACTGGCTGGGATTAAGTTCTTGTTTCTTTCACATCCGTTTAGTTTTACTTTGCCAATTCTATTGTGTGGGCTTTTGCATAGTGTGCAGGTCCTTACAACTCTAAATCTAGACTCCTGTGTTAATACATAACAGAAATCTTGGGTTTGGTCATTAGAGCACTAGGATTGGAATCAGGAAAACCTGAGCTCATGTCTGACCATAGATACTTACATGTGCAATCCTGGACAAATCACCTGGCCTTTGTCAGCCTCAGTTTCCTCAACTGTAAGCTGCTGAAAATAATAGCGCCTACTCAGAGTTGTGAGGATCAAATGAGATCATATTTAGAAAAGTGTCTATACCCATCTGTACATACATATATATGTATATATGTGCATTGTATATATGTGTATATGGAGAGGGAGGGGCACTATAAGTGCTTATTTATTTCCCCTCTCTTCCCTTTCCCTTCCCATTTATCCTTCTGGAGCAGTATGGGTCTGAACCAGAGCCAACTATTATTTCTTTAAACTTAATTCTGTTCACTTGGATGACTTTGGCCAAGTATTTATTCTCTACTTCAATTTCCATTATCTAAATGAAGGGGGGAAAGGCAGAGAAGGTGGAATATTTGTAATATTTGCTGTGGTATTTTTTAATACTTTGGGCTAACTCTGCTTGACATGGAATCACAGAATCTTCTTTCCTCTACCTCATTTTACAAATGAACAAACTGAGACAAACTTGGGTGACTTGCTATAATGGGAATCTGAAGATCTTCCCTGCCCCTTGGCCCCTTGATAGGCTTAAGTGAATCTGAGAACCTTCCCTGATTTGAAAATATATTCTGCCCCCTAATAGCCTGAATGTGGTCACATGTTGCCCGTGGTGGGAGGCTTGTTTTTCAAGAATGCCCACACCTTGTTACTTTGTGATTATGGGTCAAGAAGATTGTGACAGCCCAGTCAACTTCCGCTTCCTTTGACTCTGGCTGGAGGGGGGGTTTAGGGGGGCGGTGTTGAGATTCCAGTGTCCCCGGGAGGTCAAGATTCTTGTCAGGCATGGCACATGGACATGAGCATGGACATGGTCATGGAAAAATTGAACTCCCTTATTACAAACAGTGGAAGATAGAAGGAACACCACTACAGCAAGTCCAGGAGAGGTTGGCCAAGCAAGGTCTCAGGGATCCATGGGGCCGCAATGAAGCTTGGCGATACATGGGTCGTTTTGCAAAACCTCCTACTTTGTGGACTGCTTTGTCAAGAGGATTCAAGTGGGGTTTTGGAGCATTTTTATTAGTTGCTGGCATAGAATATTTCCTGACTGCTCCAAAGAATGAGGAGGAACATGCTTCTAATCATTCAAGTTAAGACACAGAGGAGTCATACCTAATTATTTAAAGTGAATGTTTGCTGTTCTGTCATTTGCTTACTTGCCATGTTAAAGATTAATATTAAAGTTTCAGTTGGTAAAAGGAAAAAAAAAAAGAAGATTGTGACATTCTCTGACCCAGGAGAAGGCTATATATACGCTGATGTGAGGTTTTGCTCTGGGAGCTCACTTTGGGAAGAGTTGTGTGATTTGGCCAGATGAGATTCTGGGCAGCTATTGAGCTCCCCAGCTTTGAAAACCCAGATGTTGGTACTTCTCTCTCTAGTGACTAACTAGGTATGGATGTAATGCTTAGACAGCCGGAAGCCCTGTCTGCTGAATTGTGTTATTTTCCATTGTGACTTCTGTTTGTATTCTCTAAAGTTCGGGGTGCTGACTTTTTCCCCTGAACTAAGTAAATGATATATGTGTGATTAAAGGAAGCTTGTTAACCCGTTTTGAGTTGCTTTCCTTTAGAAAAGCAGATCTAAGAACCTGTGCTAGCAGCCACCCTGGGTGTGCTAGGGTGCTTGCTGTTACACTTGCCTAGGGTCACACAGCTAATAAGTGTTTGAGGCCAAATTTGAACCCAAGTCATCCTGACTCTAGACCTGACACTCTATCCACCATGCTACCTAGCTGCACATTCACATATCTGTGTATGTATACACATGTATATATGTATATGCACATACAATAGACATGTGAACACTATATGTATACATCAAGTTGTATTTGTATATGTATAGAATTATTGTTCATTGTATTCATATGTTATGTACCTCATATATATCACATGTATGCCAAATATGTGGTCATTGTATCAAAGAGATATGCGTATATATGCATACATACACATACATACATACATATATATAATCAGACAATGAACACAATGAAGGTATTTTTTAACCTTGTCTTTGTCATCTCGTATGTTACCTGGTCTTGCCAGTTTTTTGCCACCTGCAAATTTAATAAGCATTTTATCTATGCCTTTCATTGAATTATTCTTTAGAATGTTAAATAGCAGCTAGCCAAACACACATCCTTGGGGCACTACCTCCTTCCAAGGTGACTCAACTGTTCTTTGGGTCTAGCTATCCAACTCCTTGCAAATCCATAAAATTGCATTGTCTGCTGGTCTCCATTTCTCCCCTGCATGCATGCACATGCACGTGCAGATGCACACATATACACAAAGTTGTAGTAAAAGAAGTTTTGTCAAATGCTTTACAAGAATTTAAAGTAACTGTGGACTGAGACTGTGATTTCACTGGTATACCAAATCTCTTGGTACGGAAACTTCCGTCTTCCAGCCTTCTCAGCAACTTAAAATCATAGAGCATGACCTGGAACACTGAGGGATTAATGATTCCCCCTTTGCCACAAAGCCATAAATGTCAAGAGATAGTACTTGATTTCATATTTCTCTAATTTCATAGCCAGCTCTCTCTGCATTTTGCCATGCTTGCTTCTATTGCTAAACAATATAGGTAAATCCTATAAACATCACCCCTTGATCTGTGATAAAGCATAGGAACATAGGAACTTAGAGGTATAAAGGACTGCAGAGGCCATTGAGATAGATCTCATTTTTACAGATGAGAAAACTGAGTCGCAGAGTGGTTAAGTAACTTACCCAGAACCGCACAATTACATGTGTCTGATAAAGGATTGGGACCCAGGTCTAATGCCCTATCCAGTTATCATCATGCTTCATTTGTACCAGTTTAATACTCTTAATACTCTTTAAAAAAAAGGAAATAAGGTTAGCCTGGAACATTGTGCTCCTCTGATTATATCACAAATATAAAAAATCAAAATCATTCCCCAGATCTCAGATTTAGAAGGGATGCTAATTATCACCTAGTACAGCCCTCTTTCATCATCAATGATTACCGTCTGTCACATGCTTGCCGGTCAGTGAGCCACGTGATTACAGAAAGCACCTAATGATAGAGAACTCACAAACTTGGGAGGCAGTCCATTCAGTTTTTGGATAACTATAATTTATGCCCATCATATGTTTCTTCCTTACTATTTTGGTCACTCATAATTTTTTTAAAGAATGTTGTCTTACATGATTCTGATTCACAATAATATAGCATTCATTAAAGAATATTTGTAATAAAAGGTTCCTTTAGAAAAAGGTGGAGTATAGACCTGCAGTACTTACTACCCCTGTTCTCTGGCTGAGGACTGTGGCTCACTTGAGTTTGGGAGTTCTGAGCTGTAGTAGCTAAAGCTTATCAGGTAGCCACACTGTCTACCCACCACCAATATGGGGGGCCCAGGATGGGAATGGAGGGTCTAGCGCAGAGGGTACCAGGCTATATAAGCCTATATTTGTTGTGTATGTATATGTATGTATATGTGTGTATACACACACATACATATATATGCATATATATACATATGTATATGTATGTGTCTGTATACACACACACACACACACATATATATATATATATACACACACACACACACATATATATATATAGGCTTGGCACCAAGAAGACTCATCTTCCTCAGTTCAAATCTTGCCTCAGACATTTATTGGCTGTGTGACCTTGGACAAGGCACTTAATCATGTTTGCCTCAGTTCCTCATCTGTAAAATGGACTGGAGAAGGATGTGTCAAACCCCTCTAATATCTTTACCAAGAAAACCCCACATGGGATCAAAGAGTTAGACAAAACTGAAAAACAACTGAACAACAAACTCATTAATGAAAAAACAATGGACATTCTGTAAAATAGAGGTATTTGAAGCATTCTAATAGGCACCTGAAAGAAAAAAAGAAAACACTGGCATGTTATTTGCTTTGCAAATACCACAGACAACAAAAACACAAGATAATACAGTGGACAGAACACTAGAATCAAGGAGGCCTGAATTTGAATCCAGCCTCTCTGATACTTACTAGCTGTGTGACTCTAGACAAGTCACTTGACATCTGTCTGCCTCAGTTTCCTTAACTATAAACATGAGAGTAATAATACACCTCAAATAAGAGAATATTTGTAAGTACTTTGGGAACCTTAAAGTGATGTATAATACTAGCTATACTTATAAATATAGCTAACAATGAAAAGACATGTGACAAAATAAACTACCCCAGAAAAATAGGGAACAATAACAACAACAAAAAAACAAAACCCTAGAAAGAAAATGTTACGTATGGAATTAAAAAGCAACAACAAAATAGCATCAAAGTGACCGTTTAGATTTGTTTTTTCAAAAATTACACAAGGAAATATGGACAAAAACAAAAAGAAAACTTAAGTAGAAGTGATGGTGAAAGAACTGGCCTGAAACACCATTGACTTAAAGTTCACAACATTCCACCTGCAGGTGAATCAATGTTTATGCTTTTGTTTTTGTGGGACTAAATTGTAGAATGGAAGGGCACATACAAGGGAGAATATGGAGGGGAATATGTGATGTGTCTCAATCAAGTCAATGGCTAACAATAAAGAGAAAAACACCTGTATGTTCTCAGGAAGAAGAGAGGCTACTGGATAATGGGTGAGGAGATAAAGGGAGGAATGTACCAGGTCAAACAAAAGGGGTGAATCTCAATTCAGTGATGGCAGAGGATCTAACTGAAGAACACTTCCATGGTGAGGTGATGGGGAGGGAGGGAAGACATTCTCTAATGAAAGGTGGGACTAGACAACGAGTATAATCAGCAGGGATTTGATGCTCAGAAAGACTTCTACCTCTCAGACATCATTTTACTTCTGTGGAAAGCATCCTACCTTGCCAGAAGAGGAATCAGAGGTCCTAGGGCAGCTGATATCTAGAAGGGTGGGAACACATGGACCTAGAGAGGAGAATTCATGGTAAAGGGAAAAGAAAATGATCATGGGGTAAGATAAGGGTAGAAATGGACTGTACAATCAGGAAAAGAAAAAAAAATTATCTTTGGGGGTTGGCAATACTTCTATCCTTTCTATCTATTTCCCACGTTTATACTTCTCTTAGAAGTGAAGCATAACAGAGGAAAAAAGGGAATGGAGCTATTATTTACAAGGCAATAACATAGAAATTGTTTAGAAGAGGGAATTCAAAATAGAAACTTTAATTTCATGAGAAATGCATAGATAAAAGAAACAGTAAGTTTAAAGACCATGAATCAAAGAACAAAAGTTTAGAGTAGACAGAAAGGGAAATGATAGAATGAAAAGAACAAGAAAAGGTAAATTTTTTTTCAAAAAAGGGAACAGAAAAGAAAAAAAATAAGTCAAAGGGGAATAAAGAAACAAATATTTTACTTTACTAAGAGGGGGAAAGAGGGAGAATTAGATAACTAAGTAAAAAAACTTATAAGTTAGATATATAATTAAAAAACTAATAGAGAAAGAGACAAATGAGGGCGAGGCTTCATAATGATGGGAAGAAAGTCTTAGGAATAGGGTTGCCTTTTTAAAGTAGATTAAGAAAAAATAACTAAAGAAAAGACATATTATCCTTGCATAGTAAGTAGAACCAAAACTAAAATCCTAATTCAGAAAAAAATAGAGACAAATGGAAGGGAATATCAAGCTAAATCATAACTTTAAATGTGAATGCATTAAACAATAGAATAAGAGTGACAGATTGGATTAAAAACAATAACAAGAAAACTCCAGAATCTGATGCTTACAAGAAGCACGTAAAAACATCAAATAAAGAATAAAATACAAGATTCTGGGGAAAAAATGCTATGTATCAGGTAAATCCAAAAAGTAGATGTTTAGTGCCATAATGATCAATCTACCAAAAAATTACTTTATAGAACTAGAAAAAATAGTGACAAAATTCATTTGGAAGAACAAATGGTCCAGAATATCAAGACAATTAATGAAAAGAAATGCTAGGGAAGGTGGCCTAGCCGTACCAGATTTTAATCTTTATTATAAAGCAGCAGTCATCAAAACTGCTTGGTACTTGCTGAGGAATAGAGCAGTGGATCAATGGAATAGATTGGGCACAAAAGACTCAGTAGTCAATGATTATAGTAATATACTCTTTGATAAGCCCAAGGACCCCAGTTTCTGGGATAAGAACTTACTATTTGACAAAAACTTCTGGGAAAATTGGACTAT
>CM053594.1:134785173-134810310 GCA_028646575.1 Pseudocheirus occidentalis | reverse complement strand
TATACATGTATATATGTATGCATGTACGTATGATAAAAATAACCAATAATGTGAAAATTGGATCTCATGGATTATTTATATCTGTTAAGATAAAATTATACATTTACAGTAAATTTTTATAATTGTAAATCATTGCTATTAGAGGGACATAATTCAGATACATTTTTTTTAATATTAAGTTACCAGTGATCTTATAATTGCCAAACCTCATAGTCTTTTCTTAATTATCCTCTTTCTTGATCTTACTGCAGTATTTCTATGGTTGATTTTTCCTGAATATTATTGCTGTTGCTTGAGCCTGCCTTTGCTGGATAGTCAACTCAAGTTTTGCTTCTAAAACCTGGGTATCCCCCAAATTCTTCCCAGTATCTCATCTATTTTCTCACTCTATCATTTCTTATGGGGTTCTCACTAGCTTTCATGAATTCAATTATCATTTCTTTGTGCATGGTTTCCAAATCTATGTATCCAAATGTAGTTCTTTCTTCTGAGTTCCAGTTCTATATCACTAACTGCCTAATGGATACTTTAGACTGGATATTCCATAAGCCTCTCGAAGTCTCAATGTCAATAATTCTGGAAACAATTTGTTAGTTACTAGTTTTTGATTCTAGTCACTAGTCACTTTCCCTATCCTCCACTGTTCTATATTTGTTATCTCTCCCTGTGAAACTACAAGCTCCTTTAAGCCAAGGAACTCTTTTTTTAAATTGAGGTCTCCAATGTTCACAACTTATGGCATACAATAAATGCTTTTCCAATCATTCATTTATTCATTTGCTCATTCATTCATTCATTCATTCATTCATTCATTCATTCATTCATGTATACATGTATTATGCATTTATTCACTCAATGATTTATGTCCAAAACAAGACTCACTATCCTTCCCCCAAAATCTTATATTTCTTATTTCCTTATTTTTGTCAAGGTTACCATTATCTTTCCATTCATACAGGTTCACATCCTTGGAGTCATCTACTATTTCCTTTCCCTTATCCCATATCTAAACAGTTGCCAAGTTTTTAAAAACATTTTTCCCCTTCCAATATCTTGCATATTCATGACTTTCTCTCCCTTCTTAGTACCACAGCTCTAAATTATAGCCTCATCTCTCTCCTAGATATTCCCAATAGTTTACTAATTATTCTTCATGAGTCCTGTCTCTCCTATACAATCCATCCTTCTCATAATTACCAAATTGATATTCCTGAAAGACAAATCTGAACACGCCACTAGCCTACTCAAGAAGTTCTAGTTACTTCCTCTTGCCTCTATGATAAAATAAAAATTCTTCTAGTTGACAATGAAACTCCTTCACAATATTGTTCCAGCCTGTCTTTCAGAAATTCTTCCATTACTTCACCATATATATGCTAAGTTTCAGTGAAAGTGTTTGTTTGAATTATTAAGGCCCAACAATGGGGGATACTATATTCTGTGTCTACCCATGGTTTCTACCTATGGATTCATGATAAGGGCAACTATATACATTCCTGGAGGTCCCCCTGCACCCCTGGTTTGTGAGCTAAAGGAGGAGAACTATTTAATGAAGTTCCTATTGAGTCAGGGCAAATATGCTTTGTTCTTTGGATACTTGCTGGGAAAGACCATGATGACAGCAAGCAGGGAATAATGCTTTAATTGCACTTTATTAAAGCACAGAAAATACAGAGGTAGAACTAGAGAGTACAGAGACAGATGGCACGGGGATGGGCAATAGGATGGTGGAGGCAGGCAGGAAGCATGTGCATGAGAAGGAAAAGTAGAGCATAGAAAGTCACTCATATAACTACAGATCAGGGTTTGGGTTTCATGAACCCATAGTAGGTAGAATAGTACTTGAGGACAGGATTTGGGGTTCCATTTTCATGGGGTTTTGTGATAGGAGATGGATTAAATTTTTTTCATGCCACTTTAGGCTTAGTTCATTAATATATTAATGTCATCTCAAATTTATCAATACTACCTCAAGGTGAGTTCACATAACATTTTGCTGGTTTTACTCCTCATGTCTGGGGCTTATCTTCAGCTTATAGACAGAGATAAATTAGTGAGATAGAGGGACCATTACACATAGTCTCAAGGTAATAGCCTCAATCAATTTATAGGGTAGTTGAAAATGGCTTGTATGCTCCCCTAATTTATGAGCCAGTTTTGTAAGCGATTTCTATGTTCCTCGTTACATACTTACTTCATACTATTGTTACCTTATACTACTTGTAGACTTAGTATATTAATAGGAGGAGTTGATGGTGGTAGTGTTCAGGGGGATGAGAAGAGAATATAATTTCAAGATACTGCTTAATTTGCTGTTTTCTGTGTGTTAAATTCCATCTCTTGATTTTCTTCCTTGGTCCAGTTATTTCCAAATTCTGAAATGCTTTCTCTTTACCTCTACCTCTTGGAATACCTAACTACTTTAAAGCTCAGTTCAAATGTCAGGTTCCAAACAAGGTCATTATTGATGCTCCAGTTGTAAATGCCTTTTCCATTATTTTGTTGTTAATTTTTGTGTATTTTGTGTTTGCTTATATGTATATATTTTGCTTTCCTCAGTAGAATATAGGTTGTCCCAAAAGTCTTAGTGCAGGCCAACAGATGAGAAAACTAAGATCTAGTGAGATTAAGTGACTTGAACAAGGTCACACAAGTAGTAAAGAAAAAATTGCATACAGTTGCTAATTTTTTAAATTAAATTTTATGTTTATTTTTAGTTTACATCATTCATTTCCACAAGATTTTGAGTTATACATTTTCTACCCATCTTTCCCCTACCTACCACTCCAAAACAGCAATCCCACTGTCTACCCCTCCCCCAACCTGCTATCTCCTATATCCTCCCCCATACCTCCTCTGACTTTCCACTACGGCAAAATGGATCTCCTTACCCCAGTGCCTGTATATCTTACTTCCCAGTTTCATGTAAAATATATATATTTAAACATTTGATTTTAAAACTTTGAATTCCAGATTATTTCCTTTCCTCCCTCATCACTCACCCTTACTGGGAAGATAAGCAATTCAATATAGGTTGTAAGTGTGTAGCTACATGAAACATTTCCATAGTGGATATATTGTGAAAGACTGACTTTATTTCCCTCCATTCTAACCCTCCCCAACTTGTTCTGTTTTCTACTTTGACCTTGTCTCTTTTCAAAATTGGATGATTCTAACTACTCTCCCTCCTGAAATGCCCTCCTTATATTCATCCCCCTCAATCCCCTTCCTACCTATTCTCCTGTAGAGCAAGATACCCTATTTAGTGTGTATGTCGTTCTCTCCCTAAGTCAAATTCAATGAGAGTAAGGTTGACCTATTCCTTTTTGCCTACCTGTTCTTCCCCTCCATTGTAAAAGTTTTCCCTTGCCTCTTCTATATGAGATAATCTACCCCATTCTGTCTCTCTCCATTTCCTCTCATTATATTCCTCTCTCATTTCTCAATTTCACCTATTAAACATCATCCCTTCCTATTCAATTGATCCTGTGCCCTCTGTATCTGAGGCTAGATTTAATCTCAGGAAGATGAGTCTTCCTGACTTTAGGCCTGGTACTCTGTCCCCTGTGCCACCTGGCTTTAACATGGGATAATGGAAAGTTTCTTCATTTCTGGAATTTTGAATGGACAGAAGTAATCATTTATTAATGGCCTTTATAATCAACATTAGTGATGTTCAAAGATTACTTGTAGTAGGATTCTAGGATTTTATGATTATGCATTTAGAACTGGAAGATCTCTTTATGGTTACCTAAGTAAATCGCCTAATTTCTCAGTTGAAGAAATTGAGGCCCATGGATGCCAAGTCATCATTGAAAATCATAGAATTGAATTACTTTTTAAAAATAGACTAAACAGAACTATAACCAAAACAATCAGAAAAATCCTTTTCATACTCAATTGCTAATATTTTCCCACTTGCCTATTAAAGACTGGTTTGATGATACTCAGGGAGCCAGGGGCTTCTTTCAGTGGAGGAAATAAGGAACCAGCAACATTTTAAAGTTTTTTATTATCCTGTCAAAAATAAGACTTTAAAAAGTCTGCTTCAGGGAACTTCTGGAAACAGTGGTACAATTCCCAGAAATGTGAGGACAACCAGATTTGTAAGGAATTGCTCTAAAATGGTGATATTTTTAGAGTACTGAAGACTCCTCTGGGACTAATAGAATGGAGTTATGGAGAAATGAAAACAATAATACCTTATGATCTCATGAATGTAGATCTGGAAAAGATCTCAAATCTAGTCCAAACCCCTCATTTTACATGTGAGGAAACTGAGGCCCTGGAAGGTGAAGGGACTTGCCCAGGGGCACACAGGTAATAATCATCATGAGCAATCAAAGAATCAAATGGAAATAGAAATAGTATATTAATAATTGTTTCCATAAGTAGTGTATGCTTGAAGGATTCCCACAGTGTAATTGGGAATGCCACTTCACAGGACATGCGCTACCTATTGATTTTTATATTGGTTCGCTTACCTCAGCCTCCCCTCTTGCTGACAGGACCAGGTACTCAAAGAAAGACCATCACTATACAACTATGTTCCAACTTTCTTAGAACTCCATAAGTAATTCTTTGTTGGGGAATACACTCTCTCCACTCACCACTATAACTTTCACGCCTCTATTGGTGTACTTCCATTTTTAGAACAATTATAACAAAATAGTCACTTGTGATGATGACACCATTAGATCTTGCATACAACCATTTTCTTTAAAATAAGGTAAAAAACAATAATAATTCATTGCAGGCAGTGAATAGAAGGAGATGCAGTAGTGATCAATACAGCATAGTCTACTCTAGACATAAACTCACCCACCAATGCCCTCAACATCTGTTGGGGAGAGTGGGCACACACATAAACCTGGTATGGAAACACACGAGTGAAGAAAACCCATGTGTTTAGGGTAACTCACGACTCTGGATTGTAGGTCTTCTATTCAGGAGCATCTGCACCCCATGAAATTGCTTCTCTATTGGCTACTTTTCCTCTGGTCCTTGTTACTCTCTTGCTTCATAAATCTTTTTCTTCTACTTTTAAACAACCTGGGCATTGATAAAACCCTTTAAACCAGAGAACTGCAAAGTTAATCAAATTGGCTCTCTCAGGCAATGCAGACAAATCCAGCCAGCTCTTTGCTCATGAGGAATGTCTTCTAATCAGCTGCCAACTCACTAATCCAACAGCAAATCAAGGGTAAAGCCCACATCTACCCTTTCTACTTTTCTTCTTTCCTCAGAGAACAAGACATCTCTGAGAGGCTTTACCTCTCTCATGCTATAGATGGTTCTAAAGGGAAATTTAGTTGACTTCCAAATTAGCTTTTCACTAGACAAATAGGGAGTAGCAACTGAAGTCTGCTTGTTACCTGACTTTCCTGCTGTCCCTTGCTTCTCAGGCTCTATGGAGACCGGCTTTTCCATTCTGCTTAAGTCCTTCCTTTCCTGACCATTTTCCGCAGCTCCCACCAGATTCTTAACTTGCTCTATTAGTTCAAAGCAGTACCTCATAGTACTCAGTAACTCACCAAAAACAAAACAAAACAAAAAGCCCACTTAGAAACTTCATTTGGTTGTTGAACCAATAGTCCTTATTTAATGAGTTATGTGTGTCTTCTGTTATGTGATTGAACATTTTGTGAATAGTAAACTCTTAAATCTAAAAAAGTTACATGCAAATGAGCTGAGGAAGCACAATGCTGGTAGGTGGAAGGAATAAGCATTTATTACCAGGTGGTGTGCGAAGAGCTTTGCATTACCCCATTTGATTCTCACAATAATCCTGTGATATAGGTAGTATTATTATTACCTTTCTTATAGTTAAAACTGAGGCAAACAGAGTTAAGTGACTTGTCCAGGGTCACATAGCTATAAGTGTCTGAGCCTGAATTTGAACTCAGGTCTTCCTAAATCCAGGTACAGCTGTTTAGCAACTGAGCCACCCAACTGCCTCCAAATCCCTCCAATGCCTTATTACATATGACCTTTCTTAGCCTTCAAACTGGTGCTCTTCACATTATGTGTATTTGAAAACTGTTTTCTCACACTTACATTTTAAAAGATTTTAGCAAATGTAAGTTTTTTCCCCTGTTCATTTTAGCCACCAGATTATTCAAACATAAAGGCAGAATCCATTTGTATCTTTTACAATGTGATTTAAACCTTTTTTATTTATGAAAAAAGTGCATATTCTTACTTTTTTCAAATAAACTGTCATACCTGATCTGAAAATTGTATTTCTTTACTTGTGGATTTTAGCAGTTTTTTATTAAACAAAAGTTCTTTGTCCACCCTTTTTTGCCATTAAACTGCATTTATAAAAGGGTCATTAATCTATATTCTTCTCACATGGATTATTTTTTCCTTTATTCAAAAGCAATTCTCTCTCTCTGTCTCTGTCTCTCTCTCTCTCACTCTGTCTTTGCCCCCACCATCCCCACCAAATTTCTCGTTTGTTAAGGGGGGTGGCACTTCCACATGTATCTTTTTGCATCATAGAAGTATAGTTAGTTCTTGAAAGCACAGATTACTGCAAAGACTTGGACCTAATTTTTTTTAATCAAATAAAATTTTACTTTTTCCAATTACATGTAAAGATAGTTTTCAGCATTCATTTTTTATGAGATTTTGAGTTCCAAATTTTTCTCCTTCCCTCCCTCCCCTTCCCCTTCCCCAAAATGGCAAGCAATCTGAAATAGGTTATATATGTGCAATCATGTTAAACGTACTTCCACATTAGTCATGTTGTGAAAGAAGAAACCAAAGAAGAAAAAAAAACCCACGAAAAAAACCCAAAGAAAGTGAAAATAATATGCTTTGATCTGCATTCAGACCCCCCATCAGTTCTTTCCTTGGATGTGGATAGCATTTTTCCATCATGATTCTTTTGGAACTGTCCTGGATCACTGTACTGCTGGGAAAAGTTAAGCATATCATAGCAGACTGTTTCTGTTACTGCATACAATGTTCTCCTGGTTCTGCTCACTTCACTCAGCATCAGTTCACTTAAATATTTCCAGATTTCCTGAGATCTTCCTGTTTATCATTTCTTAAAACACAATAGTATTCAATTACATTCATTAACCACAACTTATTCAGCCATTCCCTCATTGATAGGCACTCCAACAATTTAAAATTTTTTTTCCACCATAAAAAGAGTCACTATAAATAATTTTGTATATGTAGATTGGATCTCATTGTAAAGAAGTCTTTGCATCAGTAAAAGTCAAGAAGCCCTTGTACAGAAGTGAGAGATTAGAGGAACCACTTGGCAGCTTACCTAAACTTTTCTTTACAACACCAAATGCTAAGGAAATGCTTTAGAATTCTAAGTCTTCCACAGTTTCTAAAAGTTTTTGTTTAGCTTTGAATGTGTTTTTCTTACCCAGTTTTCCATCTTCAGTGTATACAATATGAAATGTCTAACAGACAATTGGTAATGCCGAAATGAAACTCAGGGATAAGGCTAGGGCTGAATATATAGATTTGGGAGTCATCTGCATAAAGATGATAGTTAAACCTGTGGGAGCTGATGAGATCACTGATAGTATAAAGCAAGAAGAGAGGAGGGCCTCAGCAGAACTTTGATAAAAGTTAGGGAATGTAATGTAGATTTTGATCCAGTAAAGGAAATTGATGTTCAGACAGTAGGAAGAGAGTCAATAGGAGTAGGTTTTGAAAACCCAGAAAGGGAAGAGTTTCTAGGAGGAGACAGTTGTCAATGGTATCAAGTGTAGCAAATAGGTCAATGGGGATGAAGACTGAGAAAAGACATCAGATTTGACATTGAAGAAATAATTTGCAACTTTAGAGAGAGCAGTGTCAGTTGCTGATGAGGTCAAAAGGCAGAGTACAAAGGGTTGAGGAATAAATGAACATAGAAGTAGAGACATTTTCAGGGATTTGGGATGAGAAGGGGATGAGAAATATAACACTATCTTGAGGGGATGGCCTAGAACTTAACTTTTTTTTAAGGGTGGGGAAGACTTGACATGTTTGAAAGCAATAAGTATGGAATCAGTTGACAGAGGCTGACAACTCAAGAAGGGGAGCATAATTTAGGATAGACTACTCTGGAGAAGATGGAAAGGATAGAATCAAAGGCATATAAAGAGGGATTGATCTTCAAAAAGGGGGAGGAAGGAAGGAAATGAGCATTTTTAAAGAACTTACTATGGGTCAGACATTGTGCCAAGGGCTTTGCAAATATCACTCTTGAAAAGAGAAGAGCTACAGCTTGATCAGAGACAGGGAGAAAGGAGAAAAGGATGAAACATGATTTCAAGGAATAATGAGATGAAAAGAATGGGAGAAGATAGTGATTTGGGATTCTCTCTTTGGTTCAACTGAGTTACTTCATTCTCAGTGAGTTTCTTCACTCTCTCTTGTCTATTATATATTTTCCTATGTATGTTTTCTCCTCTTTCTGGTTTGCTATCAATTTGGATAAATGTTTTTTTTTATTACTTGCTATGTATGCTCATTGTAGAACTGGTCCAATCCTTGAATAGAAAGCTTTGGTTCTCCTTTCTCCATTAATTCCTAGTGAACAGATTGATCACTACTTAAGAGAGATGCTATGAAGAAAACTCATAGGAATATCAGAGTCAAATTTTGAAACCCTTAGCTCAAGGATAAAATGTTATAAGCATCAAGATTAAAACAATTTAAATATGACAGTGTCACAAATAGACTCACACAAGACCTAGTAGCAGAGACATTAAAAGACTTCAGGTCTTGGAAAAAATATATTGAAAAGCAAAAGAACTGGGGCACTGGCCAAAAATATCATATCCTGCAGAGTAAAATATTACCCTGAAGGAAAAAAATGGACATTTGATAAACTCTCTGACTTTCAAGAATTTGTTAAAAAAAATTCTGAACTCAGTAGAAGATTCAACATGCAAGAACCAAGAGAAATATAAGGTACATACCAAAGATTGATTATAAGGATTCATGAGGACAGATTGTTTACTTTTTATATGCAATATAACCTTAGTTTACAAGTAACTTGGTTTACATATAATTCACTGGATGAGGAAAAATTTTTCACAAAATTTGTCTTGCAGTATGAATACAAATTTACAGTATGAACATCGTGTTTGGACTTGAATGGCTCCCAAAGGGATGATGCTCAACTAGGGCTTTCATATGTCAAACAAAGGAACTTCAGGTCAGTATGCCTCCTAATTGGCCTCATTCAGTATTGACCCTTTGTGAAGGCGGCATTGTTCGCTCTTTACAGTACCATTACAAGTGTGTTCACGTGTGTTTGTGTACATATGGTAGTACTCTGAGTAAAGATGCACAATAGAGACTGTGATCTACAACAATATTTGTAAAAATGGAGGAACATAACCAGGAAGTGACAATGGAAGAACTGATGGTTATGCATGAGGAGCAGCAATGTGAGGTCATTGAGGATATCTCATCTGAAGAGGAGGTTGAGAGGTCAGTAAGGTCAAGTAAGAGGCCAATTAAGATTAGGGAGGCTTATCAGATATGGGAAAAAGTGCAAAATTTTATTGAAAAACATCATCCAAATAAGGCTGTAGGAATGAGAGCCACAAATATTTTTTTAACAATAATGCAATGTCACATTTTGTGACATTCTGAAAAAAATGTCAAAAACAAGTGTTGTTAGATAGATTCCTAGTCAGAAGTGAACAGAAAGAAAAAAAATCAGTGAGTCGAAACATGAAAGTGATTCTAAAAAATGAAAAATAAGTGAAGGCAGTAGAGTTAGTCTTACTTTTAGTGAAAGCAGCGTAAGAGAGAACACTCCGGACGTTGAAATCCCCTATGTTCTCAGGGAAGGAGATGCTCCTTCCAAGCAATAACCCTCCCTCCTCTTCTTCCCACCTCTCATCTCCCTCATGCCAGTCACGACTCTTCTCAAAGGTAAAGTTAACATTAATTTGTTTTAGTTTGGGTTTATATTGTATACTAATCATTGCTATTATATTTCAGGTGCAGTAGAGACAAAATCTTACTTAAAATTATAAATGATTATTTGTATATGAATATTTTGGGGGATGTGGTACCAATCATCCAACTTTACATTATTTCCTATGGGAAAATTCACTTTGCAATATGAACAAATTGCATGACGAACAGAATCTCAGAACAAATTAAATTCAAACAATGAGGTTCTATTGTATATAAAATGTAAAATGGATGTCTAATATTCTTATTAATAATTGGGTAGCTCATAAGAAAGATTGGGGTAAAACCGAGTATGATATGAATTTAAAAAGTAAAGCCATTTAGGAAAAGCTGGAAAGAGTAATTATTTTATACAAATGAGGTGCAAGAGGAAGAATCAATACAGAGGAGTTAGATGGGGGAGGAGTGCTGGTAGTTCTGGTAACCTACTTTCATCAGGAATGGTTTTAAAAGGGAAGAATACATATATATTTAGAAAAGTATAGAAGTCTTCTAAATTCAGAAGAAATAAAATGGTAGGGGCATAGGGAGGTGGGAGAGGATAAGGGGTGGATCTTTAGAGGGGAGGGAGAGGGAATAGGTAAATGGGGTTATAAAAGGGTATTTATAGGAATTTATAGGAATGGAAGGATAGTGGAGGGATCCTTGGAGGGGAGTAGGCAAGCATTAGGAGGGCAAGGTAGTGATGACAATAAAGTAGAGGAGGCAGAATGGATAAGAAACAAGAGATATGTACAAACATAAAAACAAAGATCAGGAATAGAATATGTTTGGGAAAATATATGTCTCTCTCTCTCTCTCTATATATATATATATACATGTGTTTGTATATATCTATAGCTATAGAGAAACATATCTAAATTTTATTGTAGACTTCTGGGGGGGAAGGGGGAAAAAGAACAAAATAAAAAAGTGCACCCCAGAGAACAAAAGAAAACCTACAAGGAAGCAAAGATGGGCAATTCTCAATACAATGAATAGTATTCATCATATAGGTTTTCCTGAAATGAAAATTTTTGTTGCATATTTTGAATACTCTCTTACGTTCTGCTATGCATACAACATACTTTTTTCTTTCTAACATTGTATTTAAGTTTATGGTATGTTTATGTTTCTTTTCTCTATTCTGTGTTTGTGTTTTGGCATTTGAGTCTAAAATAAAATTAAAAACAACAACAACAATTCTTTGGTATACGTGTAATTTTACAATTTATTAAAGATGAAAGGAAATTTGCAAAAAATTATTAGTGGTAAGAAGTTTAACCAAACTTAAAATCACGTTATCTAGATTAGCAATATCTAAAGGAGCAGATAGATATAATTATAGCCTAGTATGCCATCTCTCTAAGGAGAGCAGAAAAATCAGCCTTTGCTCCCCACCTGCTTTGCCTCCTGGCAGGAGTTAAAGTCTGCCTTGAAGAACACTAGGGGGAGAAAAGGCTGGAGTTACCTATTTGGCATCTCTTCAAACCATTTGATGACACCCCCATCCTATATGTGGGGGACAGCTTCTCTACATTATCTACTTGTCTCAGTAGTTTTTTCATTCTTCCTCAAATCTCCCACAGCTCCTCATCTCTCCATCCTTTGAACAGAGAACCTTGCTTTGTCTTTCCCTGAAAAAACTGAGGCCATTTTCCTCAACAGAATTTCTTCTACTTCCTTATTTCTCATCTCACATTACTCAGATGCCTTCTGTCACTACCATCTCCTTCACTCTCATCTATCCTGCAGCAATGGCTCTTTTCTTTGCTCTCTACATGCATAATCACCAAATCTGATGACCTTTTCTTATTATTTATCCTTCTTGTCCTCTATGCAACCATTGATATTTTCAACCACCCTCTTCTACTTGCTATTATCTTCTCTCTAGATTTTCATGATTCTCTGTTGATTCTCATCCTATCTGACTAATTTATATCCTTTGTTGTATCTTCATCAATGTCCTATATGATAGCCATGGGGTTTCCCAAACCTCTGTGTTGGACCCTTTTCTCTTCCCTTTCACTTGGTATTATCACTTGGTGAGTTCATTAGCTCCCATGGTTACAATGATCTATGCTGAAGATTCACAGGTCTGTTTGTTCAACTCTAACATCTCTCAAATTGCCTTGTAAACATATTGGACTGGATGTTGCATAGACATCATAAATTCAACATGGAGGTGGCTAGGTGGCACAATGAATAGAGCACCAGCCCTGGAGTCAGGAGGACCTGAATTCAAAATTCAGCCTCAAACACTTGACACACTTACTAGCCGTGTGACTGTGGGCAAATCATTTAACCCCAATTGCCCAACTTTCCCCTCCAAAAAAGCAAATAAATAAATTCAGCATGTCCCCAAATGAGCTTATTAATTTTTCCCTAAAACCTTTCCCTCTTCCTAACTTTCCTATTACTATTGAATTTACAACCATCTTCCCACGTACCCAGACTCAAAATGTGGGTGTCATCCTCCACTCCTCTTTGTCTTATACCTCATATTCAATCAATGCTCAAGTCTTGTAATTTTGAGCTTGCTAACACTTTCCTTATATTCCTTCTGCTTTCCTCTGGTATTGTAACCACTCTGGCACAGGCCACTCTCATTACTTCATCCCTGTAGTATTATAATAGCCTGTTGGTTGGTCCCCCTACCTTAAATCTACCCTCATACCACTATATTTTCCATAAATTGAAACTTGGAAAAGGGCAAGGTCTCCAGCTGCATCCAGGGCTATCTGCAGTGGTCCTGACCTATATCTGGCCACTGGGCTCTGATGACTTTGGAGGAGAGAGTGAGGCTGATGACTGCACAGCCCTGCCTCAGTCAAATTCAATTCACTTGTAAATCAAGACTCATCACCCTCCTGATATCATTGGTCCTGTTCAAGAACAAAGGATGAACAACAAAGTTGAAAAAATGGTCTTCCTAAAACTCAAGAATAGTGGATAGAGCACTGGGCCTGTAATCAGGGAGATTTATCTTTGTGAGTTCAAATCTGTGTAACCCTGGGCAAGTCATTCAATCCTATTTTCCTCAGCTTTCTCATTTATAAAATGATCTGGCAGATGGAGGAAATGGCAAAGATTTTTTGCCAAGAAGACCCCAAATGGGCTCACAAAGTGTTGAACATGACTAAAGATAACTGTATGGCAACAATAACAAAACTCAACTAACAATATCATCCCTATTCAATGAACTCCTTTGACTCCTTACCCCTGGAATAACATATAAACTCTTTTGTTTGTCTTTTCAAGAATTTCATAACCTGGTCTCTTCCTATCTTCCCAGTCTTCCTACAGTTGACTCTACTCCACATACTCTACAATCTAGAAACAATGGCTTCCTTGCTGTTCCTTGAACATGATGCATCACCTAACTCTGAGATTTTAAAATGACTGTCACTGGCATTTTCTTTCATTATCTTGACCCTGCTTCTCTGACTTCCTTCAAGTCCCAGGTAAAGTTTCATATTCTGCAAGCTTTCACCATTCCTTAATCTTAGTGCCTTCCCTCTTACACTACCCGCAGTTCATTATTATTTTTTGTATGTAATTACTTGCATGTTTCCTCCCCTTAGATTGGGAACTCCTTGAGCAGAGAGACTGCAATTTGACTTTCTCCAAGGCTTAGCATACTGTCTGGCACATTGCAGGTACTTAATAAATGTTTGACTAACAGACATAACAGCAAAGGCATATCTTTCCAATACAAACATTTCGCCAAGTTTGGCAGTGAAGCCTCAAACACCACTGTCTCCAAGAAGTATCACTCCAATGAGTATCACATTGGAGTGATACTCATGGGGAAGTACATGGTGGATGTGAGCAGGCTACAATGGTTTATTGTCCTTTGTTCTTAAGGAGGACCAAAATGACATAACTATGCTGGAGTCAAGTTTCATTGTGTCCAACTGTGGCTGTTCAGATCAATATGAGTTCAGTATGTTCTACCACAGGGAGGGCACAAACAGTCTGTATGAACACTTGAAGTGGATACTCTAAATTTGTGCATGCTGTGTTTCCTTTGAGCTGTTTCAATTCTGCTTTGCTCAGAGGGCATAGCACCTTCTCTGATGAGGGCTTGCCATGATGAGAGATCCTGTGTTTCCCACGTCACACAATAAATTCCAAAGTTCTTGAGAGAGACCTTCAGAATGTCCTTGGCAAGTGTACGTTTTGCATTTGAGCCACGTGGCCAACACATAGGAGCTGCACTCTGAAGCAAAGTTTCAATGCTTGGCAGTTTATTTTGAGTGAGTACACTAGTGTCTTGTAACTTGGTCTCCCAGGTGATCTTCAAAATCTTCCTAAGACAATTCAAATGGAAGTGATTCAGTTTCCTGACATGGCACTGGTATACTGTCCAGATTTCACAGGCATACAACAATGAGGTCAGCACAATGGCTCTGTAGACCTTATATATAACAATGAAGGAAATCTGAAAGCAAAATGAGTTTGACGTATTTTACAGAAAGAGAAGATGGAAGTTGGACAGTTTGAGTTGCCCACTGGTACCCTTGTGATGTTTAATTTTTTTTAAAAAGGAGGGAGATGGTTTTTAGAACTTTGGCTGAATTGCCAGTGGCAAATTTGGGGATGACAAGGATGAGAATCACACTGGATGGTGCAGGTATAGATGGGTTGCTATCTGAATCACTGGAGATCACAGACTAGAGATTGGAGATCACACATTCATTTGAAGATCTGATGATGTAAAATGTCTTTACAACTCTAGTAATCATAGATAGAGTATTTTAATTAGGCAGAGGGATAAGAGTAGATAGTTTTGAAAAGCAGCACAGAAGGTGATCATTGGATATGTCCAAAGGAGAAAATGCCAAAGTTGAGGGGTAAAGTTCTGTTTTGTTTTAAGTTGGAGGTCAGAAAAGAAAGAAATGTCTTTCAGAGAAAAAGTAATTTTAAGGCAGCAGATTTGGGGGGTGGGGAAAGAGTCTGAATTTTGTAGAATATGAAAGGACAAAAGTAGCTGCTGACTCAAAGTTTGCCCACTTTGAAAGCAGAGAGAAGAGGACATAATCAGCAGTGTGGCAAGAGGAACTCAGACAGATGAGCTCAGAAGAATCATTATCTTTTCATCATACTTTGTATTACCAAAAATGCTTTTATGTGTACTGTCTTGTTTGTCTCCCAACTTAAAGGTATCGATTGATGTTGTTAAGAGTGCATGTTTGAAGATACTGAAAATCTGCCATTGATAACAAAGAATCAGCAGAGATCAGAAATACTCTTACAGTGAAAAAGACTAATTGTTTCCATTTTTGTTTTAGCTAAATGCTTGATAAGCTACCCTCTTTGAAAGCTTTCAAGTATGATTTGCTTATCTGAAATTGTTTTCGTCTCAAGAAGGATGGAGTTTGTGCATGGATTTTTTATAACTAGGCCTGATTCACATTAAAAGGAAAAATAAAGTATGATTCATAATAAGAAAAAGCTGCCTTTGAAATCACTTCCTACCATAATACTGGCCACTTCATTACAATGGTAATTAGGGAAGAAAAAAACCAGTAATGGCCATTTTGGGGGAAATTAGTGCTTAATTTCCAAGACTGTTTTATTTTAATGGTTGCAACACTGGCAGGATTTTATACTTAAATTGCAAACCAAAGAATGATAAGACTAGTGTTTTAGATCTGCCTTCTAAATGGAAAACACTTAATGCAGCGCGTAATGAAAAAAGTATCTAATGCCTGAATACATTCTTTCTCAATGTCAAATATTCTGTCTCTGGTGGAGTTTTTCTTTTTATATAAAGATGCAAATTATAATCCATTAAATAATCAGTTCCTTTTCCCATTAACCAATAGGATATACTTCTAGCTTGCTTCTGATAACTTAGATAATAAAAATGGAGAGCTATCATATCAATGAGGAAATTCTCTTCTAAGGAAAAACTTTTTATTTGAAAATGGAAAGATAAGACAATAGAGTACTCAAGACTGAAAGGAATGGGATCATTCCTTTCCTTTTAAGGATCCAGTGAGTTACAAGGGACTTCATCTCAAAGTAAAAGCTCTTTAGTGAATCAGTTGTTCAGGTGTTTTCAGTTGTCCAACTCTTCATGAATCTAATGTTTTCTTGGCAAAGATACTGGAGTGGTTTGCCATGTTCTTCTCCAGATAATTTTACAGATGAGGAAATTGAGGCAAACAGGGTTAAGTGGCTTGCCCAGGGTCACACAACTAGTAAATGTCTGAGGCCAGATTTGAACTCATGAAGATGAATCTTTTTGACTCCAGGCAAGGCATTCTAACCACTACACCACCTAAGTGCCCATCATTTTTTTAAGTCATATTCTTTTATTGTCAACCTTCAGATAGATAGGGGTAAGTAAGGGACTGTAGACAGCACTGCATAGAATGTCTTGATTTGAGAGAGAAGGCAAGGGAGCCCCCCCCAAATGGGGGTGACTTATCCAAGATAGTAGAGTTGTCAAAGGAGAGAACGAACAAGAGATTATTAGATCCCTCCTTGGGGTTGGGAGTAGAGCTGAAGGGTTAGGTGATAGAAGATGGTAGGGTCATGTGGTAGAAGATCAGAGCTGTGTCTTTGCCTGACCTTGGGTTGGGTCCTGGCTGAATGCTTCAGAGGACAGGAGGCAGATCTTTTGATTTGGGGCTGTTGGACTGTAGGTTTGGATGGGATGCAGGCTCCTATATTCTGGATCTGTCTGGTCACCAAGAGAAGCAGAAGCTGATCTCTGGTCCAGTTGGATGCTTCATCAGCTGCTATCCTTGGTCCTGTCTCCCAGGGCTTAAACCACTGTACAAGGTCAGCCTGCCCTGGCCCTGCAGGAACACAGTTCCAGATGGACATTCTGAATCTTTGGTAGGTGTCCAGTTGCTTATATTCAGATTCTTCAGTCATCCAGACATAATGGGAGTACCTCTGGGCCTCTGCTTTCTGGGGCTTATTGGGAAAATGTAGGCATTTTTTACTGAGGGAAGCAGTGAGGACTAAATATGATACACTGATCTAGAACAGAAAAAGAAAGTTTTCATCACTGGCTCTTTCTGAGACTTCAAGCTTCTGGCCTCTTCCTTGGATTCCATTTTAGCTGGGCATGATCTACATCTTTCTGGGCTGGGTAGTGCTGACAGGAACTCCTTGGGGAAAACTGGGGCCTTTCCTGCTAGAGTAGATCAAGGGGCATTTTACCTGGGAGATCCAGGGAGGATAGAAGGCTACATGGTTTCGCCAGCTGGGAGTACATAGGCTCAAGCTCTGTCTGCATCTTATTTTCACAGGTTGTAATCAGATCCTTTACTTCCATTTTGGCTGTTGGAAGAGTGACAGCTCCTCTGTGGTTGGTGGTGGCAGTGGTGGTGGTGTTGGCAGAGGGTATCAGTCCCCTTCTCCACAAGGGCTGCTTCCCTTGATGATGGTAGCAAGGGCAGCCTTCCGGTTCAGGATCAAGGTGTGCTAAAGTCATTTACACATCAAAGTGACTTAGGTTAAGGTTTCATTCCTCACTACTACATGTCTAGTGGAGGGCAGGAGCTGTTTCTTTGTTTTTTCAATCTTTACTCTCTTTTGCCCCCAAATACCCTGCCCAATCAAGATGCCTTAAGCAGTAGGGGCTTAATTAATGTTTGCTAAAGGAGTGAGCATGTAGAATGGGTTGCCAGTGTTTCCCTGAGACTTGACCTAATGTTTGAGTGCCTTTGTTGAAGGATAGGATGATGCTAGTTCAGCTACATTATGAGCCCGATGGGCTCTGCTGTCCTTTCCAGTTCCAGAGGCTTGGAACCCTGAGAATGAATGAATAAATAAAGGGAGGTGTTGACAGTGATTGACAGAAGTGCCCGAGAACTGCACAGAGTTCTTGAATGGGGTTAGGGAGAGTTAGAAGGGGAGGGTGAAGAGAGAGAGAGAGACAGAGACAGAGAGAGAGAGACAGAGAGAGACAGAGAGAGACAGAGACAGAGAGGAGAAAGGGAAAGGAGGGAGAGAAGGAGGCGAGAGAGGGAAAGATAGAGAGAGAGAACCCTAACTGCCCATCTTTAGTACATCACACATGGCTAAAAGCAAGCTTCAGTGTTCTGACATGGTTGACTAGAAATGGGTAGGTAGCTCTGAGCATGCTCCTGGAAATGGCCCCTGTAGGTTTATATTCCAATTCAACCACTGTTACAAAAACAACACTAAAGGCACTGAAAGGTACTGAACTCAGATTAATTGTAATAACCAATATTGTTTTCAGAGGACAAATAATAAAACACATTTTCATCTTCTCCAAGGGCAGCACTGTAGATTCTAAATATTGCATACAGTGATAGTAGTGGCTACTGTGTCTGTTGGTTTTGTTGAGCTCTTTTTCTTTGTTAGAAGAATACATTCAATGGGATTGAAGGAACATATTGAGAAATTACTGTGGTGTTAAAAACAAAAGATATCAATAAAACATTGGCCAGAAAAAGTTCCTGGTTTGATTTAGTCTTATAATGTTACTTAAAGGAATTTTAAACCCACTTGCCTTCACTAAATCTTTCTTTTGCAAAAGCCATTCTTACAAAAACTTGTTATTTGAACTAACAAGGAGGTTATCCTCATGTTTTAAGAAAATGTTTTTATTTTTCCATTTACAAGAAAGCTATATTTGGAAGCAAAGGATCTCGGTTTTAATCCCAAGTCATTTATTTACAACCTTTGTGACCTTAAGGAAGTCACTTCTTTTCTCTGTCTCTCAGTTTATTCACCTATACAATGAAGGAGTTGGATGATGGAGAAGTATTTATCAAGTGCTTATTTGCTTATTTACTGGAACTAATTATATTATCTCTAGTGCCATGTACTGGGGATACAAGCCCTGCTGAAAGTCTGCTGGTAAATATTTGACAACTGGCTTTCCAAAGAGAGAGAGAGAGAGAGAGAGAGACAGAGAGACAGAGAGACAGAGAGACAGACAGAGAGAAAGAGTAAATGTTTACACTAAAAACTGAACTATCACTCTTATAAGCCTGTTCTAACTGGTGTCAGTACATCCCTTGCCCTACCTGCAAGGACCTTACAAATTCTAATAAGGGGAGAGAAGACTCACAGGACTTTGGTGGCCAGGGAAAGATGTTTTGCCCTGCTCAGTCACCAATATGGTAGCCATTGATACATACTTTTCAAAAATCATGGTTGTGTTGTTTTGATCATAATTCTCAGAGGAAAAGGGATGGGATGGTGATGGCAGCCACAGGGAAATACAGATTTTTTAAAATATTGTACCTATCTTCTAAAGGGTTTAGAGAATTTTATAAATGTATTTTTTCCCTCCACAAATGTGCTCCTCCAATGCCTCATTTGGCATGTGCCTCATCATTTGACACTGTGTGCGTCTACACAGTCACTTAGTTTCTCACAGCCTCAGTTTTCACATCAGTAAAATGGCAATAATAATGATACACACTTCATAGGGTTGTTATGGGTATCAAATGAGAAAACATATAAAGCACTTTACAAACATTAGTGGACTATGTAAATGCTAATGTTAATGCCAATTAATAATAATAATAGCTAGCATTCACACAGCAAAGAAGTGGAAGATCAGAGGAAAATTATAAGTAGCTCCAGTATTAATGAAGTGGCACATGATGTACTTGAGCTGACCCTTGGAGGAAGCTAGGGATTCACTGAGAGAGATCTGAGGAGGGAATGCTTTTAAGACATGAGGAATGGTGGAGGGTGCAGAAAATAGGAGATAGGAGATAGGAGATGGAATGTTGTAAGGAATAGAACAGCAAACAGGCTAGTTTGGTGGGGCCGCAGAGTTTGGTGGGACTGAAGAACAATAATATGCTTAGATAAATATGACTGGGGGAGATTTTTGAAGGACTTAGAATATAAAACAGAAGGGTTTATATTTTCCTAGAAGCAAGAAGCCATTGGAGCTTCTTGAGTAGGGGAGTGGCATGACCACATAGCTAAAGTAGGACTATCAACTTGATAATATGGGGAGAATGAATTAAAGAAAAGAGAGACTGGGGTCAGGAAAATCAACTAGAAGACCATTGCAATAGTCCAAGTGAGGAGTGAAGACGATCTGAAAAAGGCATAAATGATGAGAAGAAGATGGATGCAAGAGATGTTGTCCAGGCAGAAATGATAAGACTTAATAGTTGATTAGATATGTACAATAAGGGAGAGGGAAGCATCAAAGGTGACTTGTAGATTGTGAGCCCAGGTGCTTGGAAGGACGATGGTCTCCTCAAAAAAATTAGGGAAATTAGAAAGAGGGGATAATTTAGGATAAGGCTGAAGGAGGATAATATAGTACATGAATTTAACTATTCCTATTTATGGATGACATTGTGCTGATTCTATCAAGCCTCAGAAAATAGTACTACAAAGAGTCCTTTGAAATGTATTTTGACATTGCCTAAATTTCTCTCTGTATTTCTTTCCCTACCTTTCCCAGAGAGTCATCCCACATAATAATGTTTTGTTTTTGTTTTTGTTTTGGGAGGGCAGTTGGGGTTAAGTGACTTGCCCAAGGTCACACGGCTAGTTTTTTGTGTTAAGTGTCTGAGGCCGGATTTGAACTCAGGTACTCCTGACACCAGGGCCAGTGCTCTATTCACTGTGCCACCTAGCCGCCCCCCCAATAATAATGTTTTTTAAGGAAAATAAAACAAAAGGAGGAATAAGAAAAAACCATCAAAACTAAATAGCACATTGAAAAAAGCCATCTATTGAAAGGTAAGCTCTGTTTACTTCATTCTCCATAAGTTTATGTAAACCTTTCCATGCTTCTCTGTATTCATCTTTTTAATATTTAATTACATTCATGTATCTGTTTTTAAAAACCATTCCCCAATCAATGGACATCATCTTTATTTCTAGTTCTTTGCTGCTACAAAAAGTATTTCTATAAATATTTTGGCATATGTAGGAACTTTCTTCTTATCAATGACATCTTTGCTTAATATGGCTAGTAGTTAAATCTCTGGCTCAAAAATCATGAATGTTTTAGTTGCTTTATTTGCATAATCCCAAATTGCTTTCCAGAATGGTTGTATTGATTGACAGCTCAAAGCTGCACTATGATGTACCAGTCTTCCAACAACCCCTTTATTATTCACTGTTTCCTTCATTTGTCATCT
Organism: Pseudocheirus occidentalis; assembly: GCA_028646575.1. NCBI lineage: Eukaryota > Metazoa > Chordata > Mammalia > Diprotodontia > Pseudocheiridae > Pseudocheirus > Pseudocheirus occidentalis. The sequence goes on along the minus strand of CM053594.1, from coordinate 134,789,266 downwards.
TTATCAATTTACTGGATATAAGGTGAAAACTTAGGATTGTTTAGACATCCATTTTTTTATTATTAGTGATCTGGAACATTTTTCATGTGGTTGCAGACAGATAGATAATTCAGTGTTTAGAGTACAAGGCCGGGAGTCAGGAAGACCTGAGTTCAAATTCAGTCTCAGACATTTACTAGCTGTGTGACCCTGAGGAAGTCACTTAACTTCTGTTGCCCTTAATCCACTAGAGAAGGAAATGGCAAACCATTCCAGTATTTTTGCCAAGAAAATCCCATGAATAGTATTGTCATGCAATGGTCATGGGGTCATGAAGAATCAGACATGACTGAGCAACAATACATTTATATAGTTATTAATAATTTCAAACTTTTCTTTTTAGAAGTGTATGTTCATTTCCTTTAACTATGTGTATATCGGGGAATGCACTTTTGGTAATATCTATACCTATATGTATATATGCATATATGTGTGTATATGTTTATATATGTATACATGTATAGTATTTTTCTGTGTATCTTAGATACTAAATCCCTATCTAAGAAATTTGACACAAAAATTTTTCCTCATTTAACTGCTTCCCTTTTTTAACCTGGATGCATTCATTTTGTCTGTGTTGAAGGTTTTCAATTTTATATAATTAAAATTATCTATTTTATTTTTTTCTAATGACCCCATCTCATTTGGTTAAGAATATATCTCTTAGCCATAGTGGTGAAAGCTACATTGTATGCCTTTCTTCTATGTTTTTATGCCATCATCTTTAATCTGGCATATTAAGTTTTCACACCTCCATTGGAAGAAGTGCTCAGACCAGCCAGCACAGTTTATTTAACCCTGGACCAGCTTATAATGCCCTGGTACACTTCTTTACCTCTGTTCTAGTGGTTTTCTTCTCATACTGGTAGTGCCTCCACCCCTATAACTATGTCTTCCCATTGGTTCCTCCCCCAAACCCTTATTTGAGGAAGGACTCACGCCAGTTATTGTCTTCTCTTCAAATCCAAACCAGATCATGATGCCCTAGCCTACCTTTCCACCTTGTTTTCCACACATGGACCTTTCTTACTCCACTCCCTTCTCAGGTCATTATTTAAATGTAAGTTCCTTAAGGGCAGGGACAATCTTTGTGCCTGTATTTGCATTCTCAAATATTTAAATGAATATTAATTAATATATTGGTCAATAGTTATTCTTTGCTTTGTTCTTCCCTGGTTTAAGTATTAGGATTATATTTGCTTCCTATAAGGAGTCTGACAAAGTATTTATTTCTCAGTTTTTGAGAACAATATGTGTAGTATACTCATTGTTCTTGGAAAGTGCAATAGATTTCTCCTTGGATTCCATCAAGACTACCTCCCTCTCCCCCTGCTTTGGTAGATCCTTTAAAATTAGTTATATATCCTTGTCTAAGATTAGATTATCTAAAATTTTTATTTGTCGTCTCTTAATAGGAATATTTTATATTATTGAAGGTATATCTTTATTTCTTTTATGTCATTACTTTCAGTACCAGAGCACTGTGCATTGAAGATTCTGAATATTTTTTTTTATTTGTTTTGGTTTTATAGTGATTTCACCTTGTTCATTTGCTATTTTGTTGGTTTGATTTTTTTACCTTCTCTTTAATTAGGTTGGTTAAATGCTTATTAGTCTCAAAGAAATAGCATTTAGTTTTGCTTTATTATTACTTCTGTCTTTTCAGTGTCAAATTTGTCTATTTTTTCTTTAATTTTAAACATCTCCTTGTTGTAAATCCAATCACTGCAGCTCTCCCGAAGACTGTTGCTGTGAATAAATTTAAGAGCCTAATAGCATAGTATAATGAACTCTCTATTCAGCAAAAATTAAAGTATAACATTCAATAAACTAAAACATAACATTCACAAGAACATAACACAACTTATCACTAAGGTGGTCACATACAGTCTTAAACAAAACATCTCGTTCAATATATATTATAGTCATCTTTAAGGGGTAGCAGAACAAAACAAATACCATCCACCTCTAGGTCACAGTTAGTTACAGTATCATCAATCAACACAGAGTACTCAAGTAAAGTTTTCTTTCATTTTGACTGGAGGTTGGCTTCTGACCCTCATGGCTCCTTCTCCACAGGCTGACAGCTCCAAGCTCTTGCCTGGATTCACATGTAGGCAGCTCTACACTCCTGTTCCATATCTCAGCTCATAGGGGCTGCTGCACTCCACTCTTTGCAGTTTCTACTTCTGGGGGCTACAACAGGGCTACAACAACATACACAACCAGTACTATCATCTCAATTCTATTTCTATCTCAGAAACCAACAGAAGAACAGACAGGGCTTCTGTATGAGAAATCAACACAGAACAATAGACATGACTTCTGTCTGAGAAAGTAACATAGATCAACAGAGATCAGCAGACAAGAGTGCCAACATCACAAACATTCTCTCTCTCAGTTCTTCTGGCTCCCAGTTCTGCTTGTACTCTTCCTATTCTACCCCTTTTTCAAGCTCCTCTCAACATGGGCTCTCATGTGATTATATTCAACCTATTAAGGATAGGGAAGATCTTCAGACTCCCTTAGACCTATTAAGCACAATACAATATATACTGTTTCCAATCACTCTTGATACAAAGGTGAGACTCAAAGGCACTTGATTAGCTAAAATTCAATCAAGAAAAACAGAAAAAATTCTATTTTGCTTGCCATTACACTTGTTTGTGCCTGTTTTAGGTTTATTTGTTGGCTTTCTAATTTAAAAACAGTATATATTCAATTCATTAGTTGTCTCCTTTTATGTTTTGTTCATTTATGTTTTAGGAATAGAACTTTCTCCCTGAAGACTTTTGCTGCATTTCAGAATTTTTGTCATGTTGTTTAATCATTACTATTTTTTTCACATAATTATTGTTTTGATGATTTGTTCTTTGGCCAATGGTTTTTTAGGACTTCCTTATTGTCTTCTTTTATTTGTATTCCCTGAACTGATTACTATTTGATTGTATTATTATCTGCAAACAATGTATCAACTATTTATGATCTTTTATATTTATTTCTACCATATCAATTTTTATAAAAATTCCATAAAATGCTGAGAAATACATTATTCCTTACCAGTCCCATTTAAAAGATGCCACCAGTCTTTAGCTCTGATTTTTCTAGCAATTTGTTCAATTCTATATTTTCTCTTTATCTTCCTATTAGATTTATCCAAAACTGAGAGAACATTAAGATCTCCTGCTATTATTGTATAACTACCAATATCTTCATGTATTTTAGTTATTTTTTTCTTTAACAATTTAGCTCTTAATTTATTTGGAGCCTGTAAGTACAGTATTGATACTGGTTTGTTGTCTATGATTTCTTTCAGTATAATGTATATTAATTTCCTTTTTGTCTTTTTTATGTTGTGATTTTTTTCTATGTTTATTAGTATGATCGCAATATCTACTTTTTGTTGTTTTTATTGACTTGTTTATTTACTTGTAGTTCACAAGATTCAGTTCCACAATCCCTTGAGTTGCAAATTTTCTCCCCTCCCTTTCCCCCTGCCCCCACCCCATGGTGGCATGCAATCATGTATAGGATCTGCAAATACTTTCACATTGTATAATAGTCTGATTGTACAGAAGGGCTACAACCAATGGAATGAACAATGGGAAAAAAGACAGAAAACCAAACATGTAAAAGAACGATAGCATGTAGATTGCTTCAGTCTCCATTTAAACTCTGGTCTTTCTAGATCATTCTCTGAATGTAGATATCTCCTTCCATCCTGAGACTTGTAGAGTTGTCTTAAAGCTGTGTGTTGCTGAGAATAGTCCAGCTTATCAGGGTTGGTCATCATACATACAATGTGTCTGTGATTGTGTACAAAATTTTTTCCTGGTTCTGCTCTTCTCACTTAGTGTCAATTTGTATAAGCCTCTCCAGGTAATTATGAAGACCATCTCCTCCCTGTTTCTTATAGCACAATAGTATTCCATTACATTCATATACCACAATGTGTTTAGCCATTCCCCAATTGATGGGCATCCCCTAAATTTCCAGTATTTTGCCACCACAAAGAGAGCTGCAATAAATATTTTTGTACATATGGGTCCTTTTC